>RSEF01000003.1:17599103-17624961 GCA_003993805.1 Himantopus leucocephalus
AAATTAGGATTGTTTGCTCCCACGGTTAATTTTATCACCTTGTTTCTTACATTCATTCTGCAGACCCACTGCCAGATCTTGTTATTGTAAATTATTTTCCTTCACACACGCTTTTCTGTCTCGCTTTTCAGATCACTCGTGAAAGTGTTAAGTGAACAAGTCTTAGGAAAGCTATCTGCAGGCTTGTAGCATAGATGTCTTTTCATTGAGCAGTTTCTGTTTTCTTCTACATTTTCTCTTAACTGTTAACTCCTGAAGTTTCCTTTCATATCCTGTGGCTGCCTTTTCTGTTTAGGCTGCTCTGTTGAAGGGTGAAAGGCAAAGTAAGCTGTATCGACTTTGTTCGCTCTACTAGCAGCTTCTATACCTAGTTCTAGACTTTTACAGTTTTCTTCTGTAAACCCATGTTGACTAGTTTCCATGGAGTAATCTTTATGCATGTATCTACTAGTTCTGCTTTTTATTATTGTTATTACCATTTTACAGTGATAGAACTTTATGGTTACATTGAATATACAGTTAATATAGCAGGAAAGATTGAAAGGGCAACTTAATTTGCTCACTGTTTGCGTTGTGGTGTTTTAGGCTGACATCAGCTGGTCAGTGAATGACACGCCACAAGGGACTATTAAGCAGCCCCTGGGTTATATTCCAATCATGGTGAAGTCCAAGTTGTGCAACCTCTATAATCTTTCTCCAAAAGAGCTCATGCAGCACCACGAGGAGGAAGAGGTAATGGGGATTTTGTTAGTCAGGAAAATCTGTGTTTTATGTGAGCAGTTTCTCAGGCCAGCCTCTCTTAACAGAACTTGAGCATTTATGTTTTAGTTCAAGTTTGACTTGATATTTTCTCTGAATGTACCCTATTTATGGTGGTTCTATATAGCATCTTGGAAAATTTGCAGTCACAGCTGTCTTTGAATAGAGGGATCTGTTTGGTGCTGATCCCTACAATTACAGTATATGACTTCTCAACTGCGAACTAGCAACTGAGGCTATGTAGCTGTGAGTGGGCCTCTGTGGAGACAAAGATTTAGAGAACAGGCATTGGAAGAGACATTTTCATTGTCAGTTGTCTCTGCAGCTTTTTCCTTGTCTCCCCAGTAGCACGTCAGCTGTGGGGACTTGAGCACAGAATTATTTAGTGCCGTATTTTGCACTCACAAAAAGAGTGAGCAAACTATGAAAGAAAATCTGCAACGGCGTACTATTGCTGCCCCTCCAGTATGCCACTTGTACCTTTATTCATAGTATGACTCACTACTGAAACAATTCTTGTCTAATGGCGTACTGTTTGAGGAGTTGTAATTTTATCAGTATTAAGCATGTATGTGACCAGAAAGAGGTATTCTGCACTGAAGATCCCTCTGGTTTATAAATTTAAAATGAGAACTTCAGAGTATTTATTAAAAAAATAATTAATGTCAGCTCTTCAAAGCTGTTCAGTGGACCACACAGGTTTTGGGATTTTTTTTCTTTATTCCTTTAAATTGTGGAACGTGCATCCCCCTTTTCTTACACTGTATGCTACATTTAGACTTAATAGTCACTGGTAAGGAGTGCAGCCTTTCCAAATGCAATGCTGAAACATATGTCTTGCTATGCGTTTCATAGTTAAAACATTAAATGTTTGTTAACATATAGTATAGGTATTTTTGTATTTTACTTAAAATGCTGAGTTAGGAATTTCTAAGGACATTAAAATTATTTTCCTTCTTCTGCCAGGAAATGGGAGGCTACTTTATAATTAATGGCTTAGAAAAAGTTATTAGGATGCTGATTATGCCCAGGCGAAATTTCCCGCTGGCAATGACAAGACATAAATGGAAAAACAGAGGCCCTGGTTTCACAGAGTACGGNGCTAGTAACTACTTGAGTCACCATCTATAGCTAACTTTTGGTAGTTTGTTTTGGTGTAGCTCTTGTATAATGTTTATATTTTTTCATAAAAATAAAGGGTCAACAGGAGCATAAGGGTACAAGCACAAGGCAGGTGCTGGCCTTGTGGGAGCCGTCTGAGCCGCCCATACTGAGCGATGAGATTGTACTCCAGGCCTTGCAGTACGTGTAACCCTTTGTTATGTGGAAGGTATCACTAAAACCCTACCTTCAGTAGAAGTCAGTGTAAACTGCTGAACTTGTTTCATTGAATTTGTTTATCCATACTTCAAGATGGCAGATTTAATTTACATGAGGCAGATTAACTAGATTCTTGACTGTTCCATACCTTTGTCATGCATACTCAGTAAAACAAGTTTAAAGTTTAATTAAACCAGAAAAGTTACAATTTTAAACTTAGGTGTTACCTGTTGCTGATTTGACTGGACCGTGGTGCTTGAGCACACACTGTAATTCCACATCAACTAATTTTGAGGCAGTGCCGGTTTAAACGGTCCCATTTGTTGTATTTTTCTTTGTCCTGCAGTGGATAGGATGGGACAGGGCCAGGAAACACTGCTTCAGCAGTACCACCCGAACACAGAGATGCAAACACTTGACCTAGAGCGCAATTAGGAAGAGTACTTGTGTGTTGCTGTATCTTACAACCTAAGGTTACAGACAGAATAGTTGAGGCTTGGGGCTTTCCTTTTCTTAAAAACTGTATGTGTCTTCCAAATCTCTCAGCAAGTGTGCTGGCTGTCCTGAGACACTTGTCCACTAAGAACTGAATTGAGCTAGTGTATTTAATTGAAATGGGAGACTGATGCTAAAACTGGTGATCAGCCTCGTGTTCTCAGCCATGAAGTAACGAAGTTTGTCTCATGAGTTGTCTCACACCTGCTTGGACACGTCACAGCAATGCATCCAGTTGGTTTTGTACAGCTCACGTTGGTCTTTGCTTGTGTTAATTTTTGCAGGAGTAGTGATGCACTGTGTTAAGGATGAGCATACTGCAATAAATATGAACCTTCACTACTTGGAAAACGGTTGTGTCATGGTGAATTTCATTTTTCAGAAAGAGTTGTTCTTCCTTCCCTTGGGATTTGCTCTGAAGGTAAATGACTACTGCTTGTGCTTTCCGTGTTGAATAAATACTGAAGTTTTGCTAAGCATTTTTATTTAAGTAATGAGAATACGCTAATTCCATATTAAGTATTTTCAATCATCCTTCCTATATGGGCTGAAAAACTATAGTCCAAACCGAGCCTGCGCCTGTAATGTCACACTTGGCTGCCCCAGAGGAAGCGTGTACAGGGTCAAGAGAGGAGGGGAGCGTTAGGCAAGGGTTTCGTGGCTTTTTTCTAATGAATGCACTGGATGAACAGCTCTTGCAGGATGTGAGAGTTTACCACCTAACGTGGAAGATCTCAGCAATCTTTCTGAAACAGAATGACAGCTGAGTGTTCAGTGAGTGAACAACATTAATAATTAAAGTCAGGTTGTCCCATCTAAAAGTAAACCAGTGAACTGGCTTTTTGTTTTTTAAGGAGAAAAACAAAATGCTGTTTCTGATTGGAACTGAAAGCAATGAAGACCTGGAAGGATCTATTTGAGCACGTTCCATGGATGTAAACTGTCCTTTGGATAGTTGGCAAAAGTTTTACCTGAGCCAAGACTTTTTAAATTCTTCTCTAAAAGCATGCTTTCTCTGGTAGCGGAGCCAGAGTACTTCAGCTGTGTATTTTACCTATAGCAGCTAAGTGTTAGAGCAAATCAGAGGCCTGTGACATTACATGATGGAAGCATCATGTAAATTAGCCTCAGTGAATTTGTATCTTCTTTCAACCTGCTGTATTCACATTGCTGTTGCACAATGCATTTCACTTTTCCTTCAACACTTTTCTTCAGCTTCTGTTTCAACAAAAGTAGTCACCAAAAGTATCCAATTACCTGTTGGTTTAATATGCAAAGGAATTGTATTGACTTTCTGGTAGCTCATGAGATCTCAGGATAAGCTACCTGTGTTGTCTGAAGTTCAGATTCTTCCATAAGTAGTCGCTCTCTATGGGTTTGCATCCCCCCTCACATCAATCAAGCTCAGTTCTGCACTGGTTTTCTGGGGCCCGTACAGGTCCCACTGCGGCAGACTGCTGCTACTGTGGCCCCACTGCGCTTCTGTTCTGGCTGTAATTCTGGTTTCTTCTTTCTGTGTAATCATCCCAGTGATCTCCTCGGTTGGACAAGAGGCAGCGTGTGCTGGACAAGAGGCAGCGCGTGCTCTGCCTGCTTCCAAATTGTATATATCATGATTGCCAAGCAGCAGAACTGAGCTTACATTTCCCTCTTTCATAAAGAAATCTGCCTTAAGTGTCTTTTTCATGCAGCCTTCAATTTTTCCTGAACTCTTTGAAGTCTGCTTAAATGCGATGAACAAAGAGTTTACTTAAAGGTGAGACGCATTTGTCAGTAAATACGGAAGTCATTGGTGGACAACATATTTGCTTAACCCTGACGTAAAGAAACAACTAGGAAACCATTATAACACCAAGAGCTAAGAACGTTGGATTTAAGTATGAGCTTTAGTATATGAAAAGTTGAAAGTATAGTGAATTTGTTCTAATAGCCTTCATCAAAAGGCTAAATTGCCTTTTGGTTTGCATGAGAATGAGTAGCAACTTGAGACAATGGTGAATTAAATTCACGTTTCTAAGTGAGCTCACTCCGTAAAGATGCTGATAAATCTTACATAAACAAGAGAAACCTGTTAATTTAGAGGGTGCAAGTTTGGTTTTTTTCCAAGGGTCTTGCTGGATTCCAAGTACTTACGGTTATCATCAAAGTATGAATATCCCCTGCATTACTCTCTAAGCACCTCAACCCCACAATATTTTTCAGCTTGCATGGCGGAAGGGTATTTCTAGAGGACTGAAAACCTGAATCAGTGGGGCACCCTAGTTCTTTTGCTATATTTTATGGACAGATGCTGCTATGACTTCGTTTTTCTGATCTGATACACTTCTGTCTTTCAGGCATTAGTTAATTTCCCGGACTACCAGATTTTTGAAGAGTTGGTCAAAGAAAAGGAAGGTGACACCTTTTATGTGAACTGCGTTACTGAGATGCTGAGAATGGTTGCGGATGCAGGCTGTTTTACACAGCAAAATGTCCTCGAATACCTGGGAAAGAGCTTCAGAGTAAAACTTAACCTTCCTGAGTGGTACAGCAATGAACAGGCTGCAGATTTCATTTTGAAGTATGTATGTATGCATGTAGGAGTGTGTGATTCAGTGTAATTGTATTGAAATTTAGGCAGATTTAAGAGCACTCTGCCATATTACATCACATTTTGTTATGGTTTTCACGTGCATTTATAAAATGATAGCCAGTGACCAGTTTTTGATGGGACTTCAGGAGATTATGATAATCTGTATTTGTGGTGTTCGGAAATACGTGTTTTAATGGATTGGCACAAACATCCCCAAAGTGATTTTAGGAGAGGGTATCAGTTGTTATTTAGATTCTGATGTATTTGATGAAAAACATAAATATTAAAGATTAAGGAAGAGAAGGTTAAAGCTAGGTCTGTGACTGCTCGAGGCTCTATTTGTTGAACGGAAATACTGCAGTTTGTGAAACTGATAAAGTGCCACACAGTCTTTGACAACTATGATGAGAATTACATTTATCTTTTAAAATGATAGAAATTAGATGCTTTAAAATCTTTCTTCTTCCATGGAATAAGTTAGAAAGGAATGGGAGAGCTGGGTTTAAGACTGTCAGTGTGACAGGCATTCAACTAAATTATTTATTTTTCTGGTGTATAGGTGTTTGCGCTTTGGGAGGTTTTTTAGCACATGAAAAGGATCATTTGGGATGCCTAGGTCCTTTGGTACGTCTGAACAGGGGGTAGTCAGGTGGCTGGAAACACTAAGGCAGCCTGCAGGTGCCTCAGAGGGGCAGTTAAATGTCCATAGACCAGCTGGAAGCACAGAATTTGTACTGAGAAATGTGAGTGGATAATCTCAAGAAAGCTGGAATTACTCTGATTTTCTTATTTCTAAATATGCTGGTGGGTGAGTGGTTTGTTTTCCTCTGATATATTCTGTACACCTTATTAGCCTCATCTGAGGAGACAGAAGAGGAGGAATAGTGAAAACATTAATTGGGATATACCTTGTGTGTAAGAGTGCTGGAACTGTAACCTGGACAGAACCTGCCTTCGGAGTTTTGTCTTGCTTTGCAGTGTGAAGGCTTCGGTAGAGGTCAATGTAGAGCAGAACTGAAAAGCTGAAAAAATCCTTGAGTGCTGGTGGAAGACTGTTGCACTTGTGTCTTGGAGAGCAAGTGATCTCAAGTGTCTGGGAAAGCAGTCGATCAGCTTCAGTGGGAATTAGGTGTGGCTTTCCTTTTAGCATTACCAGAGTGTTGTTCAGCCCACAGTTTTCCACACGTGGGTTGATAGCAATGGAGGTTTGGACTTGCTGTGGCGGGACGCTTGATAGCGTTAACAGAAATATTTTGTGGTTTGCTACTAGTTTCTAGCTCAGATTTGGGGTGGAGTGCATGTATGTGGGTATGTGCGTGTATATGATTCGTGTTGTAGCTATTGTAAAATGACATGCAGACCTCATCTGTTGGCAAGTCCTGACTTAAATACCTGTTCATGTAAACTGTATGCTTATAAGGACATCTAACACGGGAGTGTGCAAAATCAATCTTTCACAAGGTTCACCTTCATCTTGTCAACCAGGTATATCCTTAACAAAACTAGCCCCTTAAAAAGTCAAGTTGGTCATTCTTCAGCTCAGTCTCTGGGGTTTTTTTGTTATTATTTCTTACAATTTTCCTATACTAAGGGCAAATGGAAAAGCTTGTGCCTTGTTAGGCTTTTTAGCGAAAATTTGGTTTGCAATATTTAGGAGAAACTTGAAGAACAACTAGCATGAAGAGACGGTGTTAGTTGTCCTCCTCCTTTGTCTTTCTCCAGCAAGTGTATCTGCATACACCTGACAAACAGAACTGAAAAGTTCTACCTGCTCTGTATGATGACCCGGAAACTGTATGCTTTTGCCAAAGGGGAGTGCATGGAGGATAATCCAGACAGTCTGATGAATCAAGAAGTGCTTACCCCGGGACAACTTTTCCTTATGTTCTTAAAGGTAAGGTCTTAAGGGGTTTAATCCTGTGAATGTAATGGTCATGCAGTCCGGACCCCACAGTGACCATGGGGACAGGAAAAGTGCAGGAGCTGGAGTGAAGAGCAGGGAGCCTGGATATGCTACAAAGGCTGAGAGAGTGCTGGGTGTAGTCTTAGTATAGGGTACTAAACATGCTGAAGAAAAGCCTGTAAAAAACTTGGAATAAAGAACTTCGTAGCCTTCCAGAGCAAATGGAAGCATCCCATTGAGGGTGGGAGTTTGAGGAAGGAGGAATACCAATCCTTCTGGTGTTTGAAGAGGGTTTTGAAACAGCATACTTCTGTTTTATCAATTGACACGGGGGTGGTAAATATCTGCCTTGTTGTGGTGTCGCTGCTGCTTCACATGGCAAATGTGCAAGAGAATAACTGCACCCCTCCCAATCTTCCAAACGTGATAATTCATGATGTTGTCATCGCTCTCCCATCTTTAAATTCCATTACGGATCAGGAATTTGATAGCATGCTTCTGACTTATGCAGTTAATTTATTACTGGTGATGTAAAAATGTGGTTTCCTAATCTATTCCAGTTCAATATGAATTCAGTTTATTTCTAGGGATTCCTCATTTTAGGATGCCAGGAGGAAAGTATTCCTGTTCAGAAGCTTGACTATCCTGTGAAAATCATTGTGGAATAGTAGATCCCATCCCCAAGTGAAGATACTTCCCTGAGTTATTAGATAACTTTTTTTAGCCTTTTCCATTTTAGTCAAAATTTTCTTCAGCATAGTTTTGTTGAAAGACTACTAAAACCTCTCTACTACTTTGAGTGGTTTCAGTGAGTTTAAAAATAAAATAAAATAAAATGTGAGTTCTGTGAAGGATTTTAGCACTATATGGAACTGCCACCAGGAACCAGAAGAGGTTGCTTTCCTGCCTGGCCCTGTCAGAACAGCAGGGGAGTGAGTTAACAGCTCATTTTCTGACTGCAAAGATCCTAAATAGACTAGAGCATACAGTAGACATAGTGTGGCTGTATACAGTGGATTTTTACTAAGAGTTCAAAGCGTTATTGGGTATCTTATGTCCTTTTCACTGTTTTTATATAGTACCTAAGATCACAGGTGTGATAAAATCACAGTTAAAATGAAAATCCAGTCCACTGTCTCGGATTGTCTCAGCAACATTTAAATACTGTGTGTCCATGGCCCTCAAGTTCTGGTATCTAAACTTACTTCGTTAATGTGGTTTTACTTTGTTGTTGTATTTAGCAGGCTAATCAATGGAGTTAGTCTTGTGGTCGGATTATAGGTACAATTTCTGCTTTGGGTTTCGTTTGTTCTTTATGAAATTCTGTTACTGTACTTCGTTTGCCAAACTCATCACCGGTCTGGGTGGAAGTGATTAGTAAGCAGTTGGATGGGTATTTTCCTTGCAGGTCTGTGTTGGCATGATACCATCAGCATTTTGATAAAGTGAAGTATGTGTGGGAAATATGGGTGGAAAACTGTCAGTTCACTAAAAGTTGTCCATACTGCTGATTTCAGAGGATTTCTGTAGCACATGCAACTGATGTGAAGTTCTAATTTGAGCCTTTATTTTCCTGTTTTAAATTTAAATCTCTCACTTTTAAACCATAGGAGAGGCTTGAAAGCTGGTTGCAATCTGTTAAGTTCGTTTTGGAGAAAAAAGCAGAAAAAGCAGACATCAGCATAAATGCAGACAGCTTGGTGAAGGCATTCAGCCTGGCAACAGACTTTACCAAGCCATTTGAATATCTTCTTGCAACTGGTAACCTGCGATCTAAAACCGGTAAACCTTCAGGCTTGAGAAACCTTTTTTTTTGCCTCCTAAACAGAATAAGAAACAACATAAAACTGAGCTCTTAACTGAAAATAACTGCTTGTAGGCAGACATTGTACACTGTAACTGAATTAATTAAAGTGGTTTGAGGAAAGGATAGTTGAGGAAAAACGCAAGATTTCTCCTCAAGCATAGACTTTATGCATGTGTAAAACAGGTTAGTTATTAAAGCAAAGCCTCTACCCAGATAAACAGTTGAAACTAAATTTAGAATTGTCCAAAACAGCAATCATATTTTGATTCATTTTCCCAAAGATTATTTCTTCAGAGAAGGGGCACTGTTTATAAGGACTGCCCCATTGGTCATGTGAGCTTAAATGGAGAGAAACTGCTTTGCTATTGTGTATTTCAAATTTACCTTGTGCCTCCCTGGAGTGTCTAGTGTGATGATGTTGGAATGGAATGCCTGCTAGAAAATGAAATGGGATTAGAAGGCCACAGAATTTCAGTAAATAGTATCAGCTGCAAATCCCCAGGTCGCTTCACTGGGAATGACTTTCACGTGTTTCTAAAATGCTGAATTTTAAGCAGTAGTTTGGAATTTAAAGTCTCTAGGCCTCCAGGTCACCAAGTTGCCTGTGCACAAGCAACAGCACATGTGCCTTCTGTTGTTGGGATCCTGTGTGAGCATCTTTAGGGCTTGTTAGTGAAAAATAAGAAACTGCCTTGTAACATCATACTTTATTTGTTAAAGCTGGATGGTGTCCTGACATAAATCTCGATTTTTGTTTCCAAGGCCTGGGCATGTTACAGGACAGCGGTCTCTGTGTGGTGGGAGACAAGCTGAATTTCATTCGCTATCTTTCCCACTTCCGCTGCATACACAGAGGGGCAGCATTTTCCCAGATGAGAACTACAACTGTCCGCAAGCTGCTGCCCGAATCCTGGGGGTTCCTGTGCCCTGTGGACACCCCAGATGGAGAACCCTGCGGTCTGATGAACCACATGACAGCCGTGTGTGAAATAGTGACGGAGATGGTCCCTGTGAGAGACATTCCACCTTTGTTATGTTCCCTAGGTAGGTTTTACTGGCTTGATAATTTAATGAAGCAGTCTTCCTTTTTACCTTTCCGCCCTTCAAACCTGTATCTGGGAAAGGTTCTCCAGGTACCATCACTGTACACTTAACTTGAGAAGGTGAAATCAAACCTGTATTTACTGTGCTTCTGCTTAATGGTAAGTAGCACGTTGTTTATACAGGCTTGTCAACCTTTTGGAGAGTGTAAAGTTCAATGTAAATGTCTCTTCGCTGTTTGCTGTAGAGTGAAGATGTTCACTTAAGCACAAGGAATTTCACAGGAGGGGAATGGCATTCTTAATGGAAAATGTAAAACATGCAGAACTAAGTAATCTGCAGTTTTGCCCTGTTGGTCTGAATTTTTTGATGCCTCGGAAAGCTTTTTGGTGTGGATTGAGGCTTCCTGTAGAAATAACTTCTGGGTTTTATTTGCTTTTTTGGCTGTTCCTTCTCCCAACCCCCTCTTCTCACAGGTGTAACCCCCATCGATGGAACGCCAAGCAAGCCTTACGCGGAGTGTTACAGAGTTGTGTTGGATGGCTCTGTGGTGGGCTGGGTAGAGTGGGACCTGGCTCCTGAGATTGCAGAAACCCTCCGCCGTTTCAAGGTTGTCTTGTTTAAAACGTTTCTTAGCTAAGCATCCTCAATATGCAGTGGTCAAAAATAGGCATGTTTGGAACTTTTTTTTTTAAACTTCCACTTATTTATTTTTTTAATCTGACGCAGTAAGTTATCTTTGGCTGTATGTTAGTATTGGAGTGGGTTTTTCTGTTTTTCTTATTTATGTCCGTATGTTTGGTCTGTTGGTTTATGAAGTCATCATTTTTAGAACTTTTTTCTTGAAAAAGGTAAGATAGACATATTCTGTCCTTTTCTTGGTGGAGACTTTTCTAGAATTATTTTCAAAATCTTCTCTCCACCATTTTATATACACCTGTGGTTGGCATTTTTATTGTGTAGCCCGTTGAATGCAGCTTAACTAAACCAGTGTTGTTTTGTGTTTCTAAATTGGTATTTGTTTGCACAAACAGATAACACAAGAGAAGAGATTTCCTGCACGGGCAGAGGTGGTCCTTATCCCAATGACAGGAAAACCCAGTCTGTATCCTGGGTTGTTCATTTTTACTACCCCTTGCCGGATGGTGCGGCCTGTCAGAAACCTGTTCTATGGAAGGAATGAATGGATTGGTACTCTGGAACAGGTGGGCTTTATAAAGTGCTGCCTATTACAGAGGTACCCAGCATCAAAACCAATGTTTTAGAAAATATTTGTGAAAGGAGCTGAGGATGGGGCATACGGAGCTTGTGTTGAAGAGCTAGAATAGGTGGCAAAAGGGTTTTCTCACCTCCTGCTAATTGGTTTCCAGTAACTGTCTTAGATGAACTGTAGGGATCTTTTTGAGATACTGAAATCTGCTCTCAGTATTAACTTAGTGAAGCTTTTGAGGTGAAAAAGCTGTCTTGTGTGTAGTGTCTCATCTTGTGTTACATCATGTTCTCCAAATTGCCCATGGGCAGCCAACCAGTGGATTGCTGGGGAACTTGCCCATTTGAAACAATTAAAATGGGAGACAGGAAGGAGGATATGTTACTGCAGTTTCGTATTTCCAGACTTGCTTTCCTTGCAGTTGGTCTGTCATTGTGGTAGGTAGTTTAACAGCTGTCTCGTGTTTTTCTTGCCTGCTAATACACTAAGGTGCAGACCATGACCACAGCTAAAACTGAAATGGATAAAAAGACATTGGAGGCAGCTTTGTTTTGCTTCCTTCCCTTTAAAAGAAGGAAGCAAACGAGCATTGTCCAATTTGATGCTTGCAGATCTTCATGAATGTGGCCTCGCTGGAGTCGGAGGTGGTGCCTGGAACGACCACCCACCAGGAGCTCTTCCCTCACAGCATTCTGAGCGTGGTGGCCAACCTCATCCCCTTCTCTGACCACAACCAAAGCCCACGAAACATGTACCAGTGCCAGATGGGTAAGTGCTGTAGTACCTAATGCTGCAAGTCCCTGGGCAAGGGAGAGGGAAACAAATCTCTCGCGTGTCTATTCTAGTGTGTCTTTCCACATGCCCAAATAACAGCTCTTCCCGACTGTTGTTTCAACATTGAGGTTGATTAACAGCCATTTTTTTTCATGGCAAAGTAAATGAAGTCAAGTTTATCATCCTGGCTGCCTTCCAGTGGGCAGTTCCAGGTTGTTGCACTCATGTTGCCTTCCTTAAGCCTCTAGTCAGTTTTGTTTGGGTTTTTTTCTTAATTTGTTGTTGTTGATCATATAGAAAAAGTGAAGGGCGCTGCACCAGCTGTTTGGTGGTGTTAGTGTCTGACAACTGTGCTGCGAACAGTCCTTGTCCCCACAACCAACAGAGGTTAACCTACTTCTCACTGGTAGCTGCAGCAGATGCTCTGCAGCAGTTAGTGTGAGGTTTCCTTGCCACCTGTTTTCAGTGAGCAACTGCTGTCTTGACACTGCAGCTGTTGAGAAGACACTTACTGTAGGCATCTGTTGCAAGAGAGTAATACAGCACTGTGGCAAGAGGGTCAGGGGGGTTTGACACCTATTTGACAAAGATTTAAATTGATTTATTTAGTTGTCTGAAAAACAGGGATAGGGTATGTAGCGGGGTTTCAGTCAGCTGAGGTGCAAGTGATGTGCAAGAAGCGTATTTTTAAAAAAAAAAAAGGCGAGCTAAGAGAAAGCGAAGCATGTGGGTAGGGACTTCAAGAGAGCAGGTCTCATTACCTCAATAGCATCGCTAGCATATTACATTTCTGAAAACATTATCAGAAAGATGTCCTTAAAACACTACCACTTTTTCATACTTTTCTAAAAGTACCAATGCGACTATGTTTAAAACTTGTTTTCCTTGCCAATATATTTATATTGCAGAAGCCAACACTTTTGGCCTGGAAATATGTAAGGTGTGCCTCACTGTGGGAAACTGTGGGGAGAGGAAAGACAAAAAACAAAACAACAAAAAAAAAAAAAACCACCCAAAACAACGAAGCAAAACCAAAAAACACCACAACAACTTTATTGGAGATGTTGAAGTTGCAGAAAAGACACAAAATTACAAATAATCCTTATGAAATGCTATGTAAGGAATTGAGTGTTATGGTTCATGGAAACTTTTATAGCTGGACTTAGGGCAATAATTAAATTCCAAGGGGTTTAAGATTGATAATCCCTCTAAATTTTAAGTATTTCCAGCTTTCTTCATAACAAGACACGTGGAGGATGAAACCTAGATTAACTTTGAATTGATCCTGAATAAATCCAACTTTCTTTACAGGAAAGCAAACCATGGGGTTTCCAGTTTATAACTACAGGGATCGCTCGGATAACAAGCTGTACCACCTTCACACTCCCCAGAGCCCTCTGGTGCGGCCCAGCATGTATGACTATTACGGTATGGACAGCTATCCGGTCGGCACCAATTCAATTGTGGCTGTCATCTCCTACAGCGGCTATGACATGGAAGATGCAATGGTAAGCCACCAAAAGGAGAAATCCTGCTGTCCTGTAAAGGAATTTCCTGGGGGGGACTGGGAAGAAGGGTGGTACCTAGCTGAGAAGAGCCTGTTTTCAGCTTCAGCTACTCCACAGGCTCTGTTAGGTCAGATATAGGAGTGGTTAAGTGTTGTTACCACAGGTAATGTTGAAGGTGCTGAGAGTAGAGCCGAGCTCCCTTGTGCAAGGCAGTGTGCTTCCAGCATTGAAAAATACTGGGGCTGCAGGAGGTCTGGGCCTTGTGGAACAGTGACTTGCTGTGAGGCTTTGTTTAGTAAGGCAGTGTTAAAAAGGTAAGCATCAGATTGGAATGGAAATGCTTTCTTTGTTGAAGCTATTAGCAAGTCTTTAACAGTCCTTGGTTTCTTCTTTTTAGATTGTGAACAAATCTTCCTGGCAGAGAGGGTTTGCCTATGGAAGCGTTATCAAGATGGAGAGTATTGACCTTTCCCTTAAAGCCAGCAGGGCAGGCGATAATTTAGTATTTGGCATCAGGCCTGGCGATCCCAACGTTATGGAGAAGTTGGATGCCGATGGGCTGCCTTTTGTTGGCTCTATCCTACAGCCTGGGGACCCCTTCTACAGCTTCATGAACCTCAACACAGGGGAGACCTTCACTGTGTACTATCCGTAAGTACAGCTTGTCCCTCCCAGCTCCACACACCTGGTGGTGAGCAGTCTGAGAGCACTTGGCCCTGATGAGCTGTAGTGTCTTTTCCTCCAGGTGTTCCCTTTTCTCCTCACATGATAGTGTCGATGTCATGACAGAGACAGCATGAAGTTCATGTTGTAGGTGGCTCCCATGTGTGTATCATGGCTTTTCTCTAAGCCAGTGTGTGCTGCAGAGCCTGACATGTCCTGCGAGGAGAATCTGAGGCCAGTAAAAAGAAAGAGCTTGCAGAAATGTAATACTGTCTCCCAAGGACTGTTTCTGTGTCCATCCCTGACAGTCATTTTCTGTAGCTTTTTGTTAATTGACTTGCATAAGGTGTTCTGTCTAAAAAAACCAAAGAAACACTGAACAAAACCAAAGTGCCTGGTGCCAGAGACTTGCCAGAAAACCTTGTCAGCAAAGTTGTTACAGGATTAGGGGTTCAAAGAGCATTTTTGTTAACATTGCAGCTTCCAAACTTCTAGAATATCGGAATGTGTCAAATTACACCCCTCCCTCCCCCTGGAATATTTCAGCGATAAGTTTTGTAAGATTTTTGAACTTCAGTTGAAAGAGAGAAGGCTGCTGAGGCTTTCATTAAAATCCTCTTAACTCTTTCAGGAAAGGGAAGCAAAAACATTGACAAAACCTGATATATTTAAATGCATTCTGCGCTCCCAATTGTCCTTTCAACTTCAGGCCTTACCTCTGTCTCTCTACAGCATTGACAGAGTGAGGATAGTGCTGTGTCGTTACTCATGTTGTGAATGTGAATTAGTTTGAGAAGCACTTGTATAACACAGTAACTGGCAGTACTGGGAAAGCTATTGTTTATTACTCTGTAGCAGATGGTGCCTTAGCTGCACTAGGGGGACTGTTGTGGACTTGTAGAATAAGTCATCCTGGTCGCAAGAGATTTGGCATGTGGTAGCGGGGATCTGTAAGCTCGGCACTTGTGGAGCACTCTTTGGCTCTCCCACCCCGTGCTCCTGCTCCCCAGCTCTCTCATGCCAGCCTGGCCCTAGTTCAGGTTCCTCATCCAGAGAGCCTTTTACCTCTCTGCCATTCACCTTTTGTTCACTCTTGGTCCAAATCAGGTAATTATTTAGGTTCTTAGAAAGATGAGGTTCTCTGCTCTCAGTGTTGGATCCTGCCCCCAGTTTGCCCCTGAGAACCGGGGCCCTTAGGAGGGAGTTCTCCTGCTGTTTTAAGTGCAGTGTATGCTGCTAGATCTCAGGCATGGCTTGAAAAACAGGGAGGACAAAGGCTTTGACTTCAAAAGTTTGAACAAGCTTGGAAAAGGGTTATGGAGCACAGTTTTGATTGGTTGGGGTGTTTTTGGTGGGTTTTTCGGTTGTTGTTTTGGTTTGTGTGTGTGATTGCCTGTAACCTGGTTGCTTTTGGACATGGCAAAATAATAGCTTTGAAACAGAAGCTAAACTTAGGTACAGGCCTTCTGCCAACATTTAGTCAGAGGACTTCAAAGGAGAAGAAGAAAAGTAACCTTGTCTTAACATGGGACAAGATGTATTTATTCCTTAGCTGTTCTCTCCCAAACGAGTGGAGAGTTTGGGCTGAAACCTTATAACAACAGTTAAGCTGCAGCAGGCAGCGAGCACGTGGAACACCAGGCTGAGGGTTCATCTCGAGAAGCAGCACTCACACCCCTGAACAAGGCACCTGTTGACAAAGCCCTCTCAGCTCACAGTGTGCCTTCCCTTTCTGCTCTGAACTTCCCTCTCTGCCTTGCACTGAACCCCGTTCTTTATTTTGGTATCCCACCAAGATGGTGTGAATTTATTGGGGGGTAGGGTGAGGGGCTGCTGCCTTAACACAAAAAAAAATGGCACTGGGATGCGGTTTGTCTGATAAAGTGCAATATGGATGAACCAGCTTTAAATTATCTTTATTTTAAATCATGGGTGGCACATTACCTGATCACCTGAAAGTTGTAGCTGTGCTTCTAGTATTAGAAAAAGCAAATGAATGGCACTTGTGCGATGCCATTTTCTTGCTTCCTTGCCCTAGTTCCTACACAGTCTGATTTCCCTCGCTACCAAATAGTACTTTTCAAGAACGGCGTTGTTCCCCAGCTGTCCCAAGGCATTTTATGAGGCTTTTGAAGTGGTTTTATTTTTCCCTTCGTTTCCTTTTCCTAGCTAAAAATCATTAG
This sequence comes from Himantopus leucocephalus, assembly GCA_003993805.1. Taxonomy (NCBI): domain Eukaryota; kingdom Metazoa; phylum Chordata; class Aves; order Charadriiformes; family Recurvirostridae; genus Himantopus; species Himantopus leucocephalus. The sequence goes on from RSEF01000003.1 coordinate 17,615,339, forward strand.
CACGCTTGACACCTTTGCTGTGATTGTTTTTCTGCCTACGCAGGAATAAGGAAGTGGGCATTGTAGACAACGTCAGGTTATGCAGTAATGACCGTGGGACTGGGAAACTCAAGAAGGCTTGCATCACTGTCAGGGTTCCCCGAAATCCAACCATTGGAGACAAATTTGCCAGCCGTCACGGACAGAAAGGCATCCTGAGCCAGCTCTGGCCAGTTGAGGATATGCCGTTCACGGAGAACGGGATGGTTCCAGACATCCTCTTCAACCCTCACGGCTTTCCCTCCCGTATGACCATTGGGATGTTAATCGAGAGCATGGCGGGGAAGTCAGCGGCGCTGCATGGTGTATCTTACGACGCCACTCCCTTCACCTTCACAGAGAAGAACTCCGCTTTGAAATACTTTGGCGAGACTTTAGTGAGTGCAGGTTATAACTTCTTTGGGACGGAAAAGATGTACAGTGGCATCAGCGGCCTAGAGCTGGAGGCAGAGATCTTTGTGGGAGTGGTGTACTATCAGCGCCTGCGACACATGGTCTCGGACAAGTTCCAGGTGAGGACAACGGGGCCCCGAGACTCTGTCACCAACCAGCCCATCAAGGGGAGGAACGTGGAAGGTGGGATTCGCTTTGGCGAGATGGAGCGTGACGCTTTGCTGGCTCATGGCACGTCCTTCTTGCTGCAAGACCGCCTCTTCAACTGCTCCGATGGCTCCATTGCCTACGTCTGCACAAGCTGCGGCAGCATGACGTCTCCTGTGCTGGAGAAACCACCGCACTCCTCCTCTGTGACCAGCAACAGGAGGTACTCCTGCTCTGTCTGCAGCGAGGTGGACTCGATCGAAGTTGTCCCTGTGCCCCATGTCTTCCGTTACTTTGTGGCGGAGCTGGCAGCCATGAACATAAAAACAAAGCTTAACGTGGAGTAGCTCTGTCCTCGGGCACGGCGACGCTGCTGCTGGGAGAGAGGAAGCACGTGTCAGTCCTGCCTTTGCCCCCTGCGGGTTTCAAACGTTAGGTCAGTTCTCAGGTTCTTGAAACGTTTGCAAGATTAATTTGATGTTTGTATTGAGACGGGGCGGCTGCCAAGCTGTATGGCGAGGAGCTGTGGCTCTGTTGAAGTTCGTTTGCACTTCATAAAGGATCACTAGCTATTGACATGGCATATGGAAATCAAGCAATATTACCGCTCCACCAGGCTGCTGGGTTGAGAGCGGTGGGGGTCCTTCATTCTCCGAGCGCTGGCTGCAGCTGCAAAGATGAAGAGCTCATAAACAGCATGAAGCGAATGCTGGAAATGACAAGAAAAAAAAAAAAAGTATTTTGTTTTTTGAAGAAAAATCCTTGCAAAACGTATGCCTTAATGATGGGTACGTGCTAAAGTGATTGGACATGTTTTGTTTTGCTTTATTTCAATACATATGCCTTGAAACTCATGAAGAAGAAGAAGGCACAAAGTTCTACTGCACGAAGCCGCAGCCTTGACCGCAAGAGACCAAGGTGGCCAAGCCAGGCCTGTCCTGGGAGTGTTTGGTGTCGCTGAGCCCACCACCTCTCTTGGTGTGGCACCGCGGTGGGGTGGGGGTAGTTTTTTGGGTGTGTTTTGTCTCTGCCTGAAGAAGAAGAAGCATCAAGCAGAAGGTTTTCCAGCCTGGTCCTGAGCCCTCCTGCGGTGCTGTAACTCGTGGGACGGGAGCTCACCGGGTCACGCACAAGCCCCGCGGACGCCGTCCCCATCCCCCGCTGTCCCCCGTGGCCCCAGCAGCGCTCCCCCCTGCTCCCCGCATCCTCCCTCGGCCGCCGCGGGGGGGAACTGGCCGTCTGCCCGGTCGACGGCAGCCTTATGCTTCTTTTTGTTAAAGAGTTTTGTACGTTTCTACATCACCTGTCTTCAGAGCCGTGTGCTGGGGGGGGACCGGGACCGGGAGGCGGGGGATCCCCGGAGTTTAGGGCCCGGCGGGGCGGGGGCGGCTCTCCCAGGGTTTGGCGGGCGGCGGCCCGCGGGAGGCGGTGGGGCTGTCCCCCGTGGGCGAGGCGCGGGGTCGCCGCACGCCCGGTGGTTCCTGCCCGCTCCGCACCAACCGCAGCACCTCGGCGAAGGAGGCGGCGGGCGGCGCCGGGGCCGCGTCCCGGTCCGGCTCCATGGCGCGGCGATAGCACCGGGAGGGCGGAGCGGCGTGGGCCGTACCACTGCTGCCGGAAGGGGGTGGCGGGCGGCGGGCGGTGCCATTGCTGGGGGGGGGGNGGGGGCGGGGAGACAGCAGTGTCACCCGTGGCAGGCTTGTCCCCGGCAGCCCTGACAGGCGACACAGCTGGCGGTGGCAGTTGGGGTCTTCGGCTGCCATGGAGGTGCCCTGGGTGCTGCTGGCCACTGCTCTGCTTCTGCCCCGTGAGTACCCCCGGGAGGGATGGGGATGGGAGGGCTGGTTGCCATCCAGCCTGGGTGCAAAGGCTGAGCGTCACCCAGTGGGGACACAGTGCCCCTAACCCCTGCGTGTGTCCCCCGCAGCTAGCAAAGCAGCCAGGCCACTGCCCACCATGGCCCCGCCACTGAGCATGGTGGTGGCTGGGCAGCAGCGGCGGCTGGTGGTCTGTGTGGTAAGCGAGCTGGCCCCGGGCTCCGGCCACACTGTCTGGATCTCCAGTGGGAATGGCAGCACCCTGCAGTCCTTCACCTATGGGGCCTCCCAGGAAGATGGCGGCACCGTCTGCACTGTCGCCCTCCTCCCTGAGGAACTCCCAGCTGAGGGGGACCTCGCCTGCCATGTGGGACCCAACCGGACATCCCCAGCCCACAGCTCCAGCCCCATCCGCATCACCGGTACGGTCCTGCTGTTGCCCAGCCCAGTGGCCAACTGGTCCCCGAAGACGGGGCCGGTGGGGAGCAGGTGTGAGGCCCCACAGGCTGACGTTGCTGCCCCAACCGGCGGTGCAGGAAGGGGTTTGCGGCCATCCCCTGCACACCTGGGGCTGGGCTGCTTCCCCAGCTGCTCTCTCACCCCACAGGCAACGAGGAGGTGGCAGAGCCGTGTCCCAGCAGCACAGCCGGTGAGTCCCCAGGCCCTGCAGTGGCTGGAACGTCAGCTGCCGGGAAGGAAACCCTGCTGGGATGCCAGGCAGGGAGCTGGCTGGGGCTGTGTGGTGGTTGGGGTGGGTCCCCACAGCATGGTGGGGCTGGGGAGGAGGGGATGAAGCTCAACCCCGGGTGGGGAGGATAGGTAAGGTGGGTCAGAGCCAGCGTGAGGGTGACACAAGGTGTCTTGGGGATATGCAAGGGTGACAGAAGCCCCAGACAGGCTCTGGGGAGCCTGTTGGGCCTGAAGTCTTGGGGACACTCCCCCTGACCTGGCCCTGGAGGGGACATGGGAGCAGCGGCGTGGCTGGCATCACCCCATCCCCTCCATTGCAGTGCCACTGGCCCGTGCCTCAGCAGCCCTGCTGGTGGCCACCCGGGTGGTGCTGCTGAAAATCGCGCTCTCCGATGCCCTCCTCACCTCCATCCTCCTCACCCGGAGCTGATGGCCTGGGCGCCAGCCCACCCCCGAGGGGTAAGTCACCTGTGTCCCCCCCCGCCCTTCGTTTGGCCTGGGGTCACGGAAGGCATCTGGAATGTTCCAGAGGGTGGAGAGGAGGGAAAGACCCCCCGTGCTACTGTGGGGGTGCGGGGGGGAGGACCCCAGGAGGGGGGGGAGGAGAGAGGGGCTGCCACATTGTTGTGGGTGGCAAGGACCCCCGAATTATCCAGGGGTTGGGAGGGGACCCCGAGTGTCCTGGGGGGTAGGGAGGAGACCCCAAACTACCTGGGGGGTGAGGGCAGGGCCCCAGGTTCACGGGGGCAGGGAGAGGTCCCAGAGGGCTGCGGGGGAGGTGGGGGGAGGGGACCCGGGGAAAGAAGGGGAAGCGCGCACCCACACCCCTCCCTCCAGACCGGGGCCACGTGCGCGCCTGTCGCCACTCACGTGTGGGTTCAGCGGCGCGACCCGGAAGTGATTCTACCGCGGCCGAGCAGGCCCTCGGGTCGCTCGGATTGGCTGGCGGCGGGCAGGTGCGGATTGGGCGAGCGAGCCACGCGCGCCGCCGGGATTGGCCGGCGCCGCGTGGTTGCTATGGTTACTCGGCGGGGCGGGCGGGGCGCTTCCGGAAGCGCGGCCCCGGAAGCGGAGCGATGGCGGCGGCGGCGGCAGCCCTGCTGCTGCTGGCGGCGGCGGCGCTGGTAGGAGGCGACGACTCGGACTGGGTACGGCTGCCCAGCAAGTGCGAGGGTAAGCGGGGCCGGGGTGTGCCGGAGTCCGGCTTGCCGGGCGAAGCTGCGGTGCTCGGCCGCCTCCCGCTGGCTGCTCGGGGCGGGTTGGGGGGGTTGCCAGTGGGGAGGCTGTGGCCGCAGCCCCAGCCCCTAGGCCCGACTGCGGCCCTGCGGGCTGCCCTTCCGCCCGTCTCCCGCCCGCCCCCACAGCCCCGCAGGCGGAGCAGAGAGGTGAGCGCGGGGACTTTTGCAGTGGCCACTGCTGCTGTTTGCCTGGCGGGCAGTAAGTATCCACCAGTGCCCCTGCAGTGGAGCGGAGCCTCCTGCAGTGTGTCCCTGCTGGTGGCCATCTTCCATTTTTCCCTAGGTGAGAGGGTTAGGGGTGCGCTGCCAGTCACCACTGTTTCCAGTAGGCCCTAATTGCCTGACAGTTCATAGCTGGGGCTGGTTGTCTCTGCTGCCCACAGTTTGGCCCCAGTGATGCTTCCTCCCTGAGTAGCCCTTTGATTCACAAGCAATCAAAGGTTTCACAGGCAGTCCAGGGCAGGGCATGATGGCCCTTTGCTGTCTGCCGTGGTTTCCTCTGTCTTTGCTGTGCAGGGACTTGGGGAGTTGGACAGCAAAGAGGAAAAGAAGAAATGAAACTCCGAGTCTCTTTGCAAAGCTTTCCCTGCTGGGGAAGCAGCTCTGGAGACACTGATGCTGGGCCATGCTGTGGCACCTGCATAACCTCAGAGAAGCATCATAACAAGCACTGACCACGCGCTGCTCCTCTTCCTGCCCAGGCTTGGAACCTGTGTCAGCGCACAGCGATAGCTGCGGGCAGCATCCGGATAATTGGACCTAGCAGCGAGCGCTCCTGGCATGTGTGGGGATGCTGCAGCAGGTGTAGTGTGGAGAGGGACATCCTCAAGGCCCAAATCCAGAGGGGCTGCAGGAAGGAGCACCTGAGAAATGGCTGTGGTCGCTTCCAGCCCGTGGTGCCAGCAGAGAAAGGAAAACGCAGGAGGTGCGCACAGGGCTTCTTGGCCCATGCACGGCAGCCCTGGAGAAGCCACCTCACTCTCTTTCTGCCTGCGGCACACCTCTCCACTGATGTCATTGCCTGGGAGAAGATGAGGTGGCTCGTTGCTGTCTGACTGTTCCTTCTGGGGCTTGGCCCTTCTCCCAAAATGGGGCTTGAAGAAGAGGTGGCTCCTGGCAAAAAGGACAAAGCCTCCTCCAGCCTCCCAGGACCCTGGTTTCGGGGGATGAAGGGCCACACCATGCCTGGCTTCCATCCCTCCACACTTCCACTTGTAAACCCCCAAGATACTTCTCTTCTCCTGCTCTCTGTTTCTATAGCTCTGTCGGATTCTTTGTTACAGAAGAAATAAAGCTTTTGTTTCCTTTTTTTTCCAGTTTTATAAAAGAAAACATGCGCTATGTTATAAAGCTGTTGGTGCTGTGGTCAGTGCTGCAGGCAGTGCCCCATGCGGTGTTGCTGGAGCTGACAGCCCCTCGTGCGGTGACACAGTCCGTAGCCAGCGTCTTGTCCTGCCACCTGGCCCGCTGAGCACTGCTGGCCGCTCAGTCCCCAGTGCAACCCCCAGGGCGCTGGGGGAACTGGTACCGGGTGGGATGTGCTGGTGTCAGAGGAGGAGCTGTCATCTACACTGGGGCTTGCATTGTGAAAAGACCCTATCCTCTTCCAGGAGGAAGGGAGTGGCTTGTGGCATGGAGGCTTTGGTGGCTGCGAAGCAGAGCCGTCAGAAAACCTGCAGGCAGAACTGGTGCCGTCTGCCTTCCCAGCTGTGCCGTAGCAGCTGGCTGTGTGGATGCGCTTACATCAAAACACTGATTCAGGTGTTTGTGCTTCAAGGGGTCTCCAGTGGAATCAGTTGAGCCGTTCCCAGTTATTTCTTTGAATGGCCAAGGTGTCTGCTTTCTGCTCACAGCGGCTCTCATGTGCCCAACTCCTGGTGCTTGTTTCTGCTGCTGTCCCATCCCCAGGTGCTGCCCATCAGACCGGCAAAACTCCGTAACCCGCCTGTGTTTTCCTTCCCAGTGTGCAAGTACGTGGCAGTGGAGCTGAAATCTGCTTTTGAGGAGACCGGCAAGACCAAGGAGGTGATTGACACCAAGTACGGCTTCCTGGACGGGAAGGGCTCTGCCGTCAAGTACACGCAGTCGTAAGTGAGAGTGGAACGGGTGGTCTCCTGCTGCCATCACTGCCTGCGGTCTGCAGAGCCGGGGGTTTTGGGAGCCTGCAGGCGGGCTGCGCTGCACACAGCTCCTCTGAGAAAACTAAACTGAGCCAGGGCTGGTGGGATGGACAGGGCAGGGCAGCCGGGGGCTGCTCCTTCTGCCTGGGGGGGCCTGGGAGCCACAGAGCGTTCCCCCATCGCACAGGCTGGGCTGAGGCTCGCCCTGTGCCTCGGCTGTTCTTGGGGGGCAGTGCCGAGCCAGAACCCTCCCTCCTCTCTATGCAGGGACATCCGGTTAATCGAGGTGACAGAGAACATCTGCAAGCGGCTGTTGGATTACAACCTGCACAAGGAGAGGAGCGGCAGTAACAGATTCGCAAAGGTGAGGGCTATCCTCCAGTCACCTGCTCCCCGCACCACCAGGGCACCAAACTGGGGTTCATCCGTCCCATCCCCTGCCCGTGCCCAGCATGTGAGGCTGCACTGCCCCCCAAGTCACGTGTGGGGTTCTGTCCTCGGGGGGGGTGGTTAGGCTCTCAACTGCGCAGAGGGAGATAGATGAGGGTTGTCATGCCTGGCCTGTGTCTTCCTGTTGGTTTTGGGAGCGGGTTTGCAGAGGGGAACTGGCTGTCACTTGAACTTCCTCCTGGTAACACTGATGCCCCGGGGACCCTGATTGTGGGTGGCTTGCACGTACCTGCATCCCTGGGCAGGGTCATGCGGCTGGTGCTGGGAGGAGGGACCAGGAGCCCAGTGGGAAGAGCACCGCTTCACTGGGCAGCACTGCTCCCCCAGGGCATGTCGGAGACATTCGAGACCCTGCACAACCTGGTGCACAAGGGCGTCAAGGTGGTGATGGACATCCCCTACGAGCTGTGGAACGAGACCTCTGCTGAGGTGGCTGACCTCAAAAAGCAGGTACCTGACCGGCGGAGATTAGCCCTCGGTGGCCACCTTGTGGACTAGAGCGCAGGGAGGGTCTGGGGTTGCGCTGTCAGGAACGGGGGTGTCAGCAGGACCTCCTGCCCTGTTCCTGGTCCTGCCCTGGCAGCGTGTGGCTGGAGCTAGGCTCTCCTCCCTGTGCTAGTGCGACGTGCTGGTGGAGGAGTACGAAGATGTGATCGAGGACTGGTACAGGCACCACCAAACAGAGGATCTCTCCCAGTTTCTCTGCGCCAACCATGTGCTAAAAGGGAAGGACACAAGTAAGTCCTGGCTGCTTTAAGTCCAGGGGGAGCACACACGTGCTGGGGAGGGCAGGGGAGTCCCCCCGGGGAGCCCCGCTTCTCCCTTAGGGCCCCCTCTGCCCCTCTCCTCCCCAGGCTGCCTGGCAGAGAAGTGGACCGGCAAGAAGGGTGACTTGGCAAGCGTGGGGGAGAAGCAGAGTAAGAAAAAGAGCGGGAAGAAGAAGAAGAAGGTCCGGAAGGATGAGACCGAGGGAGCTGCTGGCCTCCCGGTGGCAGGGGAGGCCCTGGAGGAGAGCGGGGTGCAGGAGGAGGCTCCGCTCACCCACAGCCCAGCCGATGAGCTGTAGCTGCGCAGCCCTAGTTCCCGGTGCCGCCCGCTCCGGGCTCCCACCTGGCCGTGCCCTGCCGGTACCAAAGCAAAAGGGACTTGTGTCACGACGTCAGGGACACCGGGGAGGCCGGGGTGTGATCCTAGGAGCAGGGGGCGGGTGGGGGGGGTTGGAACGGAGCCGCCGACCCAGCCCTACTGCCTCCGTGCTGGGGGCTGCAGCAGGCGGCGGATGCTGCCCCGGGGCCGGCTCCCCGTCCGGCCCGCACTGTAAATAAAGACGTTTTTCCCGGAACCGCCGCCGCTGCCGGCCCTGCTTCCCCCGCGCTGCGCGGGGCGGGCGGGGACTCCGCTGCCGCCCGGCCCGGCCCCACCGGGGAAGGCTGATGCGGGGCCGGGCCCGCCGCGGCGGCCGCGTGCAGACTCTGACCCCGCGCCCCGCCCCTCCCCCGCCCCGCCCCTACCGCCGCGCCAAAGGTCGGGGGCGTGGCGGGGGGCGTGACGAGCGGGGATTGGCCGATGCGCAGGGGGCGGAGGCGGCGGCGATTGGCGGGGCGGCGGGGGCGGTGGTTGGAGGCGGGGCGGTGGAGGGGGCGCGGCGCAGTGAGGCCGGAGCGGGGCCGGAGCCGCGTCGGTGTCCGTGGGCTGTGTCCGGGGCCGTGTCGGTGTCGGCGGGATGGTGGACAGCGTGTACCGGACGCGGTCGCTGGGGGTGGCGGCGGAGGGGCTGCCGGACCAGTACGCGGACGGGCGGGCGGCCCGCGTGTGGCAGCTGTACATCGGGGACACGCGGGGCCGCACGGCCGAGTACCGCAGCTGGCTCCTGGCGCTGCTCCGCCAGCACCGCTGCCGCTCCGTCCTCGACGTGGCCTGCGGCACCGGGTGAGGCACCGCGCCCCGCGCCCGCCCGCCTCCCGGTTCCCCCCTCCCCGGGGCTGCCTTGGGCCCCCTGCCCCCGGCCGTACCCAGCGCCCCCTTCTTCTTCCCCCTCCCCCAAAGTCCCCCGGGCCCCCTCAGCTGCCCCCCGGCCCTGCTGACAGCCGTGTCCCCAGGGTGGACTCCATCATGCTGCTCGAGGAGGGCTTCCAGGTGACCAGCGTCGACGCCAGCGACAAGATGCTCAAGTACGCGCTGAAGGAGCGCTGGGAGCGGCGCAAGGAGGAGCCCTTCGACCGATGGGGTGCGGGGGCGCAGGGGCCGTGAGGGGCGTGCAGAGACCAACACCCCCACCCCGGCCTGGGGCCCTCCCGTGGGGCACCAGGCCCCTCATGTCCTATCCCCAGCCCCTCGCCATGCTCAGGGCCCTCGCGTGGGTTCAGCTGGCCAGGTGGCCTCGCTGCAGGGACAGGCAGGGACCTGCCGGCGCCAGCTACTCAGCAAGCCCGGGCTGTGGCCCTCACCTGCCTGCTGGCCCCAGGCCGGATCCATCACCTGCAGGGGCCGAGGAAGGGCTGGGTGATGCTGGGGTGGGAGTCTTGCATGCAGGGGAGGCTGTTGGGTAGGTGGGCTGTCCCTGCCCTCATCCACTCTCTTGTACTGCAGTCATTGAGGAGGCCAACTGGCTCACACTGGAGAAGGACCTGGAGAAGCCAGGGGATGGGTTTGATGCAGTCATCTGCCTGGGCAACTCCTTTGCACACCTGCCTGACTTCAAAGGTGAGTTGGGGGGGGGGGGGGGGGGG
>RSEF01000003.1:17624968-17638446 GCA_003993805.1 Himantopus leucocephalus
GGGGGGGGGGGGGGGGGGGGGGGGGGGGGGGGGGGGGGGGGGCGGTGGTGGTGGTGGTGCGCGTGCGCGCGCGCGTGTGTGTGTCTATGCACATGTGCACCACATCTCCCAGCAGGCTGAGAACATGCCCTAGCTCATGCCATAAGTGGGGCAGTGGATTACACACAGTGGAGTTGTTGCATCATGGCATGTCTCCAGGGAGGCTGAGAACGTGCCCCAGTTCATGGCATGAGTGGGGCCATTGCGTCCTGTGGTTGTGGTGGAGCTGTGTGCATCTATGTCACATCTCTGGCAAGGCTGGAGACACACCCAGACTTGTGCCACAAGCAGAGTGGTGGGTTCCCCACATGGCGTGCTCTGCCCCAGTGAGGCTGAGAACGTGCCTGAGCTCATACCATGGGTGGGGCTGTGGGTTCTCCAAGCTGAGACTGTGGCAGGGGTGGTGGGGGTGGGGGGTGGCAGCTGTGTGTGTATGTGTGTGTGTGTGAGAGATGGGGCCCCACAGGCTGTGCCACAGGGTGCAGCCAGTGCCTGGGGACACCACGGTCTCCTCCCCAGGGGACCAGAGTGACCACAAGCTGGCTCTGAGGAACATCGCCAGCATGGTGCGGCCTGGGGGTGTCCTGGTCATTGACCACCGCAACTACGATCACATCCTGGCCACGGGCTGCGCACCACCTGGCAAGAACATCTACTACAAGGTGGGTGGATGGCAGACCCTGCCCCATCCCAATCCCAATCCCCTGGTCCTGAGGGGGCCAGGCAGGGCAGGGAGCAGGGCTGTGCCCAGGCTGGGGGCCACTGAGTCCCCGCAGGCCACAGCCATCCTCCTGTGGTCCCCAGAGTGACTTGACCAAGGACATCACCACCTCGGTGCTGCTGGTAAACAACAAGGCGCACATGGTGACCCTGGACTACACAGTGCAGGTCCCCCCCACTGAGGCAGGGGCAGCCCCAGAGCTGAGGTGAGAGGGGCTGTGGGGGTGGCTCCTGGCACGGGGCAGGGGGGGGTGGCTAGTGCCGTGACCCGCTGCCCTCCCCTCAACGTCGCACCATTGTTGCCTCTTTGCAGCAAGTTTCGGCTCTCATACTACCCACACCGGCTGGAGGCCTTCACGGCCCTGCTGAAAGGCGCCTTCCAGGGGAAGTGCCAGCACAGCGTCCTGGGCGACTTCCAGCCCTACACGCCGGGGCAGGCCCACGTCCCCTGCTACTTCATCCACGTCGTGAAGAAGACAGCCTGAGATGGCTGCGAAGATGGGACTGTGGTGGCTGAGAGCAGCTCCAAGGATGAGCAGGGGGCTGGGGACATTGCTGAGAGCCACCTTGGAGCCCACCTCCCATTAATTAAGAGCGCTTGTGAGAGCTACCAGAGCCCGTGGTCCGTGTGTCCATATACATGTAGGGTATGGGTCAAGGGGAATGGCTGCAGCCACCTCAGGGCTCCCAGGGAAGGAAATGGCCAGCCGTGGGGGGTGGGGGTGGGGATGGCATGGGTGCAAGCACAGCTTCACCCCCACTTCCCTGCTACAGGTGCCAGTCATGCCTCTGGTGTGGGGTTTGGGGCTCCCCTTGCAGCGGAGTCAAGGGTGGGCTGGCTCCTGGGTGGTTACACATCCCTGCTGAGCCCACTGCAGCACCGCTCACAGTGGTATACTGCTACTGTTTTTTTTCTCCCTTGTTCCCCCCCAATCAGGCACCGATCCCTTTTCTTGACCCTCCTCAGCCCCATCCAGGGGTGCCCACACCTCTGCCGAGGCTCCGGGGGGTGGGGAGGCTCCACACAGCCCACCAGCACTTTTGCTGTGGCTGCAGGTCCCTCCTTACCCGCCCTGGGGAAGAGGTGGTGGCCAGATCCAGCAGTGCGTTGCGGTCAGGGACAGCTCTGCCTGAACATGCAGAAGCAACAGGGCTTCAGGCACACATCACCTGGATCTTTGTGCACGAAGGCCTGCAGCTGCTGGAGAACCAGCCCTTCAGGGAGGAGCTCGGTGGGGACCTGGTCCTCAACAGCCATGCTCAGCTCAGGGACACGACTGCCAACAGTCTTGGGGCAGGCAACAGCGGGATAAAGCCTGGGAGCAACGAGCCATGGCTTAACACAGGACTGCCCGTGAGCCACACAAGCAGCTGCAGGGACCTGGCAGAGGCAGAGGCAGCTGCCGGCCAGCTGGCTGCCACACACGGCACGAGTGGGAATTTATTTGGCATCCTTGGCAAAGGCCAGGAAGCAGGGCACATGCAATGGTGCCAGCAGCTGCCGCGAGGCTGCAGAGGGAGGTGAGACAGGACTTCAGGGGCACTCAGCACAGTTTAGCGCAGACAGGGCAGCTCTGAGCTGCTCCAGCCAAGGGTTGAGTATTTCCCAAGGCTGGAGTCCTCCATCTCCCCATTATAAGTTTTTCCTAGTATCCAGTAGGAATTTCCCTTGCTGCCACTTGCCTCTTGTCCTGTCACCCAGCACGTCCAAGAAGAACTGGGCTCCCTCTGCAAACCGCATTCCCTTGGCCTCTCCTCATCCGCCGTGTGCTCCAGCCATTCTGGCAACCTTTGCTGGACCAGGGTAGCCCCAGCCCTGTTCACAGGTGTACTTCCCCCTCTACCTGCAGGACAATGGTTTCCCTGCAACACCCAGCCCACCTGGGGGCTCGCAGGGACCTTCCCAAGCCCACAGCAACCATCAGCAAGCAAAGACCTGAGGCCAGGTAGCGAATACCTAGTGCCAAAAACCTGTATTTATTCAAAGAGACCATGTCGAGCCCAGGGCGGCTGCAGCAGCACTGCCTTTGTGTCCTGCTGCCCTCCAGCCAGCGCCCTTCACTGGGGCCTGACAACCCAACAAGCAACTGCCTCCAGCCCCCCTGTTGCTGCCAAACCAGGTGCAGTTTGGGGCTTGCTCTCCCACCAGTGCTCTGTCACCCATGGAGACACTCCTACGTTGCCCAAAACCACGAGACTCTGCTTCCTTCCCCTGGGGACATCACCCCAGTATGCTCCTGGCAGCCACAAAGTGCTCCCCAAGATGTGAGGGACCATTAGAGAACCCACCACCAGCTTGGCTGAGCAGAGCAGCACTTCCACTGGGCTTTGGCTCAAGAAACTGCTCGGCCACTTTTTCACCCAAGCTTGAAAGAAGGGGGCCCAGGAGACACAACACACCGTCCCCATCACTCCTCAGTCCCAGCTCTGCTGAGCATTAGCAGGCAGCAAACTTCTGCTGGATGAGTCTGTACCTGAGCAGCTCCTGCTCAGAGACTGATGGCTGCAACCTCACAGCAGCCTGCAGGAAGTCCTCCATGGTCAGGATCAGAGCAGAGCCCTCGGTGTCCAGCCCTGCATGACAGAGAGAACAGGAAAAAGCTGAGCCACGAGAAGGGGCAGCTGGCAAGATCCAACAGGCCCCTCTCCAGCCACTGGAGGCTGGAAGGAAAACCTGTGCCTCTCTCCTTCCCCCTGGGGCCAAGCACTGGAGGTGAAGATGATCATATCCGCAGAAACTGTCTGCCTGCTGGTAACCCAGAGCTTAGCATTTAGACGTGGTCCCAAAGCTGTCGAGGCTCTTCTCACATAGCCAAGTTACCAGTAGTGGTAACTCTCCTCTCTGCCCTTGTGCAGGGCCACCCCAACATGTGGGACAGGTAGGGGCCGGGCTCCTACCTTCCTCGATCCATTCCACCTTGCGTTTGACAGCGCACATCATGGCATCCGAGCACAGGGCATAGATGTCTGCTCCTGTCAGCTGAGCTGGGCATTTTTCTAGGATGGTGGTGAGATTCACAGAAGGATCTAGTTTAAACCTGCCAAGAGAGAAAACTGCAGGTGTAAAAGCCACAGAAAAAACAGACCGGGAGAGAGGCGGCAGCCAGTGTGACTGGGCAGGAGGCCCCATGTTTAGCTGCTTCTGGACTGTGCTCTGCACGCTCAAGAAAAAAAAATCAAAGGGGTTTGTTTATTTGTTTTTTTCAACACAGTAACTTCTCTTAGTCCTCTCTCCTGCTAAGTAGGATCAAAGGCAACTTTGAGTTCTCACTCAGAGAAATTAAGTGCTCCACATGCCTGGGAACAGCCTACAGCCAGGGCTGGATAAGAACATGTTTAATTACAGACAGTGCAAACCACTGCAACACCAAACCATCCCATCAGAGCCACACTGCAGACAGTGAGCCTCCTTCAGCATGAACAGCAGTATGGTGCTGGAGGGCATGACTGCCAAGCCACATGGCGTGAATAGATGCTCGCAGCCAGCCCACGCTCTCGCCTCTCCTGCTAGCTTATCGTCACAGGCAGCAGCGATCACAGCTATCCATGACAGAAAGTCCCTGCAGAGGCAGACTCCCAGCTGCTCACTCAGCTGTGGTGGGTGGTATCTCTGCACCTGAATTCCAGGGCTTGCTTTTCTCCCTCCAGAGATGCTCTCAGGAGCTCAGAGCAGCTGGGGAAGCAGCCAAACCCCACCGCTCAGTGATCCCACACAACCAGTGTTCAGAAAGACTCACAGAGCTGAACACCCCTCAACATTGCAGGAGGAGAGGCAGTGAAATGAACAGCGCTGCCTTCACCCTTGGACCTGGAAACAGCAGATGTGCTAGGGGAATTCTTGCAGGAAGCAAATGGGAGCTTCCTGCTATGCTGGTGTGCTGCGGTCCCATCACACTGTTAGGATCTGGCTGAGCTCCTCAAGAAGGGCGTGTGGCTCGGTGACTGGAGAACTCTACCAACCCCTCCACCTGGACAGCCGGCTGAGCTGCTCCCATGTTGTAGGAAAACCAGCCCCAGTTCTGCTTCTGGAAGTTGCTCCATCCTCTTCCCCTACCTGCTGGCTGTGAGTCAGTGACTCAAGCGCTCTCCAGGGCTCAGACATGAAGCCAAGCTAGAGCACACTATGCATCAACCCCAGGAAGACTGTGACCCATTGGAAGGCGGTGAAAGGCTGCTGCGAGAGCACAGGGTCACTTACTTCCTGGTGACGGCGCTCAGCACCTGCAGCTGTGACTCCCGGTCTTCGTTTATGCCCACATAGACCAGTTTGTCAAACCTGTCAGCAGAAAGAAGAGACAGTCGAGAACAGGTCAAGACAAACCTGCCACTGGTGCTCAGCCCCGTGCAACGGAAACTGAAGTGTGGCCCTGGGGCAGCTCCTTTTGCTGCCAAGTTTGTGAATGACACAAAGCCTGAGGGGGAAGCAGTCAACGTACTGGAGGGCAGGGCTGCTCTTCAGAGGGACAGGGGCAGGCTGGAGAAACAGACTGACAGGAACCACATGAGATCCAATAACAGCAGATACAAAGTCCTGCCCCAGGGTGGAAGCCAGAGGCATGAGGACAGGCTCGGGGGCAGCTCTGCAGAACAGGCCTGGGGGGACCAATTCTCCTGCCAGTTTGGTGCCAGAGCCCCTTAGGCCCTGGCCCCTTAGGCCCTTAGGGCCCTGTTCTGATGCCGGGTCAATAACCAGTGCTGGAGGACAACAAGCAGTGGCATCTTGTGCTGCTGCTAGAGCCATAGGCACTGGCCTCCTCTTGGCTTCCTATCCCCCCACAAGCCCAGGCAGGGGGGCTTCAGGAACAGTCTCTGTGGAGGGAATGTGGTGGGGACACAGTCCACCTCATCACTACCTGAGGAGCTCCAGGGAACTACCCTGGAGCGAGGCAGGGTAGGATGCAACATACCTGCCCGGCCGGAGCAGAGCTGGGTCCAGGAGGTCAGGCCTGTTCGTAGCTCCAATGACAAATACCTCTCTGGTGGAATGAAGGCCATCAAGCTCAGCCAGGAGCTGTGAGACAACTCTGCAGGGAGCAAGACAGGACACTCAAAACTACACCTTGGCAAGTCACCCACTGTCACCCTCGGTGACCAAACAAAAAGAAGAATAAGTGAGGCCACTGGCAGGTCCACATCTTGGACTTCAGCTCATACTTCTGTTCCCTGAAGAGCCCTAACACAGTCATCCAGACTTCTCTGTTTAAGCGCAGCCAGCGAGAGTGTGGGCTCATTGCAAAGTGAGTGCAAACCCCTGCCACCATGACAGTCCTTCAGGCCTGCACTTGGCTCTGAACCCTTCCAGGATGGCCACATGTGCTTATATTTGCTATCAGACATGGGCAACACAGAGCAAACATAGGCAGGCACTCATGGCTATGGCTCAGGTTCCTCACTCACATGTGCTGGCTGATCATAACTCTCCCCGCTATGTGGTACTGCCCAGCAAGTTCAGCTGCAAGACTGCCCTGTCAGTCCATGCTGGGGACACCCTGCCAGGCCAGTGATGCTGCCAACCAGTTCTCAGGGCGGTGAACGGCACAAGTTGCAGATCTAGTTCTGTGGCCACAGGGCTTAAGCTGGTCTGGCAGCACAGTACTTCAGTGCTGCGCAGACCTCCTGGAATGGGAATATCTCCACCAGGTTCGGGGATCACCTGAGGCAACCAGTGGGGACCATACCCAGCCCATTCCAGAGCTGCTGGCTTGTGTGGGTGAAGATGGATGCCAGGGGCACATGGTGTCACTAGAAAACTCTGCAGAACCCCTCATGGATGGAGAGGAAGAAGGGATGAGGACCAGCAGCTCAGCAGAAGAGGCCTGAGGGAAATAACCCTGTTTCTGGGCATCTCCAAGCTGTACATATTTTACTTCTACCAGAGGCAGCTGAAAGGTTTCCCACCACAGGGAAACAGCAGCTAATAGGAGGACAGCACGGCAGGGGTGTGAAGGATGACCTTGGAGAGGCCAAAAGGAGCAGTTGGCAGCCACAGAAGCAGCTGGAGGGGACTCTGTCTTAACCAAATGTTTGCACAACAAGCTTGGGCAATCAGGAATTTGTGGCAATGCAAACAGCAGTACTCATGTCCAGAGAGAGGAGACAGGCCATGCAGAGGAGCTGCAGGGAGCAGGGGAGGGAAAAAGTAGAGGAACAGATTTGGGATGGACTCTGCCTTGCAGGGCAATTCAGTGCATCCCCCCCAGCTGAGGCAGGTATGCTGCTCTCCCAAGGACGTATAATGCTCACTCACCTGTCCATGACACCCCCTGAATCTCCACTCCGCCCACGACTGGGGGCCAGGGAATCCAGTTCATCAAAGAAGATAATGCAGGGAGCAGCTGCCCTGGCTCTGGCAAACACTGGGAAGTGACAGCACAAAAAGTGAGAAGGACCTGGAGGAGCAGTCAACAGCAACATGGCCTGCTACAACACCAGCAGGGAAGAGCTGTGGATGGAAACCATCTGCCCACTGCCTCACCAGCAACAACTGCTCCTGCCTGAGGGGCTCAGTGGGAGCGGGGACAAGCAACACCCTGCACGATGGGCCCCGAGGCTCAGCCATGTCTCTGAGGGGCTGCCGTCCCATCAGGAACACCAGTGACAAGAGCGACAGGCACAAAAAGAGCAGGAGGGGAAGTTGCAGTGAGGCAGGGAACAGACTGGGTGTAGGAGACAGTTGGGTTTGTGTCCTTCTGGGCAGCTGTGGGTGGGAGTTGGGAAGAGGGGTTTAAGCGCTACCTCCTTCACTCCAGCACCACAGAAAAGCCACATCTCCCCAAATGCAGGAGCAGGATGCATCTGCTTACCGTTACGCACATTCTCCTCGCTTTGCCCAACGTACATGTTGATCAGTTCTGGCCCTTTCACACTGTGGGAAAGGAAGAAGAGGGAGCCAGTTAGAGCATGCCCATCTGCTGCCAGGAGAAAGTCCCATTGCATGAACCCCCACTCTTCACCTAAGGAATGTCATGGCACACGTGGTTGCCACGGCTTTTGCCAGCAAGGTCTTCCCTGTCCCTGGAGGCCCATACAGCAGCAGACCAGAGCGGCACAGACCCAGTGACAGCAGCTCAGGGTGCTCCAGGGGCAACTGGATAGTGTCCAGTATCTCCTTCTTCACCTCCTGGAGCCCACCAACATCCTGCCAGGACACGGAGGGGATCTGCCAAGAGAGCAAAAGTCCCTGTCAGCACTTCTTCCTGAGCCTCGAGCAGGCCTGGGGAGCTCTTGCTCCAGTGGGGTACTAGTCATCAGGCCCTCATGCCATCAGCTGTGTGTGGTTGTGCAGCAAGTCAGCCCCACACTGCGCTGCCCAGCCATCTCGCCTGTGGCATCCCCCAGTATCCACATTTTCCCTCTCCTGAGCTTTGCAATAGGGAAAACAAATTGTGCACGTCCCCAGGCAAGCTGCGCTCTCTGTTGCACCTCATATCACCTGTCAGCAAAATACCCCAGGGAAAGTACCTGCCAGAATGCCCTGCTGCAGACAGCCCCTGGGACATGTGAGGGAAGGTAAAAATAAGAAAGAAAGAAAAAAAATTAAAAAAAAGAAACCCAGACCTAGCAATTATGAGCTACTTGTGTTCAGGGCACCTTGTCCCCCATGGTGGTGAGACTGTGCAAGGGCTTCACACCAGACCGACAAAACCTGGGCTACTAGGAACCTCTGTCTTGTGAAGGAGGACGTGAGAGACAGATATCCTGGAAGACACTCCTTTTGAAAGGGGGGATGCAAGAATAAAGTCCATGGATGCTTACGAGAAATAGATAGGGATGGGTTCAACTGCAAACACGCAAGGGATCATTGCGAAGAGAGGGAAGACAGCAAACTTGAGAGGGGTGAGCCATGCCATTTTCGTTATTTTATGCTGAGCAAAACAATCTCAGAAGATGTTGCTGCTCTGCTCACAGCATTAGAAATAGCAGGAATGCCACAGTCTGCATGACAGATCCTCCTGGGAGTCAGAGCAGCTCTCCTGGGAACATGCAGAGAAAGCAAAGCCCAAAAGCACTTCCCCCAGCTGCTGGCTGGCTGGGTAACAGGTGCCAGCACAAAAGGGGGAGCTTAAAAATAGGCCAGAGCAAAATTCTTTCCCCCTCAGCCAATTTGATTCTCCTTCCTTCGCTACTTGAGATGATGTTATCTCATGCTATTTCTCCAGCTGTCCAGCAAGTCCACCAGGAAAATCAGGTCAGTCAAGATAAGGATTTCCAGGAAAAAAAAAAGATTTAAATCAAAAGGTCAGAGGCCCTACGTCTTCAGTGCCAATGAATGGAAGAGTTGCCCTCTGCCCTGCACTCTTGCTTATATGGCCTCACTAGAAAAAGCTCTACAGACATCAGCACAGGAGCTGGAAAACTGCAGCAAGGCTGTTTTCAGGGGAGGACACTGTAACTCTAGGACATGTTGCAGACACTGCTAGCAACTGGAGGCTTGAAATTAGTTGTCTCTAGGAGGCTCAAGCTATAACTGCAAACAAACGTGTGACTAACCAGAAAATGCAAGCAGGGAACTGAAAGTTATGTGTTGACTATATCCAGGTCTGCTAATGGGCTTTCTGAACCACTGCCAATTACTAAGAAATTGATAAAGGATTGTAAAATACAAAGCAAATCAGCTCCCATTCCCACAGCTCACTGTCGAGCATGCTCTATGGTTATTATTTGTCCTATAGCAAGCTTGGCAAACATGCCTCAAAAGAGAGCTAATTTCAGTCTCCAGTAAATTTATGAATTAATTAAGTCCCAGAGTAGCTCCTGTATGATGACACCAGGAAGGTGTCATCCTGCTAGGGCAGGCAAGCAGGTGGTTGGGGAAGGTGCCAGAATAATGGCACCAAGGCCAAGGCCAGCGCTCCCTGTCCTGTGCTGAGCTCGGTCATTTGCACTCGAGGGCGTGGAGAAGAGGCTCCAATCGCTTTGCTTGGTCCTAACACTGCGTTGCACAGTCAAAATAGTCATCCCAAACACTATTTTCCTGGGTGCCAAGCTGCCAGAGGCAGATAATGCCCCTCCTGAGAAGCTGACTCTGCTGCTTTTCTCTGACATTCAGTGTTCCATTCTCTGAAGAACCCCGAAGCTCTTCAAACACCCTGGCTCTCAGAAAAGCCTGTGCCAACTCAAGCAGTGTCTGAGGCCAGGGATCAAGTATAAGGTTTCTCACACGTGGGGAAACTCCCTCACCAGCTTGTGCCCCAGCCTCTCTGTTCCCACACACCAGGTGGCTGGAGAGACCTCAGCGAGGCAGCTTGCCTTTGCCCCTGGAAAGGCTGAGCTACACAGCCGGCACCCCTATGGCACTAGCCAATTAAATGCTCTCCAATTAGAGCAGCAAGGGATACCCTGACCAAATTCAAAGCCAAGAGGATGAAAAGCACTCGTGGGGGAAAGCCCAGTGGGACCATTTCCCACCCAAGGCTGGGGGATACGTGGAAGGACACCGCAGGAAGCGACATGCTAGAGCACTGCCCTGTCTGGCGAGGTCTGCCAAGGGCTGCGAGAGGTATGGAGCCATACAGCTCTAGAGAACCAACCCCCCCTCCTCTGCCCCAGCATCCTACCTTTGGGGCTCCCACTGCCTGCGAATGGGCGTCGTGCAGCTGGTCCAGCGCAACACTAAAATCCTCCTCAAGCACTGGGAACCCAGCACTGCAAAAATCTCTCTCCACTTCCTCACTTAGTCCACCAGGAAAACTGGAGAGGAAACAGAAGGGAAGGACTCAGGCTCTGCCCCACTCCTGGCATTATCATGCTGGCTGCAGCCCCTGCCCTCCCCCGCCTCCTGCCCTGTTGCCTGTGCTACCTCAAGGCCTGGATGCGGGTACAAGCAGCCCGGCTGCTGTGGGACAACAAGGCACAGAAATCTCCCAGCACAAAACCCTGTGAATGGGGAAACAAACAGCATCAGTTCAGTCCCTGACCACAGCTCCAGCTAGGTCATAGAAGGCGTACAGGGAAGAGTTCCTCACAGAGCTGTTCTTTGAGCTTCTGTGCCCTGGTTAAAGNAGATCTCCAGATGGGTTAATATTCAAAAGGCTTTTTTTTTTTTTTTTTTTTTTTCTATTGGCTCTGTCTTCTAGCAGAGCTAAGCATCAGTGAACACCTCTGCAAAAGGTGTGCAGTCCTTAGGCACTAGAAATCTGCAGTTAAAGCTGATGTTTGAGGATCAGGGTTAACCACTGAAAAAGTTGACTGGGCTGTAAGAATTGCCCCCTATCTCCATAGCCAGGTAGAGGAGGTTAGCCCAGTACTCCCAGCCTGCCCATCTCCACGTGCTGCTATGGTTTCACTCACTGCAGTCCTGCGGGCCAGCCTGGATAGGCTCACTTCTTTGCCTAGCGGCAGACTGGCAGTCAGCATGCTCAGCATTGACCTCCTCTGCTCTTCTGAAGGGGCTTCAATTTTCACCTCATGAAGGAAAGCAGTCTGCACGTCTGTAGGAACATCCTGGGGTTTGCAGGTTGTGCCAATCACCAGGACAGGGCAGCTGTTGATAAAAGGATGACAGTGCATGGCCTCAGCTTGATTGAAGCTTCCCTCTTACATTGCCACCACCCATGCCAAGTTGCTCTCCAATGGCTAGCCTTTCCTCTGAGAAATGCGCACACTGGGCAAGGTATCTTGCAGCCACTGTCCTCCAGCTTGCACTTGAACTGCTTTGTGAGCTCTGTTTCCGAGTCAAGGCCCTTCAAATCACATCTTATTTCTTCACTTGATGTCTCCCTCCCCTGTGCCCTGGTATTTGTCATCAGCCTCAAGATTTTTGCAGGGTCCAGCTCCCTTCAAGCGACCCTGCATGCCTCAGAGCCAACACACCAGGTTTATTCATCTGAACAACTCAGAAACCAGCTTCAGCCAACAAAGCTTCCTGATTCCCTCTGCCACTAAGCTGGAAGAACAAGGGCCCTCTGAAGTAAACAAAGCAAGTCTGGGAGAGACTCCACTGGATTAAAAATAAAACAGGGCATGTTAGCAATCAGTCACCTTGATGTAACGGTGCCTGCTGCCCTAGGAATGGCAGAAGCAAACAATCACCGCAGATGCCCACAGCAAACATGCAGGGTCCGTACCTCAGTGCTGGGTCTCTGTCCAGGAGCAGCTGTCTCAGAGTAGCGATGACCCTGGCATCCTCTCCCAGCCTGTCCCGGTCTCTGCCAAGCACCTCGATGTCTTTCAGCAGGAGCACACACGGATGATACTGCTGGGCCTGGGTGAAAGCCATCTGTACTTTCTCCTCTGTGGCTCCACTGGTGTCACTGCACAAACTAACACAATCAACCTGCGAGACAGACCACACAACGCAGTCTGTAGTGGTTGCAACATGGACCCAGGACAATGTTCAATTCCACAAAGCCTTCAAGGGCAATTCACAGCTGAAAGCAGATCTAAGTGCATGTTTTCCAGAGACACATTCAGGACATATTCAAAATAGACACACTCAGGACTGTCTGGCATGGAAAAATGGCTGTTTCTTGCTTCTTTGCAGGAGGTGAGGGGGGCAGGAGGGTTTTGTCTGAAAGGTGAGGCCAAGGGATCGGAGAAGTCGATACAGTGGATGTCACGGCTCAGGAAGCTAAGCTGGAAGGGATGGGAGAGCCGTGGAAGAGGCCAAGACAGGGAGAACAAGGTGTCTCAGAAGAACAGTACAAAGAACGGAGGGGGAGGCTCGGGAAACTGTTCAACCCGGAGCCACACAGGCTCAAAGTGCAAGAGGAAGGTAGAAGGCAAGGGGGCAGAAAGTTAGAATTGGCTAGAGGCCCAGACACTGTTTACAAAGCAAACACTTGATAAAGTCATCCAAACAGGAAAGGTGACTGGTGAGCCTCGAACAGCAGCTTGAACACTGCTGGAAACAGGCAGTGCTGCCTCCTGGTGCTGTGAGGTCACGCAGGGAGATCCAAACCATCTCTGAGATTCCTTGGGCCTCATCCTCAGAAAGGGTAGCTTGGAGCCAGGAGAATGCCTCAAGAGCTGACGTAATGGGTAAGGATGGGCACGCAGAGCAGAGGAACTCCTGTGCTCCAAGTACTATAGACAAAAACACAGGAGTTAGGATTGTGGATGACACAGCCAAACAGCAGCAGTATCTGTATGCAAGTACAGAAGGGCAGAGAGAAAGGACAAAAAAAGCTGATCATCAAGTGGTGGAGATTACAGTGTGGAAGAATTACTGTGTCCTGGTAGGAGAGCAGGCAGGACAGTCAGAGGAAGGGAAGAGAAGGTGGAATGGTAATGTAAGCATTGCAGTAAGTGAGAAAAGGAGGGGAGAGTGTAAAAGCTGGGACAGGAGAATAAGATGGACAGGAAATACCTCTGGCTTCAATAGTAAGAGTCTTAGTCTTTAAATGCAGCACACAAGGCCAAAACCAGACCTATAGCCTTGCACATCACACTAGAACCTGAGGCCACCTGACAGGACATGGCAGTGCCACAGTGCCCCCAAACACATCATGTTCATGGATCTGAAGGTACTGTGAAGTCTCTGCAATCTTGTACTGGATCCCAAGAGCTATGGCACATCTGCAGAAGCATAAGAGCTCAGCACCACTACGGATTATGCCCTTAGTGGTGCTAAGCTACACAGCAGCTGGCCAAGGCTGTTATCTACCTCCCTCACTGACCTACTATTACAGCTTTACTTGGATAGAAAAGAACAGTTAGAATCACAGAATCATAGAATTGTTGGAAGGGACCTTTAAGATCATCAAGTCCAACCATTAACC
>RSEF01000003.1:17638546-17652781 GCA_003993805.1 Himantopus leucocephalus
CCAGTTTTGTTGCCCTTCTCTGGACATGCTCCAGCACCTCAGTTAAAGCACCAGTTAAAGAGAGTAATGTCAGCTTAACAGGACCCAACTTCTAAATAGAAAAGAAAACCCAAATATCCAAAATGCTTAGCTTGTTTTCTATGAGTTTACTCTAAAAATATCCACAAAGAAGGAGCAAGCCTTCCAGAAAAAGGAACCTTCCAGCCCTCTTCTTTCCATCCTTCTTTTTTTTCTTCCATGTGCTTTCAGAGATTCAGAAAGTCTCCTAGAAAAGTCACCACGTGACTTTCAATCCCCTCACTTTTGCAAACATAACTCTACAGATTCAAGGAGATTAAAAAATTTGCAGGATACATCCAGACTGTCAGAGCACACAAAAGGGGCATGCAGAAGGAAAACAGTATTTTTAACAAGTCAGTGAAGACTGCCTTGGTGCCCAGAACCGCCGGTGCTGGACAGACACAGGGGCCAGACCTCATTTTGGCCATGAAGCTTACCCAGTACAGCCACAGCTGTAAGAATGGCTGTACTGGTTCAGTTCAAGAGACCATTTAGCCCACTATTTTGTCTCCAAGCACGACCACAAGTGGCTGCTTAAGAAAGAGTAAGATCAGAGTAAGCACATGTAACCCTCTCCCCTCAGTACTCTTCCAGGCACCTACCATTCCCACCAAAAGGGATTTTCCTAGTCAGATGTGATTTCACAACAATAGATTTCTCCTCCAAACAGTTACCTACACAAAGAACCACCTCCTTTAGCTTGTCTTTTCCCACTGTCTTCACCTGTCAGCCCCAGGCCTCATGGTGGCACAGAGAAAAGTAAACACTTTCCACTCTGCTGACCACTCAAGATGTTGTAAACCTCTATCAAACTCTCCCCAAGTTCTCTATTTTTCAAGCTGAAGACGCTGTTCAGATGTTCACGACACAGAAACTGGTATAGACTCCCTATCTTCCTCAGTAACCACCTCTGAATTTTTCCAGTTCAGCTTTATGCTTTTGCGATGGAGAGACCAGAACTGTGCACAATATTCAAGCTGTGGCAAGACACAGATCTGCACAGCAGCAGTACCTACTCTCAAGTTTGTTTGCTAATATACGATCTGATTTTTTACGTATATGGAGAACAGAGCCCAAGTTTTCATGGACCTATTGACATAAAATCAAATTCTTGATATCGACTGGTGACAATCAGCTTGAAATCTATTGTTTTCCATGTAAAACTAACTACAGTGAATTTTACTTGCCATTTCACTGCTCACTCGGTCTCATTAAAGCTCTCTAGTGCAAGGACAGTCTGTCTCCCTTTTCTCTTACCTTTAACTTAGTTATCAACAAACCATCACATCACAGTTCACCCCCTTTCCCAGGTCATTTCTGAGTTCTCAGTGCAGATGCCTGCAGAGCTCTGATGCTGATTGTGAAGACTCACCAACTACTGCCATCTCATTTCCAACCTTTAACCAGCACTTTATCCATGCCAGGACCTTCACTCACAACCCACCACCACTCAGTTTCCCAAAGAGCCTTTTCAAAACCCAAGTAGACTGTGTCGGTCAAGTTACCTTCCCCACATGCTTGGCAACACCTTCAAGTAACTTTCTGACAGGATTTCCCATTGCAAAAACTACATGGATTCTTCACGAGTAGTGAAGTCATCCCAGAGTGTGCTTACTCTACTCTTCACTCTAACGTGCTACAAGTTTGTGGCCTTAGAAGGATGGCTTTTGTTTTCAGCAACTCCCCTTTCCCTGCTGTTGATGTTTTGTCTTCCATTTACTTTTCTCAAGCCCATCCTAATATGATCTACACAGTGGCCTCTTGTGGAGTGGTGTCCCTCGTTCACCTCCACAGCAGATATAACACTTCCTTATCATGGCTGATTCTTTCTTTCTAAAGAAACCTCATTTTGATGTTGTTCCCCTTTCAGAAGCCAAGCACTGCTATGGAAGATTTGGGGGCTTTTTTGCTCTCATGGGAGGTGGTGGTGGTGAATGTGTACACACTTACAGGGCAGCTCTTCTACAGGCCACGAGATTTTGAACCAGATCTGGCACACGTCCTGTTATCAAATCAAGGGTTGCATTTCTTTTCTAGGCTTCCCACCCAGCTAGAGAAGATCTCAGCACCACCTCTGCCTCACTTTCCAACATGCCTTTTGCCCAGCCTATGCGGGGACAAGTGAAAACACCCAATGCCACTGCAACTCCCACCCTCATCACCTCTCCAATTTCTCTCAGTGTATTTTAGTTACTGCCACCCTCTGGAGCACAGCATCAACTCAACACCCTATCAAATGACAGGAAGATAGTTTGCTGAAATACAACTGTGTATTGCAGTATCTGTAAAGTACATCAGACTGACAACAATAATAGCAAAAGTCAGTAAAAAAAGGTACAAATGCAAGCCCTGGGCCAAGAGATCTTTAAATTACTGATTCCAGAGCACCGGAGGGAAACATCTCTTCATGCTTATGCTGTCTTCCTGAGTATCTGTTACTGGCCAGTCTCAGACACGGGCCAGGGGGCCAGACAGACCTTTAGGCTGACCCAAACAGTTGCTCTGAGGTTCTGCCCGCCAGCAGTCATAATCCACACCAGAGCAAGCTACTATGCTCAGCATACTTGGAATCCTTTCGTCTGCTTGTGTGCATGGGAGCAGCTTCTGGGTAGGCTTGTGTCACAATTGCAGCAGAGGAGTTGTTATGGCTAACTTAAAGAACATTTCCGTAATTCTTTGTGTGTTGTAAATCGACCAATCAACTGACTGCAGGAGGAATTACCTTGAAGAGGTGGAGGTTGAGGCAGCTACACACAGCTCTGACAGCTACCAGTTTCCCACTGCCGCTTGGCCCCGAGAGGAGAATGCTGCCAGCCCCGCTCAGCGCACTTGCCCTGTAACACAGAGGCAGTTCTCCCAGTGATTAGGGATCAGGGTCCCAGCTCTCCCGGGGCTTGCTAGAAGGAATTCTAACTCACGGACTGTTCAGGTGAGGCCGAAGAGCATCACAGAGCTGCTTCACAACATCAGAAAGTCCAGCAGGAGACAAACTGCTCCAGAACTCATGGCTGTTATAGGCTGGGGCAGATGGGACAGCACTGTTTGTTGAACCCACCTGTGAGGATGGGAAAACAGCACTCTCTGGAACACCGCCTGAGAAAAGACATGTACCAAGTGACAAAGTCTGTCCTGAAATGCCATTTTTCAATGGCAGGAGACACAAGCCTCCACAGGCACCTTTGTCATCCATAGTGCAACCTCAGCCTCAGATCTCCTGTACACCGTCCCCGCTCTCCACCAACATCTTACCAGATAGAGAGAGGTGTTCTGGGTGTCCACCAGGTAACCCTCAGACTGCTCGCCTTCCACCATGCCTAAAATCTTCCTCACTTTGAAGAAGAGTTCTGGCCACCTAAGGGAAAAAGCAAGCAGTCTAAATTGTTAAGTCAAGATCTTGAAGGCAGGAACAATACAGTTGTCAACAAGAAGACAGCTGAAAGGCACAGGTAAGCAGAGATACCCTTGCCCTCTCCCAGGACCCACAAGTCCTTTACAGACCCCACTGTGCTGTCTGGCCAGACAGAACAACGGGACTGTCAACAGCTACAGCTTCTGCTGGTGGCTTCAGTCCACAAGTACAGCTGTACCAATCTTATTTCATCTAAGAGCTCAAGACATTCTCTGTTCTGCTATCACTACCTTCACTACAACTTGCAGAGATTCACCTGCAGCATCTAAAATCTTACAGCGCAGAGTCCTCTAAGCTGCAGACTAGGATACACCCAAATACCATGAGAGCTTTACAAGCATCCTGCCCTAGAGGCAGGAAAAATGCTTCTTCCTACATTGATATCCCACAGGACAGATTAAGGAATCTGCAGAGGTTTCCTCCAGGATCTTCTCCACCCTCTGAATAATTGTACCACTTGCACACCAACACAGTTCCAAGTTCTTTAGGTCCCATGAACTTTGCTGTCTTCTCTGGCTTGCCACAGGACTAATATATAAGTCCACAAATGGAAGACTTGTGCCTCCTGTGGTCCTGCCTCCCTCTGAGAAACAGCCTAGAAAATACTCATCTTTTTCCCCATCAATTTCTCTCTCTTCCCTTTCTTCACTCCATGACTATTTCAGTGAACTAAGGAAGGCCTCCCTCTGAACTGCAGCCCTCTGTAATCTAACAAAAACATTTTACTGTTCCCCCCAAAATAAGAGGCAGATAAACTCTAAACTCCAGGGACAGATCAGAATGGAATACACTGCCTTGTTTCAAGTGAGTCAATAGTGGAGAAGTACCTTTTTCCTTGCAGTACCCATGTAATAGAGCCACAGTTTGTTGCCACCCACCTTAGGAATTTGTCTGCATTTACTTCTAAAAACTCGGCATATCCAAATGTTGGAACACATAGGATGTCTCCCTCCTGGACAAGCCTACAAAAAAACCCAGGGAGTTTCACTAGTGAAAGTGAGTAAATCCTTCTGGTCGTGTGTCCTCCCCACCCCATACCACATGCGTTTTCACAGAAAAGACTGTAGCTATTCATAACGACTCACTCCTTTCCTGTAAATAAAACTATAAATATCCATGTAAAGATTTAGCATGCACTGGATGCAAGTAAGTGCATCCAAACTACTAAGGGGAACCTTCTGGGACTGGTATAGAAGATGAATGCCATTAAAGAGTGTTTCTTCCAGACAAAATAGCCTCCTTAACCCTGGAACAGCTGAGTATCATTCCAACAGAAAGCCTTGACAGCCAAATGAAAGAGGCTTGGAGGCAGGTGTCATAAGAGAAGAAAGCAACACATCCAGTTTCCTGATTACTCAACTTCATTCAAAGCTGAAAACTGCGGTTACAAACATGCCTGAGAATGGAGGTTTGCGGGCAGCACTTGGGAACCCTCAGCACTGGATGGTAGATCACGAGGATGACTTCTGAAGGACAGGACAAGAGGTGTTGTATGCAAGCGATGCACACTCACAAGGAGAAGACGGTACAAGGGGATACCCTAAACCTACTCAGCATGTGCATTACAGTGTTGATTATGCACATCATCAGTGCGTATCAGATCTGGGCACCGCAAATACAGACCAAGGGTGCACTTAACCAACACACAGAAACGCGACCCTTCCCCGCGCAGCTCACCGGGGTGTTTGGAAGTGCTTGTAGAGGACGCGGTCGTAGCCCGCCCGGGCGCTGTAGGCTGGTGAGCAGACGATCTCTAGGTGCAGCTCCTTGGCGAAGGGGGGCACGGACAGCACGGACCGGCTGCCCTTCCCGTCCGCGGTGCTCGATCTCTCGTACCTCTACAGAGGGGAAAAGGCGCATCGTGAGACCCCGCCGCCGCCCCCGACCCCAGAAGCCTCTCCGCCTCCCCCGTTCCCGGCTCACCCGCAGGCGGAGGTGCGCGGCGGCGGCGGGGTCGCAGCGCAGGTTGAAGGCCAGGGCGGGGGACAGCAGGGCGGTGCCGTCGGGCGGCCCGCGGCGGGCGGCCCGCGGGTACTCCCAGGGCGGCGCCCGGGCCAGCAGCGCCGCCAGGTGCTGGCGGGCCGCCCCCTCGACGCCCACCCTCACCCACTCCCCCTGGAAGAGCCCCAGAGCCAGCAGCCCGCGCCGGCTCACCCACACCTCCGCCCCGCCTCCGCCCCCTCCGCCGCCGCCGGGGGGGGCCGCCCGCAACCCCGGTGCCGCCGCTTCCCCCCCGGGCCCGGCGGCGGCGAAGCGGGAGACGAGGGGGGGCGCGGCGGGGCGCAGCCGGCAGGGGGCGCTGCCGGCCGCGGGCTCCCGCTGCGGCGGCGGCGGGGGGGGCGCGAGGGCGGTGCGCGTGCCGTTGCCCAGCAACCCCTGGAGCGCCGGCCGCGCCTCCAGCACCAGCGGGCCCGGCCCCGGCCCCGGTCCCGGCAGGGCCTCGCCCCGCCGCACCAGCACCGCGCCGCCCGCCGACCGCCCCGCCCGCCCCGCCGCCCCCAGCAACACCCAGGCCAACGGCGGCGGGCGGCGCACCGGCCAGACGGCCACCCGCCGGCCGGCCGCCAGCCCCAGCCGCCGCATCAGCGCCCCGCGCAACCACAGCTCCGCGCCCCGCCGGCCGCCCCCCTCCAGCGCCACGGCGCTCAGCAGCACGGCCTGCGCCCCGCCGCGCCCCGCCGGCCGCACCGCCAGCACCAGCCCTGCACCTGCACCTGCACCCGCGCCACCGCCACCGCCACCGCTGCCCCGCCCGCGCAGGGCCGCGCACAGCGGCGGCGGCGCCAGCAGCAGCGCGGTGACCGGCGCNCGGCGGCGGCGCCAGCAGCAGCGCGGTGACCGGCGCCAGCTCCGCCGGCGGGGCCTCCAGCGGCCGCAGCACCGCCACCGCCATAGAGCCGCGGGGCGGAGCGGACCGGCCCCGCCCCGCACCATCGAGCCGGGCGGCTAGAGAGGGCGCCGCGCGCAGGCGTGGGGCAGCCCGCCGGGCCTCCTCACGCTCCGCCAAGGGCATAGAGCGGCCCCGTGCGGCCAGCGACCATCGAGCGGGCGCCGAGCGGCCCATTTTCCTCAGCAGCGCCCCGGCTCGGCCCCGCTGAGAACGGCGCTGGCGGCGGCGGCAGTTCCAGGAACGGCACCTCGGCTGGCGGCTGAGGCCACCTCGCCTCAGGGCCGGGCCTCCGCGAGGTCTCGCTCCCCGGCCCAGCCGCCGCCGAGGGCTGGCGGCCTGGGTACAGAGCGGCGCGGTGGCACCGGCCCCGTCCTCCTCAGGGTCCAGTGGGACTGTGGAAGGTGGGAAAGAGGGGGAATGGGGCGAAAAGGCGGGTGAGGCCTTTGCTGCCCTGCCCTCCCTGAGCCAGCAGAACGTGGAATAAGAGGGAAATGGCACGCACGCAGAGCAGAACAGGGCTAAATGCGGGCACTTGGTTCATACGAATGTGCTTGTATTGGTGCTAGTGCTGAACTAACCTCGGAAAGGAGCAGTCTGGAGGAGGTCGGATCCTCTGGTCAGTGCCTATGCCCTCTGCCAGAACCTGGCTTGCTCTAGGGAAGGGGCAGCTCATTGTACTGAGTGCCTGTTGGTGAACCAAGAAGCGAGTAATGAAAAACAACCCCCCACAGGATTCTTTAATTCTGCATCCAGAGGCGCGTGCACGCTGCCGCACAGGTGGACAGGGGTCTCTTGGGCTGAGGGGAGGAGTGAGGCTTCTGGTTACCTCTAGGGCTCCAGCCAGCCCTTCCTCGGTCCTGGGCTGCTCGCTGTGTCCCATCGCCCAGCTCCACACGAGGGAGCGCTTGCAAAACGTTGATGCTCGCTTCCTAACCTCTCAGTCTGAAAATCCGGCCAGCGGCTTGGGAGCATCGGCCGACACAAAGTGCCAGTTAGAAATTAATATTGCTAAGCTGTACAGAAATGGTACCATGAAGATGCTTCTGCAAATGCAGCCCTGCAGTCTTCTCTGTTCTGGCCTGGTCTGGACTCATCACCAGGACACCACCACCACCTCCTTGCAACCACCAGACATGCATGCCTGACAGTCAGCCTGCAATCCCGTAAAAGATGAGAGACATGCCAAAATAATCTCATTTTATTCCCTTTTACCTTTCCTTGTCCCTTCTGCCATGGTTGGTTTAGCAGATCGCCTAAGTCCCAGGCCAGTGCTGTACATATGGCGCTGTGTAAAGATCTGGATGTGCCATGGTGGGTGGCAGCCCAGATGAACTGAAGTGAGGCTGCGGCAGCGCTGGCTGCTGAGCAGTGGCTTTGATGTTACCAACTCCTCTTGCCCAAGCCACATGGAAGGGATCCTCCGCCTGAGCAAACCCAGCTGCTGTGGCTGAGGGACCCCCAGGGCCCCTCACAGAGGAAAGTTCATGCTGGCCAGGCCCTGGTGTGGTCACCAAGATGGTTGCTGGGTTTCGCATGGGCAAACCTGCTGCAGCAGTGGAGAAGTGCACAAGCAGCAGCCATTGCCATAAGTCAGAATTTCTTCTGTCACACTGTCATGACCAGCCCTCGCCTGAACTAGCAATGGCAGGAGCTGTGGCTGCATTTGGCTACCACTAATCTCAGGATGGATCAAATCTGAAGCAACGACAAGAAGAATGTGCTGCCCTACTCCTACTGCCACTACAACCACAGTGACATATGGAGGACAGCGAGCACTTCCCTGCCAGGCTTAGTGCAGGCAGCTAAGAGGCAAGTGACTGTCCCTGCTCTGAGGATTGCCCCACCAGACCCTGCCACCAGGTCCTGGTGGCAACCAGGAGCTGAACCTCGGGCAGTCAGCGTCATCCACCAGCACTTGCCTTCACTTGGCCTCCCCTGGGCTCTTGCACTGTGAGCAGAGCAGCAAAGGCCTGTCTGAGCCCCAGTGTACCTGGCTGCACCCTACGGTTACTTCCTGGCACACAAAAAATGCCTTGGGCCAGCGACCCTCCCCATGACTCCCCCTTCACAGTGTGAGATGACAGCTGAGAGCCCACCAGAGAGTTGTCCGCACCCTGCATGGTGCTGGGTATGTGGTGTTTCCCCTTGTAGCAGTTGTGGCGGTGACGTGCTTGCTCCTGCAGCGCTGCACCCAGCGCAAGGCGAAGAGCCAGGCCATCTGCACGTGGGCAGGGCAAAAAAAAAAATGATTGCAGGCATCCAGTGCCAGCATGGCACGGCCCAAATAAAAGGTTTGCAGATGCTGCTCAGGCAGGATTAGGCCTCCAATGTGCTAAGTCTCGGCTCTCTGTGAGCCTAATTGCTGCTGCAATAAGCCCTGGCTGGTCCTTCCCTGAACCGCACTCCCCGTGCCCCCCCCATTAAACATTTTTTTTTGCTGCAAAGCTTGTATTTGCTGTGCATATGTTCCTCCCCTCCCGCCCAGCGGGGCCTGGCCGAGCAGAGGAGGGGAAAGGCAGGAAATCTGCAGATGCCACTTTTATTGCTCTGCTCTTCCCAGCCTGCATCCCACCGCTCTCCCACCGCCCTGCACAGCCTATGGCTGCCTGTGTGCTAGGAGACAGGCCCAGCAGCAGGGGCGGGGGACAGGTGACAGCATCATTACATGTCTGCACACCCCCTGAGCTGTATTAGGAAACTTTCCAAATTGGAATTACTCAGATTTTAATAAAACCTTTTGATAATTTTCCGTTATGTTTGGGCCAGCAGCTGAAACTGGAGGTGTTCCAGGAGAGCTGTCGCGGCGTGTGCGTGGGCCAGTTCAGCCCAGCCGTGAGATGAGGACCATCGCAGCTAGAAGTCGGGCAGTTGGATGGCCACAATGCCCTTGTGCCTTGCTGGAAGTGTTTACGCGGTTGGGACCACATGGCTGCTCTGTGTGCCTCCCCGGGAGGCAGAGGTGCCCCCAACAGTACCTCCCACCGTGCGTTCACCTTGCCAAAGTGAGCAGCTGCTGCTTATATTTAGCCACAAGAGACATGGGGACACAGGGCCCGACTCTGCACCCTCCAAAGCAGCAGGAGGAGAGAAGGAGGAGAGCACTGCACAGACACTCGAGAGGCAGAGCGCCTTTCCTGCTGTCAGGGTGGGAAAACCTCACACTTGCGCTCTATTGAGGAAGATTTTCAACAACCCCTGGAAGACTGGAGCAACTTTCTCCCTGTGACTTCTCTCAGGAACTGGCCGCATGTCCCGTTTAGGACCATCTCTTAAGCCATCAGCCATGATTTGGCTCTTTGGCAGAAATCAATCACCTTCTGGCATGTGGAGACCGCTGGATTAGACCTCAGTTCTGGAGAGACACACAAGGGCTTCACTTTGCTCCCTTGGAACAACTACACTGCCTCAGCAGAGCTCTCCAGCCCAGTTTAGGCACGAATCTGCAGAAGATCTGCTCAAAGCTGGCAACTACCACGAGATATGCCAAAGGAAGATACAAATTGCAATGCAGAGCATGAAAACCAAAGATACACCACAATTTTATTT
This sequence comes from Himantopus leucocephalus, assembly GCA_003993805.1. Classification (NCBI taxonomy): domain Eukaryota; kingdom Metazoa; phylum Chordata; class Aves; order Charadriiformes; family Recurvirostridae; genus Himantopus; species Himantopus leucocephalus. Next base: position 17,648,452 of record RSEF01000003.1, read on the forward strand.
ATGGATGTGTAATAAATAAATGGTGGACAAAACAGGAAGAGCCACATTCAAAAATCCAGATCACTAAAGTGCTTTTAGACATAAATATAGGACAACCAAGAAACAGCTCTGACATTAACACTTTTTACAGACAATTACAAAATATCTTCTTATGTCAATTCACAAAATTGTTTAATTGCTCTGGGGTACTATGGCTTGGTTTTCAAAAAGGTCTGTTCTATTATGCATAGTATGGCAGATAACATTCAAGAGTGTACAAAACCATTGCATAAGCAAAAACGTCTTTACCCCCTTCTCCCAAATACGAGTTAAGGAAGCTACACAGTGTAAATCCAGTGATAAGGCTGCATTGGCAGGCCAGATCCTCAGGATCTGGCGCGTCTGTTAGGTTACACCAGCTTGAGGATGAACCCTACCGTGTTTAAAAACCCTGCTGCTCCTCCAGGTGGAAGAATTGTGTGTTCAAAGCGAAGGGATTTGCCATGTGGGCGCTGTGCAGGGGTGGAAGTGCTCAGAGAAGGCGTCTGTAAACTCCTGCACCGTCTTTGCACCCGCGTGTTTGAGAAGGGAGCAGTTCCCGTTGCATTGCTTCTCCTTGTGCTCCTGGCTGGCCGGGGAAGCCTTCACAGCCCAGAGGGGAAGGGTGGCTCTTCCCCAGCAATGGTCGATGCTGACCACAATGCAGTCTCCTTTTCGCATTGCTCTTGTCCCTGCTGGGACACCTCTCCCACCCTCCACCCTGGCTCTGCTGAGAAGTGAACAGCTTGAAAGAGGGGACAAGGGGATGTGTGTGCTCAGTTTTAAAATGCCCTGAATTCAGATAAAAGTTCATTTATTTAAGAAAAAAATATATATATCAATAAATCAATAAATATTATTATCTTGCCAGGAAGCTGTGAGGTCTGGCTTCCTCTGGGGCAGCCCAAGCTCAGTGGTCCCTGTCCTTCTGCTCTGTGGGGGGTTCCCCATTGATGCACTGCCTCAGTACACCCCTCTTCTCGTGCTTGGCTGTCCTGGAGAGGTCGATGGCTGTGTCCTCCAAATCTTTTGCAGCGCCAAGCTTGTCAGAGCCCCTCTGGGAACTGGCCTGCTTCCCTTTGAGTTCCTCCTCCTCCTGCTCCGCTCGCCAGCCATCTGCCAGCTTCTCTTGGCTCTCCGCCTTCCTGCTCACCTCCATGGACTTTTTGTGCATGCCTTGCAGAGGGGAGAGAGCAAAGCCAAGGGCGCCGGTTGCTTATTTCTGCCCGGGACCGCTCAGTAGCACCTGCTGCCATCCTGCTGCTTCCTTCAGCTCTTGCTTGCATCCCAAGGAAGATTCATGCTACCTACCAGCCTTTCCTGACCTGGAGCCCTGCCACCTGCTCTCTGCAGCCCAAGAGGATGGCTTGCGGCAGAACTGGTCCGTACCTCCCCTGCAGCGGGGAAGACTTACAGGGAGAGGGGTGCTGTGATGGCCCATCCCACCCTGGATTTTGAGTGCCACCTCAATGTAGGACCGTGTATGAGCAGAGGGTAGCTCTGAGGCAGCGTTAATGTTATCTTCAGTTTGGGGTGGAGGGTGATGACTTCCTAGACACCCTGGAACTCCCACACTGGCTGCTAGGACTAGAAAGCTATACCTAACCAAGGTGCAGGCACCTGTCTGACATGGTTGTAAAAGGTTTTCCCTTTCCCAGCTGTTCTTTGCAAGGAGGGAATGGAAAGGCCAGGACGCTTGGCAGCCTGCATACAGCTTATGGCCGAGGCCCCATTCTTTTCTGGGAAAAGGTGAGGACAGCCATACGAAAGAGGAAGGGCCGTTCACTCCGCAGCTGCCCCCCGACCCCCCCAGCCCCAAGCTCCCACTTACCCAGCAGCCATGGGGCGCAGGATCCCACCAGCCCGCTCTTGGCGGAGTTGATGATGGACTCGGGCAGAGGGATGGAGTGCCTCACCATGGCCCCGTAGAGGCCGTACTCGGCCATCACGCTGCTCCGGCCCCAGCACTTCTCCCGCTTCCGCCACTTGGCTCTTCGGTTCTGAAACCAAACCTTCAGGGGTAACAGCCAGGAGAGCACGGAGGGGTGGGATTGGGGAGGAGACAGCCCCCACGGCCGGACATCCAGGGCCCATTGGGCACAGGGGAATGTGCGTCCAGGGCAAAGGGGCAGCCGCAGGGGTGCGTGGAAGGGTTTGGGTGTGTGAGCGCAGGGTGCGGACACACAGGCGGCAGCGGGAGGGTGGCCAGGGCAGTGCGTGGGGAGGGGTTTGAGGGAGGACACACAAGTGGGTGTCAGTGAGAGAGGGGAGGAAGGGGGGGAGAGGGAGCACACGTTACACAAGGCTGATCGTGACATGGGAGGGTGATCCCAGCCAAAGTCACCCTACGCTCCGCCTGCCCACAGGCCCCTTCTGCTGCCTCCACAGAGAGCACCAACCTCTCCAGAAAAAGGGGTCCATAATGCAGTGACCGATGATGACAGAGGATGCTCAGGTCCCTCTCGTCACCCCCTTCCCGCGTTTGAAGGCTCAGGGGGTGTAGATACAACCTGGCTGCTGCCCAGACCACCACCCCATTACCCCATTCTTAAGCCAATGAGCTGCTCCACAGTGGGGCAGGATCAGGCCCTAAAATCCCAGCAGCTCCTGAATCACTCTCAGCTCCTGCCTGAGTTGGGTCTCCAGAGGACAGAGCTGAGCTGCCGGCGCTGAGCAGCTGTCAGGGCCAGAGCTCCATCCCTGGCTTCTCCATTTCCATTTGGAGCCTGTTCAGTGCAGGGGGGGCGGAAGATGAGCCGTCCCCACACACACACCCCCAAGTGCCCTGCAGCATTTCAGTGCCACCACGTTCCCACCACCTGCAGCATTTCAGTGCCACCATGTTCCCACCACCTGCAGTCACTGGCCACAGAGCAGATGAGGCAACCGGGCGCCGGCAGCCCGCAGACTCCACCGTCGCAGCCACCTACCTGTATCCTGTCCTCCGGCAGCTCCGTCTTCACGGCCAGCATCTCCCGGGCATAGACGTCGGGGTAGTGAGCTTCGTTGAAAGCCTTCTCCAGCTCCTCCAGCTGGTGGGCTGTGAACACCGTCCTGCCGAGAGGAGAGAGCATCCTGTGACACGGTCCAGACCCTTTCGGCAAGCAGCGCGGCTGGCAGCCCCCTCCCCGCTGAGGTTTTCCTCCTGAAAACCCTCCCCCCGCCCCAGCTGCAGCCTTTTTTTTTTCTTTGCTCCCCTGGCGACACAACCTGGGGACCGGAGGGACAGCGGGAGGCTGGTGGCAGCAGCGAGGAGGTGAGAACGGGGACGGCCCCGCTCTGGGGCTCTACCTGTGCCGGCGTTTCTTCCTCTTGATCTGGGAGGTGGACATCTTCAGGTCGCCGGCGTCCCCAGACAGGCTGTCCTCATCTGGCAGCGGCATGCGGGAGGGGAAGAGTCACGTTCCCGTCGGGAGCAGGGGGAACTCCTAAAACACGGCTCCAGCCGCCGCGGGGAGCGGGCCCGGGACGGGGGTCCCCTCCCATAGCAACCGGCGACATCAGGGCCGCGACCGAGCTCGGAGCACCGCACCGGTGCCGCTATCCCGGGACAGGGGGTCGGAGCCCACCCAGCCCGGCGGGACGGGAAGCGCGGGGCCGATCCCGGGCCGGCGGGAGGATGCTCACCGCCGCCGCGTGTGCCCGGGGCCGCAGGTGCGAGGCGACCCCGGCAGCGGCTCCGGCCGGGGGTCCCCGTGCCCGGGTGAGCGGTACCCCCCACCCCCACCCCCTCCCGCCCCGAGCCCCGGCCCCGCTCACCGGAGATGTTCTCCTTGTGGCGGCGGGCGGCGGGCGGCGGCCCGGGGGGCGGGCGGGGGCCGCGGGCGGGCAGCAGCGGCAGCGGGGCGGGCAGCAGGCACGGGGCCCCCGGCCCCCCCAGGCCGCACAGCAGCCCCAGCCCCAGCCCCAGAGTCCCGCCGCCCTCGTAGCCACCGGCGGTGGCGGCAGCGGCGGCGGCGGGGGGGGGGCCGGGGGGCGGCTGCAGCTCGGCCTCCAGCCCCAGCAGGTCGGTGATGGCGAAACCCTTGGCCCGCAGCCCCGGGCCGCCCGGCCGCGCCGCCGTCCCGGGTGCCACCGGTACGGGTACCGCCACCGGCCCCGCCGACGCGCGTCCCCCCGACGGCTCCGCCCGGCCCGGCATCGCCGCCGCCGCCGCCGCCTGGCCCGGCCCGGAGCGGGCACCGCCGCCCGCCGCCCTTTTTATCGTCCCGCCGCCGGCCCCGGCTCCAATCACACCCCGGGCCGGCGGGGGGGCGCTCCCAATCCCCGGATTAACGGCCCCCGGCCCCCCCACGCCGCACCGGCCCCGCGC
>RSEF01000003.1:17664790-17682393 GCA_003993805.1 Himantopus leucocephalus
TTTTTTTTTTTTTTTTTTTAACCAAACCCCCATATCTTTCTGAGAGACTCCACTCCGTTCCCTCCTACCTACGTGCAGGAGTGCGTCAGGGCTGATTTCAGCCCCTTCAGCTCCTTCCTTTGAGCAGATTTTTTTTTTTTCTTTTTTTTTGCAGAGCCATCTGCCACATTCCCGTTTTTGCATCATTTCCCTCCTACCGGGATGTTATTGAACAAGCAGCCGCAGCACCAAAATGGACGTATTTCATTCCCTGCTGCATGCAGCTCTCTGCTGGGATGCACCGGGAACGCTGCCGGTGTCGGCGCGGGCAGGAGGGAAGGGGCAGAGGGAGGAAAGGGGGACGGTGCCGGGGAGAGGCAACCATCCCCCATTCTCACGGGATGGGGATATTTACAGGATGCTCATACACAGAGCTGGCGACACTTATAAAGCTTTACTCTGATATAAAATAGAGTTGCCCATCCATGCCCTAACAAAGTGCAGCCGATGCTCTCCAGAGCTCCCCTCCAGCCTCAAGTATTCTGTAATTTTTACTGATAACACAGTCCTATGATAACTTTCCTCATGCTAACAGCTGATAATGATTTCAAAAGAGATCTTGGAGCAGACAGAGAAGGTGCGCCGCCGGTGGCAAAGTGCGCTAGAGCCCTCCTGCCTCGGTGGCCACGCCGCAAAGGTGGGGATGGCCTCGGCCACCTCCTCAGCCCCGGCCCAGCCACCGCACGCCGCGGAGGCTCCGAAATGCTGCACGGCTGCGAGCACGCTGCGGCTGGCAAGGGGACACCTTCAATAACCCAGTAACTCTTTCCAGCCCCGGGCTCCCCCACTTATATGTGAAGTAGAAGTGTTCTGCTTCACATCAGTCTATGCATAACTCCTACCACAGGAGAAATAACTTCTAAAAATAAAAACGAACACTTACCACAAAAAGCACATTCCAACACAATGCGATGCTGGAAATTCCCCACCGCGATGACCACCTCCCTCGGCCATAAGCAGCGGCAGTCCTCCCCANNNCCCCCCCCCCCCCCCCAGGCCCCCGTTCCCACAGCGGTGGTGGCAGCAGCTCTGTGCCAGGTCCCGCATGGCCAAGTCCCGGTGTCACCAGGCTCAGGTCCCATCTGTGGCGGGTGCTGCAGCACCAGCCTGCGCAGTGAAACGGGGTTCGCTGCAGAGGCGAATGGCTGTGAGACCCCAACGAACTCCACCACGCCTGCCTGGACACCCACCACCCGAGGACCAGTGCAGTGGTCACAGCCACGGGCACGCTGGATGACAGCAATGAAACCTCCGCTCTTATTATTTCACACCTGCTCCATCAATACCAAGCTTTAATTTTAAAAGCAAGAAGTTATCGGTTACCCTTAATTAATATCAAAATAACTTTCTTCCCTTGTTTAGCATCAGAAATGATTTCCCTTCACCTCCAAGCTGCCTGAACCACCTCCGCTCCTTGACTGCTCAAAGACAAGCCTGGGGTAGGTGCCTCTGTGCTCGATTTCTCTTCAAATTGCAAGTACAGCCCTTCAGTAAGAATTAAAAAGCTGGGTTCTGCCATTGATGGAGTTCTGGCTCCAAAGTGCAGCCAAAAATGCAGTGTTTTATTTGCAGCACAACGTAACCGTCCATTGGGGATGCTGGGGAAGAGACGCGGGAAGAAGGGGTTGTTGTGTTAAAAACTGCCTGTGGTCAGAGGATGCCTCGGGAAGATGCAGCTAGAGGGAAACGTGAGAGAACTCTGCCAATCAGTCAGGTAGAGAAGGAAATAAAAAAAAAAGACATTTAAAATAAATTATTCTCTTTGAATGAGAACATTGAGGCAAGAAACACAAACCCAAACCCCAGCCCTTCCCTTTGCATACACGATTTCTTCAGCGGTCCTGTGCTTCTCCAAACACCCACCCAGCCATATGCCGCTCAGCACCAAAATAGAGCACTTCAATCTTCAGGGGTTTTGTCAGACCGTAAAAAAAATAAAAATCAGCAGAAGCATTTCACGTTAGAGACTGCCTTCCTGGGATGGAAAGACTATTTCTCCTCATATTGAAAGTACCATTTGCTGGCGCTATGCAATAGGGCCACATAGTGGGTGCATTTTCAGGCTCCGGGTTCCGCGAGCATCTCCCAGCTGCTGCCTGCGGAGAGGGGAGGGAGCACGGTGGTGGTGTGGGGCGACCGCTGCCTCCTTCCCAGCTTCCCAGCATCCCCGCCAGCATCCGCGCTACGGGAAAAGGCTCGCAGGGAAGGCACGGGAGACTTATTTAAATATACCATAAACCTGGCAGTCAATTTCTAAGCTGAAAAAAAAACGCCAAACCACCCTGTATCAATAGAAGGATGAAACACAACACGGAGCTGTGTTTGGAAATAAACGTTCCTCATTTAGTGTTGTTGGTCTAACATGTATTCATTTGTTGAGTGTCTTCGCAGCACCAAACGTTTAAAGGCAATCAGTTCATCCCCAGAACTGCTTCAAACAACCCCGCTCCTGCACCGGCGTGACTTCTGTTCCCGACCCGCAGCCCCAGCTGGCCCATGGCCACTTCAAACAGAAAATTCAGTGTGGGACACCCCCAGACAGACCATGAGCCGCCCGTGAGAGAGCGAAAACCTCATTTACTGTCCCCTCTCGGTGTATTTGCATTTCAAAATTGTGGTGATCACCAACTGCCCTAGCACTCCTACGTACCCCACGGGTACCGCAGGGCTAGATCCAGGGGCGACGGAGGGACTCAGCTGCTGGAAACCAAGGGACAGCCCCCAAAGAGAGGGGAGAAGGGGACAAATGACCTCCTGCTGTGGGACGGGAGCTGCCTACAGCAAACCCACAGCAAACGCCTGGAGAAAGGGACTGCCTAACGCTGGCAACCCGAACAGCCCCAAACCACCACCTTGAGGGACTATTCTGTTCCTTTCTGCGACACAGCTAAATTCTGAGGTTATCTTTAAACCAGCTTTTCCAGCTACACCTCTTTCACTCGCGCCTATCTCAGAGCGCCTGCCTTGTACTCGAAACGCTCAGAGTTCCCCGCTCCATCGCCAGCATCTCCCAGCCCGGTACAGCTCCTGTCATGTATTTAAAATTAACGCACGGCGCTTAACACAAGATCCCTTGAACTAAACACAGCATTTGCCGCACAGCCTTCGGTTTCTGCTGACAAACATTCTTGCAAACACGTCAGGCACGCAGAATCTCCCCGGGAAGAGATGCATCAGTTTTGTCAGTGCTGGGGAAAATGAGTATCAGGCCGGACTTGACAATCTCTGGGCTGTAAAAGTCTCTCCAGGAAACCAGAAAGAATTTGCTGCACCATATGTACATATACCATATATATATATATTTTTTTTAGAGAACAAGTTATGCCCTTGGGCATAGTGCTGCACACGCCCTGGCAGGAGAGTGGCCTCACAGGTTGCTACAGATACCCAAGCGCCAGCATCAATTACCTCTACTGGTTTTTAATGCCGAGAATTACACTTCAATTAGAGCAAAGCTGTGAAAGCAATAGTTATTTGTACAGCTTCTCAGAAGCGATCCGTGAGAAGAGCATCCGTGCAAAGGCTGGGAGACACGGGATGCTTCGCTGGGAGAAGCCACCGCCCAGGCAGGTGCCCACCCAAAATACGCAGTTTTAAATAGTGCTCTTAATCCCGGCAGCTCCCACAGAAAATAAACACAGCTGCGTGAAGATGAGTGGAAAACCAGGCAGGATATCCTTGCAAATACAGGCGTTCATTAGGCTTCATTTCCTGAGAACAGACTCAGGTTTTCATGAAAATTGTCTATGGATATATGTCCAGAAATGAGGTTTCAAAACAATCAAGACCTTTAGCAAGGAGAACACCTTAAAAACCAGGATTTTCTCATCTTTATGCAGTACTTTGTTGCAGGTAGCTCCTGGAATATGTATGAGCGTATCCGTCTGACCCAACATCGATTTACATTTTGGGAGGTAACGAACATTCGTTCCAGGTTTCTCTCCATCCCTGGCGTGTTGTACCTGCTTCACCACAGGCTCAGGAGGAGCTTAAACAAATCTGCCGCGCTCCCTTTGATCGGTACATTTCACTGTTTGGGCTGAGTCAGACGCTACGGCTCTCGGCCGTTAGCGAGGAGGCAAAACGATGTTCTCACTTGTACTTTCAGTGCAAAAAGCTCTGCCTAGGTGTGATCCCAAATACCAGTGCACACCACCGCTTGCCTTTATCATCAGCGGGGCAGACTCTGCTCAGCCTGACCAGCTGGGAACGCTGCTAAAACACAAATTTGAAATGGCTGTGTTTTTTAAGGATTTTTTTTTAGCATTAATTAACAGGGATGCAACTGCTTTCATTTTCCTAAGAGCTGTGACGGAGCCCCAGGCACCTGGTAGGACATAACCGGGTTTTATTCTTCCCATCTGAGCAGTCCCTGGCCACAAGGAGCAGCGAAATAAGTTGCCCATTACCTTGGGCTTTTGGCCTTTGACGACAGGGCTTGCTCAGCAGAACACCAGCACGCCGGTCCCTGTCCAAGGCCAGTCCCTAAACCCTGGCCTGATGACTGAATGTTATCTTTAAGGCAGAGATGATGGAAGACAAAAGATGCTTTTCCTGGAAAAAACATGGGATTAGTTGACTTACTCCTTAGAGGAAAGCATGTGGAGCTGTGTAGCCCCTATCACATGGATGCTGGCGACCTGAAGCCACGTGCCATGCTTTCTTAATAATAAAAACAATTTTAACATGGACGGAGCACAGAAAGATTCATACTCTCTTGTCTCTGATGCCTGTGGTGCAGCTTCAACAGCCTCAGGTGAAAGCCTGGGAGAAGAACTCGGGTAGGCAACAGTGGGCTGAGCCCTCAAGCTGGTGAGTGGTGGCACCATTCGCCTTTCACCCATGCAGAGGTGCTCTCTTGGGCTCCTCCTCACAAACAAGGGACCCTACTACCCCTTCTACCTCCGGACGGAGTGGTGGGAGTGTCACAGAATCCCAGAGTGGTGAGGGTTGGAAGGGACCTCTGGAGCTCACCCAGTCCAACTCCCTGCCAGAGCAGGGTCACCTCCAGCAGGTTGCACAGGACGGCGTCCAGGCGGGTTTGGAATGGCTCCAGTGTGGGAGACTCCACAACCGCTCTGGGCAAATCCAACATGCGAGCAGGAGGCCACCGCAGGGTACGGTCCTGGCCCAGGTCCCTGCAGGAGCCAGTGATGAGCATCCCGGTTTCCATGTGCAAATGGTCCTACGGGACGAGCATTATTTCTTGTTAGAGGGATTTTATTCGGGTGGTTTGGAGGCAGGCTCAGACTGGAGCTCTGGACATGTGAGCAGCTTTGAGACAAAAAAGAAGCGAAAGGGGACAGCTCACCTTCAGTATTCCTGCCCAGAGGTGCCCTGATCCACCCTTCGCTGCCCCCTCCTGTACTGGCCGTCACACTCTCTGTGTGGAGGTCCCCGGAGGAGCCACCCGTAACCCTCTCTCGTGGGACCATGGGGGCATGCAGACCTTGTGCCTCCCTCTAGAAAGGTGAGCTTTCCCTTGGCAGAGAGCTGGCAACTTCTCTGTCCTCCTGGAGAAGCCGTGGTGGAAGTTGGCTGGTGTTGGGGTGAAGGACCTGAAGAGGTACAGGGACCACCTGGCAGCTTCTTTCTTCTCTTTGAATTAACGTACTGGGTCAATGTCTCAATGGTACACGTAAAGAAGATGTAAAGAAGCCTTACCACTTGCGACCAAAAAACATTGGGTCTTTCCACAAATTTGAGATGTGAAAATCAGTCGGCCCAAATCTAAGGTCTCCCCTTCCTACGCATCTTCCCATTACCTCCCCAACCTACCGAGCTCTCACCCCTCTAAACCCAGGCCTCCAGACAAGCTTGCAAAAAACCTTCTTCATGCATTCAGTAATTTTGTGTTGTTTTTTTTCCCCCTCAGTAATATATTTGACTGATCTCTACAGATTATACAGGTGCATTCATATCACCAGGTGCACAACATTTCAGAGCTGTTCCTTCATTTGCAGCATCATCAAACCTCTCCCGTATTAAAATAAAAATAAAAAACCCAAAATAAAACAGGACCAACATCTCCTGATGCAAAGGCAGGAAAGGCAGATAAGGCTCAGAGTTATTGAATGCTGTTTTCTTCCTATGGCCCCATCTTCCATTAAGGTTTATATACAAAGCATCAAGAAGATAATATAGCAGAAAATAATTTCCTGCAGCGTGCACAGGAGTGAGACTATTACAGCAGTCAGCGAAGGTTAATTAGTGACTATATATATTGCAATGCGATGTCGTGCAGCTTACTTGTTATTTCCATGTGCACCCCAGGAGAATAAATAAGCCACAACTCAAAGCTGTACAGTATGAATAACCATATGCCTATGAGGAGTTTCTAATTTTATATACAACCCCTTTGCCTTACATTTGAATTGCACCGATATTAACTCCCACCAGGCTAGTTTAAAATCCTGTAAGTCTGTGCCCTTTTTGACATTTTTGGGAAAATGGTGCCTTTTCTTTCTGAAAATTTCAAAAGCAAGTCAGTATTTTTGACATTTCCTTGTGAATTTTGGATGGTATTCTTCTTCACTTCCAATCCTAACTTGCAGCGTACTGCTTTTCTTCTAAGGAAAAGACCTGTTGGGCTGCAGAGGTGCCTCCGCACCTTCATACAGGATGAGGCAGGAGGAGTTAACATGAAGCGTTGAGCTGTTTAGATGGCAACCACCATGACCATTCAACTTCAAGAGCAGCGTTCACCAGTTTCCATCACTTACGCAGTTTTTAGGAAATATGAAAAATAAATCCAAGAAAGTATTGACAAAGCCTTCGATGAACACAAAAAACCTAGCAAGCATTTCAGAGCTAAACAGTTTTCTCAACTCAAATATTTGCTAATTACTTCCCAAAACGTGCTGGTGGAGCCGATCGAACCCTTGGGGCTGGGGACCTGCCACGCTGCTGAGGGAAGCCGGCGCGTCAGCTTTGCCCACGGCTGCCGGAGAGACCTGCGTGGGCAAGGGCGAGATGGAGAGATGGAGGAGAAGGGCAAGAGATGGAGATGGATGGGCAAGACAGATGGAGGAGGAGAGGCTGCCAGAAAGCACTCAGTTCGCCAACAAGTACTCTGAAAAAACACCAGCACCATGAAGCACTGTCTGGAAAAACACTCCTCCTTCGCCCCACACCCCGCTTTCTCTCTTTTGTGATACCGGTGTATTCAGAAATCCAACACGGCAGGCACAAACGCTGCCAGGACTGTGTGAATTAGCATTCTTTGCTATGGAAGAGTCATTTAAAGGTGTTGTGCATTTTTCTTTTGAGAAATACAGCTTTTTAACCAACTGATGGACGCAACTCTTTGTGCCAGATTACAAACGCGCTATGTCCATGGCCAAGGGGGGCCCCACACCCTCCTGCCAGCACTGCGGCACCTGGTGATCTTTTTCCCCTTTCCACAGCACTGTTGAGTACTTGTAGCTGCTGCCATCTCTCAACAGAGCCCGTCTGATACGGGCAGTTTTGCGGGGCATTGATTAGCCCCCCGGCCATCGCTTTTCAACGCGGCAACACAAATGAGTTAGATTTCTGATAGTGACATTACAATGAAGGACGATGTAAATGTTCTGAATTCTAGGGGAAAAAGGGTGCGTTACGACCAAACCCAAGCCTCTCTTCTCCTCCTTTAAACCCCACAGGCTGGAGCCAGCGAAGATGGGCGCCCCGCTTCACTGGTGAAGGCGGGGACCTGCCGCTCAGTCCCTCTTGCACAGCCCACCCAGGAGCGGCACCCGTCCCCATTCCTCAGCCAGGAAAGGGACACAGCACTTTTATGGCAAAATTCAGTGATTCTTGTAAAAAACAAGACCAGAAAGAAATTAATAAAACCATGCAATAAATACACCGTTTATCAGAGTAGTTTAAAGCTAAGTGACCCAAGAAAAAGGACTAATCGAGGTCTCACTTCAAGAAAAGATAAATCCGTGTTTACCGACATTTTCAGGTTTATGCTTGGATGCTGGAGGCTGAAGCGGAGAAAACCTAACTCTGTAAATAGGCACTGCGAATAATTTTGCCCTTGACACAATTCTCCCCCCATCCCTCCAAAGACAAACAATGCATTGCCACGCAGGTGGATGGCTGTAGTGGCTGGGGTATAGCCATTAGCAGATCGGTTTACCTGTTTAAAGTACAATTTGCGGCTATGTTATTGTTAGGAAAATGCAACTTTCCGGGTTTAACAGAAAATACACGTTTTAATGAATAATCAGTGTCCCGAGAGATAACGAAGCAAGTGCTATTTGCAGATCCCATTCCCAGTTTTCACTGCTTCCTCTTCCCTATTGTATTTTTTTCCCCGTATTAAAAGAGCTACATACAGCAATTTTTGAAACACAAATTAGAGCCAATAGAAGAAAGAAGTATAGAAGAAAGAAGTATGTAATTTCCGAGGACAAATACCCAGACTGACATGCACTCACTGGTGAACTGCTGAGGACAAATCTTCTCACCCCCAGGTCTCAGAGGGTCTTTGATGAACCCGAGGAAGCAAGAGGGGCTGGGGGAAGATGTAGAGGACTTTGAAGAGCCCAGAGATGACAACTGCACCCACATGCCCCTAACCCCGACTCCTCAACGGGAACACTGCCCGTGGCAGCCGTGGGATGGCGCACGGCCGCATCCTTCCCCCAAACCCGCAGTGTTACCCGGGCTGCTGGCCGGTGTCGGTGCAGCGAGCCCATCCCTCCCGCACTGCCAAATCCCCCTTCCAGACCCAAAACCGCTCCAGCAGCCGTGAATTTGGCCCAGATTAATTGTTTTGCATCAGATAGCATCTTTTCCCTGGGGATTCGGACTCCTAATGACTGGGGACTCTCATTCTTAACGACTGAGATACTCCATCATGGTTTTTCCTGGTAAATGCAATGCAAAAAAAAAAAAGCAAAAGTGTTTTGTCAAGAGCCCGGTCGCCCCAAGCATCCTCCACCCCAGCCCACGGGCATGCACACTCCTCAGCACACCGAGAGTCAAATACACGATCGAATCCAGTCTGCATATAGCCAACTATACATTTAGTATTAAAAATAATAATCTCCACCGCAGAGAAGGTCCCACCTCACGGGACACCCTGCTCAGTGCCCGTCCCCGGCACTTGCCCTGACCCAGGTATTCCTCATCCAGATTAAGCAGCACAGTGCAGCAGAGAGCACAGAGAAGCGACAGCTTTATTTGGTGGGGAATACATTAAACAGAGAAAAAAATAAAATAAAAGAGTTCAGAAGCTCCCGTACGCACAGCCTCGCACGCACGCTGTTATAAAGGCAGGCAGGGCCACGTGCGGCTTTTCTCCACAAACTCCACATCCCAGCTTCTCAAATATGAACAGCAGGCAATAAAAATGCCATGGTTCAAAGTTTCCATAGTTTTATGCTGTAACATTACACTTAATATACTCAACTTTGTAATAATTGAATACTGGATAGAATCATAGAATGGTTCAGGCTGGAAGGGATCTTGAAGATCATCCAGTTCCACCCCCTGCCCTGGGCAGGGACACCTCCCACCAGCCCAGCTTGCTCCAAGCCCCGTCCAACCTGGCCTTGAACACCTCCAGGGATGGGGCAGACACAGCTTCTCGGGGCAACCTGCGCCAGGGGCTCACCACCCGCACAGGCAACAATTTCTTCACAGTATCTCACCTCAGTCCCCCCTCTTTCAGTGTCAAACCGTTCCCCCTCGTCCCATGGCTCCCCTCGCTGATCCAGAGTCCCTCCCCAGCTCTCCTGGAGCCCCTTTAGGCACTGGAAGGCCACTATAGTAATAATAATGATTATAATGATGATGATAATAATAAATAATAATAATAATAGCAACAACAACAATAGTAATAACAAAAACAACAGCAACAACAACAGAAGCTTTAAATGACTCTGATAAATGGTGCATTTATTACACCATCATCACCACTGTCATCATTTCTGTTATAAAAGTGAGGCCAGTTTCATGCTCTAGAGGCCAGGCAATGCCACGCCAGGCAATGCCACGCCAGGCAATGCCACGCCAGGCAATGCCACGCCAGGCAATGGGCACAAGCACAGCCCACACAGCTCCTGTCTGCAGCTTGGAGAGGGCAAACCCTGCTCTGCAAGTGCCAAGTTCGAGAGAACTCGGGGTAAGTTCTTGGGGGTGAGGGCAGCCCCCAGGGAAAAAAAAAAAATTCCTTTTTCCACTCAAAGTCAGCAAAGGTGACTCCTCGGAAGGGAGTCAAGGATGCCGTTTCCCAGCTGCCAGTGCCCGTTGCTCAGATCTGCAGCTCTTTTTCACTCTCTCTCCCTCTGAAGGACTTTCATCTGCAATGTCAGGNAAAAAAAAAAAACCAAAAACCAAACAGGTAAATTTGCACAAATGCAAAGTAAAGTTGTTAACTTCAATCACTTTCTACGTCCAGCTACATCACAAAAACCCTGGCTTCTGGCAGGAGCCATACACAGACATCACCAGATACTCTCCAGAGCGTATTTCTTCTTTTCTCCATTTGCAAAAAAAATTANTGGGTTTTTTTTTTTTTTTTTTTTTTTTTTTTTTGTCTGCTACTCACTTCTCTGCACACTGAGGTATGGAAAAACATTTTGTGCATTTCCAAGCTATTATCCTTCTCTCTCTGAAAGATGCAATGGTCCTGAGACCAAACAGCGAGACGGGGTCTTCTGCTGCCGGGTCGCTGCTACTTTTCTTTTGCAGCCCTTCATATGAAACGTGATGCACACGTGCATTTCGCGGACAGCATACAGCACCAAACGCAAGCCTGAGCATCATTTCACACAGCACCGGCAAAGCCCAAAGCTCTGCTTCACCCCGCTGTGCCGGGTTCCCCACCTCTGGCTCCTACCCCTCTGTTTACTGTCACCAGCGAACTATCTCACATTTATATTTTTTTACGATTTTCTGAATAGCAGCCACTGCTGCTCATTTTATACATTTTTTTCTAAAAACCATGCGTCTATTCTTTTCATTTACCTAGTCTAGGAGAGAGTCTAGGAGTACAAATGCCCTTTATCAAAAGTAAACTCTGATCCCCTGCACCTAAATTACTTTTGATGATGTGAGCTAGTTTGTTAATTTTACCCAAGGTGAATTCAAAACCAAGCAAACTACAAGGCAACAAAATCTGTATTTAAGAAAATGAATAAATTGCAAAGACTTCCTAAGAGTCATACACTCACCCATTCCCTTTCAACCTCCATCAGGAAACCAATGATTTAAAGCAAGGCAGAATTACAACATATTTCACAAAAGTGTCTTACTTATATTAACTTTTCCAAGAGTAGCCTGTTCAAGCAATTACTACAGAGCAGGAGATAAATCCCACAAGAATCAGTCATCGGGTTTAATTATTGTCAAAAGTAAGTTAAATAAAGAACATTGAGAGTAGTTACTCTACTTTTGTAGAGTAAGTTAAAATAAAGTCCAGAAGTAACATATAGGAAGACTCAGATTACCTCAAAGTCTCTATTTAAACATGTGAAGTGCTCATTAAAATCATATATTTTTGGCCAAAGTGTTATTTCCCTGCTAGTCTACCTAATAGCGATCTCTCTTCCTCGAGGAAAAAACAGTCTATCATACGCCTAGGCTACAATCGATTTCCCAGGAAAGCATGGCAACACAGCATTTTCCAATAGCCCAACAGGGCTAATGGGGAGGACACTGCCCATGCGGCGCTGGAGGCACTGAAGCGCAAGGTGATGGCCATCCTACCTGCCTTGTGCAGCCCCGAGCGTCCGTCACCCCCTCCGCACCTTCCACAAACCCCAGGGAAATCAGGTTTTTAGCAGTGCACCGAGGATCCCCAAAATCTGGCTGTTCCAAACCGCGCCTGGGCCAGACCCACCTCCCTGTTCGGAAGGAGCAGCTGGAATAGCGTATTGCACCACCCGAGAGTCATTAATCATTGTGTTTGTGTTTACTGATGTTCTCAGGTTGATCTGTTCAACACTAATGAGCCATTTACTCTCAATTAGAAGCCTCTCTCAGAACAGAGCTCTAATTCCAGTGAGTTTTGCTGATGAATTAATTACAACGGGAGCTCAGCCTCCTGCAGGAGCCTCTCCTCCCCTCAGAGCCCAGTCCCCTGAGCCATGGACGGCACCCGGAGAACGTTATTTATCTTAACACTACTGTTAGAGACACATCCGCAGGGGTAATATATACCCACAAACACACTTAGAGTGGAAAGATGGGATGGTTTGTGGGGTTTTTGTACCAACAAAATCACTCCTTTGCCCAGAGCAGCTGTGGCTGCCCCATCCCTGGAGGTGTTCAAGGCCAGGTTGGACGGGGCTTGGAGCAACCTGGGCTGGTGGGAGGTGTCCCTGCCCAGGGCAGGGGGATGGAACTAGAGGATCTTCAAGGTCCCTTCCAACCCAAACCATTCTGTGATTCTATGGTTTCACAGGCATCATGGATCAAGCAACATCTTTGGGCATGTTTGTTGGGCAGGGTTTAAAATCTTAAGCTCCTCCAGGTAAGAAAAAAAAAATATTAAAAATCAATTTTTTGTTATGTATGAGGCACTTAGTATAAAGCATTATATGAATTTCACACAGCTTTAAAAACCCGCCCAGGTCTGGCTGATGAGCGGTACCGAGAGAAACAGCCACAAGCAGAGAAATCTTGCACTGCGACGCCCGGCTGAAAAGAAATATTAAATATAAATCTGCGCTATTTCATCACGCAACATTAAGTCAGCAATGTTCCGCTGTGGGAAATTTCATCCCCATTACTGCGTGCCGCGTGAATTTAAAGCATCTGCAGCATAATGAGGAAGACGAAAGGAGCTCCAGTGAAACACCACCAATATGCTGAGCACTATGGTTTGTGTCCTGTTAGATGACTGCAGCTAATGTATGTGAAGTGTCACGCTACAAAATAAAAAGGCAAAAAAGAATGAATAATTAATAGGGCTTTGCAGGGTAGTTTGGAAGACAGCTATATTTAGAGCGAGGCTCTGGGGTCTGCATTCTCTCTGGTACCCGGGCGCCGGCCTGTCTGGATGGAGCGGGCGAGCGGCAGTGCTGCGTTGCACCATCCCGCCGCAGCCGCTACCACCTTGGGTTCCACCAGTGTAAGTGCAATTTTGCATAAAACCAACTCCTCATGAGACAGTGCCAAACACATTCTCCAGGCACCGAGGCATGTATGAGCCAGAGGCGATGCCCCTTCCCTCCACACCGAAGTGTTGGTATTCTATGATTCTAGGATTTATAGAGTGATTTAAATATGAATTTAAATATAAAATTTGAGGTATTTAAAAGATGGGTAGATGTGTTGGGACACGGTTTAGTGGTAACTTGGCAGTGTTAGGTTAACAGTTGGACTTGATGATCTTAAAGGTCTCTTCCAACCAAAATGATTCTATGATTCTATGATTGCTCCTCGGCACAAAGTGCTCCTCTGAGGGCTGTAAGACGAGAGCGGGCTCGCGGGCGCCCTGGGGTGAGAGGAGATCACCCAGACAGCCTCAGAGGACATGGATAACCCCAACCCTTTCCAGTGAAGTTTATATACTGTAGACATCAGCATCTCCAAGAGCTGAAATTGCCATTCTGAGATGCAAAATACTTGGGAGCAAATTCCATGTTACACGGAAGGTGACAAACCGGAGACAAGGAACCAAGAAGACAAAAACCCCTAATTATTGATCTGCAGAAGTCGGCTGAGAAGCAAAACACTGTGCGATACACTTGGTCATGTCGTGACAGCATGCAAAGTAGGGGTACATGGAAAATATTGGAAAGGATTTAATAATTTAAACAAGACAGAATCATGGAATAGAATCATAGAATCATCCAGGTTGGAAGGGACCTTTAAACTCATCGAGTCCAACCATCAACGTGACACTGCCAAACCCACCACTAACCCATGTCCCTCAGCACCACATCTGCCCATCTTTTAAATATCTCCAGGGATGGTGACCCCACCACTGCCCTGGGCAGACTGTTCCAGTGCTTGACAACCTTTTCGGTGAAGAAATTTTTCCTAATATCCATCCTAAACCTCCCCTGGTGCAACTTGAGGCTGTTTCCTCTTGTTCTGTCGCCTGTTGCTTGGGAGAAGAGACTGACCCCCACCTCGCTACAAAAGGTGTAGGGAGAAGGTTCCGCTACTTTGAGACTAAGGGAAAGGCAGATGAAATCTGTTTCAGAAAGCTGCCAGCCTGGCCATGGGGTCCCACAGCAGCACGGCACCCGCTCCCACCCCTTGGGTGCCCCACAGCCACGGGGCAGCGTCGCCCCATCACCCCCTGCTGCACCATGGAAGTGAGGGCAGGAAAGCCAAAACCTCCAAGGATGCCCACACTGGCCTTTCTGTTCTCCTGCTGCCGTAGCTCCGTGTGGCTAAGCTGCCTCCAGAAACTCTTAACAGACCCTTGAGAAGACACGTCCCTGCCTCAGTCCCTCTTTGCCCATTACATAAAATAAGGGTGACAGACAATTCTGCCCAGCTTTCCACATGGGTTTTTTCATGACTGGAACTCATGTAAATATAAATAGTTCTTTAAAGGCAGAAAAGCATAAACATTTCAAAGAGTAACTTGTTGGTGAACATGGATTGCTCAAGGATAATTCCTATGCAATGTGTTACGCAATTTGTTGGCAAAGGAAAAGATACGGCAATAACCACGCCACGGGATGGAGATGCAAGCTTCTAGCTGTAGTTAGATATTAAAAACTCATTTTAAGTATCTACCCCTGTGGGCAACAGCTATTTAAATGGGAAATCCTGGGGGCAATGACTGCGACTTGCATACCACTGCAACATAAAAGCCACCAGAGAGTCTGCTTCCTATCCCTGCCCCGCATCTTTCCAAACATCCTAATAATCATCACATTCCCACACTTGTCAGCTTCCAAAATATTTGAAAATAGAGTCTTCACCTGTGTCAAGTGGTCCAGTTCACCCGGAGGCAGCAGAGCAACCCCTGCTGATGATAACATCAGCGGCCACGAACATCCTCCTGAAATACTTCAGCTTTAAATTTTAAGACATAGATAATCATTCTTTAAAAAAGCATTACTGTCGCGGGTGCCAAAAGACTGTTCCTGTGTTGCCCCAACACAGTGCTCGTAGGAAGCAACAGAGGGGTTTCGGCTTTGCTTGAGCAAGGCACTCCATGTTTTCTCCTGAAAAGACAGGAGGAGGAGGAAAAAGTTGTTTTCACAGGTGAAGAGGCTATCATGAGAGAACACAAAATGCACGTCCAAATGACAACATCAATAGTACCACTGAAACATAATTTCCCATTAGGAGTAAAGGCAATAGCACGATTTCAACAATAAATCTGAATGCCAGAGCAAGCCCCTTTAGGGACACGGCAATCTGTGTGCTCTTCACGCACCAAAATTGGGCTCGTTTATGTTCAGAAAAATATTTTTGCAATTTAGTTTGTTATGTATCATTCCCCACACTCCGCTTGGTTTTAAATATGCTTCTAATTCTTTTCTCTCTTTTTCTTATGCCATTTCCTTCCAGCAAAATACTCATTGGCACGTTCAAGCTCCAATCCGGCAGCAAAACTCCGAGAGAGGAATTTGCAGGATGACACCAGCTACCAGCTAACCCATGATTAACTGCTCCATGGCCCCAGGGCACCCCCAAACCAACCCCTTCCGCGGATATTCTTTGCCTAAAGACACAGCAGCAGCTGGGGAGAATTCAGTGGGACGTCCGCCCCGCTGCTCCTGGTCATTCGTGGCTCAAAAATTTGAAGACTTGAAACTAAAGCCTTCTCTGTCATATCCTTAGCCAAAGGAATAACAAAACATGGAATAAAAAGTAGTTTACTTTTCTCAAAACTTATCTAACCGATCTAGTTATTTTTCAGAAATTACCGAATTTGTTCCCGCTCTTCATTACTCCGGTCCCAAAAGCACTCCAGAAGGCAAAACCGGCCAGAAGCCCACATCCACCCAGGGTAAAAACCCGGCAGAAGGGAGGGAGAGCATCGTGGGTTTGCTGGAGAAGGCACTTTGCAATGCAACCGTGAAAGGGCTAACGGCAATCGACAGCAGAAAGATTGAAAGACCGTAACACAACAGAGCCGAGTCGGACATGGTGCCGTACACATGTCCTTAATCACAAACAATTAGTCATGCCGTGTCCTCGGTTATTTATGCGGGAGATGGGCGCGCTCAGCTTTGTCCTGAATTATCCCGCTGCAGACACAGATCAATATCTTAACGAGGAGCAGCGGAAATCTTGTTAGAAAAATTGTTGCTCCAAGAAGCCACCTCATTTTTACTCCATTTATTTCTGCATTTCTGTGTTATCTTCGTTTCGACCTGCTCAAACCAAACACCGATGGGACTGGCGTGCCCGACTCACGCCAGAGCAGCCGTGGGACCCCACAGCATCTCAAAGTCATCACTCCTGCAAGTATTCCCTAAAAATCCATTCTCCGCCTGCGGAAAGGATGCGGACACCACCTCCCCCGGCAGGGAGGACAAGTGCAGCTGCAGCGTCCCTCCCTCACAGGTTCACCCCAAAAGTGAGCCCCCCCCCCGCAGCCCCGGGCAGAGCATTGCTCACCCTCCTTACACGTTCTGACCCTTTTCGGGTCTCTCTACATCCCCAACCGCCAGCCACGCAGACGGATTTCTCCTCCAGCCCAGAGCCCCTTCTGTTCACAGTACCGCCTCGATGCCAAAATTCGCTGTTTCAGACAGTGCCTGTGCTGGCGGAACCCATTAGGGTGAATGACTTAAGGAGGAGATTACTTTTTTAAACCTTTGCCTTTTTAACAGGTAAGTAGGCTTTTTACATCGTTTGCTTAGCTCAATCACAGGTCATTAAATTTTTTTTTTTTTTTTAAGCCGGCAGAAGCCCCGCTTGCTCTGCAGGGTCAGAGCTGACCGCAGACGATGGATATTAAAAAAAAAAAACAACAACAAGAAAAGAAAAGCTGCAAATCAGCACCTCCCGTTAGCCCTCAGTACATTTCGGTGTATTTCCCTTCCCTCACTGAGCAGGACCGATGTGGCCGTACCCCGTGAGCGGGCAGGGACCCCGGGGATGCTGCCGGGGGGGGGTGCAGCGGTGGCCGGTGGATCTGCACCCTTGCGGATGCTCCCTGTGCTCACACTTGGCCGCACAAATCCCAACTAATGTCCTGTCACCAACGCAGGCATTCTTGTAATTACTCGTGATATTCAATGCATATTATGTTCAATTCTTTTTTTTTTTTTTTGGCTTAACTATGCCAAGGAGTCAACTTTCTGTCCATATACTAATTTTGCAAGCAGATTTGGTGCTGGCAGAACAAAAAACCCAAAAGAAATAAGCAATTCCGCCACCAGACAGTAAAACGGTCTATGAAGTCTATTTATCCAGAGATTTATTGATTGTGGGATTAGAGCTGGTTCAGCGTGTTATCTGTGCGAGACTGGGGCAGACACGGTGCAGTGCTGGGCTGGAAATCATCCGCTGGTTATTCAGCTACTGGATCTGCTTTGTGCCTGTGCCCCACCGGTGTGGTAAAATTCTTCCCGTTGTTAAGAGATTTATTTTGTTTCTTTCCTAGAATCAGAGAATCACAGAATGGTTTGGGTTGGAAGGGACCT
>RSEF01000003.1:17696431-17716675 GCA_003993805.1 Himantopus leucocephalus
AAAAAATTAAAAAATACACCACATTTACACTTACCCACAGATACACTATACACCTGAAACTTTTTATTCCTCTAGCTCTAATAGCACCTAGCAGTAAATCTAGTATATCAGGCAGCAGATCCATAGGATGCTTCAGAAGTCTTGACAGCTTTTTATTACATTTTACATATTTTGTCTTTTTTATTTTGAATATGTCTGACATTTGTTTGGTAAGTGAGCCAGCATAAACAGAACACAGGACAACATTGCAGCTCTTCCTGCCTAAGTCAATTAATTTTCTATGCCTGGCATTGCTCCAGTGGTCCAAAGCATCCATAAATCCAGTGAAAACAGACAGTATACATAGGTTTATTATGGCAGCTCTGTTTTTGGAAGAGGGCAGGTGAATCTCATCTTTGTATATTCAGATTTACCCTGACTTGCATACTGAATCCACAGATCATTCTGTGATAACATCTCTCAAAGTTTCCGTAAACTTCTCCTGTCCTTTCCATTCCTGCCTATAAAGCACTGACTGGTGGGATTTGTGAGAGGCCAAGCACTGTGATATTAGGATTTCCAATAGCAATAGAAATTTTCAGTACGAAAAGTCAGTGCTCAATCCAGCTAAATTTAGAACTGCTACTTCAGGAAATCCTGCTGCAGAATTTCTCCCCCTCCACCTACCTACAACGTTCTGGCTTGGGAAAACAAACTACTGGGCAAGAATTGAGGGGAAAAGTGCCATTTTCCGCTCCTCCATCAAAAGGCAAAAGGAGCTCAGCATGTCATGCTAACTAGCTGAGAGAGGTCACAACACACTGCCTTGCGTTACTTGGGAAGCTCTGAAAGCTGCCTGGGCTCCCCAGCTCACACAGCTCCTCCCAGGCAACGACACTGTGGACTCCTTCAGAGATGGGAACTCCCAGGACATCTGATGCCAACTAAGTCCACTGTCCCAGAGACAGGGCTTCACTTCCTTTGCTTTGTACGAGACCATGCTGCAAATGATGGCACGTTCATGTGATATGGAGTGACCTTCCACAGAACTCCAGTTTTCACTGTATTTTTCTACTGGCTAAATCTTTTCCACAAAGAAACTACTTTTTTTTCTTATCCTACTAATTGCTGTTCAGATTTAGAGTCTATAGTGAGATTCCCACCAAACCCAGAAGTTAAACCTCATTAATGAAACAGGAGGTGTGATTTGGTGGTGCTCGGTCAGGCACTGTAAATGGTAAGGTTCAGCTCAGGGACAATTACATGGCCAGCATTTACAAGAATTACCACAGAGAAATGGCTCACCAGGGCAGTCCAAATGAGCTTGTTCAAAACGTCACTGTTTGTTTTTCAACTAAATTCCCCAAAATACTTCTCAACTGAGGTCTTACAGGAAATCATAACTTCTACTTAACCCTGGCTTTTTCACTGCGTGTTCTCTGCAATGGTCTTCATACATTACATATCAGTTTGTTAGCAATTTCAATTTTCTGTAAAACGGAGTGAAAATTCTCTGACCTGAAGATTATCCATTTACTTTCTATATTTTTAAACTATTTCAAAGTTTGTTGTCAAACTGCTGAGAAACTGTAATTACTGATAAAGCCAAAGACAACTGTGAATACTCATTATTTCTGGAGATTGAAACCCTGCAGATTTCTCAATCATGCTTTTAAAAAAATACATCAGAGCTAGAACAAGCAAGTCCATTAAATGTAGGTACTGATTCATAGAAAATTTGGCTTATACCATACAAAAATACAGTGAATGACTGGCTGCAAAAGTAAAATGTAACATTAAAAGATGAGAATTTTCTTCTTGTTTCTCTGCTATCATTGAAATCATTAGACTATTTTCTTTTGATTTTAGTAGGTTCAAAGATCCTGGTTCAGACTTAGAAATTCAACAGTAAAGCAAAAAAAATCCTTCAAATACCTGAATTTTTTGACATTTGTTTTCTATAAACATTTTCCACTGAAGCTTCTTTTCAGGGTTGAAGTCCCCATTCATTTGAAGCTCACAAGCACCAGATTTCATTCCTATTCCAAGTTGATATTTTAACTGCTTTCGTGCAGTGATGGACAGCGTATTTTCCTGTGGGATTGCCTTCAGCTGAGGGAGGTCATGCCTGAACTGAATTTCCAGTGTAATCTTTGGCTTGCACTCTGCTCTCACTTCAAGATGGGCAGTTTTGCCTTCTGTTTCAAGGACACAGAGAAGTTCTGCTTGGCATTTGTCTTTCTGAATAGATCCTGTGAGCCGTGACTGAGTTGGAATACTGAGATCCTATCAAGATACACACAAAAAAAACCCCACCTTTGGATTAGACATACACTTTAAGACAAGTCAGTATTGAGTCTTTTTTCTTCTCCCTTTAGTATACAAAAAAGGACTTTTTTTTTTGTATACCAGAGACAAAACCTATAATCTCTGCACTGCCATTTTTCTTCCTCCCAACAGTAAGACGGCAATTTTGCCTGAATAAGGTCTGAGAAAAAATTTTAGGACTGCCCTGCAGAATTTACAACTTCTGTATCTATATGAAGTTTTACATTTACAAAAATACAAAATGCCCATTTCTTCAGAGTGGCAAAATTTACTCAACATCCTCTACTTCATTCAGACCAGACCAATCTCAATTTTCAAACAAACTAACCCCCCAAAATAACAGGCCTAACAGACATTCTTGCATCTGGTGTTATAAGGTGGGGTTGTTTTTTCAATACTAAAACGTCAAGCTTGTCTTATGCAACATCCCAAATGAAATGCTTCCTCTCATTCTTTCAAAGTATTTGTAAAAACACTGAAAATTCTGCTATTTTTAATATTTTAAGTGGTTTTCATTCCCTCTTCATGATGGATGACACACACTTTCTTGCCATTTTTGTTTTATATTGCTACTTTGTAGTTGAAGAAGATAAAACTGAGGAGATAAAAGCAAAACATAACTGTCTATGAACATCTGGAAATAACACCTAAATTCACAATAGTCATACTTTGTAATGCAGTCAGTGAGACTAGATGAAAACACCAAGGAAGTTTCATAACTTCTACTTTAATAGAAATGATAGACCAGAGAATATGGTTTTTGACAAACAGTTCAAAATAAAACTGCTGTTCAGCCTTAGAGGGCAGTCTCACTCCACGAAGGCAACAAGCAGCAAAGACTGAACTAATCTCAGTCGACAGACAACACCTATGAACAGGATACATTAGGCACTTTCTTTGTCTAATGCTGTAAGACAGGTGTGGCTTTCCAACACTCAAGCGTTGTTATTTTAGCTAAAACCCTACATGGCCTGCATTTGATCCCAAGTCTCTCTTTAAAAGCCTCCAAGAGTTACCTGCAGAAGTGGACATCCTGTTTCTGTTTCCAGTGTCCATTCAGCTTTATTCTGAATGCAGAGATCTCCTCTAGCCTTAAGTTTGCATTTGCCAGCCTGCAGCAACAAAATGCCCTCAGTGGTGGAGTCTGTGGCTGCAGATAATAGGACAGAGTTTTCAAAAGGCAGCCCAAGCTGATGCAGCCAGTGAACTGAATGCCTGAGCATTCCTTGGAGTGTGTATTCATGTTTGCAGGAAGTGTCTAGCTGCACATCAACTGTTCTGCCATCACAGTGGAGGTTCATTAACAAGCCAACATTGCAGATGTTCTGTTGAAACGAGCCCCCAAAGGCTACAGCATGAGGCAATCCCATCCTCTGCAACAGAAAAGATTATACTATTTAAAGCACACAAGGTAAAGCAGCTGTCTTCCTAATTTGTTTCTAATGAATGAGAAAGCATTCCTTCTTTCTGAACCAATATGCTTTTGGAAAGGAGCATACAAGACAGCTTGTTTCACATAGAAATCAGGAATTTCTCACTGAAACAAGAGGAAAAAAAACCAAAAATAAATGACACGGGAAAAAAAAAATCCTACGACAACCTTTTCATAAGTACTGTAAAAGAAAAAGTTCATAATCCCAAAGAAAATCTCCAAAATTTCAAACAGAAAGGACATGATTTTCATTAGATTCTAGGACAAAAGTTCATTTTAATTAAAAGCTATTATTCAGCAACTATTTTATGGCAATGGCAGTAACATCTACCATTGTACCACTCCAAATTCTCATCTTCAAATTCACTCCCTCTGCAAGTGCTCTGATTTATTGCTCTTCCAGAACAACTTTAATGACTAAAACTGTCCTTTCCATAAATAATTATGTCAGGATATAGTTCTCTGTGACTCACATAACGATCTGAAATACACACACTGGAATGCCATAGAGAAAACAATCCAGGCTTACCTCTAGACTGATGCACTTGTTTGTAAAAGTAAGTACCCATTCTGTATCTGTTTCATTGCTTGCCAGGCTCACTTCTCCATCAGCTTTTAAACTGCAAGGCCCAAGGACAATACCAAGCATGCCCTTATACTTGTTGCTGTTCATGGCTGACACCTTCACTTGGTTCTCTCTGGCAATTCCCAGAGACTGAAGCAGAGGCAAAGAATGCTGGAATTCAATTTCTAAATGAGGCTGGATGTTAGTGGTGGCATGGAGTTGCAGGCAGGCAAACATGTCATGAAAAGAAACATGTCCAAAGAAGGTGACAGAAAAGTTGCTGGTAAACATTGACCCATTCAGTGAAACTCTTGCTGGAGTCTGAAAAATTACAGGAAAAACTGTTGTCAAGGTTATTTTCCTGTAAGGCCATATACTGTTTTTAAATGCTCATGTTACTAAAAGAGAACTATTTCCTTACTACCCTGACACCATTTTGTATTCATCCCACAAATTTACAAATGCCTAAACAAATGGAGACATGGCCTAAAATCTTTATTTTAGAGTCCCACAATAAAAATAACAGAAAAACCCCAACTCCACAACTCCTTTAATACAATTACTAATACCAGAAAAATCAACCACTATTGCTTTTACTATCATCAGTTCTGCTTTTACTATAAGTAAATAGAGCTCTAGCACTGTGAGAATGTGTTCAATTCCCCTCAGACCTCAGCAGGATTGGCAAGTGTTATGCATATTCTACCCATGTTACATGAGGGAAGAACTGAAATGCATTTGCCTTTTTTGTCATTAGAACATACACAGGAATCAGAGTCACTGTGATTACCGTGTTTCTAGAGACAAACGTAATCTTCTGTAACATCACTCAAAGGAGATGTTTTTAACACATTCTTAACAATATGTCAGATTACAAGGTGTATCTTTCTCAAACAGTTCAAGAGCCACAGGGACTTTCACAAACAAGTGGTTAGCTAGGAAGAGCAGAAAATAGAGTAAGTAGTAGTAAACTGAAATTCTCAGCTTGTGCCTCCTGTGCTCCCTTGTCCAGTTCATACCACGTTGGCTGCTCAGTAATAGGACAAGACCAGTTACACCGAGTTCAATTCTAACTGGCAGAAGATACAGTTTGGAGACTTCAGCTAGAAACATTAGGTGGCTCTTGCCTTTTGCCTGGTACATACCTCTTATCTCCCGACACTATTTTCCTGCTAGGTGCAAGCTCTTGCACTGAGCTCTGAAGCTGCACAACTTGATTGTCTGCTGTAGGACATGGGAATATCATCTTTAAAACTGCACCCGTTGGCCCCGTAAGCATCCTTTATCTCTACTTTGTATTCTGCACTTGGTGCACAGCTGTGCACTGAAGATGTAAATCTGCATCATTTGAAGGCAAGTTTGTTGACAATTCTGATTCAGAATAAACAATCCACTGCATTATGGTGAAACTGAGTTCAACCTTCCCCACGCACTTGTACAGTTCTGATGGAGAAGTAATCTGATCTGGTTGAATGTGTGAATATCAAGGGAGTGAAAATATCTGAAAGTGTGTGCAAAACTTCCAGCTAACTCAAATCCAGTTCTACATCTCTGACACCTTTCAGTACTTACGTTCCCTTACTGGTAGTTAAGGCAGTATGTTGTTGACAGCAGAGTTTATAAATTAAGCCAGTACCTCAAAATGATGAAATGTAATTGTTCCGTTGCAAAGGCCAGAAAGTTGTTTGTTAGCAGATTCTCCACTGCAAGCAACCTGTTGGTATTATCAACAAAGCACATTCAGAGCACAAAGAAAAGCAGAGGCTAAAATACAAAACAGCAAGCTAAAAGGCTGCTTTCAGGATAAAAAGCATGAAGATACTAAAACATAACTTTAATCTTAAAGATTAGCAATCAGTTTCAAGAAGATAAACAGTTTAGTAGATCTGAGGCTAAATCATGTCTCTTATCTTGCATTATCATGCCAAAATATTATCACATAGATAAAGACTGAAGAATATCTTCAAACAGCAGGAAACTGTTACTTTCTAGACAGAACTATTTTTGATACTCTGGCTTTTGATTTTGACAGGAGATAGTGGTATTTCTTATGTTTGGCATAGAAAATAGCACTGTCACAAGTAGACATTCAGTGTTTCAAATGCCATCAAGTGTGTCCCCCCTGCTGCAGAAAGTGAAGTCCTTGGGGAGTGCTGTCGGGTGTATGAAAACTACTGCCATTATTATTCACTCTGCTGTCAGCACCACTGCACCCACAAACAGCCTTGCGACCCACCTGCAAACCCTGCTTTAGCAAGGTGGGACTGCATGTTACTGTGCCAGGGCAAGCACCCACGCCGGTTTCATGACACAGATATTTTGTTACCCACCACATCTTGAAAACCAGCTCTTTATTGCTAAGCAAACAATTTTTAGGCTTTCTGTACTGGCCTTGTTTGACAAAAATCTCTCTCCCTTCTGACCTGCTACCTTGCTCTCAAGCAGTAAAACTAAACAGTTGAGAATGCATAGCAGAAAGCTACATCAAATACACTATATAGCAGGATTTCTGCTAACCTCTAGTACATGTGGAACAATGTCAATCAGTCCTCCTACATCATGGTGAAGTGAAAGAGAAATTTCCATAGGACTGCCAGTGGTTTTCTTCTCTATTTCAATTCTGAGCTGTTCCATCTCCACTGTGGTTTTTACCCCTGCAGCAATCTTTTTGGTGAAATTCTATGCACAAAAGAATCCAAATCATGGAAAGAAACAAACATCAATATCCCAGCAACAACTGGTAAAGGCATAGTCTGTTTCACCATGCTTAAATGTCACAGCCTGTGTCAGAGCAGCAGCACTGTTAAAATAAAAGTGCAAATTCGTCAAAGTGGCTTCATTTCAAATAGAGATTTTCCTGTTATGCTAGACCTTCTGAATGCTGCGTACCAATAATTCCTTCCGGCTCCAAAACATGTTAAGAGTATTCAGTACCCTGAAGGATTTGAGTCCTAAGGCATACATGATAAAAGCAGTGAAACTACCATAACTAGAAACAACTAATAAGCAGGGCAAGGGGAACTGTATAAAGTTCTTCCTCTGCACACCTCTGTGTCTCTCTGTACCACAGTGGCTGAACCCATCACAAATGTCAGTATTTTAGTGACTTGAGCCTTCCAGCATATGTTAGAACAAGGAAAATATTTGAACTTTCTTTTATGGAAGGATAATTTGAGATGTAAAAGAGCTATACATTGTTCACAGCTCTATAGCAGAAATGCAGGCAGAGAGAAGAGGGGCCAAGCAACACCATACCAGGAAACATGATCCATGATGCTTCTGTGGGTACAAATTTCCAAATGGAAAGCCATGCTAAACACTCTTCTGCTCTTTAGCAGACATCCAAACGATGACATTAGAACTAGTTAAATCCAGTACCAGATGCGATGCGGTACCTTAGACTCGCTGACACTTACCTGATGGCTACATACATTAGGTCTGCCTGTCCACTTCCAATTTACAGGGAGAAAGTTAAATTGGACAAGGCTTCTGTTCCTATGCAGCAAACACTTCACTTAAACGAGAACCGAACATAACATCTCATTTAGTCTAGATTCAGCTCCAAGACTTCAGATGACAGCTACACAGTATGACAAGAAGCCAGAAAACACCTGTCTTTCATATAGTAATTTAGTATATCTCAAAAATGCAGATGCTTTTGGAATAAAGTGCACAGGAATAACCTGCAGTTATTAGAAATGGTTCAGCCAGAAATTAAATAATCACAAGCAGAACTCTTCTTACCTCATAATAGCCAGCAACTTCCACAATAAAAGGGATGCCATGTTTCTTTATCTTTGAGATGTTGTGCTTTAAACTCACAGATAGCTGGGATTTAGGAGGCTCAGTGGACAGTCCGTGACCTTCAAACACAGCAGTAATCCTTTCACTGCCACTCTGTAGGGCTATAGTGACGGTGTGATTTCTTGTGTCATGGTCACACATGGCAATAAGAATGCCATCCAAGGGCAATCCTATTGACAGGGAAGGAAGCAAAATCAACACAATACTTCTCAGTTGTCATTTTAAAATACAGAAAAGATGTATTACAGATTAAGAGAAGCCTCCTATAGTTTTTCATGACAGACCTTTTCTTAAAGTGCGATCATCCAATTAGCTGTGCTTACTGATATTTATAGTAAGAAAGGAAATTACGTACCATATGAAAAATCATATTAAAAAAGGATTGTTAAATTAAAATGTGGCACGCACTTTGGAAGTCAAGGACGTTTTCTTTTCTTAATAAAGGATATCTATCAATGGGTACTGCATCCAACTCCAGTAGTCAGCTGTTAGAGTTTCAAAATATAGATTTCTTCAGTCCAAAGGGACAAAGGCAATTTACTCATTCAAAATTACCAATAACTTCAGTTCATGAAAACCCTCGGTTTTGCTTAGGAAACAACACTTGGCATATTTTAGTCTTCAGTGTGATTTATTCAATGACTTTCAACGTTTCCTGTCCCAAATCAAAACAGGCATAACAATATGCTTAGAGGAACTGATCAGCATGCAGGAATACAGATCCACAAGAAAGAAATAATTTACTCTGAAGTAGTTCAAAGAGTTTTAAAATAGTTTGTACCCATTTTATTGTATTTTCTCAACAATATTAAGAAGAATGTTGCTAAGACTGGATCACATTTTGTTCTGGTGTGAGGAAATGCAAGTCATCTATTTCCACTGGTCTGCACTCATTTAGGTAAATTCACCATGACACTTTGTTACACCACACCATCAAGCGACAGTTTTCTTCATACCTGCATTTTTTAAAAAGCTGGTATTATGTGTGAAAGTCCCACTGACTCTGCTGTGCCCGGGATTCATGATATTGGAAAAATCTACAGAAAGGGCTTCCTCATCCACCTCGAAGCTAGCTAGCCCCCTTTTTATCTCTTTACTCAGCTCCAGGTGTCCCTTCAGTTTTGCCTCCATTGGGATTGCCTGACTGCCATTCTGAAACATAGCAAAAGTGACATTGTGTATGGTAGCATTCCCAAACACATTTCTGTTCCTGAGACGCAGTCCATACAGTGTTTTGTTGACCATCACATTGATGTTACCTGTAACAAGCAGAAATAATTACTGTGGAGAGTCCTTTGGGACAGAAATAACCAGAATTTTATAAGCAACACATAAATTAACCATTAATTTAATACCAGGAGGAAGTAAAATAATTTCCATTTATTATAAGAGATAATTTAGCCTAATCTACAGAGCGAATCAATTTATTGTTGAGAGAGAGTTTCTCTACTAATAAAAGTGTCTATGCTTAAAATAAATTACATAATTATTTCTGGCAGCTGTTTCTTGTCATTCACCAAGCTGCTCATGCCTTTAGGCCATGGGCTACACTGCACTCCCTTCTGAAGGAAAATTTACAGAGGTGCTATAACCTATTACTTGTGTAACTCCAGGCTGAACAATCCCTCCAAGCTCTGCAGTGACCTATTCCACCCATGAAGCCATTCAGAAGAGTAAGGGCCTCAAGTCAGCCCCCCCACCACATTTCAGAAGACCTGCCTAGGAAAGAGGCCACCCACTATTTCCTTCAATCAATGAAAATATTAAAATTATCAAACTTATTAGTTCACTAAGAAGTAGTTTCAACCCAATGACCATTTCATTTTGCATGCTAAATAATCTCTTCTGCATTATATGCAGTTCAGCAAGGAATACATTAAAATTAAGAAGCTTCCTTAGATAGCTGCAGACTTCGCAGCAAAACACAAAGTAAAAAAGTACCATCATGAATGTTGTTTTTGCACTTCAGTAATCCGTTCAGAGAAACAAGATGAGGTATGGCCTTTAATTCAGCAAATGTGTGTTGGACTCTTCCATTTAGGGACAAAAGAAAACCAACTTTCTCCTCCTTGGCTCCCATGAAATCCACGTGAAGCCTATTTTCATTAAGCTTCATCTCAGAAGATATCAAAAGTCTAAAAAGACAGAGATGAAAATTGCTAGTAAGATCTTATTATTATGCTTAATTCATGACTGTCAGGACAACCCCCCTCTCACTCAAAGCAGGATCAATGAGAGCAGAGTGCTCAGGAGTGTGTGTGGTCAAGCTTTGAGTATCTCCAAGTATGGAGACTCCACAGGCTTTCTGGACACTGGTTCCAGTGTTGTGAATCAGTGAATAAGATGCCTTGCAGTAAGTACATGCTATTCACGAGATGTTTATGAAACTACTCAGTAAAACTACTCAGTAAGGCCTCACAGATTGGCAGACTGATTTTTCTTCAAATTTCTTAGATGCTTTTGTTTTGATCCCTAATAAAAAAGATAGAGCTGGACAGAGTTAGAGTTGGAAATGAACTCCTCTCCATTACAATATGAAATCTCTCTTCAGTGCTGATTTAAAAGCAGCATTGAGAATTCAGCTTAAACAATAGTTTTAAATGCCACCACCATTTGAGTTTGGTAAATGAACAAACAATTATTTCTTTGTGTCTTAGAATCATAGAATTGTTAAGGTTGGAAGGGACCTTTAAGATCATCTAGTCCAACCATTAACCTAACCTGACAAAACCACATCTAAACCATATCCCCAAGTACCACGTCTATCCTTTTTTTAAACAGCTCCAGGGATGGCGAATCCACCACCTCCCTGGGTCTTGGCCCTGAGTTGAACAGTGTTGGAGAAACACAGAACAGCTTTTTAGGGAAACCTGCTGGAGCAACAAGAAACTCAGTTTTCAGTGTTTCAAATATAAGACCAAGACGCAATTTTCACATTGCCTTCAACAAACTGCCCATTGAAATGTCTGACTTTATAGACTCAAGTATACTACACAAAACAGCTAGAAGTGAGGCAATCATATTTTCATATTGTTAAACATCCCTCCTAGAAATTGGAACCCTCTTGAAAGACTGATGGCAAAGTAAAACCTCAGTGAAGATCACTTGATGGGAAGAATTGAACTACGTAATTCAGGGAAGCAAGATTTGTGTCATCAGTCAGCGACTGAAGTCTGTACAGACTGCATCTTTTTAGCAATTCCCCAGAAACATTAAATCTTTTATTTTTCTCTCTTTTATCCCTGTAAGATGAATCCCGAATAAATTGTCATTCCAGAAATTTTAAGTGTTCTATTTTACTTCCTGTGAAGTGAGCTGCAATAAATCACTCTGTTACAGCCTACCCTGGTATTTAAACAAATGAATGTGCTCTTGGAAGCCCAAAACTGCAAGTAAGCTGCAGAAACACATGAAATATCGTTCTTGAATCTTTTATCTTAGATTTACTACTAAAAGAAAAAAAATAATGAGCTTCAACTAAATTGTAATAACTTCTGATTTCTTTAACTCTGTCTCCTCATTCTCCTTATCCCATCCAACTCCTAAAGTGCTAAACACTGGGACCTCTACAAAAACATCACCTCCTTCATGGCACACTTTTCTATCTGTGAAATTTGAAAAATCAGCTGGAAAACAGCTGAAATGTGGGAGGGCCAAATTTTTATTTCCCACCACTGCCACCTCAGAGCTTTCTGCAACACTTAATAAAACTTTATAATCAACTCTGGGACTTGCCCTCTTCCACTAGCATACTTATAAATATTAGTCCCTTACTTCCGAGAGGGCAAACAACGGGGGGGAAAACACCTGCTAATCTAAACCCAACATAACAGTACCACCCATTCAAGTTATCTCTATACAAAGTCCTAGGAAAGCAACAGGAACACATTAACATAACTTATTATACCAACAGTTGAAACAAAGAGCAAAAGTATTTCAGTAACAGGGATAACGCACGAAATGGCATTTGCTCAGTGGCTTCTGCTGCATCTATATGAAAGTAGTTACATTTAAATATGTATCATAGAACACTCTTCAGCTCCTCTATTAACCAAGATTCTGATTTCTCTACCTTGACGGAAATATTTTGCCCATAAACTGGAACTGTATTGATTCTGGTTTTGTCAGGATTGCCTGACGGAGGAAAGCCCTCAATTCAACAGCTCTGGCATTCTTCCTGTTTTCATTGTTCATATCAACCTCCAACATCAGCACATCCCTTCCATTAGAATGAAGGTAAAGAGAGCCATTGAAATTGTTCTCACCATAACTCTTTAGGTCTGCCTGGGCCTGCACACAGGAAAAGAACAGGACATTAAGGATCTCAAATCATAATACAGAATACTGAAACATCGGTTTGAGGAATAAGACTGCAAACAACAAGTTGGGCCTGGGAAAAAGGGGAGGGGGAGTGGAGTGGGAAAGGTGTTTTTAGTTTTCGTCATTGTTTCTCACCATCTAACTCTATTTTTATTTGGCAATAAGTTAATTTTGCCCGAGTTCAGTCCGTTTTTCTGTGAAGGTAATGGTTAAGTGGTCCCTCTGTCTTTATCTCAACCACCACACAGGATACAGTTGAATTGGTTATAAAAGCTACAGATGATACCTGACTTTGCATATAAGCCTGTTACCATGCTAGAGCTTTCAAGAAAAAAATTATGAACCATGTTGAATTTTAAGTACAGTTTAACTTGACTTTCAGAGTTTTCTGAATTTCAGTAAAAACTCAAGCCACCTATTCCAACTGCATTTAGCCAGAACAAACTCTAACCATAAAAAGTTAACTGTTTCCCTAACAATTTATACCTCTTCACTACACTCATTGAATTCCATGAGTTGACCAACTTTGTAGTACACACATACGTTTGTGTTCCCATGCTGGAAAATAGTTGCAAAGCAATTTATAGCACAAAGTTAAACAGCTCCCAGGTTGACATGTATTCCTAATGCATGTGACAAGCAAGAGACTCAACACAGGTCTGACTGTATGAACTACAAAAGCCACAAGTTCAAGCAACAAGACTGTAATAATCAGGGAACTGACCTGTGAAGACACGTTCTTGTTGATGACGACTTTTACACTTACACTGTAGTCAAAGTGTTCCAGTTTAGTCTGCCTGGAAAACAGCTCCCCACTTAGGCCCATTGCTTGTGGAAACTCAAGCTATTTGACAAAGCAAAATGTAAACACTATCACTGCATTCCCACTAATTGCCTCATGTGATTTGATGTATGAACTTTTAGCATGAAGTGGAGGATGTGCATAAGCAAATGTGCATGTAAAATTCTACCAATTTCACCCAAAGAAAAACAAAACAAATTCAGTAAAAAAAGTATGAAAAAGAAAGCTCAGTCTGTTTCTTACATGACATTGACACAGATTATGATTTGATCTGCTGAGATACCTAGGATCTTTGTCAGGGCCAGAACTTTATTGAACTAGGAAGTTTATTAGCACAGAACAATTATCATTCTAAAACAGCCACCAAGACATAAAAAATAAAATGTTATAAATGAAAACCATCAATACCTGGAATGAATGTGTCACATCCACGTGCAAAAGATGTCTAAACTCTGCCTCAGTGGATTTCTCCTGATATATCCCTAGAAAGCTGAGAACATCTTCCTTATTGACCTTCAAGTTAGTCTCAAGCACATGCTTCACCTATGCATTAAGAATGTGAACAAGTGAATTGCATTATTAACCCTGCATATTATGCAAGGTGAGAGAAGTCATCCCTATATATTATGAAAAATGTCGTGAGCTATTACCTTGTGGCTCAGGATGAAAAATGAGCAAAGCAGGATCCTGCCCCCCCCCCCGGCATTTGGTAAGAAAGATGAATAGATACGCCTAGATAAGGATGAGAACCATGAATCCATTCCTTCCAAGTACTTGCTATTATTAACATTCACGCATAATAATATTTTTAAAATAATATATTAAGTATCATTATCATTATTACTACACAACATATTATTATATATTCTTGTATAAAACATTATATTAGGGAGGTACCAACCACATCATTGCTCTGAACTTTTTGGTTGCAGCATTTACATGGTGAGGAACTAAAGACCTATAGCATGTTAGGTCTCAAAAGACAATAAACTGGAAATAAACAGGTAATGAATCTGTCCTTCTAACTGAATTTAATACGAAATTTACTCACATTTTGGTGACTTTGAGTTAAAATGCATATTTCAACATCTTTGGGGAACAAACTGTAGTTATAAGGATGAGTTAAGCCAGCACAAATCTAAAAAAAGTTTGAGAAGAAATGCAAGGAACATAAGATAAATACAGTAAATCACTCATCTGCCGGCTTTTTTGGTATGCCAGAATAAAGTAAATTCTTGTATAACTCACATAAGGGTTTTCAGGTTGGTAACCAAATATAAGAGTTTGAACTGTTTCCTCCACCCCATTTATCAAAACTTTTGTTTCCAATAAATAGCGTTTTTGCTTTTTGTCAACAGTAAATGTCTCCTGCAGAAGGAAGCTCTGCAGAATGGGCACTTTAAAAGGATGCCTGGAACAAAATAAGGAATAAGCAAAGTGTAAAAGATCTTAATAGACAACTACAAAAAGAAATCATGCAGAGTTCAACTTGAACTCTAAAATTTTCAGTTGCAGATGCCATCAGGGTGCCAGGTACAGCAGCAAAACACATAGGACCAGGACCTCTAAGAAATTACGAGACCATCAATTACAACTTCATACAAACTACACACATTTACCAGAAATTCTGGTAGAGAGTTTCCATCCTGAATTCAGGAAGGGCTCAGAAGAGCATGGGAGAGGGTGACGCTCTAAAATTCTGACATGCATAACCAGTACATACACTTTATATACCTACATGGCCAAGACTTCATTTCATATAGGGACAGTGTCCAAAAGCTTATGGCAGCTTTGAAAAATCTCACCTATCAACCACATTTTATGCTTTCTGTAGAAACAATATTGGAATGCCAAGAATCCTATGCAACAGATGTTCAGCCACTACATAGTTCTCAGAGTAGCTTACTTTTTCAGGGTAATGTTTAATGGACTATGTTAAATATTTCTGCACATTTACTTAGCCTGATGTCTTGGAAAAATGCATTAACTTTTATAAGCAGTCATTGGATTGCCTTTGTACACATTAGGATATCTGGTACAGCTCTTTGTTCTTCATTTACTTATTTTTTCCACTACTGAAAAGGCATCTCATTTTTTAGCTATCTTCAAGATGCACAGGGGGTCCTAAGGGAGCTTGTGCACTCCTGTTGGCCCTACTACGCCTTAAGAAAGCTGAGATGTCCTCAGAGATGATCCAGATGTCTCAAGTCTGAGCATATATTTTTACCAAGGGCTTCAAGCTGTGTTTTGATAATGGTTAATGAAGAGAGAAATTTCAGAGACAGCCAACGTCTAGAAACACTCATTCTCATCAGGAAATGGAAACATGTTCCAAAATCTAAACAAGACCATTTGTTACGTGTTTTAAGAATGGCTATATTATTCCTAAGGACTAGAAAACAGGCATCTGGATGGCACAGAAGATCACATCTGGATTTTGGAACTTCTCACCACTTCAAAGTTTGGACACTCAATAAATCCTGCTGTTTTCATGAAACAAGGCTATACACCCAACAGAGTTGCCAACAAACACGTTGCCGCAGCATACAAAGCCTGTTGCCTTTGACAACTTTGTTCGCTATCATTTCAACAGAGGGCAAAAGGCAATAGATACAAATAACCAGCCCATGAAGTCGGTGTGACTGAGCAAGTTCAGAGAGCCAGGTGGGAGGAAGCACAGGGTTTGTGCATGTGGCACTTCCACTTTGTAAAGCCCCGAACATTTCCCAAGAGCATCAAGATGCACACTGAATTAAGGCCAAAACATCATTCAGAGGTAGAAA
Source organism: Himantopus leucocephalus (assembly GCA_003993805.1). NCBI lineage: Eukaryota > Metazoa > Chordata > Aves > Charadriiformes > Recurvirostridae > Himantopus > Himantopus leucocephalus. The sequence continues at coordinate 17,712,445 of RSEF01000003.1, forward strand.
TAATAAGACTACTGAACCTGAAATGAAGGGTTCCACGTTTTTGATAAAGCATCTTCTCCCTCAGCTCTTCTATCTGACCTTCAAACTGCAGCACGACAGGCAAACTTTTATAATCTCTGCATACAGCTTTCACTGAAAAGTTTGTCTTCTTAGGCTGCACGCAAATCATGAGACCAGAAAAGGAAATGACAATTGCATCTGATTTACTACATTCATATTCAGGAACATCAACAGAGTGGTTTCTATATTGACATACATTGTTCAACAGGCTGCAGCAAGGCATTTCACAGATCAACCCCTTTCTCCTTCGGCTTAAATCCTGATCTCCATTTATATAGGATTAAAAGTGACATTAGTAGAAAACTGACTTCAGCAGAAGACAAATGCCCTATAACGCATCACTTGAGTGTAACCTATTTGCAATACGAGCAAGCTTTAGCTCGGGTACCAGTATATTTACATACAAAACCTGATGGGATTTTCAAAGCATGGAATGTTATGACTGACCAAAGTAACTGATCAAAGTGTCTCTTTGGAGGACAAACTGGTGATTACACTTCCTGTGCCACAGTTATCAAGCAAAGCAAAAATGATTTTAAGATTGGAGGGATTTAGAGGCTAAAATAGCATATAAACCCACGCTGTTACTATGCTCACTAGCAGGCAAGGTATTTTGATTCTCTGAGACAGTAGAATCTCCCACATCTGCCATATATCTGCCTGAAAATGTAAGTAATCACATCTACAGCTCTCTTTCTAGCCATGTAGTCTCTCTTTGTCCTCTCCTCCCTGACAGTCTGCAGTTGGCCTCCCAAATAGGTGAGAAGTACTCAAAACTACACCACACAAGTTTTTGTTTGTTTTCTTTTTAAACCTAGTTTTACATTGTGGGTTGTCAAAACAGACAGAAATAGAAGCAGCACTAGAAATGTTTAAGTTTCAACACTAGCAATAGCATCTCTTAAGGAAGTGGCAGACCTGAAAAACACAGTGCTGAGCCGAAGAAATTGCATTTGTATTTCTTTCTTACCACTGGCAGATTCTGATAGCTGGCTGTGATGTTAAATTCCTGTTTTGTACTCTTTATCTTAAAGCAGAGAAATTTGGCTCGTTCGTTATTCTCCAAATGAATCTCATTCTTCACAAGCTGATTCCACAGAGACATCATTTCACTATAGCTATGCAGAACATTCCTCCCAAGATGATTAAATGTGGATGCCTGAAAAACAAAGACGGACACATTAGTCTGGCTGAGTTAGGACAGACAGAATCCTATTGTGTCAGCAGCACAGCACAGAGGTGAAAAGAACACATTTTCTTGGAGACAATCATTACAAGAACTATTAGAAATAGCGTCAGCTTTTCCATTATCAAAATATTCTGAATTGCCATAAAGATCGCAAAGTTTATTTTATCCCCTCTAAGCAAGGGAAAGAGAAAAAAGCTAAATAGTTTAAAAGAAAATAGTTGATGAACATTTTTTTTCAAGAATGTTTCCCACATTGCTCCACACTGTGCTTGAACCAGCAGTGATGTAACCAGGGAAAGCTGCAGTTCAGAATAAAGGAACACTTTAAACATAAACCTAAGTTAAAGATGTAGACAACTGCAGTGGATTCTAAAAGAAAGGCAAAAATTCCAGGCTCTCATCTCATTTACACAGAGGCAGATAAGAAGTTCAGCTTCTCCAAGACAAATCTACACTTTGCATAGTGACAGAGGTTTATCATATTGCTTAATGCACAGCAACTGTGATGAAATCAGCTTTAAACCTTTATTGCATAGCACAGTCTAAAATAAATTAGGAGGGAGCTTAGAATCCATAGGCTCAGGGCACACTGATTCCACCCAGTGGATATTTAATATATAGAAAGTGAAAGAATTCCAATAGAAAAGACAGAAGACTATACATTGAGAACCTGTTACTGAAGGTTATCTCACAAGTTTGTGGGAGACTGGAATCATTCTCTGAGTCACAACAAAAGAAATAACTTTTCATTTCTCAGGATTCTCAGTGTTCCGAACCACTCAACTATCCAGTACTGTAGCCTGTGAAAGGATTTCCATTTCTCCCACTGAATCTTTTCATATTGCAGAGTTACCTGTAGAGATACCACTTCATTTTGTAGAGATACAGTGGAATAAAGAATAGCAGCAAAAACACCTCAGTGGCAAAGTTGTTCTTCACGATCAGAATTCTAATACTAATGGAGCTCCAAATACTCACAGAGAATTTTTTTTACAAACGGTGCCATATCAAGGGGCAGCAAGTGCCAATGAACTACATGAGCAGGATACTCTCCAGGAAGAGGCAGGTAACAGTCTTCTCAGGCAGAGGATGCCTTTAAATCTAATGCCTCAAATTTAGGTGAATGCTGTAATCACTGGGCTCTTAGTTTAGAAGTTTGGCTATTGTTCTTCCTACTTTTTAAATGAAAGATGCTCTCAGCAGTTTCATACCATTAAGGAACAAGTTTTAAACATTTCTTACATGATGATCCAATTTTCCTACTTCCTGAAACTGTTAGCTCATGGTGGGGACAGAGAGAACTTCAAAATAGTAATTATTATTTGTACAATACTAGGCAGAACTCTCCCATCATGTATTTGGACTTTGGGCAGGGAGTGATGGACTCCTGTTCCAAAGAGTGTCAGAGGTGGTGGCCCTTACATTTTTTCAAAGCTAATAAAGAGACCCTGGCTGTGCTGATTTAGCTGCCCCAGACGATGAATTGCTCATCATTCAAGCACAGAAAACAGATGAACATAGGCATTTCAAGATCCTCTCTTAAAACCTGGCATGCAGTGCATGAGTTTCTCGAACAAGCTACTTCACATAGCATGCTGAACAAGTGTTGTTTCAGTATCATGACAGTTCTGTCGCAAAATATCTATCGCAAAGCTCTATCGTCAAAGCCATAAACTATAGGAAGCATCGTGTTACTAACCTGCAGGTACGTGGTAGCTGGCGTGTAAATGTGAACTTTCCCTTCCTTTTCATTGCCTTGATCTTTATAAAATAGTTCCACTACAAGATTCTTAATAGAGAGAGCTTTTTCAGTTGTCAGCTCCATAGTCAATAAATAAGCAGAATGCTGAGGCTGATGTAGTTTGTGAGCTGCATACAGATATAGCCATGGGGTGTCTATATTTAATCCACCTGGAAGGAACATACATTAAGGCTGGCAGAAAAGTGAGATTTCAAGCTACCTGGACACTGCAACAACTCTGCAACAAAGCTGATAAGACGCTGGGGTTTTGGGACGAGGCTAGAATGCTACTATCACCCTATTTTCTTCCAATTGTCAAAATCTCTGGATGGTATATAATGAATTGAATATCCCTCACTAGCATAACATACCATATAGTGTAACACATAGGGAGGTTTGCTAATAAATAGAAAATTATGAAGCCTACTACCTAAATAGCACCAGGAAAGGGTTCTACTGTGTGATTTGCAACAAAATGTGAAATCTTTACCTGAAATGTAAGTCTGTAAACATTATTCACATAATTACAATAATGGCCATAAACAAAGCTGTTCTGACATGTGCCAACACAGAAATTCAACTCTGCAATACATACATTTTGAACAAGATTTGTACATTATTTTGGAAACTAGTTTATAGACAGCTCAGAATGTTTATATCTGACAAGCTGATAAAATTCCACTAGGATACTGTCAAAATTTTGCTGGTTATCAAATTACACCATTCACTCATTGTGATACAGTCCGGTAACTCTCGATTATTTTATGACAGACACTCACAAAGTAATCTCCAAATTTTTAAAACTTCAGAATTAATCTAACCTTAGTTTGTTTCCCCTTAACAAGCAGAAAACCACCCATTAATTCAGTCCATTGTATCAAGACAGTTGTTTTGCATTAATAAGAATCCAAGTTTTGGCACATGTGGTGTATACTAGATTTGAAAAAATACATCTCAACAGCAAATCTACATCCTGAGACCATCACTGCCCCGATTTATAGTTTCATCCACTGAAGCATAAATAGTTGTGCCACTCAATCCATCTTAACTAAATGTCAGAAAAATTATTTTCAGCACACCACTGGTGTTTTGGTTTAACCCCAGCCAGCAACTAGGACCACGCAGGCACTCGCTCACCCCCCTCCCCTCCAGCAAGGTAGGGAGAAGGAGGAGAAAAGGAGGGGGGGAAAAACAACTAAAAAAACCTAAAAAAAAAAAAAAAAAAAAAAAAAAAAAAAAAA
>RSEF01000003.1:17716685-17732377 GCA_003993805.1 Himantopus leucocephalus
ATTAGGTTCCTCTCCACCCAACTCTCCAGCCTGTCCAGGTCTTACGGAATGGTGGTGAGAGCCTTCTGGTGTGTCAGCCACTCCTCCCAGTTTTAGTGTCATCAGCAGACTTGCTGAGGGTATGCTCTGTCCCCTCATCCAGGGGACATCCCCATCACCATGTTGGTGAATATGTTGAAGACACAAGACACAGACATAAGCAGGCTACAAAAGTCTTTGTGTTAGGGCTGGGGCCTCAGAAAAACACCTAGCGCTAAAGCTTGGTTGCTGTGCAGGAAGCTGGTGTGGGTGATGCCATGAGGAGCTAGAGAGAAAGCAGATGACCTGAGCCTCTGGTAACACCTGGTTAGTGCCAGCATGGTGCCGTCGTGGCAGGCAGGAAAAGGAATGTGTGTATGTGTGTACGTGTGGCGGGGAAAAGGAACCGGAGGGGTGATCAGCCCAGAATGGAGAACGACTGATTGTTAAAGCACCGTGGTGCAGCTACAATTCCCTCTGTGGCGAGAAGCTAAGGTGGAAAAAGCCCCACTCCACAGGTATCCATCAGGCAGCCTGGTGCTGCACTCCTGTGAGACCATATCTGGTCTGTCCAGCACTGGAATACTTTCAGCAAAGTGATGTTATCAGCTATTTCTTTGCTGTCTCAGGGTAGAGAAAAATCCTATCATATCTGATAACCTACTGTCTGGGCATGCTGTCATTTACATTTTGGAGCAAACCTTATTTGCTCCAATTTTTTCACCAGTGATAACTGTTTTACTTGGCAGTAAAATAGATTTGAACCAGTTATTTGTCATTGATGTGTGAACAGTGCTGCCACTGGGAGGGACAGCAGTGCAGGCTGATAAGGGACCATTCAAAGGCAGGCTGCCTGCTCCAATGAAGGATGAATAGTGCACTCTAATGCCAGCAGACAAAAATTTCAGAGGAGATGAGATTTTGATTAGGGTTTTCCTATCTTTGAATAACAGCAAAGCCTCAATCTAGCTCATTTGTTTCAGGAAAACCGATAATTTTTAACAACTGATAACATAAATACTGTTTTTTTTGCCTGGCTCATTGCCTGTAAATCTCTGTTGTTTGAAGTTACTCCCCAATGTATGCTTTCCCATTGTAAAAGCAATGTCAACTAAATTACACTGCTTTGGCTTGTCCTTGGTAGGAACTTCAGATGTGCAGAAAGAAACATCTCTAAAGAAGAGGAGCTCTAAGACCTAGTGGAGTCAGAAGGACTTCACTCACTTTGGGTGAGCTTCAGCAGGGAAGAGGCTGGTGGCTTGAACCGTTTCTGATAAACAAGTTTTCAAAATAGCAGAACTGGCTGTTTGGCATAGGCACTCTGCTGTCCCAGCAAAAATCAGCCAGACCTTGCTCTCAGGGGCTCAAGGTGAGTGAGGTGAGACAGCACAGGCAGTTGTGGGTGGCCTTAAAATGTGGAAGCCTCAGGAGTATTTATAGAATCATAGAATGGTTGAGGTTGGGAGGGTCTCTAAAGATCATCTAGTTCCAATCCCCCTGCCATGGGCAGGGACACCTCCCACTAGACCAGGTTGCTCAAAGCCCCATCCAACATGGCCTTGAACACCTCCAGGGATGGGGGAGCCACACTGGGCACACTGGGCAACCTGTTCCAGTGCCTCACCACCGTCATCGTGAAAATTTAGCTATTTAGCAACTAATTCTAAGCAATGCATTTTTAAAAAGGAGTAGGAAGATTCTCCAGGTGTGGTGGAAACAGCTGCGTGCCAGGGAACATTAAATTCCCCCCAGGTAGAGGAGATGATAGAAGTTTTTGTGAGGAACCAGGGAGCTTTCAGCCCAGATGTCCCCTATGATCCCAGGCCTTGGTGGCACATGGAAGAGGCCACGTTGCTGGCTTCCCTGAGAAGTGCCAAATCAGCCCCGCTCTGCAAACACAATAGCCAGTTGCCAGTGTTGCCTAGGGGAGGGTTGCCAGGAGAAAGCATAATACTTTCTCCATGGAAACCTGCACTTTTGTGGTTGGCACATTTGCTTTTGTACATGTTGGGGACTGACGAGCACCGTCAATGATCCTGTTTCAGGAAGGTGTCACTGAAGATGCCAGAGCAAGGCCATCAGCAGCATCCATGAGGGTGTACCTGCCAGATTGCTGCTGCCTTTTACTACCAGAGAGTTTTTAGGGTTTCTGCCAAAAGCTCATGTTTCTCCTCAGCCAGTCAGGAGTAACTGTGGCACGCCACCTCCTGAGTGGTCAGCCCTTTGCTCTGTGCCAGCAAAATCAGTGATTCCCTTTGCAAATGCTACCCTTCTGCAGGTTGCATGGTGTTTCATTTCCTCCTGTGCTGTGCCAGTCTGAGGAGGCTCCCATTCTGTAAAACCCCAGTGTCGCTATAGAAGCGCATCTCTGGGACCAAAGATCAGCTGCTGAGGAGAGCGGCTAAGACAACACAGCTCTTTGCTAATCTAGAGATGCTGTACAGCTGCTGAAACCAGTCAGCTTTCAGTAATTTGCAGTCTTCAATGGGTGTCTAATACTCTCATATGCTCACTGAACTGTAGTCAGAAACATTCCTGGCCTGGTCAGTATTCTCTCTCCACCTCTGTGCCTCTCCCCATCTTTTTTTTAGTCTGTGGGTCTCACACTTGGCTGATCACTTGTTTTCTTCAACAGTTCTGGGTGCTTGACTTCTCTTATTATTTGGGCTTAAGCATCGGTTTCATGGAGGAGGTGACACGTGAGTCCTGGGTGCATATGCATGACAGAGTTACAGCAGCTGTAGTGATGCTGCAGCTAGTGACATCGTGGGATGCGGCGCCAGGTGAAACCCTTGCTTCTTCCCAATACAAAATTATACCAACGTACGTATCCAGAGCAATCGCTGCTTGCTCTGCCTCGTTACTCTTCCACTTTTGAGATGCAGCAAGGGCCTTGCAACTGCTGGTTGTGCTTGGAGTCAAGCAGGGAAATGAGCAGGTGCGCTGGCCATTCGCAAACAGTTAACATGCAGTTGCACAGCGGTATCGCTAATGAAGCCAATGGAAAGGTCATAAACAGACTGTTAATTCTGAAGATGCCTGGGTATTTCTGCCATCACTGTTATGAGTCTTTCAGCAATGACGTTCCTTGGTATTTAATTGTTTTGAGATGGCATCTGTGAGTCCCAAAAACTACTGCCTGGCTCTTAGCAGAGCAACATGAAACCAGCGTGTAGCTGATTGGAAAGGTTAATGTGAGTACTGCCATCACTTCTCTGGTGTTGCTGAAGTAGGGTGTTACAAGCTACACATCAATAACCTGCCAAAGCAAAAGCTGGAAATAGATTGAAGCTTTCCTGTGGCCAGCTCCGTTAAGGTATACTGAATTCCAGGCAGGACAGAAGATAATTTACATGCCTCTTGAAAGAGATGGTTTGAAGGCTGTGCAATTGGAAAAGTAGTCAATCGGTTATACAGAGCAATAAACGTGTATGTAAAGTGGGGCCTGGCAGGCCCAGCAGGGTGCTTAAAGATACCTCGCAGCCAGGGTAACGTTCATCTGACAGTACTGTTCCATCTTTTAAAGAAATACACATTTCCACTGAGATCTAAGTATTATTGCCACCTGGCATCAAATGCATCATAGTTGATTTCTGTATGGCATCAGCCAGAGGTACAGGAGTAGTAAACAAAGCAACTGTTCAACGCTTCATGTTATTTATGTGTTCTCCTTCCCATTGCCAGCAGTAGCAAACTGCGCTCCACCTGTGTCACATGGATCATGTGCTAAGCAGAAGGTTGCTATCTCCAAAAACCAGCTGCTAGCACTCAGTTGCACAGTGGACTCTGGCTCTGAAGTTGCTGCTGGACTCATACGAACAGCATGATTGGGGGACATGGGACATGGTTAGTGCAGTGACAACACACTTGACCAGTCCAGGGTCTTCACACAAATCCGTCGTCACTGTTGTGCAGACTCCAAGAGCAGGAGCTCATAGGGAGTCTGTCACACCAGGCTTCACTGCAGGTGTCCAGCACTAGGCTTCCCTGAGAGCTGATGTGAAATAGAGGGTGCAGTGAGAAATTGAGCAGAAAAAGCAGCCACAGTTCAGCTGAGCACTCGCTTCTGCCAACCTCCTCTTGCAAAGACTGTCTTGCTTGGGCCACTGTCATGTGGCAGTAGGAAATGAAATGAAGCTGCAAGTTCTTGTTTGCATGCTCAGATCCCTGCCTCTGTCTGGCACATGAGTATAAACAACAAAGAACAGAACAGGCAACTTCAATACTGGTCATCCTGAAAGATATCAATTACCCCAAAGGAAGGCAGGAATTCCATACGGGACAAAGGCCTTCACTACCATCTACAGGGTCTAAGTGGGAATTTCTCCTTTGACTATTTGGGGGTCTATGTTTTCTTTCTTTAGAGACACTCTAAAGAAGTAAAAGCCAGTAATGCCGTATTTGTTGTTGAGTCACCCTGTACACATCTTCTGTTGATATGGTTTACTGAGGCATGCCAGATCAACAGATTATTTATTTACCTGCAGTATCTCAATTTTTTGCCATGACTCCAGGGCTCTCAGGCCAGCTTTCCATTGCATATGCTTAGGTTGTTAAATAAGCTCTAGCAGTCAGTGCTGGGAATACAGATGCCACAGTGCCAGCAGGTAAAGACAGCTCAAAGAGTTCTCACCGAGCCTGCGCTTAGTCACTTGGTTTTGCCTCTTTCCTGCGCTGGTGGCAAGGATGTATTATGAGCTGGGGAACTTTGCTGAACACAAAGATCATCATCTTTCAGGCTGCTGCCCAGGGCTGTCCTGCTATCATATGGCAGCCAAGCATCCTTCATTCAGTTCCTTCCTATCCGCATGAGTCGTCTGAGCAACACCCAGCTTGACTTCTGCACCAAAGGCTCATTCGTGAGACAGCAAAATGTAGTGAAAAACCAAGCAAAAAGTCAACTCTTGTGTCAGCTGCCCCCAATAGTAGCACAAAACTGAGGATGCAGTGCTAAGAGCTGGTACTGAGGGACCACTTCTCTCACAGCAATGAGAGCCAGCCTGCCTTATCTTCCTGAAGAGGACCTCAGTGTCCTCCCAGAAGCCACTCAGGGTCTGCAGAAACCAGACTGACTAAGTGTCATGTTGCCAGGGACTGGGACATCTCTAAGGAATGTCAAGAAGCCAAAGGATACATGATGAATATCAGAGATTAGAAGTTATGGCTCAGAAAATGGATGCTTTCAGGCACAAAATAAATATTCATTTTGCTTGAGAGAACTTTTAAAAGATTAAAACATACTGTCATCTCCTCTTTAAACTACATTTCTAGAGAAAAGAGGTGATAAGATTTTCTTTCTTCCCTCCCTGACATGTCAGATTATAAGGAAATTTAAAATTAATGCCACACTCAAAAAATTAAAACAAAACCCCAGCCTCCCCTGTCTGCGGGTCCTGTGAACTGGTGGAGGTGATCTGGACCAGGGCAGCTGGGCTGCTTTATGCCAGTGTCTGAAATACAGAACAAACATAGGCAGAATAGGTGTGAGTCTGGTCTGTGCTCTCTGCCTCAGACACTCCAGCATCTGGAGGGGAATCTCAGACCCTTCTCTCTTGGGCATGGTAAGAAAGCATGATCAGGCTGTGAAAGAGGACGTGAAAAGCTGCCCTGCCAGTTCCAACTCCAGCACCTCCAGCTCCCTGCAGAGCAGGCAAAAACTCTTTCTGTTCCTGCTCCTGGGAGCACCCAGGGAGAGTGCTAACAGGAACAGCAGCTGTCTGTGTGCCTCTGGGACTCAGCCACCCCCACCATTGAACTGACACTCTCAGGGACTGGGTTGGGGCAACCCCCGGTATCAATACAGGCTGGGGGATGAAGGGATTGAGAACAGCCCTGAGAAGGACTTGGGGGCACTGGGGGATGAAAAGCTGAACACGAGCTGGCAATGTGCACTGGCAGCCCAGAAAGCCACCGGCATCCTGGGCTGCATCCCCAGCAGCCTGACCAGCAGGGCGAGGGAGGGGATTCTGCCCCTCTGCTCTGCTCTGGGGAAACCCCCCCTGCGGTGCTGCCTCCATCTCTGGAGTCCTCAACATCAGAAGGACGTGGACCTGTTGGAGCGAGTCCAGAGGAGGCCACAAAGATGCTCAGAGGGCTGGAGCCCCTCTGCTGTGAGGACAGGCTAAGAGAGTTGGGGTTGTTCAGCCTGGAGAAGAGAAGGCTCTGGGGAGACCTTACAGCCCCTTCCAGTCCCTAAAGGGGCTACTAAAGGGGCTGGGGAGGGACTCTATCAGGGAATGGAGTGATAGGATGAGGGGTAATGGTTTTAAACTAAAAAAGGGTAAATTTAGACTAGATATGAGAAAGAAATTTTTTCAGTGAAGGTGGTGAAACACTGGCACAGGTTGCCCAGAGAGGTGGTTGATGCCCCATCCCTGGAAACATTCCAGGCCATGTTGGATGGTGCTCTGAGCAACCTGATCTAGTTGAAGATGTCCCTGCTCATTGCAGGTTGGGGTGAACTAGATGGCCTTTAAAGGTCCCTTCCAACCCAAACTATTCTATGATTCTATGATTCTATGATTCTATGATCTTTATTGTCATCATCATCCAGTGTATTATGAAAAAGAGAAGGTGCTTCATCAAACTTATCAAGACTTTTGGCTCACTGAGGAAGCTGTGATTATTCGCCTCAAGCTACAGCTCACTCATGAAACACTCTGGTAAAATCTGCTGCTTGAAATCTGATTGGAACCCGAGTCTGCTCCATCTGGAATTCGAAGTATAATACTGACCCATGCTCTTCATACAGCAGTGGGCAGCAATATGGTGATAAGTTCTACGTGAAACTGAGTATCATCTGTTGATGAGTCACATGTACCCTGCTGCTGGTTCAGGGCAACTTGCTGCTCCTGAGCCATGCTGCTTCTGCTAGATATCATAATTAGTTATGTTAAGGTACCAAAAGATATAAATACATATATGAAAGTCTTCACAGTTAGTGCTATATATCCTTTTATCTATCCTTGGGTGTTCAAATAAGTTGGAAAATCTGGACTAGCAGGCTGTATTGTCTAAAAACAAAATGAAACAAACAAAAAAAACCAAACCAAAAACTAGTACTGAGCTGAGAATGGTGGCACATTGCCCATGCTCCATCTCTACGTTCAATTTAAAAATGACATCACGTGGAGCAACATTCATGCCTTCTTCACTTTTACAATGATTTCTGGGAAGGATTATGAGAAACATTGCTTTACGACCAATCCTTTCAGCAAACCCTTTGGACCCCTAAATCTCCGCAGCCATTTTCTGGACTTGGGTTGCTTCACCATGGACTCATCCTCATCTTGTGCAGGCACTGTAGCACTCCTAATTGGAGCTGTCATAAGGTATGCATGGAGTATGCAATGACATGGGCTGGTATCACCACATTGTATGTCATTGTACATATTTGGTTTACATGGCAAGGTTTTGGTAGGGGAGGGGCTGCAGGGGTGGCTTCTGTGAGAAGACACCAGAAGCTGCGCCCGTGTCAGACAGAGCCAGTTCCAGCTGCTGGCCAAAGCTGAGCCCATCAGTGACATTGGTAGCACCTCTGTGATAACGTATTTAAGAAAGGTTAAAAAATGCTGTGCAACAGCAGCTGGTAGAGAGGAGTGAGAAAATGTGAGACAAACAGCCCTGCAGGCACCAAGATCCGTGAAGAAGGAGGTGGAGGAGGTGCTTCAGGTGCCGGAGCAGAGATTCCCCTGCAGCCCGTGGAGAAGACCATGATGAGGCAGGTTGTCCCCTTGCAGCCTATGGAGGTCCACAACGGAGCAGATATCCACCTGCAGCCCATGGCAGATCCCATGATGGAGCAGGTGGATGTGCCCTGAAGGAAGCTGTGACCCTGTGGACAGCCCACACTGGAGCAGGCTTCTGGCAGGAACTGTGACCCCGGTGGGGACCCATGCTGGAGCAGTCTGTTCCTGAAGGACTGCACCCCATGGAAAAGACCCACGCTGGAGCAAACCATGCTGGAGCAGTTTGTGAGGAACTGCAGCCCGTGTGAAGGACTCACATTGAAGAATGCTGAGAAGAACTGCATCCCATGGGCTGCACACTGGAGCAGGGGACCTCATGCTGGAGCAGGGGAAAAGCAGGAGAAGGAAGGAGCAGCAGAGACAAAGGGTGATGAACTGACCAAAACCCCCATTCCCTGTCCCCTTGTACCGCAGGAGTTGGTAGTGAAGGTGAAGCCAGGAAGAAAGGAAGGGTGGGGGCAAGGTGTTTTTAGATTTGTTCTTATTTCTCATTATCCTACTCTGTTATTAATTGGCAATAAATTAAATTAATTTTCCCAAGTTGAGTCTGTTTTGCCTGTGACAGCCATTGGTAAGTGATGTCCCTGTCCTTATCCCGAGCCATAAGCTTTTTTCTTTTTTTTTTTTCTCTTCCTGCCTTGCTGAGGAGGGAGAGGGATAGAGCAGCTTGGTAGGCACCTGGCGACGGGACAAGGTCAGCCCCAGGGCCATTCAGCGGGGCTGGGTGCAGCCTGGGACATGTGGCTAGGAAATACTTCCAAGTCATAGCCCAGGCATGCACAAGGCATGCTTACATTTCCACAATCAAACACAGCCATGGATGAGAGCTGCCAAAAAGCCTGGCAGCTGGCGCTGGGAGAGGAGGCTGGTGAGATGGGTGTCCCAAGGGGGATCTGTCTCTGCAATGAAACGGACTGGGGAAGATTCACAGCACGACCAGAAAGCTGCAACATTTCTAACACAGCCTGCTGATGTGTTCCTCCTTCTTTTTATTGCTCCCTACTTATCCGTGTTTTCTACTTTTTATCTCTAATGCTGTTTTGCCCACACCATGAGGTAGCACTCCTGGAGGGACCCTGGCTGAGGCTGTGATGTGTTTTCACAGGCTGGGCACCTCTAGGCAATTAGAGACTGACTGGAAATCAGTGGAACAACCTCACAGCCACGTCCTGTCAAGATTTGATCTAAGCAATTGCACAAAAATTGAGAGCTAGTATCTTCACATACATAATGCATGCTTTGATTTTCTGCTTGCTTGGCATCCTTCTAAAGAAGCTGTTGAAATATTCCATCAACAAATGAAGGTTTCAGCAGCAGCCTGAGATAGCACACTCAAGGAGAAGAAAGCAAAGCATGCGAGATACTAGATTTTCCTGCAGTCAAGTCCTTTTCTGCTCCTCAACACTCATGTGACAGATTCTGACCTGTGAACAGTACAACCCACTGATGAGGGCCCGAAGGCCAAGGTGATGTCTGGCCTAGTTGTGGACAATGCTGTCCAGGCAGCTGAACTAACAACAGCAGCACCTCCTGAAGGCACAGCTGGAAGCACGCCCAAAAGAAGACATCGCTGCTGAGGTGAATGCTCTCTTTCCGAAAAAAGAGCCAAACTACAAAGTAGAAACTTCATATTTAGCATTTAGCAATGACTAGAGGTCTTCCCTGATGAAGGCATATCGTGTTCTCAAGCGTCCTGTTTCCAAGCAATAGCAAATCTCTGTAGAGATCTTTGTTCAGTCTCTATCTTCAGGCCATTTGAAATGATTAAGGATTCCCAGAAGAAACAACCACCATGGAAAAAAGTCCTAGTCATTGCACAGTCATGCTCCAGAACCAAACAGGGGGTTTTGTTCTCTTTTTTTGGATGGCCATTGGGAAAATGTTGTTATCGTATATATCCTTCCAAGTGTGTGATGACCTCAGAAACTAGCAACTCCTTTCCAAGCGAAATGAACTGAGGGCCTTTTGATTTTGGGAAGCCAAGAGCAAAAGCTGGGGGTTTATTTTATTTTTTTATTTGCCTGATATGTTGTCTTCGGTGTGTGAATGAAAGGCATATGGAGGAATATCTGTTCCCTATCAAGATAGCAGAGGATAAACCCTTAGACTGAGTCTTTCCCTGACAAACATTATCAGGAGATGGAGATCAGGACTGATTATGAAGGTCTCAAAGGCCTTATAAGGAAACAGGTGTCCCAACCCTATTGAACATCAGTAAAAAATGTGAACCAAAAATTGTTTGGAGAATCTTCCTCTGCTTCCTGTGAATGAGAAAGTCCCAGGCATCCATTGCAGTACAGAAAATTACAAATGCAAAAATATGTGAATGCTGGAGACTTAAAACCTTAAGGACACAAAGGGTGGTGAGGCACTGGAACAAATTGCCCAGGGAGGTTGTGGGTGCCCCATCCCTGGAGGTGTTCAAGGCCATGTTGGATGGGGCTTTGAGCAACCTGGTCTAGTGGGAGGTGTCCCTGCCCATGGCAGGGGTGTGGAACTAGATGGTGTTCAAGGTCCCTTCCAACCTAAACCATCCTGTGATTCTATGATGTCTAAGACAGAGATGGGGCATACATCCGCCTAGTGCTGGCCTCATATGTCTCTGGAAGCACTTCGGGTGATCGCTGTTATGTTCAGATGGGAACAAGTTCCTGCTTGAAAGCAGCAAATACTCAGTACAAGATCCCTGGCAACCTCCAGAGGTTCCCTGTTTTGCCTCAGGGGTTTATTTAAGCTGTGGATCTCTCAGCAGCTATATGAGATTGACTTGAATCAGCTGTTCAGGGATGTAAACACTTCAGGGTAAGGAGGGAGTAACACTCTCATTCAGCCGGTGTTGAGGCTCCTCCTCGCTCGGTCACTTCACCCACTCAAAGGGTCCAGCATAGGTGGGCTCACACGCGCTGTCTCACAGAAATGCTGCAGAGGACTTCACTGTGCCCCCAAAGCCAGTGTAGGTTGGTCCATTGCAGTTGCCAAGCAAACCTGTCACCTCTCATAATTATAAAATCCAGGGTCAAACCTGTTTCCCAGAAGACCCTTTTGACAGCTACTAATTATTAATCTCACCCGTGTTATCCCAATCACAGAATCACAGAATGGTTGGGGTTGGAAGGGTCCTCTGGAGATCATCTAGTCCAACCCCCCTGCCAAAACAGGGTCACCTACAGCAGGTTGGAAAGGTGGGCTTTGAATCTCTCCAGAGAAGGAGACTCCACAACCTCTCTGAGTAGCCTGTGCCAGTGCTCTGGCACCCTCAAAGTAAAGAAGTTTTTCCTCATGTTGAGGCAGAATTTCCTGTGTTATGATCCAAAGATCATAGTAACAAAGACCAAGATGGAGAATTTGACTGTGTTCAAATTACTATTAAATTGCATAGAACAAGAGAAATACCTTCCGCTAAGAGAACCCGTGTCTTGTTTTTATGAGATCTAGGAGTTGGGAGAAATCACAGAAAAAAACATCTCTTCTCCATTTTCTCTGACCCTGCCTCCCTTCCCCCAGACTTGGGTGAAGTGAGTTTGAAGGTTTCCATAGTTACACAGCACCTTCCCTTCATTAAACAGAGGGAAAAATAATCTTGAAAAAAAAAAATGTTTATTAATAATTATACAATCCACTTTGCCCAATCCCAGTTGACAATATTGAAATGCAGTAAGCCGTTTCGCAGAGGAAGGCTGCTCGTGATCATCCCTTGAATGCCCTGTTTGTTTGCAGGTGGCAGACTTTGACTCGAGAGCTATTTCAAAGACGTCTCTATCAACAGCGCTTCACCGCCAGTCTGGTACTGCAAGTGGCTTGAAAGAAAAATGGTCAGCATTTCCCCAGCAGCACATTAAGCAGTGACATGGGAGGCTCTTGTGGTATCCCACTGCAGCCCATCACCAGCACACAAAACACCAGTTCACAACCCAGTGGGAGACATCTAGCAGCGAACTGACATTAAATACTCAGAAAATGAGGCAAGCTGCTCATCTTGCTCTGCTTTCTATTTAACTTTGCAGGCTAGACGTTACTAACAAGGCTGAGAGATGCCAGTCTATGGAAAACTCTTTGCAAGGAAAAGTGGGTCGATCCAGGGGTTTTCCATCTCCCTTACAAACATCACACACATGCTCTGTAGGGGTGGAAGTGAACTAAAGAAGGCTTTTTGAATGACTGGGGGATGAGGCCAAAACATTCCAAAATAAAATTTACACCAATTAATTTTCATTCTCTGGTTACAAAGCAAAGTACAGAGAAGCTGCTAAAAACGATACTTGTATTATTATAATAGTTCTGTCTTGAGGTTGGGGGGGTCCATTTTAAATTTAGGGGGTATGCCAGCTATCTTTAGAAATGTTGGACATTGTGGTGTAATAAAGTGCTCCATTTTTTCAGTGGATGCCCTACGTCATAGAATCATAGAATCATAGAATGGTTTAGGTTGGAAGGGACCATAAAGACCATCTAGTTCCAACCCCCCTGCCCTGGGCAGGGACACCTCCCACCAGATCAGGTTGCTCAAAGCCCTGTCCAACCTGGCCTTGAACACATTCAAGGATGGGGCCTCCACCACTTCTCTGGGCAATC
Organism: Himantopus leucocephalus; assembly: GCA_003993805.1. Taxonomy (NCBI): domain Eukaryota; kingdom Metazoa; phylum Chordata; class Aves; order Charadriiformes; family Recurvirostridae; genus Himantopus; species Himantopus leucocephalus. The sequence continues at coordinate 17,729,024 of RSEF01000003.1, forward strand.
TGGGCCAGGGTCTCACCACCCATTCCTACCTGATACTGCAGTTTAACTTTTCAATAATCAAATGGGTATTTTAACCCCCTCCATTGCCTTCCTCTTCTGTGTCTCCCTCTGTCACGTTAGACATTAGCTGCCATATTACTTGTTAGAGAAAACAAAATTGTATCACCATTTATGAACAATAGAAGTGAAATTATGACTTTGATGCATGATGGCTGCTCTGCAGATAATGCTGAATCTTTTTTTTATTTTTTTTTTCCCTACCTAGGGAAAGGATGCAAGCTCTGCATATATAGCACCTCCCTGAACCTGCTATGGATTTTCCCATGTGGTGGGCAAAGGGGTCACCTGAGATCTGGCTGCTCAGCAAAAAACTAGCTGCGGGAATGGCCTGGGCCCTCCTTATCCATCTTCCTTCCTGCTTCCTGCACAGCTCACCCCACGGTCCCTGGCTCTGCGTCCCCACCAACTGTCTGCAAGCTGCTGGCCTCGCACGAAGCTATCTCAGACCTGCTGCTCCCCCATTGCCGTGGGAGGCGCAAGCACCGCGTTGCTGCCTGCCACCAGGACCTGAGGTGTCCCTGGGGTCACCTTTGTCTCAGGGTGCAAAACAAATGCCACAACCACCCCAGAAGAGCCACTGCGATATGCATCTGGCCAGATGCTGGCTCAGGGAGGAAGGAGAGGCGCGCAATGCACTCCCTCATCATGCAGGAGCTCCTTCCTGGCGCTGGATGACAGCATCCAGACCGCACAAAAAACCTGACGGGCGCTAAAAGGTTCCAGTAATGGACACAGATGGGAACTCATTGACCCCATCCCAGCCTTGGGAAAGCTGCGGAACAGACCCACTCACTCATAAGGGCAGAAAACTCATGGCTATGTAGCGTAAGACTTTTTGATTATTGCTTTTCTCGATGGAGATCTTGGTGATAAACTGCAGCAAGCACCGTGAGCTGGAAATTGGAGATGCGTTTCCCTGTCGGGTGCCATGCCTGTGCACTTGGTGGCTTGGCCATGCAATTGCAGCTGCAATGCCAGGGATTCAAGGATCTGAACACAGGAGTGAGGCAGGGCAAGGAATGATGAGTCAAGATCCCTTTGAAGCTCAGGGGACCAACAGGTCCCAGGGTACCCGGCGTGCAGGGGCCCTGGCTAAAAAAGCACCCCTGGGCTCAAGGCCAAGGCACAGCAGAGAGCAGCTCTGCCATCCAACAGCCCCAGGGAGCAAAGGCACCCGCAAGAGCCACTGTGGGACGTGGGTCAACCCATGGAGCTGCAAAACTACCCAAGCAGCCCTTGACAAAGAGAAAAGCAGTAGCAGCATGAAGGGAGAAACTTCATGGCACCTATGGACACAGGAGGAGAAACACAGAAGTCCAAGAGAGGAGGGCAAAATGTGGAGGAATATCAAGATTGCTATTTAGAAGGAGTAGGATGGAGACAAGAGGGAGAAGGCTGGCAAGTCCAGCACAGAGATGGACAGTTACTTTTGAGGAGGACCTGACATGCGCAGATGAAAAGCCTGTCAGGGCCATGCGGTACCTTCACAGGCTGCCCCCACCCTGCATGGCCGTCAGTCCTCCCTCTGCCATGCTATCAGCTAGGAGGACACTTGATTGAGATGAATGAAAAGCACTCTCATGAGAAAAGCAATATTAGTTAAAACATCTTATCATACATTTAGTTAATTACTAAGTGAATTGCTTTAATGCTACACAAAATATGCAGCTGTGTTTAATGAGCTGCTAAAATGCTCTCTGAGCAAACTTTAATAATATCACTGTTCTCACAGTGAAAATTGCTGCAGGGGAAAATGCATCTGTTCGCACCTAAAATGTTCTGAGTGACAGCTCGATGGCTATTATCTTTAGGGCACACGGTAGTCAATTTCATTTATATGAAATGTTAAAATATTTATGCTTATCACAAGTGTGCAGCCTCTGGGGCAAGCCCAGTCCAGCTGGTGACAGAGAAGGCAATTCCGGGGTAGGTTAAATAAAGTCAACCCTTGCTTCTTTTTGCTTTCTGTCATAGTGCACATTTCCTTGGCCTCAGACGTGGAAACCACCTCATGCTTTCCCTGGGAATCTCTCCAGCAGGCTAACATCCCTTTCATGATGAAAGCCCCTGCTCAGACAGCCCACAGCTGACCCATAGCAAATAGCAAAAACTGGTTGACTATACACATGTAAGGAGGACAACTGCCTGTGACACACAGAATGATTTGGGTGGGAAGGGATCTTAAAGATTATCTAGTTCCACCCGCCTGCCCTGGGCAGGGGCACCTCCCACTAGACCAGGTTGCTCAAAGCCCCATCTAACCTGGCCTTGAACACCTCCAGGGATGGGGCAGCCACAGCTTCTCTGGCCAACGTGGGCCAGGGGCTTACCACTGTCAGGGCAAAGAATTTCTTCCTGATACATAATCTAAATCTCCCCTCTCTCAGTTTAAAACCGTTCCCCCTCATCCTATCACTATACTCCCTGATCAAGACTCCCTCCCCAGCTTTCCTGTAGGCCCCCTTTAGGTACAGTATACTGCACTTTAGTATACATCCCAGTATGAGGTGTGCTTTCTCCATGACAGCACTGTCATGGAGTGTTTGTCTCATGTTTGGCTTGTGGTTGACTGTGGCTCAGGTCACGTCAGTAACTTTCCAAGCCAAGGTCAGGCTTGCATGTAACTCCAAGTACAGCCCTTTGCTTACCTGTATCGAGCTGCATCTCCAGTTTGTCAAGAGTAAGCTCCTGGAGCTGCTGCCTTGTACTTCTGCTCTTACAGTTTGAGGAAAAAGAATTAGTCACAAATGAAAGTTATGAACCAGAAAAGTCTACGTGCTTCAGAATAAAGGACAGACTAGTTTCTCAGAAGTCCTACCATAGGTCAGCATCCATCAGGCTGGATGTCAAACCAGTCTAGTAGACCCAACAAATCTTCTTCGCAGTGTTTGTACCAACTTTGTGGGTTGTATGAACTGGTACATATGCTGATTATCTCATCCTAACTTCAGTGTCATTTCCTAAACAAGCTGCACCTTCGTTATGGTTTCAGGAAATGGAAAAATGAGCAGTGCACAGACAGCCTGTTAGCCTCGAAGTGCTCACATGAGACGTTATTGCTGCTTCCTTCAAAGCCATTGTTTGGAGTGCCCTGGTCCTTCTAGGACGTGCTCCTCTGCTATGGCAAGAATGGGTTCACTCTTACTGGATGCACTATTGCTTCCCAGGTGCTGCTTCCCATTGACTTCCCATTTTATGTGCATTCACATTCAGGCACCTGAGATAGATCACCAATGCTGATCTAACAGGGAAAGGAGAAGGACCTGGGGGTGCTGATTGATGAGAAGCTCAACA
>RSEF01000003.1:17732387-17774515 GCA_003993805.1 Himantopus leucocephalus
TGATCTTCAAGGTCCCTTCCAACCTAAACTATTCTATGATTTGATGATTCTATGAAAGTACAAGAGCCTCCCTCATCATCCTGTCCACCATCGCCTCACCCCTTTCCAGATTTACAATGCCGTAAATGTTGCACTGGCACACCTATGATGGACCTACACATATGGTCAGGCAATCCTGCAGCCACCAGGGGGCGGGTTGAGTGACTTAAGTTTTGAAGATGGTCTCCAGTCTCCATTCTGTACCTCCTTGTAGTTGAGACAGTCTGGATTTACAGGCCCAGCTGTCTGATGGAGAGGGGCAACATACTGACAGCACTTTTCTGAAAACTTGCCTCAGGAGTCTTCTGCTGCCTCAGAGTGACTTTCTGTATCGTGATGGGTTGAGACAACCTGAAACACTTAGAGATCTGAGAACAACTTGAGTACCATTTGTTTATCCTTGCTTAGAAGAAGCCCAGTCACTTGGGAAGAGAAGTTTCAGAGATGATTTTAACATCTATAAACAAAGCCAAATATTTTGACTGTGGTGATGTAGTGACTGCCATGCACTACAAATACAGTCAGAAGTACATTCTGCTGAGCACACAGTCAGGGTGATGGATACTCAGTCTGCCTCATCCAGAATAAAGAACTGATGCTCTGAATATGAATTGTGAATACGTTATTCTATTTTGTGCTGAGGACATGTTTTAGTCTTTTCTGGTTTTCTAAATACTTGAGAGGGACCAAGTGCAAGCATTCTTGCCTGTATCATTTATTGAGGAAAGAAACCATTAGCTGCAGCAAGAGCTATATCCTAGCTACGCAATTACGCTTATGGCCTCTCATCTGCCACTAATGCCTAGGGGAAAAAGAGCAGAATTATGCTGAAAAAGAAATAAAGCACCTGTGTGCCAGGGAAATCCTGACTTGGCTTGCTCAGCAATAGTGGCTGGGCCTATTAACTCCATCTCTTGCTAAACATTCTTGTTACGAGGTAGTTCTGGTTTATGGCTCTCTGCTTGGGTTACTATAGCTTACCTGTGAGGAAGTGCTATGAACGTCGATGCTCGCAACCTAACACATTGTTTCACTGGATGCCTCTTCATCTGCCCTGCAAGAGCCCTGGCCCCAGAATTACAACCTGGTCAGCACCAGCTTTCTCTCCTCAAAAGCAGAGAGTATAGAGTGAGTTCAGCAGTTTCCATCCAGGCCAGAAGTGTCCCACCTTCCCTTTTATATCATCCACACTCTGCATTAAAATTCCATGCTGAGTCTCCGTAAAGAGTATAAACATATTTTGGAAATATACAGGGGGCCATAAAATCCCACTTCATACTCTGCACTTTTTAGTACACTGCTTTAAAGGAGGCTCACAAGATATTTTACTGGCTAAGTTACTGGATGGGAAACGACTCGTGGATGGAGCTAAGAGCTTTCTGGAGATTTTTCCAAAGCAGGCAAGTCTCCTCTGAGCCTCTTTGATCTTCAGTAACAAGACCTCCCAGGAGACTTACAGGTCTTCCTGGCTACTGCCAGGCTAAAGAGAACAGTATTTTTCTCTCCTTTTTTTTCTCTTATTGAAGCATTTCGCTTTCTGGGCACGGCTTCTCTCTGTAGCAACCCGATTTTACTTGTGTTTAAAAAAAAAGGCAGAGATGGACTGGAGAAAAAAACAAACCAGCAAAAACTGAGGCCAGCCAAATCTTTGTCAGAGCAGAACTAACCTGGAAGGAGTCTAAGGATGAGAATGTGTCCCTAATTAGCTGTGTGGAAGGAAGAAGAGCCACAGGCAGAGTGGCTCTGCACCCCACAGGGCAGTGCGAGCCAGAAAGCTATGTGCACAACACAGGGCTCTGAAGTCCACAACAGTCACCCCGACCAGGGACAACACGGACGGTGCCAAACAAGCTGTCAGACGTGCCCCAGTGTATTCAACTGCAGTAAGTTGTGGGTTAGCAGGCTCGCAAAAATAAAGTGGCCTTTCCTGCAAAGCTGATTTTGCTGTTACACGCAAGACAAACTCTTGACGGTGTCCTCGGCACAAGCAGGGGCAGCATTGAACCTGTGCACCAACATGGTTCACATCTTCTGCATGTCTGCAGCCCGCTCCCTTGCTGCTTCTGCCTGCCCAGCAATACAGACTACAGCAGCTGTAAAGAAGAGGCCTTATCTTGGCGTAAATGAGCCAGGCAATGCTGAGGTCCTTTTTTCCAAGATCACTCGGGCTAGTGTTTAACCTGGCCAGATCGGACACTGGGCATTGTCTCTGTTTTCAAAGTGGTTGTTTTGTACCTATGAAAGTGGGTATTTAAGACATCGCCGCATGCACTGGGATACCAGTTATGCTCCTGCAAGCTCCATTGTCCTTTGGCCTCTGCAACCAGTGCAGAGCAAATCCAGTGCAACCCTGAGATCTGGGATAAACTGTTTGAAGAGAAACTAGAGGAAAAAGAAGCAGCAACATCAAGGCAAGAAAACTCCCAAGCAAGGGGATAAGGTACCTGGCTGCCTTGGAAAGGAACACCTTCAGGCATTGCACTGTACACCTTATAAAAGGATGGGATCTTGATTGTAGGTGAGGCAATTGTTGTTAAGGGATCATCAAAGCTTTGAGCATGACCAACTACCATTCTATTGGCAAACCATTTAATCGAGGGAGCAATATAATTCAACTCAACTCAACCATCAGCTGTCTCCCCCATGAGAAAGCAGAAAGGCTGCTGTGACTCTGCTCTGAATGCAGTACAGTTGCACAGGCAGCTCTGGCATCCCTTGGAGTGATGCTGGGGCAGATGGGAGTTCTTCATCTCACTTTTCTGCTTTCTTCCAGTGCTGTTACTACAGCAGGCACAGCCCCTTGTGATAAGCCCAGAGAAAAACTGAGAGAAGCATGGACTGCTGCCTGCCCCACCAACCTTGATCCCTCCAGCTCATACAAGCCCAAGGCATGGATTTCCATGGCACTCACGAACTGACAAAAAGCACATAGCTCCGCAAAGCAACAAGCTGTTCTCATCCCTCATGCCCAATGCAGAGGTCTTGTTTCCTCTGCTCTGCTCATGGCTTGTAGAAGTTTTCCTCCAGGCGTGCAACACACACCCAACAAGTGCTAGGTAGAGCAGAGAGGAGCTAGTGACCCTCCTTAGGGTCATCATTTTATGCAGGTTTCTGCAGGTCAGCTGGATTCATGCACTGATTTTACTGTCTTTGACTCTCTTGTTTTTATTGAAGAGAAGGGCTGCCTTTTTCAGTGACAATAAGTAAAACATTCCAGCTCTGTAGAGATTTGCAGATTTGTAAAAGAGAGAGCATATGTGGAAGCACCAGAAGGAACAACAGAGGAGGAAGTCAATGGATGGTGGATATGCAGCCAGTCGAGAGACTGGGAGCAGCTGTGAAATACAGGATGGAATATAGGTAATGCCTGGGAACTGGCAGGAGGTGGCACTGGGAGGAGTGCTGGGTGCATGTTGGTGCTGGAGCGCCAGCGGTGTGACTTCTCCCTCTCTTGCTGAAACAGGCTCAGGGCTGGGTTGAGTTGTAAAAGTAACGGTCACACAATGTCATGGGAGGTACCAGGAGACAAGACGTGGACTCAGGATCTGTTGTTCCTAATGCTCTGTGTGTCCATCCTGGACAGATATGTCTAGGTGCTTGCGAGTGTTGAAGAATGGGTGAGAAACTGAAATGCATCTTGTTTAAAACTAGCTTTGTCTTCCCCTTCTACACAGTCAGAGTTTTGCCACAACTCTGTGCTCTCTCCACCATCTTTGCCCATTAGCCCCCAGGGATAAGTTCCTCTTCTGACAACAGGAGCTGATCAAAGTGCCAGCTCTCGCATTTGGGATTATTAGCTTGCCATCTTCTCTGGGAAGGTGGTGCAGCCAAGCCACAGGGTCTTCACAGAGATGGGGACTGCCAGCCGCAGAGGCCACCAGGACTCAGCCAGAGCCCACCGAACGTAGTGTTGGCATCAGTGCAGCTGTGCATCAGGGGCTGCAATGGAGACTCCACAGGGTCATTCTAACCAGCACTTACAGGAGCCTCAGATGACTCTACAGCTGCTCAAAACTATCCATCAGATGTTCTTTGGAGAGTGCAATTTGTATTAATAATATAGGATAGCTACTGCACTACCTTTATTCCTGAAGACACGCTGGACTTCCGCTTCTTTGTGCTCTTCTCATTTGTGTAGCCAAATGTTTATAGGAGGTGACCTGCAGTTCCCTTGGTTCCTGGCTGCATTAACAGCTGAATTTGATGGTTGTGAGCTCTTTCTCTCCAGGGACTTGTGTCTAACAAATGCTGAAAGCAGTCCAATACCAACTCCATCTGAACAGATCTCTTATTTTTTGTATACTAGAAAAATATGGTAACAACTGCAAATGTAGGTAAAGCCATTAAGTGACGCATTCCTGCTTTTTGTCATTGGCAGTACAAGCTCATGTGAGTAAAGTTGTGCATCATATTTGTACTGCACTTGTACACAGAGCTCTCCCCATCTTTACAACACCAAGTTATATCTTGCGCAAGAAAACGCCATGGATAAATACATATCTTGTGCAAGATTTGCCATGGATAGATACATATTCACAGAGCAATGCCCTCCCACATCCTCAAAAATCACTTGTAAAAAAAATAATCTTTCCAGCCAAAGATTTTACCCCCAAGCCCGATGTCAATGCGTGAAGGAGAAAAGATGGGAAAACTTGACCCATTTGCTCTGGCATCTCCTCTGTGCAAGTGCTGTGGGTGTGATAGCCATCAGCATGGCTATTTCCCACATAGAGGAATGCCGGTATCATTTTTCTTTCGAGTCAGACCAACAGCGCACTGGGAGGCAGAACTGAGCAGCAGAAAAATGCCCTGGAAGGGAACTTGCGAAAAGTAGGTTTATTCTCAGCTCCAGGACAAAACGTGTGGTTGAGCCAGCTCCTTCATCTGTAAAGCAGGCATCTGTGCTCAGAAAGCCAGGTGCTGGAAATGTGGATTCAGTATTCTTACGGGAAAATACCATGGCTGAAAATCTGTATTTCAGAGACTCTTTATTTTATAGGGAAAGGGATTTTTCGCAATGCACACTAGAACAGGGACCAGAGTGACTGTGGGATCCCCATCCTTGCAGTTATTCAAACCTCAGCTGAACATGGCCCTGAGCAACTCTGTGTAATTGGACCTGCTCAGAGCAGGGAGTTGCACTTGAGCTTTTCAGAGCCAACCTACTGTCGTCTGCAATGTAAGGGACGGGAAGAGGCTTGCTATGGCACAGGGGAATGAAAGCCTAAGAAAGGTGTTTTTTCTCCATTTTTCTCTCTACTCCACAGAAAAGCATGAAGTCTAAAACATTAAATTTTGAAAAACTAAAAAAACTCCATGGCACCATCTCATACGACAAAAGGGTGGTGCGGTTCATTTGGTCTTCCTTTTAATACAAACTTTTTCTCTTTTCATTCTAACATCAAACAGCTCTGGTTTGAAGCGAGACCTGAAGGATTTGTCCTCCCTGGGCCTGGCTGACTCTTGCAGCGATGTGATGGTGGAATCCAGGCTGAAACTTCACAGCACTTGGTGGAAGGCGCGCCGCAGGGACTGCCAGCGGCATCTGCTTCCCTGTCTCTGCTTTTCCCACTTGCTTTCTCCACAGATCCGGAAAGGATTCTTTGACTTTGCAGCAGCATCACCACGTGTTCTCATTCTTTCAGGTTAGAGGCAACCTCCTTTTAAGCGAATATTTATAGAGTACCACACAGGGCACCCACTGGGAGGCATTACTCTGGATCTAAATGCTTTCACCCAGTCCAAAGCACGATTCGTGACTTTAGGTGCCCCTAATGCCATTCATTAACTTCAGATTTAGTAACCTTCAAATAGTTTCTACTTCTTCTTTACTCATCTATCCTTTTTTTAAACATCGCCATCCCTGGAGGTGTTTAAAAAAAGGATAGACCTGGTACTTGGGGATATGGTTTAGAAGTGGTTTTGTCAGGTTAGGTTAATGGTTGGACTAGATGATCTTAAATGTCCCTTCCAACCTTAAAAATTCTGATTCTATGATTCTATGATCTTTTGCTGGAAAAGCAGTTGCAGTCCAGTGGATGGCTACGAAGATGCTCAGGGGACTGGAGCACCTCTGTTATGAGGAAAGGCTGAGAGACCTGGGGCTATTCAGCCTGGAGAAGGGCTGAGAGGGGATCTCATCAATGCTTATCAATATCCAAAGGATGGGTGTCAAGAGGATGGGGCCAGACTCTTTTCAGTCGTGCCCAGTGACAGGACAAGGGGCAATGGGCACAAACTGGAACATGGAAAACTCCATCTCAACATGAGGAAAAATTTTTTTACTTTGAGGACCACTGGCACAAGCTGCCCAGAGAGGCTGTGGAGTTTCCTTCTCTGGAGATATTCAAAACTTGCCTGGACGCGATCCTGTGCAACCTGCTGTAGGTGACCCTGCTCTGGCAGAGAGGTTGGACTGGATGATCTCCAGAGAGCCCTTCTAACCCTGACCATTCTGTGATTGATTCTGTGATTCTGTAGTTCTGTGATTCTCAGATTCCACTACTTTCAAAGTAGCTAACATGATATACATAAATGCACGTGTAATATAAATATATTATTATAATATTGCAATTGTGCATTTGTGCAATTTAGTATGTATAGTACAGGCACACATGTGTACTAGGTAATGCAATGTATCCAACAGGAAGGTGCAAAACACCTGGCTTCCAACCAGCAAATCCTGTGATGAACAGCAACTACTCAGTGAGCACCACAACGGTGTATGGCTGCCTTGACCAATCAAAACCCACCTGGGTCAATTCCTCCTTGCCCACAGGTGGGCCTGGGTCCATGGTTGGTGTAAAATCCACCCAATTTCACCACTATGAATAGCAGTGTACCAAGCAGAGCCAGCTGAGAATCCACCCAACATTTTTGCACCAGATGTGGGCACAGGACTGGAGACAGGAGCTAAACACCCTGCAAGCAACACCCAGTGTCACACCACAGAGATCAATTTTCCATTTTCCTGAGTGCTTCGATGTATCGACCTTAATATCCCGTTCTCCGCTGGGGCCCAGTGCTGGTCCCTTGGGAACCCAGGTGCTCCCAGGGCTTGGTGCAGCAGGTGGAAGCAGCTGCCTGCCCTGCACGGCCCCTCTGCCAGCTGCCACCCTCTCTACGGGCACCCATCCTGCAGTAGGTCCTGCATGAAGGGTATGTGAAAAGTCATCATGCAGGGCCATGTTTTGGTCCTTTGCAGACTTGAAGGCACTAATCACTAGTCTAGAATGAGTCCTCTCTCTCTCTCTTAGCAACGCCTGGTACCAGGTACTGACTGTTGCAAATACTGCTTACCATTTTCTGCTACATCCAAAGAGAATTAAACAGCGCACAAACCTTCACAGTTTGAGCATCACAAACAATGTCACACGGCCACTTGCAAGTTCTCAGCCCTTGTCATCCAGGCTGCTTGGCAGGAATTCCCATTAACGACATATTATAGTTATTATAGTTTAATATTATGCAATTAAAAAGATCAAATTTCCTCCCTGAGCAAGGCATTAGCACTGTAGAAAAAAGCAGTTCATGACATTGCAATCAACAACTGTCATGGGGCAGGGGGGGTAGAATAAAGTTCACACAGGCAACATTAAATCTGTTACCTGCTAAATCCTGAGCACTTGATTTTTGCAGTGGCAATCATTTTCCTTTAATCTTGTTTCCTGTTATTTGTTTTATTGAGCCGGAGTGTATCCCAGGCCAAAATCCCTAGGGATCTCATCTCCTGTGGTTATTTCCCCTGTGATGGTTTGGAAATGGCTGACAAGCATGCCTATTTGAACTATAATTTAAAACTTCCAGTTTAATTGTGCCAGTGTAAAAAACCTGGTGGGCAGCTTTACACGTCAGGTGTGGCTCCATCCAGAGAATTACAAATGCTGAGGAGCCAAATGCTGGACCTCAAACCCTGCAAGGGCACCAGTGAGGTTCTTGGGACACCCACTAACTCCTCAGCCGCTGCCTCACCTGCATAGTAGTCCTTGCTGCACCTTTCACTTGGTCAGGCCAAGCAACAGCTTTCTCCTGCAGATCTCTGCATTAATCTGCTTAGTTTTATTAAACAAATCTCCAGATTCAATTAGCAGTGATAGTTAAGACTTCTGCAGATGTGAAAGCCAATGTCCTGCTGATTTTAATGTGTGCCTGACACCAGGCGCTTCAGTAAGAATGGTTATATCTGTTCCCTTGGCTTGCTCATTTCCCTGGCCCTGGTGGGCTTGTACTCAATTAAAACGTAGCAGAGCCATCAGGAGACGAGACAGCCCAGGAAACAGCTGCCATCACAGGGCATCTCATTGAAAGTCTCCCGATTCCCGTGCTCTTGCCCTCCTACCCCTGTTTTAAAAGTATCACAGTGACTTTCTACAGGGAAAAGGGAATCTCAGTGAGATCAAGGAAAAAAGCCTAATTCTTGACATTTGCTACTCTCGACTTCTCCAGCAATCACGGAGCCTTTCTGGTGTTTCCTTTCCATTCATTTTGACTCTATTCCAAAACTACTTCTGCCTCTTAATGTGTATTTCAGTGCTTCCATTTCAGTTTTCTTTTCAATATCTGCCCAAACACAGCAAACATACACCAGCCCACGTGCACAACCATAGGAGCTTCTTCTTAGGAGAAATTTGGTCCCCAAGAAAAGCAACAAGCCCAGTTCCACATTCAGCATGTCCAATGTAGGGAGACTCTTACATTCCTTGCTTTTACATGGTGCAAGTAGTTTAGGTTTGACAATTGCATAGTCTTTTTGCTGCCACTATCACAGTGTTCTAGTTTGCATTTGCAAAAGCTGCGTGAACCGGACGCTTCTTAAAAGCCGATTTTATTCCTAAATCCCATCAGAGCTTGGGGATGCACAAGTTGGTCCCAGCCACCCTGACCTCCTCCTTATTTTACCTTGCTGCTCCACTTCTTATTTCCACATGAGTTGCCTGTGTTGGGTACTGCTGATACTTGAGAAAACAAAGCAGTACCTGTTGGAACCTTCTTTTTTCTAAGGCTGTTGGGTGCAGTTACATCATAGCCGTGGTCTCAGCAATTTCTTGAACGAGGCCTGCACTGGAAGCACAAGATGACGGTTGTTTATTAACAGTAGTTATAAGTGGTGTTTACAGAGGATATGTCCCACGTCGCAATGTGTGGAGACGTGAAGTAAAACTGATCCCCACTTTTTACAGACTCCGCAACTGAATCTTCACTGTAGGTTATTCTAAGGGTCACCATCACAGTTGCTGTTTTAGGAAAAAGAAAATAAGTCTAGAGGAATTATGCTTAAGGCCTCTGTCTCGGTAGGTTCTCCCTTGTTCTTTTTTTTCCTTTAATGCTTTTTTTTTTTTCTAGCTGAGGAAGTGACAGATGTCATTAAGTTTCCTTTGTCTGAGATTTCAGGGAGTAATCGCAGTGATTTGAGTCTCTCTTTTGCCAGTTACTAATGCAAACATTGTTTTGGGTTTGGTTAATTAAATGGAATTATTCTAGGATCAGCATTTACCTTAAAAGCACTAAAAACTTCTTTCTGAATAAATGATAGCTATAAATACTGGAAATGCCCAACATATATTTTCCTTAGGAATATACAGTATTTGCCTCTGAGCACTTATGATGAGCTTTAGCTTCCAAAATGCCTCAAGAAATGCTTTCTGCTCAGCTGCAGAACTCATCCTCCCTTTCTTGTCCCATCGCTTCTATCCAGAGCTGTGCAACTAATTGATTTTTCATTTCCCTGGCAGTTAAGACAAAGAAACAATTTCCATTACTATTTTTGTTTTTAACTAAGGTCCCTAAAATTTGCAAATACATTTCACGTTGGCCAATGCAGTCTAGCTGGAACAATAGAAGTTGACAAGAATACAAATTTGCATGAAAAGTCCAAAACAGTGCATTAAAAAAGGCAAGATCAACATTTTCTGAGCTGCTGTGAGCAATTTGGTGAAATGGCATAGACTCTGCAGGACATTTTCGTGTCAGCTGAATCTGATTTGCTGCTTTCCCATGCTCATGAACCAATTGCGCTTTCATCACCCTACAGACTGTGGACCTCTGCTCTGGCCACAGGCCCCATGTTGCGCTGAGCAGAATGCATGTTCTCACAGTGTCTTATCCCAAAGAGATTTGTTAACTGCGTTGAGTAAAAAACTTGTAATTAAGGATCCAATTAGGAAAGAAGACTGGTGTCGGTCTAGCTTTGCCCTCAGCAAAATCCTGCTAGCTGCAACACATTTTGAAAACCCTTTTTCAGTGCTAATGCTTATGAGCTTGATATTTCACTGCTTTGAGGAACGCTTAGTCCTACTCAAAACTCACACTTGAATTCTGCTTATGTTGGCCTGGGGTGTTGCTTTGTTCCTCAGATATATCCTGGACAATATCTCATAGGATTTTCCTGGATTTTGCTACACAGAGACATACACAGGCTGAATAGACATAGGTTCCTATTAAAATCATCAGCAACCAGGCCCTTACAGTACAGTAGGGCTGGCAGGGTCTAGTCTTTACATCCCAAAAGGGTTTTATAACATGAAGTTAATTGTATCTGATGTTTCAACTCCTCTGTTCTGTAGAGCTCATAATGAGAGTCTGGCAAACAATCTCTTCTGAATAATTTGCTGCATGAATTCAACCTCTTTCCCAGCTGACAAAAGCCATGAATAGACTGCAATTCCTTCAATATATTCAATGCTGCCTGAATGAATGGAAATAATATTTTCCCCAACTTGCCCTTCTTGGTTGCGAGGTCAGTTATAAAAACAGCACTGCAGTTCCTGGCTACTTCAGCAACTTTTATCTTTGCTTGTGTCAGGGTTTGAGGAACCCACAACAACTTACTGTTGTTTAGACAATTATTCTATCGCCCAATGCCCCACCCCCATCCGGGAAGGGGAATCGGGAAAAACAAGGAAACCCAAGGGTTGAAATATAAACAGATCCAATAGAGTAAGACTAAATAATTAACATTAATAATACTAAAGAACCAATATTGATCCCAATACCAATATAAAATATACAAGGATTATACTCAGGTCATTCTATCAGTAGAAGCCGTGCGCTCCCAGCAGTGGATAGCAAGTGTCGGACACTGCGAGTGCTGCGGCTTTGGGAGGAAGGGAAGGGCTCAGGGCTCCAGCACCGGGGCAAGAAGTTCTCAGGATCGCAGCCATCATAGAAGAGAGAAAACTCCTCAGCAAGCTTTCTAATTTATATTGACTGTGATGTTGATGGTATGAAACAATCCTGTTGACCAGCTTGGGTCAAGTGCCCAGGTCTCGCTCCTCCTCATCCCTGCACGTGGCTAACTCAAAAACACTGCAACCTTAAATCCAAACACCACAGCTGGCTGTAAAGTAAATATTTTCACAAATTCAGACACTAGAGTCTTCTAAAATTGCAGTTTTCCCAGGCATTAGAAGAGAAATCAGTCCTGTGTTGCTCAAACTAGGACAGTTTGGTAGGGAGCTTCAGCCAGTCCTAGCTGGCCACACTACTCCAGCATAGTTTTAGCATCTTACAGAACGTTTTAATGTCCCTCCCTGCTGGCATCTAGACTACAAACCAACCTGCAAGTAGCAATGATTGTCGGATAACTCCACATAAACACGCTTGGGACATGAGTGTTCCTGCCCCTAGGGCAGCCAGATGCCTTCCGCCAACTCTGGGGAGTCACAAAGCATGTTAGGATTTGGTCAGGGATGTGCAGAGGGAGGCTCCACCTCCACATCAGAAATTGCAGCAAGACTGGCAGCTGCCGCATGGCCATCAAGACAGTTGCATTTTCCCAGGAGGCTGGGATGAGTGGTCCACATCAAGCAGCAGCTAGGGTTGGGATGTTGCCTGTCACATCTCATCAAGTGAGCTAGAGGCGTGTTCTGGAGCTGTGGAGCTCAGAGCGTTCCCCATACCATGAACAGCTTGAAGTGCGGATAGCCCTGCTTTGAACATGAGGGCTGATAAGCTTCCACACTGGTTTCACTCTACAGATAGAGAAATGCTTGTTTGACAGGTTCCCTCAAATAAATCAGGAGCTTTCCTGCCTCATTGGCCCAGTGCTGGGCACCCCAATAATAAAAGTTAAAAAACCATTCTGCACAGACCAGCGAACGCTCCATCACCATGGAAAGCTGAGAGAGACGTGTCTGGCTGTGCCTCGCAGGAGCACTTTACTGACAGAAAAACGCTGGTACAGGAGTCAGCATGCTGAAACCACCCCCTCCCCAACCTCCCCCAAAACCCCAAACTCCCATGTGCTTTTCCGGCATTGGTGGTCTAGGTGGTAGTCTGTGGTGGGGTTAACAGCCAGAGGTTCACACCCAGAATGATACTGCCCTTTTTTCCCAGGCAAAGGGGAATGGAATTTCTGTGAGAACTGCTGCCTTCTACCTGCTTTCAGGGCAATACAAAGCATAAGCAAGAAGAAGCATTATCAGTTTTGGGGGAGAAAGGTTACTGACAGAGCGAGAGCATGTTCAAGCCGGGCTGGCTGTACCAAGTTGACACAATACCCCCAAGTTCAGCTGCATCCACACTCTCCCAAAATCACAACCTCAAATCTCATGTCATCCAATCTAGCACCTAAACATTACTTTGCTCTTAGGGTAGAGAGAGACTTGGAATGTAGTTTTAAGTTGGCTGCAAGAAACACCAAGGGTGTTGGTTTTTTTAGGCTATGACAGCTAATATGCAAAATATCTTAATAACAAACCCTGCTGAACAGAACAGGTGGGCATTTTTCCTCTCTCAGTGCACTTACCTAAGGTTACCTAACCAGCCTTGGGTTATAGGTAGGAACTGGATAATCCTGCTTTTTTTGTTTAATTCAGCCTTGGTACAGCTCATCAGTCAGGGATCTACATCCCTGGAGGTTTTCAGAATTTGTCTAGACCCAGTGCTGGTGACAGCAGGGGGTTGGACTGGAAACATCCATGGTCCCTTCCCACCAGCACTGCTGGGAGTCTATAACTCAACAGGAAGACACCTCTCCTTCCCAGTGAAGATACTGCTGTACCCTCAAATGGCTGCTTTCAAGCTATCGGTGGAAGGGGACAGCCCATTCCTGCTTCCATTGCAAAGAGCAGCAGCGTTCCCTTCCTTGCCTCTGTCCTGGCTTTGCCCACAGGCAACAGAATGAGCTCTTGGAGAATCAGATCATTTCAGCTGACAGCAAGGAGAATGAGGTGATTACGCAGGTGTACAAAATGTCCCTTAGCCGAAAAACCAAGCCACTTCTTCCAGTTTGGCCAGCATAGGGAGCCTGTGCAGAGGGCAAGCTGGGGAGCACACCCCGTGCATCACTTTCCAAATGGCCCAGGGCCTCAGGTGGCACCTCACTGTTGGTCTCCGCTCTTCTGACAGTGCCTGCTCCCACTGGAGGCAGCGGTGAGACACCAGCTCCCCCCAGGGCGTGAATGGGTGATCTTGTCGTAAAAGGAAATTAAGTTTATTAAGCAGGACTTTCCACTCTTGAACCCGTGCTGGCTATAACCAATGACTGCATTGTCTCTCAAGTGTTTTTCAATAACTCCCAGAATAATCTTCTCCATCATTTTACCAGGCACTGAAGTGAGGCTGACAGGCCTGTAATTACCAGGGTCTTCCTTCTTACCCTTCTTGAAAACTGGGATAACATTTGCCAGCTTCCAGTCAACTGATACCTCTCCAGACTCACGACACCGTTGAAAAATAATGTCCCACGATAACACTGGCCATAGATTTATGCGCATCCAGCCGAAGCAGCAAGTCTCAAACAAGTTCAGAGTTGGCTGGGAGTTTACCATTCCCCCAGTCACAGTCTTCCAACACAGGGCTCCGGGGCTCCCTTACAGATGCATTAAGCTGGCACTTTCATGCCTTGTTTCTAGCACATCCACCAGGTCTCTCCCTCCCAAGTGGTAACAGCCAGCTCTCAACCTATCGTTTTATACATGAAGATACGATTGTTCCTTCCCTGTTGTATCACTTCACATCTGCTTTCGTCCCATCCTGCAGTTTTCCTTGCTCCTGTAATAAATAATTTATTTTTGAACACAATTTTAAGTAAAATTTTGGAATTTTTTGCGTTTTCTTTCTTTTTTTCCTTTTCTTTTTTTTTTTTTTTAACTGACCACCCTCCNTTTAACTGACCACCCTCCAAATAAAACAACCCTGGAGAATGGATGTGGCTCGGTGAAACATTTGGTGAGAGAAGATTGATGGAACTATTTTCTGACCCCCATCAAACCTGACAAAGAGGGCCAAGAGAAATTAGCTGTTTGGTAGAGTTGATCTTTTCGAGGTAGAGAAAATGCTGCTAATGAAAGCCATTGCTTAATAATTGGTTTTCTTTTTCTAGAGGCTTCCTACAGTTTTACCCCATGGCCATGTGGTTAAGAGTGAAGGTGTGGAAATTATGCTCAGCTCCTCCTGACAGAAAGAGAGGCCACATTCTCTCAGGGCAAATGGGGCATTAAGGCTCCTCATAGGCCAGTGGAAAATGGAATTTCCACCTACCAAAGGTGGTTTCAAAAGCAGAGACAGAAAAGAATCAGGATGATTTTTCATCTGCTGCCCCCAGGAGTGATAATTCAGTTTGTCACTATGGCTTGGGGAGGAGAACAAACATTAAGTCTTTCCAGCTGACTGAGCTTTAAAAACTTGTCCATTGAAGGTGTGAGAGTGCCTGAAAGCATGTGATGCTGTTTGCTGGGCAGTATTCATGGATTGCTATTTTATTTTGTCTCTCTGCAGTGAGTTCATTCCATCTAGAGCATTAATTTCTTAGCAACATTCATCTTACAGCTCACCTAACTCCCTACTATGCACAGCTAATAGTCTGGTTTCTAGAAAAAAAAAAATCCCCAATGATACTTTAAAACTACTAAGAGGGGTGAGTCATCTCTTTAATTCAAACCATGGTGCTATCTGAACCAATAATATCTCTTTGGCTCAGAGAGAAACCGGGGCTGCCTATACCTTCTTCTCTTCTGTGTTTCCAACTGCATGAAGAAACTTACTCCACATGGCTCCCACATTTCTCTGCTCTGCTAGCTTCAGACCTGACCACCCTGCAACCATTTCTCATCTCAATTATTTAATGCTCCCTTTTTCCTCATAAAAGTTCATATTAACCCAGTTTCTTTGCTGAAGAAAAATGATCTTTCTTGCAGATCTGGGAAGGGAAGGGAAGGGAAGGGAAGGGAAGGGAAGGGAAGAGTAATTTCAGTTGGAAGGGACCTACAACAATCATCTAGTCCAGGTGCCTGACAAATTCAAGGCTGATCAAAAGTTAAAGCATGTTATTAAGGGCCTTGTCCAAATGCCTCTTAAGTACTAACAGGTTTGGGGCATTGACCGCTTCTCTAGGAAGTCTGTTCCAGTGTTTGACCACCCTCTTGATAAAGGAATGCTTCCTAATGTCCAGTCTAAACCTCCCCTGGTGCAGCTTTGAACCATTCCTGCACATCCTACCACTGGATCCCAGGGAGAAGAGCTCAGCACCTTCCTCTCCACGACCCCTCCTCAGGAAGCTGCAGAGAGCCATGAGGTTGCCACTCAGCCTCCTTATCTCCAAACCAGACAAACTCAGAGCCCTCAGCTGCTCCTCACAGGACATGCCTTCCAGCTCAGATGAGAACGCAACACTGCAGTAGGGAACTAGAAGTCTGCCCTTCTGGATTCCTCATCTGTTTTCTTTCTACACAAAAATGAGTTCCAATGAGACATCTCATGTCACTGCTGTCCCACAACCTTTTGTTGGTGCAGTTTCACTGATGTGTAGAACAGGTACTGGGATTATTCTGGATAAGGAGAGGGAAACCTTCACCTAAGATCATATCTTGGATTAGCCTTGCTCTGTGTGTGTGTGTAAGAACACTGGGCAACATTACAAGCCAGCAGTGTGCCCTTGTGGTGGTAAAGGCCAACTACATACTGGGCTACATTAGCCAAAAGGTCAAGGAAACTGATTATTCCTCCCTATTTGACACTGTTGAGGCTGCACCTGGAGTATTGTTACAATTTTGGGTTCTCCAGGATAAGAGTTACCTAGCAAGGGACCACTAAGGTGATCAAGGCGCTGGAGCACATCATGGGTTTCTTTTGTCTTGGGAAGAGAAGTCTTATCGCTGTCGTCAGTTGTCTGAAGGGGGATATCTCAAGGATGCACAGCAGAAGGACAGGAACAAGGGAAGTTACAACTGGAAATGAGAAAAAATTCTTCCCCATAATAGCAGTGCAGCCCCAGGATGTCCTTTCTAAAAGAGAAGGTCTGTGGAGAAGTCCCTGTGTCCCTGTGCCATTTCTGAGAGGTTTAGCTCAGAAGAGAGGTGCTTTCCTAGAGTCAGAGCTTTCCTGTGCAGTTGCTACCCATGGTAAAGAAGGTTGCAAACACCGCTTCATTGAGATAAAGTTCCATCAGCATCTTTCATCTTGGTGGAAAGATTTTCAGGGCCCCCTCCCTAGCATTGGCACTGGAAGCAGCCCGGTGTAGGTGTAGGGATGCAGCATTCCTTACCAGCAGGAGCAGTGGAGGAGGAGGAGGAAACGCTGGCTTTCTATTTATGAATTCCATGCCTGGGTCCTTCAGCCCCCAGGATATAAAGAGTGCCCTCCAAAAAAACCCTGAACATTTTGTTTTGTCATGGCAGCTACAACCCTTCTGAACATGTTATACTTGGGCAACATCCCAAAAGTACCTAAAATGATCCCAGTCCCTTTGAGGCAAGGCCATGTCTACATGGGACCAAGCACAAAGTGGATTTTACCCCCCAACTATATGCATCTTCGAAACAATTGTAATAACACTCGAGGAAGGTTTGTTCAGGGGTCGAAGTAACACCTGTGGTGGGATCCAGGGGCTTTTCTCCAGGCTTTCTAAACCAGCAGGGATTGCTGAAAGCCCATTAGTTACATTCATGTACCTGATCCAGGAATGAATATAAAAAAGTCCATTTTATTGGGGCTTGCAATCTAAAGTTCATCTCCGCCTCCCTGCTCTTGTCTGGGCAGAAAGGGAACAGCTTTCCTGTGCAAGGCTTCATTAAGATTGAAGAATTGTTGGTGTATGCAGAGGTATTTTCTGTAGCAGAGCTTTGCTATGACTGATGCTACGTGTTAAAACTGATTAGTATTCATAGCAGAACAGATGTGGAGGTTCAGACCAAAACTCCAATGTGAACAATACAATCGAAAAAAACCCCATAATTTTGAAATGCTGCTGTGTGATCCCCACCCGCCCCCTCCCCCCAAGTATTCGTTCACCCCCAAACACTGCCTAGGAGGAGCGCAAACAAACAATCTTTGAGTTAAATCCCTTCTGCCAGGCAGTGCGGCCAAAAGCGGGGAGCACAGTACTGCTCTTTGCTGTGGTGCCGACCAGGGTGCTGCAGGACCGGGGGTACGCTGGGTGGAGGACAGGGGCAGGAGGGACGGAGGGATGGAGAAGGTATGGCATGCCTTATGGAGGGGAGGGGCAGTGGCATTTTCTTCCCTTCCTCCTGCAGGAGGTAGGCTGCAAGACTGCTCCGCTTGCTGAGGCTGACCATACTAAATGCAACTACTTCCCTTGGGGCTTGAAAAATAAATTTCTGCAAAAAACCCACCCATTTCTCTATGTGACATCAAACAGGGCGATGTCCAGGGCAAAGCTGGAGCCCTCCCTGCAGTAAGTTGGTGGGGACACTCCTGCCAGAGCCCTCACTGCAACATCCCTGGGGTCACAGATCGCTTTCTGCTGGGAGAGCCAAGGACGCTGAACAGAAGGCAGGAAGCAGAGCAAGCTCCATCTCCACCTTCGAACAGCAGAGATTCCGCCAGAAAAGTTCATTAACACTTGAGAAACCTCTGCTCTTGACACAAGTTTTTATTAATACCATTGAATTATTTTATTACGCTTGCAAAAGCCACAGCCAGCGCTTGGAGGCTTTGCTTGGAGAGGCACCCATACTTGGCAACTAAAGCACGTGACTTTTTTTGTTATTCAGGCAGCTTTTTCAGCTCCACTTTATAATATTTTCCTCCTCGAGCTTCCAGAAGCCACTCTGCCACTGCTCAGCAGGAGAGGACTGTGACAATGTCCCCAGACACTGCCCAGCAGGCACAAATTAGTGTGGGAGTGGGTTCAGGACAACGCACAAAGACCATGCTAAAAGGCTTACAACCTGGCTGCGTGACAAGTATAACTCACTGCTACTTAGTGGTGTTATCAACGCTGATAACAACTTCAGATGAACAGGAGACTACCTGGAACTACATATAATTAGATACATGTATGTATAATAAATGTATAATAGAGTACATAATAAAAATGATGGGCCATTTAGGGATGGATACACAGTTAAGTATAACCCATTCAAAGAAGTGCATTTTAATTAGGGCTGGACAGACCATTTCCACCATGCAGGAAATCCTAATGCTTCAATACTTAATTTAATTACGAAGTGGAAAGAAAAGGCAACATTTCAACATCGCTTCTGGAAGATGAATTCCCCCTCCCACATGAATTCTTTCGACGGCCTTGAAGGCGTGGATATGCAAAAGTCACGTTGTGGTTTTACCGCCTAAACAATGTAATAGAGTGTGGATTATGGAATACATTAGTCTCAGTGAAGAATATCATGTATTGCTGTAGTCATATCAAACCCAGATTAATCAAGGGATCACATACAACTTTATTTATGTGAAAGGAGAAAGGCAGAGGAATTGGGAGAGGGGGAGCTGCTTCTTGCTTAAAATCTCCTTTCAATAGAAATGTTCTGTTTTCTCTGGTTTCAGTCTTATTCTGTGCGGTTTTGATCCACAAACATTTTCAGAAGGTAAAAAAATAAAAAGTTTGGCCTAATTTCCAGGTCCCTCTGCTAGTGAGGGACACAGGATGGGGAAGGATGAGGGGGGACTGATGGGATGCTGTGGTCAAGAGGGACATTGCCACCTTTGGCTGTGCCAGGGAGCGGTGGTAGAGCACCAGCCGTGATGAGGAGCTTGGCCCTGAGCAGCTTGTGTGCCGGCTGCTGATCTGCGCTTCTTTGAAGGCTGCTGAAAAGCTGGAGAAAATCCAGAAAAGGACAATAAAACTTGGCCAGTGGCTGGAGATGATACTTCATGAGGAAAGAGAGCTTGTTCTGCTCCAATTATTGAGAAGAGGAGCGTGAGGTGACTGGATTTAGTGCATGCAGCCTTCAGGGGATACAAATGTTGAAAGGTTTTTTTTTTAACTGAATAGGGGAAGAAAAGGCTAATGTTTCTGGCAGTGTCTTGGGATTGGGCCTGGGGGTTTGCTTTACCTGGTAGCAGATTCTTGAGACCAGTGCGAAGGAAATGCATTTAGCTGGCCAAGTGCTGTGGGGAAAGCAGGTCCCACTGTGTGGTGCCCCATGCCCCAGCCGTGGAGGGGGAGCAGAACCGAAGAGCTGGGACGTGGGGAGACATCCTGCAAGGGGCAAGCTGGGGGTGGGGGGAAGGTAAAAGGACCTAATGGCACTGTGCCTCACCATGGTAGTGTCTGCCCCTCTGCCTCCAAACACAGGACACTCAGAGGCAGTGGTGAGCACTGCCAAGACCAAAAGGCCCACGCCACGACTCTTGCAGAGAAGCACAAGTCATTTTTGCAGGCCTCCAAGAGGTAGCTGCAATATGAGCCCTAGAAAAGCAGAGCATTGACGTCTGGGGCTGCCATCTCATGATTCTAGATCTAAATTCACTTAGAAAAATCCCTTCTTCAGGCATGGCTGATGCACTGTGCTCTTGTACTTGCTCTGGCTAGGCTGATGGAGGTCCCTGGCTGGGAGTCAGCCTCTTACCGTAGGTACATGCAAACACCTCTTCACCTGGAACAGCAGCGCCATAAACCATCATGAATAGGCTTTTGTTTTTCTTTTCCTACTCTTTTAACTTAGTAGAAAGAGACCTAGATCGGTTTGCTTGCATTGACAAATCCTGAACCGCCACAGGGTTTTCCACTTGGAGTGGGAATGGGGGATAAGGAAATTCCCACCTGTGTTCCTATGAGAATGTGTCCCAATTCATGCCTATCTCTTCCTGGCACTGCTTAGTGAGGGCCAGACCTACTCTATTGAGTTAAGCATTTGAGGGGTGATCGCTTGGTACTGCATGCGGCAAGCAAACCTGGCTTCGGCAAAAGAGGGGCAGCATCTGCCCGTGAACGACTTAGAAGTGGCTCCTTGATATTTTAATGCCTTTTCTAAATCTCTGTGCACCGCTCCATCTCCCCCATCCCACCTCAGCCTTCAAAACCTAAGTAGGTTTGAATGACAGCCCCAGGCCACTGCTCTTGTTTTAAACCCATTAGGTAATGCTCAGGTAGCATGACGACAAGCGCATTATAAATTTGGATAAATACACCAAAACCACGTTCTTCTGCTATGCAAGGTGTCCTTGAAAAGCTTATGTTCTTTAGCCTTTCTCTCTGAATGAGATTGCCACCTCTTCCCCTTTTGCACCAGAGCAGTGTTTTGCCACCTGTAAGCACCAGGCAGCTCTGAAAGATCTGCAAAAAAGAGCAAGTCCATTCCCAGGAAGCCTAAATATACTTGCACTGGAAAATATCTAAGGGTCCACAAATTGAGAAAACTAGATGTCAGCTTAGTTTGCAGCTATGAATATACAAGGAAGGAGAATCTATTGTAGTCTTTGCAATGGTGTTCAAGATCTTAAGTTAAATGCCCATCAATTAACTGGAGGAAGAAAGGTCTAAGAACATTTCCCTGAAGTGACTATAAATATAATTTGCTGTAATTATGAAGCCCTTTCTGTTGCCATAGCGGCTTAAAATGGCTTTAGTCTACCTGAGAATCAGGTTAATAGATTTTGACTTTAGCTCACATATCAGTTTTCAAAGTCATAGTTACTTATTCGGGTTATCCAGAGGTGGGTGAGGACCCCACTGTGTTCAGTTGGTGCTGTGTGAGCACAGAAGCTCCCCAGGGCTTCTCCAAACGCAGGCAGCCCAGCGTCTCAATGCACGGTTTGTCTTCCTATGAAACTAATCCCTCTTCCCTTGAAATGTGGCTGGAGTGGGCAAGGGAGGTAGCAAGGCATTAATGTTTTTAATAATAATGCAGGGAGAATATCCATAGCCAATGGACACACTGTTGTGTAACAATGATCCAGATGACATCTTGTGGGCTAAGCTTTTGTCATTGCACTGTTTTGATTTAATAGGGCACAATCTGTTTAGCTGGAGCATTTGGCTTCTAGGTATACGAGCTTGGGAAATATCTGAATGTTAACTTCCACATTCCTGTCTGCTTTCTAAACTTGTCTGAATGCTCAAATACATGCTTGAAGATGCCTGTTCTTATTCCAGATGGCATCTCATTGGAAACAGTCATGCCCAATGTGTGCAAATAGGCTGTGATGTGCAGAAATGTTTACTAGGCAACCATAGGTCATTTGGCTCCTCCGGCTGCTGCCAAGGGTCTAGCATTGCTTCTCCTAACCAAAGGGAGAAGCTCAGCTTTCTCAGCTTCTCAGCTCCAGTGAGGCTCTGGACAGCCACAGACACATTCCGTGATGCAGATTACTAGTGGTGGCCTGATGCACAGCCACATCTAGGTCACTACATATCACATGGGACTACGTGTTGTAGTGACGGGCAGGTATTTGCTCCACGGGCAACACATCTAAAACCAATCTCAGCAGACTTTCCAATGCCAAGGTGCATTTTATACACTATAGGAGCAAGTCCTATGGAGGCAGGTGAGCACACAAAAGCCCACCTTGTGCTGGAGGTGCAAGGACTCTGCCCCATGCGAGTGACCACAGGGCTGCCTGGCTTAGACGATATGACACAGACCATAAAGTTCCACATTACTAAAGTTTAGGGCTGCTCCTGGGTGACCAAAAGATGTAGGAAACAAATTTAATTGACTTTCCATAGAGTATGCATTCCCAGCAGCTCCAGGAGCATTTGAACCATATCTGCTCTGAAAGACCCTGAGCTCTGGGCATAGCCTACCCTAGGCATGGATGAATAGCCACCTCTGCACTGTAATTACTCCTGTGCCAAGATTACTGTATCAGGCCATTTAAGAAGGCAGCTAGAGATTCCCCTGGGTTTCAGCATGCTTTGAAATGAAGGGTCAGGTAACTCCGGTTCACACATTTTTTCCATTCTTAGGGGGAACTACAGGAAAAGTATAACAAGAGTGATTTGCCCCAGGTATTTGAGCTCTATTATTTTTATAATACCTGATATTTCCATGTCTTATCCAGGGTCAGATTTGATCAGGTCGTTATGGCCTGACCTTGGCACATTCCAAGATTTTTTTTCCCCTATTATTATTATTTTCTTCTCTGCTGTTTAAAGAAATTCTCCATCCACTTTAACAAACCACACCATTAGTTAGAAAAGTTGGACATATTTTAAGAGCTATGTGGCCAGGAGGGTTTTTCCAAAGTGCTCAGGTATCTGCTAGAAGCATTCCAGCAATATAGCTGTCAACATGGAAAAAAGCTAACAGCAAATGCTAACAGCAAATGCTAAGATGAAAATTTAAGATATACAGAGGGGAAGATATTAATTTTCTGATTCACTGACAGAAGTCCTTGCTCAGTCTCTCTCTCGTGGAAATGCTATTGAGCGAGAAACATTACCAGCTGAGACAAAACCATGTGGGATTTGCTCCTTTTCTTTCTTTGATGTGGAAAATAGTGGGAAAATAATGTAATGGGCTTAGACTGCTGCAGATCCCTGCAGCAGGGTCTGACCATCTCCTGCATAAGGCTCCCACCGTGGAGACCACCAGCTTGGGGCTGTGCAGGAGTGTGGGATGGCGGTGGGGAAGCTCCTCCAGGCCCCCAGCTCAGCTCATCCACAAGAAAGCTGAGGTTCCTGGGCAGTGGGGAGCTGCATGCCTTCATGAGCAGGGAATAAATCTGCTGCAATAGCTAGGTTTGTCCTGTAATGAGCCACTGCAGCAGCAGACTGCCCTCCCAGCTCATCTCATCTTGGGTCTTGTTTGCTCCCCTCTGTCCCCTGGCTCCCCGACATTTTCACTCTCTGCAGGCTCACCATCTGCTGGAGCTATTCTTCTGTGCATGGGGATAAAGATGCTGATTTTTTTAGTTCTCTCAGTGGACTATCTCCAGGAAGGGCAAGGGGCTGAAACTGTAATTTAACTGAATTGCATCTCCGAGTTGGAAACTCAGACAGCCTTTATTGCTACATCCATTCTCTTTTATGATTTCAGCCTGGATCTTACAATGGTAAATACAGGTCCCAGTTCCTTTCCTTTAGGCCAGGGAAGTATTCTACCAGTAACAAGTTAATGTTATCAAATGTTATCACCTAGATCTTGATATTATTAGTATTGTTTATATATAATTATGATAATAATTATTAATTTGGGCTCTTGCAACATTCAAGGCCAAGCAAAACCTAACAGCACAAACTAACCAGTTGATCTTCTGAGACCCCAGAGATGCAATTGAACTCTGATTTACTGTCAGCATCCAGCCTGCAATTTTAGTCCTGGTGAATGCTTGGCTGTGCACCTAGGAGTTAGATGGAAGCCTACTCAGTGCATCTTTGCTGAGCTGCAAACACTGACTCTGTAATGTACACAGCTGCAGCAAATTGGGTGCACTGTTTTGAAATCACTGTGTCAATGCAGGAGAAGCTTGCCAACCCATCAGAGCTAGAAGAATCTGGTATACTCCTTTTGTAGGCAAGGATTGTAACTCATCCCTTGCTCAAGCCACTGGCTTCAGTCTTGCTTTCATTGCAGCTGGTTGAGCCCATGCAAATTCATCTTGCAAATCACATCTAAAACTTGTATTAATTTCCCAATTGCATATTTGTCAGAGCGAATAACTTACACACAGTGGTATGATCTGAGAATCCCCCTGGATTTGCCAAACAAAAAGCAATTTTCTACCTACACAAGATGCATAGGGAAGAGTGATGCTCTCAGACCTGCACACACTGGGGAGGCAGGAACCATCTGGGACTCAGCATGCAGGCACGGATGGGGCTTTGGGTGGCAGAAGGAAGTGGGATGGTGAGCAGAGAATAAGTATTGCATCTCCCCAGAAACCCTCGGTTCCATGCTCAGACCTCCAAGGTACCATGGAACATGTCGCACAGCTCTCTCACCCTGTGAGAGATGCATATGCAACTCCAGGGCTGCAAAAGGTCTGGGGCTCAAAGGGTTGTTTATGTAGTGTTCTTCCAGTTCAGGATCTTGCTTTCTCCTTGCCCCCCTCATTTCCTCGTGCCCTGTATGAGATGTACAGCCCCCAAACACATGAGGTTCAGTTCTGTGCCATCACTCCTCTTAAGTCAAAACAGCTGTAGGGGCTTGCAGCAACACGAACCACATCACAGCTGTCTGTAGCCAGGACAGCCCACGTACATTCTTGGTGGCACATGGACACATGGCCAGCCCAGCCTCGCGCTTCCAGGTCCCAGCATCACCATGCGCAGGGGCAGCGTCAGCCTCTGCTAATGCTCCGAGTGCAGCAGGGTGGTGTTTGGTTTGGGCCTCTCACGACAAGAAAGACATTGAGGGGCTGGAGTGTGTCCAGGGAAGGGCAACGGAGCTGGTAAGGGGTCTGGAGAACAAGTCTTATCAGTGGCTGATGGGACTGGGGTTGTTCAGCCTGGAGAAAAGGAGGCTGAGGGGAGACCTTATCACTCTCTATAGCTCCCTGAAAGGAGGGTGTAGTGAGGAGGGGTCGGTCTCTTCTCCCAAGGAACAAGCGATAGGACAAGAGGGAACAGCCTCAAGTTGTGCCAGGGGACGTTTAGACTGGATATTAGGAAAAATTTCTTTACTGAAAGGGTTGTCAAGCATTGGAACAGGCTGCCCAGGGAAGTGGTCGGGTCACCATCCCTGGAGGTATTTAAAAGTTGTGTAGATGCGGCACTGAGGGACATGGTTTAGTGGTGGACTTGGCAGTGTTACGTTTATGTTCAGACTCAATGATCTTAAAGGTCTTTTCCAACCTAAATGATTCTATGATTCTACGGCTATGGCCTGCTGTTCTCTGCTGTAACTTTGCTGGGGACAAGCAAGTGTGCTGGCCTCCAGGGCCACCTGCAAGTACATAAAACTTGTTCACCAGTGGCTAATGCAGGATCTTTTCCCCAACAATGTCACTTAAACTAATAGCTGTCCTGACAAAAACTCATTCTGCTTGCATGATCAAGCCATTGCAGCTGCAACCACACAGCCATGACACTTTTCTTTGTGCTTCCAGGTGTAGTAGAACCTGGTACCCCCTTGGATGCTGGCCATGGACATGTGTTTTCTGGGACTAAGTGCATTTGTTGTAGTCACTGGTGGTCATGAACTCTGGCGTGAACAGGGTGTGTTTCCCTATGGGTGGTCAGAGAGAGCAGCACAGCTCCCTGCTCTCTTCTTAGTCTCTCTAGGCATCCTCTCACAGCCTCTGCTGGTGCTAGATACAGGTGGATATGCTGCAAGGCAGTTGCTCTCCTGTTCTGGAGCTGTAGGTCCTGGGGACTGCAGCTCTGTGCTCCTTTGGTCTCTCAGGTGTAGCTGCCACAGAGCTGGGGCAGGACGCCCTTGTGCCCACACTTCAAGGTGGTAACAGTGAAGGGAAGCACTGACTTCAGGAGGGTGAGACACCACAATTAAAGTGAATCAATTACAGCAATGATTCTGATTTCAAACCAGCTTCAAACTTAATTCTTATTGATTTTAGTTTTATCAGTCGATCACAGAGAGGCAGTGGAGTAGAAGCACTGGTGGTGAGATGAAATCAGTGTCCATCAAATGGATAGGGCCACAATAAATTACCAATTAACATCAGCAAGCTAAAAATGTGAGTGATTAACCAGAGAGAGTGCAAATGGGAGCTGGGAAATTGGAGTCGCAATAGCAGGGCAGCTAGTTATTAATGAGACGTGGCAGCAATCAGAATGGCCTTATTGTATTAAAGTACTCCCTCTCATGTGGATTGTGTTAGCTGACTTGTCAGTGGCATATTAAAAAAAAACCCCAAACAAACAATCAAGCTTAGTTTTAGAGACCGAGAATTATAACAGACAAGGTACAAGCACAATTGCTTCAGATATGACCTTAGTTCAAGTTGCTGCTGTGACATATAAGCCTGCCTGTATTAGCCCATGGAAGGAATTGACAGGCTTGGTTGTCACTGGAGCCATCACGTCCTTAAAAAGGCTCAGATTTCAGCATCCCAATGAGTTTATTTTCCATGGGAAACTGCGTTTAACCTTTGTGGCTTTTTCTGGTAGGACAGGACCTTGTTCATTTATACAATAACTACCATGAGTGCTGCTTCTCTGTGAAGGTGCATTCAAGAAGGTGGCCAAAAGTCATGCCAATCAGCTGTACGGGAGAGCTTTCCTGGATGGGAGGTGCCAGCCCCCTCTCACTGGTGTTCCCATCTCACTGGAGCCACAGATGGATAACCCCTTCACATTTCCCACATGTGTTGCCGTCCAGCAGCCCCTCCATTGCAAACCCATAGGACAAAGCAACAGCAAGGCATAGCCGCCAGGAATCCTTCTCCAGCTGCAATCAGAAACGCCCGTGTTAAGCTCTTGCCAGACGCAGAGAGGCAGGGAATACAACATGGCCAATTTTCAGCTTTTTAACACAACGTATTTAACTTTCTCTAATGTTTTAAGGCTTTTGCAGACAAAGGAAGGTCCACTCTGCTGGGAACAGCCAACCAGGGCTGGTAATTAGCACTGTGAGGAAGAGCACTTTTCTCTTATGGCGGTATTGGGATGATGTCATTAATTACTAGCAAAAAGGGTACATTAAATAATCGAGGTGAGAAATGACTGTAGAGTGGGAAGGTCTTACACAAGCAGAGCAAGAGTTGCGCCAAATCCAGATCTGACTGCTGGAAAACTTTAAGCAATTAAAAAACAGCAATGCAGTCTCTGCCTTTTTTTTTTTTTTTTTTTTTAAAAAATAGCAGATAATGGACTGAATGCCTCACAATCATAGAGAACATTCAAGATCTGCTGCATTAAAGTGATACAGAGAAGCCCCTTGCTGTGGAAAGGAGGTAGAGACTGTTTTAATCTCATCTGCCATGGCATTACTGGGTTTTGCATCTCCCATCAGTCTTACTTAGGCTGATAGGCAAGCGCAGCAGCGTGAATAAGCAAGCCCGACTCCCACCAGCAGCTGTGCCAGTTGGCTGCCAACCCCCACAGAGACACCTCTCTGAGCCACGTTTTTAAGCGAGGAGAAATCACAGTGCTCAACTGGAAAAAGGGCTCTGGAAAGGAGTGGGGGACAGAAGCGTCAGGTGGAGGAGCAGAGTGGGGACTGCCTCCTCGTGAAAGGCTGGCAAGGGGAGAGAGAGACAAATAACGAGGAGGGATGGGGCTTGCTGGGCTTCAGATGGCTTTCACCTTGCCACAGCAGCTGGTGATGGTAAGCAGCCCATGGAAAACTAGGGTCACTTAGCCCCTTGGATGTGTTACAGCTTTGGGAGGAATAGATGAGCTCAAAGCTGTGTGCTGCTGTGGACAAGCAGGGCAAGGAGAGCATCCAAGGCCCGAAGGCACGTGCTGTCCCTGTGAGCAGACTGGGCACTGCACCAAGATCTGCCCTATTAGGACACGTAAGTCTAGTCACCTCAGAATCTACCTGCCTCCTTACGAAATGGAAAATTTTCCTGTATGCAGGCTATCCAGAGAGCAAGAACACTGTTTGGTCCAGCTTGCACGTGAAATGGAACATTGCTGCCTCTCCGTTGTTCCTTCCCTTCCAAGCCTTCCTCCAAAGCTCAGCTGCACATTGACTCAAGCAATCGTTGTTGGATGGGTTCTCCTTTGGCTCCCTGGTGACTGGCCAGTGCGGGTGCAAACTCTGCCACAGGAAGAAGCAAGAAATAAACAGCTCAAATCGTGACCCAGACCTCAGTCTCCTGCAGATCCATGATGGCTTTACAGATGCTCTTTCAGATGAATGTGGCCTTTCACAAAGAAACAGTTTGACTTAGCATTAATCTAGGAACTAAAAGAGAAAAACCCTGCACCTTTATTGTTGTATTTTTGCATTTAACTCCTTAAATTTAACTGCACAGAAGCAGGTTTTGGCTGCTTGCAGGCTTTTTAGATATAGCATGGAAACAAGCTCGCTTTCTCTTTAGGTCACGATGCATACCACATGGTGTTAACCAGAACAGCTTCCCCTGTTCCTTAGCCCAGCTGTGTATCAGTATCTTTCCCCTAACTGGGGCAAGATGTCAAACTCCCATACCTCTCTCAACAATTGCCAAGACTAGTGCTTCTAATAATACCCAGCCTTGAATTTTCAATGGCAGATTTCAGGAGGATTTAATAATACAGCTTGGCTGTCAGATAAAGCTAAATCCTTAAACAAAATCTTCCTGCTGTCTCAAACGTTTCTGAAATACTCTCAGAAATGTGCACTATGTATTTTTCTCAGTATTTTTCATTACATGAAGAAGTTACTCTGTCTCCCTGTGAGAGCAGGTAATAGAGATTTATTGTGTTTGGTGGCTATTAATAGTCGTAACGTGTTATCACACAGACCACCATGAGCAGTCACAGTACATAACAAATGGAAAAATGGTGTAAATGATGATATTTTAAATGAAAAAACAGGGGTGCATGACTCCTAGCTATAGCCTGGTTTCAACAGCAGAGAGCAGGCTAACTCAGAGGGGCCTTTTATCACTTCTTTCCTCTCTTTGATGTGGTATAGGTTTAAAATTTGTTATAGTGATAGAAACCCTTTGCTAATTAAACCGCTGTAAAGAGTTGCTCATGTTGTATTTCTAGTCCCTTTCCCAAGCAGGTTTTTAAACACACAGCAAGATTTTCACGCCTCAATTCTCGTACCCAGTTTCTTTGTGTAATGGCTTTGCAGAGTGCCTCAAACTGGCTCAGCGCTGGAGGTTATCTGCTTGGAGGTCTGGTTCCCTGGACAGATGAAAGAGGAGAGAAACTGTGGTGAATTCTCCTATTTCCTGCTACATGCAGATGGAGAAACACCAATGGGCCAATTTCCTAGAAAAAATGGCCATGCGCAGAAAGATTTTGCAGGCTCACTGTTACTAAATTTGTGACGTTTGTAGGGCTGTCAATAGATGCCAAAATCATTATGATGTGACTTATTGCTACCAGTCTTCTGGATAGAAAGCATGGATAAGCTTCCTCAAGGCCAGATCACTAAATTCAAAAGTTTTTACTGTTTAGTAAAATTATTCAGTGCTGTTTTGACAGAAATGCATTGTGGGGTGAAGGTGATCTTCCGTACATCCAAATGTCTCTTGGTTGTAGCATACTTTGCCAGGCTTTCCTCGTAATATAAGCAGAGACTTTTTCATGTACAATAGCTGTTTCAAATCTGTATGATATAGAAGATGCATTCAGCAGTTCTGAATTTAAAATTTTATCAGAGCTTCTTAGGTCATTTTGGTAGTACACAGGAACATTGTGTTTCCCTGAGAAGGGAAACCTTAAAATAAAAAATAAACTTACTACAAAATTGCCTTTTCAAAACTGTCTTTTAAATGAATACTCCGGGAATTGCATTTGCATGCTGTTCCAGCCAGGAATATAAAGCTAGACAAAGCTTAAACTGACAGTTTTCTACAAATAAGAAATGAGTTTGGACTGTCTTGCAGTATATTCTGAAGGAAAGAAGTTTGGTGCCACTTTGAAACCTCCAGTTGTCAGGACACTAACTCTTGATGTCATTATAAAACTCCCTCCCTCTTGGGAACTGTCGACATCTGCCTCGCGACTTCTGCCCACAGGCGAGTCCCACCACTCTTGGGGTTCTTCACAAGCAGGGCATGTTTTGCTCCCCTCACCTCCTTCCTGGGTTAAAGTCGCATTTTCTCGGCCTCTTTCCAGACCAGATTTTCTCAATTCTTGGCTGATTCTCTCAACTTCCTAGGTTTGGGTTTTTTTTCTTCTTTCTCAAGAAAATAATCCCCTTGTGTGCGTAACTTTGGCTTGGCCACTGGGGAAGCATTACTGTCTCCGGACAGATGTCAAGATTTACATTTCAGCCTGTCTTATTCTTGTGACAGAAGGATTCAGCCAAGTTTCAAAGCTTCCCTGAGAGCATTTGTGCAATCAATGGTGCACTCAAAGGAGAGCCTTCAGCCGGTCCACAGGGACCCTTTGCTGAGCAGAAGCTAACTCTGCTGAATAACAGTTAATCATGATTTTTTTCAGCTTTTTGGCTGGTTTCAGCAACTTGGGGGGGCACAATTCAAACACGACTGCAAGGACACTTTATGTCTGAAGATGATTCATGTCTCAGCGTATCTGCTGCTAAACTGCTGAGAAATAAACTGATGTTTGGTGTTCCTTTTCCTTCTCAGTCACGGAGACTATTTTGGAGGGCAGGTAGGCTGCTCTGATGGGCTTCACTGAGGTGTGTCTCCTTTGGTCCCCACATTGAGGGGATCTGTAGCTCACAAGTTCTGTTCTCAGTCCAAAATACTACATGGGTGAAGGCCTTCAGGACAGCGTGGGTGTGCGAGGAAGCTTCTTGCAGAAAGAGTGCTGTATTTTCAAAACTGTGGCCTCCTGGTGAGACATGTCAGATTCCTCCCTGCTGGGTCAAAGAAATCACAGTCCTGTGAAAGGATGAAAGAGTTGCACTTTGGAAAGAGGGGCTTGGTGCTCTCTTTAAACTCATAGCAGCTTTGCCTTGAGTACTCTGTGTGTGCATAATGCTGCATGGAAGTTGGAGACAAAGTGTCCAACTCCAAACACAGTTGCTCCTGCCCTCTTTCCCAGGGGAAATCATAAGTGCTGGTCTGTGCTGCTTCTCACACACCTTCCTCCCAGGGAAGCTACTGAAGCCGATGCAGCACGCAGCTCCAGCAAGGTGCCGCGCTTCACTGCTTATTGCTTTGTTTATGGAGACTGGAGGGCAAAATCACCAGCAGGTTTATACTCATGTGGTATTCCTACTCCAAGAGAAAGGTTGGACTAGAGACCAATGGAGGTCCCTTCCCACCGGCACTGGGAGTCCATGAAGCTAGGCCCATCACATGGGCCACAGAGGTGACCAGGATGGAGAGACCCCTGCACTTCCCTCTGTGTAGAGGCGGCTCAGCAGCCCAGGCCTTGACACTGACACGCATGTCTCTTCTTTGTTGGTTGGAAATGCCTCCTCAGCTTGTCTCTTGCAAATGCTACATCTGTTGGGAAAAGCTGCACAGTCAGAAAAGATACCCACCATGCCTGAATGGATTTCACTGGGGCTTGCGGCAACTTCACTGCAGAGCAAGGAGCACAATTTGACATATTGCAAGCTGATAGAAAAGCTCTCCAGGCTAAAGCAGACCAGGGTAGAGGAGAGAAGAAGAGATGCTGAAAGGGCCTGAGGCTGTGGTGGAAGCACTATTAGCTCCAGTGAACCACAACTGAAGAGGAAAGAGAGGACCAAACAGAGACTCTGGGTACAAATCCCCTCCAACACACCCCACGAAAACTTTCACCCTACACAAAGCCACCTACATTGCTCCTTTCTGTGGTCTCCTGTTGGTTATGAACAGCACTGCTTGGCCTGGGGTCCCTTTCAAACCTTTTTGCTTCCCACTTTGAACTTTCTTAGCGCTGTGAACCAGACATCAGTCCACCCCAGGCCCTGCCATACATGTCCAGACCTTCTCCTCCCCTTCCCAGCAGCTGCCTTTCCTTTTTTTCCTTAGGCCTACCCCGCTGCTGTCTTTGAATACCAACCTTGGGGTCTGGTGTTAGCACCCTTTTCTGTCATCATTGCTGCCAAAGAGATTTTCCTCTGTCTCTGATTCAGGACTTTTTCTCATCTTGCACAGGGAAGAGGACAATTCAATCTCTGAGAGGACTCTGTACTACTTAACCTGTTACAAGGCACAAAACTTGGGGGATTTGTGCCATTCGGTTGGAAGATTCTATTTGACTCTCAGAAAAGCTGAAGATTTGGAGTCCAAAGGAAGGCCATGAAGATGCTCAGAGGGCTGGAGCCCCTCTGCTGGATGGACAGGCTGAGAGAGTTGGGGGTGTTCAGCCTGGAGAAGAGAAGGCTCCGGGGAGACCTTAGAGTCCCTTCCAGTATCTGAAGGGGCTCCAGGTAAGCTGGGGAGGGACTCTGGATCAGGGAGGGGAGCCATAGGACAAGAGGTAACGGTTTTTAACTGAAAAGGGGAGATTTAGATTAGGTATCAGGAAGAAATTCTTTCTTCTGAGGGTGGTGAGGCACTGGCCCAGGTTGCCCAGAGAAGCTGTGGCTGCCCCATCCCTGGAGGTGTTCAAGGCCAGGTTGGACGGGGCTTTGAGCAGCCTGGTCTGGTGGGAGGTGTCCTTGCCCATGGCAGGGGGGTTGGAACTAGATGGTCTTTAAGGTTCCTTCCAACCTAAACCATTCTGTGATTCTATGATTCTATGTAAGTAGATCAAAAAGTAGCTTTTAACCCTGCTGTGACCAGAGATAAAGCAAGGACAAAACAGTTTATTTCCACCAGCACTTTTCTATGGCTAGTAGTTTTCACTGTTTGTGTTTATAATTAGAGAACTATGCAGATGACACTCTGCCATATCCCTTTGTTCACAATGGGGAAGGACACTGTGAGTACATAAAGCTGGGCTCCTAATTAACACTTGCTCCTGAGCATTGCAGGATTGTACACTTACAAGCCGTCACTTACAAGGCGGCAGGCACCAAACCAGGGCCATGAACCGCCAGGGTCAACCATTGCGTCAACACCTTTCCTACAGCCTCTTTGCAAGGCACCAGGCACGGATCTCCCAAGAGTGGGGATGAGTTCCTACAGCCCCCCTCCTCCTCTGTTCCCCGTCAGATGGTGGCTGCATCTGTATGGCAATACACCAGCAATGCTGGCAGCCAAGAAAAGAGTTGCTAGGCAAATCAGAGCAGTGGGAGGATTTTCACATCCTGCAGCCACCTGGACTGCTGCGTACAACTCTTCTCTAGCTCTCTCCCTCCAGCGCTCTCAATCCCTCTTCTCCACCCCTGTCCTTCCCCTTATCTATTTTTTAGGGCAAATCTCTAACACTTTCATAAGTTTATTTCTTTCCCTTCCCCATGGGACAACCTCATGGGACAATTCCCATGTGCAGACAGCGAGCAGCAGCAACCTCCAGTGCTGCAAGAAGACATCAGCTTTCCCTGGGCTATAGGGACATCTATAGGACACTGAGTTGATGAAAGGTGGGAGCAAATGACCTGAGACCCAAGTGTGAGACACAAAGCCCAGCAGTATAGCCCTTCCCTGGAGGGGCTGTGGCCCATGTGCTCAGCAAGCTGGTGACACAAAAGTGGCACTGGCTCCTGGAGGTGCAGTCAAAGGAATAAAGCCCCTGCTGCCAGAGACTAATCAAATTACTGCAGGGTTCAGCCACCAAAAGCTAAAGTTGGGAGAATGCAGTATTTACAGTTAAGGTGCTGTTTTTTCACTGTATTTTTTAACAAAACCAGTGGTACCAAGACCCTGGCTCCATCTCTGGCAACATCTAACCAAACCAAGGCAGGAGGGTTTTGTACAAAGCCATGCTCTCACCCACCTGGGTGCTAGCCACCCCTCCAATGTGGGAAGGGCAGAGCCTGGTAGACGCTAGCATAGGTTGGCTATAGTTTGGGCCAGGCCGTGGTCCCATTCCCTCTCTGCCCCTGTAGAGGCTTTACCAGGGAAATGTGCTCACAATGGGGAGTTGGGGATGTGGGGAAATCACAGCTGGTGTCAGAATTCATGAAGGGGAAAGGACATGTATGGATGGAAAACATCCAGACTGTTAGAAGAAGAGCACCCTACGTTCAAACCTCTGTGACTCCTGCCCTGGGGATAGAAACCAAAAGGTGAGCCAGGGCAATTAAAACCCACTTACTGCAGAACAGCTGAGCAGGGATCACATCCTGTCAATCCCGGCTTGTTTTTCGGTTTATTAGCGTGAACCTAACCGAAGGGAGAGCTGGGAGATGCTGGAAGAGAAGCGGTAGGAGGTTATTTGTAGAATGCAGCCAAAAAAGAAGAAAAGTTGTAGGAAGGGTTCGAAGGATGGAAATGGACTTGTTTTTTCCAGGCATAGTCTGAAAATAGTCCCGGGGCTTAAGGTTATGAGAGGGGGCTGCAGACCAGAAAAACATGCTTAGCTCTGAATGGACAGGTTTGGAACAAGGACACCCCCCTAAATGAAGAAAAGCCTGAAGGAATAATGCAGGTTTGCTTTGTGTCACGTGAAAACTTTTTTCTTCCCTCCATTTTTGGGTTATGGAGATTTTTTCCACAACATCCAAAATGCCCTTTGGAAACCGGAGTTTCAAAAATTTCAGACGACTCTCAGCAATTTTCCAGCCTCACCTGGACGAGGCTGTGGCCTGATGCAGCTGATGCCAAGCTGAGAGCAATGAGATGTTGGACTGGCTGGAAAGCCCTCCCTTACTATATAGATCTACAACCTGGAAACAGAAATAGGAGAGATGAGGGGGAAGATTCATACACTCCTTTAGACCAGCCAGAAATTTCCAGGAGGAAATTGTTTGCCCAGCAATCGTGCTGCTTTGTGACTGCTGACACTGCCTACAACCCACATATCCCAGAAGTTCCCAATGCCAGACAAAAGAATAAAACACAATAGAGCCCTCCACAGTAATTTGTATTTTGTGAGATCTGAGATTATGTTTAGCACCGTGGCTGACAGGGGGAGGGGGGAAAGAAAAAGCCTAAACACCTTTAATAA
Organism: Himantopus leucocephalus; assembly: GCA_003993805.1. Classification (NCBI taxonomy): domain Eukaryota; kingdom Metazoa; phylum Chordata; class Aves; order Charadriiformes; family Recurvirostridae; genus Himantopus; species Himantopus leucocephalus. The sequence goes on from RSEF01000003.1 coordinate 17,767,093, forward strand.
TAGATTTTGGAGGACTTTGAATTGTCAGAGACATTTTCTAGTGACAGTTTGTCTGAATCATATTTGGCACTGGTAATATACCACATCTCTTGTCATTCTGTTAATTACTTTAGAGCCTTTTAAAAGAGCATTTTAAAAATTAATTAAGAACACCTCTGATTTCAGACCAAGCATGAGAAAATAAAATATCCCCACTGTTGCATTTTAAGTGGCAGATTGTGCTGGTGCTGCAGATAAGCTTTGTGAAAAATCCAGCATGCCAACACCAGAACAAACCCCAAAGATAACTTAATTTTGTATCCTTAAATGGGTTTGGGAAGGGAAGTGTAACATTTTTGAATTTCAGGAGACAAAGGGCCTCAGTTAACTAATTATGTTACCAGAAATCTGCACTAAATGGATTGGTTCCACTCTGCTGATTAAAGCCTGAAAAGAAAATAAGGCTAGGCTACGGCTGGTTGTAGTCTGTAGTAGAAATCACTTGCAGAAGATTTCTTGTACGCAAAACCGGAGGATGTGAACTCTTTGTAAGCCAATAGAAATATCAAAGTTTTAGGATTCATATTAAAGCTGAACAATTCTATTACTATTTTTTATCAGCTTATTTGATGAATTTACCTCTCTGCCCAACATCTGAACACTTTGTGGTGCCTAACAGTCATATTTAGGCACAGATTTTGGGGTCAGTGGACCCACTTCAGCTGTGTGGCTTGGCCGTAAGTGGTCAGCAGCATCCTGGTGGGGCTGGTGTGAGAGGTGATCTAGGGAACGCACTGAAAATTCACTGTGGATATATGGACAGGTAAACATGGTTATTTGCTGCAAATGCATTTTTGCGCACCCAAAAAGCATGTGTGTGCATGCACACGTGTGTGATGGGGGGCTGCAAAGCGCCTAACGAGGATCTCAACATCTGAACAACTGGTCCAGCCTTATTCCATCTCATGTGTAGATATGACAATGGCACCAATTGCACTGATGATGATGAAGGGGAAACCTGGAGAGGAAATCTCACAGGTGTTCACTGGGTAAATATCTCACCCTTGACTCTGTCTGTGGCAGGTTGACCCAACACCAGTGAGGTGGGAGAGCCTCTGCTGTCCTTGCAGCATCTCAGGGAAAACAGGCAGGCTGGTCCGTAGCAGTGGGCACCTAGCCAGGCTCTGGCAGGCCTGTGTCTGCTCCTGATGCTGTTGCTCACCCCAGACCGGGAGGCCTTCATTTGCCCGTTCCCCAACTTCTAAACTAAGCAGACAGTGACCCCTTGGTTTGTAACCACACTGTTGTCAGGTTATTACCTTTCTTCAGAAAAAGACTGCCTGGCAGGAACCACCTGCCCACCAAGAACAGTCCTTGGTCAAAGGCGCCTGTGTCTCTTTGGGCCAAACAAACCAAACTGGGCTCGGCAAACCTGTTTCAAACTACACAGGATTCAACCCAGATGCTAAAAGTACGTCCCTCCAGAGCAACCTTTGATGCCCAGCTGCAAGGCTGAGTTTGTCAGCATAGCACTGGTGGAGCTGAGCAGCTGCTGCATCCCGGCCGCTCCTGGGTTGGGACATGTCACCCAGCGCGTACAGCACATAGTCTGTCATCCTTTCCACAAGTGTGACAACTCTGCCTTAAAGTGTTTGGTTTTGTTTTTGTTTTTCTGCTTTTCTCACCATAGCATTGATTAAAACCCTGGCCTGTAGCATCAGGAACACTTTTCTCCCAAAGGAGGAAGCCAAACAGCTGGGTTAAATTTAGGTCTGCCCTCAATCCTTCTGACCACCAAACAGGGTCTGTGCATATTATATCACTTCTGATAGCTTAGATGAAATCAACTACAGGTGAAATCAGTGGCAACTAGTTTTCAATTAGCCTGTTTCCAAAGGTAATAGCTTACTGAAAAGGGACAGCTATAGATTTCTTCTGACCCTTTCAGCCAAGGCTGCCTCCCCTCCCCTCTCATGTGTGGAACATATTAAGGCTCTCAGCTTCCAAAATATGTTCAATTCTTGACCAAGAACTGCTCAGCAGATGGGGAGAAGATGAAAGAGAAATGGAAGTATCATTTTTCCCTTTTCTGAAGGTGAGAATGCACCTGTCTGCTATGCCTAACCTGCTATTTACTCTGAAAGGAGCAAAAGAGCAGCTGGACAGCTCTGTCTTGAAAACATCTCCCAGGTAGCCAATCTCCTGCTTCAGTTAGTGGGAATAGTTGCATGTGTTAAATGAGAACATGCTTGATGAGAACATATAGTCATATATTTCATGTAAATAAACTCTTCTGCTTTCGGGTAAAAGGCTCTCCTCCACTCAAAGCAGCATAGTCTTGACCTGATTGTGGTGGGATTCAACATGCCTTTCTTTCCCAAGCTACTTTTCAAGCTGACCCTGCTTTGAGTGAGAGGTTGGACCAGAGATGCCACGCAGATCCCTTCCTGCCTAAACCCTAGAATAAAAATGTTTGATTTCAACACTAGATATTCAATGCTGCTGGGCCTTTCCTTTGACATTTCTCTGTATTGTGAGTAGAACTGAAGACAATTTAAGTTATCTTTCTCAATCCACAATCTTTCCTTCTTCCCCAACCACCTTCCCACCCCAGCAACATGGTTTTATCTTACCAGAAGTTGGTGACATTCACTTACAATGAGCTCAGTTTAAGGGGTTCAGAATCATCTGTTAAAAAAAAAAAATCATTTTTTTTGGCCAGCTTGAACAGACTGATGAATAACTCAGGGTGATTCCCTGCCCTGCTGAGGCACTGTACCAGCTGTAGGTTAGCCCCTGCAGATCTAGTCCTCTTTGACCTTCATAGCTGCATGCATGTAGCTGTTCCTCTGGGGGCACAACTAATGAGTCTTAATTGTGTTCAGATGCCCAAAAGTGCAGTTAAAACAGTCTGCTCGTTTAGGCACAGGTCCTTTGGTCAAAGCTGCAGACGTGTTTCTGCCATTGGGGGAGTCTTCTGTGCAGCCACTTCTCCCTTCAAACCAGAAAGCTGCACCCGCAGCACTGATGGAGAGGGGAAAGCAGATCCCGTCACTGCTGGTACGAAGGGTCCCTGATTAGACTCAGCCATGCAGTGCATCAATGGCCACCTGGAGCAGGATCTCCTAAGCACTTCTCAGGCCCACCTTTTCACAGCTTATAAACCTACAGATCTCTTTGTTTCTTAAGTCTGTGGTAGCACAACTCATCCAGCACATGTGCATGGTCTTCCCTTCACAGGCTGCCACCAAAAGCTCACCACTGGTATCACTCATAGTCACCATCTCACTAAAGATGTCTACTATTTATTAATGTCTAATTGGCAGTGAATAGAAAGGAAAATAAACAGAATTATTTCAGTTATTTTGCTTGTTTACCGGCAAATATTTGAGAAGAGCCACAAATAACCCTGCCACTGAGTCAAAACCCACTCGTGATGTCATTGGAGAGCTCTAACCTGTTCTGCTGCTGGCTATGCAGTGTTTGTGAAATGAATGCGTATGGGCTTAGCTAATACCAACGCAGCAACACTCTCAGTCTGCTGGGAGGCTGGTGAGAAAATGGGACAATAATTTACAGAAAGAGCTGAGGATTTCTGTTCAAAAGCATCCATGCCATGCTTGTGGCTGCTGCACTCTTACCTGAAGGCTTGATTGTCTGATGCAGTTTGGAGTCATGTCAGTTAACTATAAAGTTTAAGTAATTGCTATATATAGAGAGCGCTGGAAGGTCTATCACTGGAAATGTTAATAAAAGCTCAGGATAGAGTCACCCTACTTGTCTTTTCTGGTTGGATTTCAGGGTTTTTTTGTGGGCTGTTGCTCTATGCAAGCCTTTCCCTGCATGACCTTGGCGCTCTGAATAAACAAGGTTAAAGCACATAAATGAGAAGCTCTTCAAATTTAATGGGAGAATTGATCTCAGAAATTGCTGGAGATTTCCTGGTTGTCATAAAGCTGCCAGAAACATCTCTGGAGAGGCTCTTACCCCTTCCTTGTAGTTTGCACACAGTGACTCACATGATCCCATGTGGGCTCAGATGAAATGCAGTCAGCTTGAATTCTGCAGTGATACATCTACAACCTGAGGAAGAGAGTGGCGTGTCAGTTGGGTCTGTACCACTTCAGCAGATGCACAGTTCTGGAGGCCCAGGACAGTGCTAAACACAGGATGAAATTTTTCAGGGCACCTAAGAGATCTGGGACTTCTGCTGGGACCTCATCACGGTACAAGGATTTGAGGATTCACAATATATGAATTGCCTTGAAATAGCAACCCCTCTTTGCTTATGGTTCAGAGGAGAAGCAAGCTGCAGAGGCAGTCTTCCTATTCACACTACCCTGCTCCCAGCCTCCTCCACTTGCAAAGAAGAGGAAGAGCAGATGAAATGAGATGGAGAGAAGGGAAGATGGCCAGGGGAACCTTCACTTGTCATATGCAAGGAAAGACAGGTTCCTTATGAGGCTCTGAGAAGGAAAAGCCAGCTGGATCTGTCCTGCTGTCATCATGTCCTTGGTGTCTCTCCATGCACAACACACTCCAGTGAATTTAGGACACAGACATGCTCATCTGCCCTTCAGCCAAGGATCGTGTCACAGTAGACTCTCATAGGAGGAGGATGAAGTTGCTTAAATCTCAGCATAGAGATATATAATTTTTTTTCATCTTTTATGATCCGAGCTGAGCCCTGCTGTCTTTCTACCTGCCCAGCTTGCCATCAGAGCTGAAGTGACATGTGTCTGCCTCCTTTGTCTTCACTACCATGACTAATGTACATGACCTTGGCTTTACTCTACTGTCCTGCCAAAGTACATCGAGCCAGCTCTTGAGCTGAAGGTGGAAAGGACTTCTGCAAAGAGCAAAGTATCCTGTGGTGAGAGTAACAGCCATCTGGGAGCCTGAGTCCAGAGTTACTGGTCCCAGAGTAAACCCCATGGGAACAGGGGTCGCAGCTGCCAGCAAGGCAGCAGAGAGCTGGTAGCCAGCCACACACTCCAGGGAATGATGCCTGTAGGACTTAGAGGCAAAGCAGAAAATAAACGGCTGTTATACCCTGCAGTAATGTACTGACTGGGGACTTTTGGGACAAGTGGGATGGGATGGGATGGGATGGGACGGGATGGGATGGGATTTTCCAGTTGTGGAGTTTCATCCTAACTTGCTCCAAGGCCAAGGGCAAAACCCCACGCTGGGTGTTAAGCCATTTTATATCATAGCCCTTTCTGTCCTGGCAGACACTGTATAAAGGGTTTACAGGTCACCCCAAGACTGTTCCCGTAATGGCACACCTATACATTATTACAGGCTCTGGGATTTCATGCAAATCCTTTTTGGATTGAAATACAGAGACAGTAAATGATTCATGGATACACCCTAGAGATGCTGGTTTTGGCTAGAGATGATGTTGTGCCTTGCAGTCAGAGGAAAACTTGCCGATTGGCATTTGGATAGAAAGGGATAAGGCCAGAGAGTGGAAGACGGTGACAGGTCTCTGTCCCCACAATCTTGAGTTATTGAGGGAGGAAATGCTGCCTCTGTCTTCTGACTATTGCAGATTTCACTGCATGAAATCTTAAGTCTCTGTTGAAACTGGAGCACAGCAGCACAGTGCTCTCACCCATTTTAATGCAGATTCACTTACCATCGATTAGCCATTCAGAACTGCTTTGAATTCAGGTAGATGTCACTTCATTGACCACTTGTGAATGTCAGATTGATTTAGCTACACATTTATATATTTCTTTGCAGCAGAAGTTAAAGTACTTGACAGGGCCTTTAGAGAAGCCACTGTGGAAACTGGAGAAATGAAATGACAGGAGTCAGACTGGAAGGTGAGGATCACTGCCTGGCAGGAAGCTGAGCGTCTCCTGTGAGTCACTGTGTGTGCTGAACTGCCAGAGGTTTCAGTCTGGCAAGCAGGAAAGGCCAGCCTGCATGTGAGTCACCAGCCCTGATGCTGGATTCACAACACCACCTCACAGGAGCCAGTACCATAAAGTCCCCTGAAAGTCTGTACAAAGCTCTTCCCATAGCAGTATTTTACAGCAAAGCTTCAGAAAGCTGTGCTTGATGTCCTTTAGCAGAATAATACTTAGCTCAAGGAATGAAGAAGCAAATATCTACTTGGAAAAAACAGGTGGGAATGGCCCTAACTTAGTGTTTCCCTGGATGGCTGCTTTCCACTCCTTCCCAGCCTTTGGCTGCTTCTCCACCGCTTCTGGTCTCTGCTCAGTGCTTTCTACTTGCCCAAGGCTCCTAGTGAATCTCTTAGTAGTTTTGGACCAGGATTCAGCAGAAAACATACTTGCTACAAACAATATGCTCTACTGGGGGAAATACTAGAAATGCTACTGTGGTTTTAAAAGATCTTAAGTTATGACATGTTAAAAAAAAAAACAAAAAAACCCCCAAAACCCCAAATAAACCGAAAATGCATAAAACGTTAACAGAGTTCTGAAGAAGATGGCATGTCCCTCCCCAGCACTTCTCATCCCAAGAAGTACGAATCAATATTCATCTCACTTGAGGTCTGCTGCAAAGAAAGTATGTTCTGGAGAAAGTATGGTCTTCATTTACTTGTTTGTTTAGAAACAGTTTTGTTTATTCCCATCTCAATTTAATTTGCACTATATATATTTTGGAGCCCTCACCATCCACTTGAACCTGTACCTGAGTGGAAAATTAGAGGATTCTTTGGCCTGCCAGCCACATCTCCCATTTCAGGCACAGGCAGCTTTCCACTCTCTGTGTTCAGGAGATGTCCTCCCTGAAAACAGGTGTTGTGGCCATGTGGCCATGAAAGAGCCATGCAGAATTGTACCTGGTGCAGAAGTATCTGTTCCCAAGGTGCTGAATTCAACACAACTTGGATGTCTTGTTGAACTTCATCAAGTCAGATTATGGCACTGCTTCACACTCCTCACACTCACAATCACTGAGACTGCTCCTCCACATATATGCACCGGAGAAGGCAGAGGCCACCACCAGCTCCCTATTACATTAGCAAGGGAATATAGTAATTACTCCAAATAACTGCTCTGAGTTTATATGGCAGCACGGTTCTGTCTTGCAAGAGCTTTTTCTGCATGACACGTTTATGACCTTACTTTTCAGAAGAGACGAGCAGGCTGGGAGAGGTCGAAAGCCTCACCACAACAGGTAGGCAGCATCAAGACTAGCAAGACTCTTGTTCCTGGGGTCTAAATCATCTTATGGGAATAAGCTTTGAGAAGTCTGTCCCTCTTTTCCGCTGCATTCCTTCCCAAGCCTGCAGGTTGATTCCTCAGAGCAGCCAGTCATGATTGCATAGGTCTTCCAAAAGCCTGGATGGGTAGTAAGGAAGGGAACTAAGGAAGTGATTATTCCCCTGTACTTGGCACTGGTGAGGCCTCACCTCGAGTGCTGTGTTCAGTTTTTGGCCCCTCACTACAAGAAAGACATTGAG
>RSEF01000003.1:17774615-17799049 GCA_003993805.1 Himantopus leucocephalus
GGCAGTGTTAGGTTGATGGCTGGACTCAATGATCTTAAAGGTCTCGTCCAACCAAAATGATTCTATGATTCTAAGTTCCAACCACCAGCAAACAAACCAGAATTCATCTGTGCCTTGAGATACATGTCAGCTGAAAGCATGTGACAACTGCCTTGCTCGTCGCTACAAACATCAGGTAGAATTTCTCTTGGGACCCTCCTTTCCAGTGCAGTCTTTCCAGATATACACACCTTGTGTGTGCAGGCCTTTGTCATGGCACTCTGGACCACATGAGGCAGAGGGGTTCATCCCACTCCACCTGGGAGAGCCTTTTCTCCTTCCTCTTTGAGGCTGACTTTCTGTATTGCTTTTCCTGATCTCCCTGTCTCCCGAGTCCCAAACTGAAATAACCATCAGTTCTCTGGAAAGCTTATACAAAATGGAGCAGCTTATTGGAAAAATACTACTCTGAGAGCTTTTGTCCTCCACAGTTGTTTCCTCCGATTTCACAAGAGGCCTTCTCTGGGTACTTGTTAGTTCTCTTAGGTAGGCAGGATCTCCACCTTATTAGCTGGAAAAAATGCTGTTCAGCCAAGATTACTACAGTGATGAATAACACAACAAAAACAACAAGCCCTCATATTTTATAGCAGCACATGAGATAAAATGCATTTTTTGCAAGGTGGAAGAAGATATTACGCAAGAGGGTAAAAATCTGTTCGAAATCTCCTTGGACACGTAATCTGCTTGGTAAGCTATTTAAATCAGCACTTATAAGGTATATGTCAGCCTCCAAAAATGCTAAGTACCTAATTAGAGGCTTTTTCACTGAATTGCGACAGTGGCTATGCATTTCTGTTCCTTCCTCAGGCAGTCCTATGCAGGAGAGCTGAGCAGTGGAGGAGGTGATGCCGATAGAAGCACAGTGCTCCTGGTGGTCTTTTTCAGCTGTAACGCAAGAAATATTTTTGAAAACAGCTGGGAATTGGCTAGATGATACAGAAGTAAGGACATATTTAAGAATCACTAATCATTTATAATTAACTAGAGCTGTCACTGTGTTCAAAGACCCAACATTAGTTAAAAAACACACACACACACACAGAGTCTTATAATTAAATCATCTCTAAATATGCAAAGCCAGGAGGTAAGTTGGCTTTACCTCACTTACATTTTATGCATCGTTTAACAATACCTGGCTGCCAGTGGGAAACAGGTCAATCAACCCGCACTGGAGAAGTGCAGAACATTGCAAAACACACAGTGATGGAGCAAAACTTGGGACTGGGAATTCCACTGATACAATATCTAAGCTGCCAGAAGAAAGGTGGAACCTGACCCAGCAGAAAGAACTTCTCATGTTTTCTGGATTTTTTTTTTCTGTACAGTATATATCTAAAATTCTGAGAACTTCATTTCTCAAATAAAAAGTCCGTATCTGTTTTTGGCTTTCAACCAGTCACAGAAGCAGATGGAACATGATCACATTTTCAGTGAAATGTCCCCATTTTAAAAAAAGCAAGAACAATGATAATAATTTGGGAAACAGGCTACCATCAATTCAACCACTTCCTTCCAGAGAAGCCCACTGGAGATTCTTAATCCCTCCTGTAAGTAGTGGACAGCAATACACCAAGGACTGGAAGCATAGAAAAGTAATTAATAAACATGCTGCTTCATCTTCGTTGTACCAGCAGAGAAAACAAGGAATGCCATGAACTTTGTATTTTGCGGACAGGCATGGGAAACTACCCAAAACACAGGATGTGTGGAATATCATGTGTTGAATTGAGTAGCAATCAGTGGAAATTTCAGTTTCTGGTCAATTTAAAAGGCCTTTTGGCACATCTCACCTCCTCACTGTATTTTATGAGCCCAGAGAGATACCTGTATTTGTGTCCTCTTTGATTATTCCTCAGCATCCTTTCCAGGAGGATTTTCACCTAAACTTTCCCTATAAGAACTCCTCTTGTCTGGCACTCCCATTCTAGGTGGGTTCCCATCCCAAACAACAGGAGAACCCAAAACATCTCTGCATTTGTGTCCTGGGCCCCTTCAGACAAGCCAGCTTCCTGCGTTCTCCAATCCAATGAGTCCCTACTCATCCCTCCATTTAATTTAGTCAGCAATAAGCTCATGTGATCCAGGCTTGGTATTTCTCCCACCTACCAAGTTGAAAATAGGACTGTCTTTGAGGGACCATTAACTTCTCAGGAAAGAAGCCTCTCAGCTCTTCCATCCCCTTATCACTTTTTTTTCCTTCCTGCATGTAGGATGTTTACATCTTCCACCACACCTGGCAGGACTCATGTCCTGAAGTAACAGCATAAAACTATTTCCCAGAGCAGAATTGAAAGCAGCACCGCAGATATGTGATCTAGCAAAACTAACACAAAGGAAAAACAAAACAGAAAAAAAGCAAACCGTTGGTACCTCTGGTCAGAAACCACTTCTGTGGCTGGAAACGGCAGGGGCTGTGTCTAGATGTGGGTGTTCTGCAGTCAGTGCTGTAGACAGAAATCATAGAATCATAGAATGCTTAGAGTTGGAAGGGACCTTGAGACCATCTCATTCCAACCCCCCTGCCATGGGCAGAGACACCTCCCACCAGACCAGGTTGCTCCAAGCCCCGTCCAACCTGGCCTTGAACACCTCCAGGGATGGGGCAGCCACAACTTCCAGGCAGAGCAGAAGAGTGTAAGGCAAACTCCCATTTGCCAGCCTGGGCTGGCATGGCAATGGGCACTGCTGACTCAGCTGCCCCTGACACATGCTGCTCACAGCTGGCTTGTGGCATCCTCGTGCTCCTGGGAGTGAAGGGAGCTTTTCCCTTTGCCATGAGCTTGCACTGGGTTGGAATGGGGGGGGTGTGTGTGTGTGCGGTGGGGGGTGTCCTATCCCTCCCAGCCCCTGGATGGTGCAAGGAGCTAGCTTGCAGCACAGTGATACCCCTCCCAATGTTGATGGGTGCTAAGTTTGCAAAAAGGCAATGGAACATGCTAGTTCATAGCAATTACAGACGTGGTGGTGGGAAGGGGCTCTCTGCAGGTCTCTAGTCCGATCTCTTGCTCAGAGGAGGACTGTCTCCAGCACTAGGTCAGGCTGGTTGTGTCTTTGCCTTGGAAACCTCCAGTGACAGAAATCACTCATATAACTGAAGCCCACACACTGATGCTTTACTGGTTGGATCTAGAGAGGAAAGAGGACTAGATAAAGCCGTTTGTACAGATACCACAGTAATCCACCACAGAGTACAAGTCCTCCGCTGTTCTGTGTTGTCATGGAACCCCATGGGGAAAAAATCACAGCTGTTTTTATCTTTCCGTAAACCTGTGGTCTCATCTGCTCAAGAACTTATTCATTCTCACCATGGTTATCACAGGCAGAGAGGGATCACAGCAAGTCAGTCTCTGTGCCAGTTTGCAAGGGAGGGAGAGCAGGGAGTTTGTCATCTCTGGCAAGGCTCATTTAAATATGCAGAGCACGCACAGCAGAAGGAGAAGACTGCAAATCTGCCTGTACGAACACCACTTAAAAAGGAAGTAGCCATCGTAATTAGCCTGACAGCAAACCTCAGGTGCTGCCCTCCTTGCTCAAAGCACAAAGTTTGTTGGTAGTTCCTCTGCTTTGCTGTGCAGGGGCAGTGACCATGGCACAGCGATCCTTGTCAATATATTACTAGCTCTACCAGGCACCTCCATGCTGCCTTCCCACTCAAAGGGATACCAAATAGCTGCCAGGCAGACAGACAAGCCGCGCGAATATTCCTTCTGTGCTTGCAAGAAGCGCAGGGACCCAAAACTTGTGCCCTCAAAATAGCTGGGGTCAGCCACCCTCTTTTAAGAGGTAAATTAATTGCCAGAGAAGGATACAGAAGATTTGTGCCAAAACAGAACTAAGTCATCGTTGGGAGCAGGAGAGGACTGTGTTATCCCACAACTGTTCTAGTTATTACACAAGAAACAAGCTCTGCTTTCTCTGACCCTTTGTTTATTCACTTGCCGTTTGAGAAAATCCAATTAGTTGCAAAATTGCACCAAGCCCCAAGCTCTTTTTTTTTTTTTTTTTTAATTTAAATCCTGATCTAAAGAAACCAGAACAGCAGGGTTTTGTAGACTCAGAAGGTATGAGCTTCTCTTTCTGAAGGGGCTTGATTTCCCAAGGAGGTTCCCCTCCAATCTCCGTCACATCAGTATAAAACAGCGCATGGGCACATACTTCAGTTCACTACAAGTATAACTCTTTTTGAAACTGTCTTGGCTTGCATAAGGATCATTTCAGTCAAAGCCCTGGATGTTTCCATTTGGCAATGTTACTTCAGCATCTCAAGAGCTTGTGGTGGTCTTCCTCAGCACCCAGGTGTCTACAAACCCAGCCTCCAAATTGACACCATGCATCAGCTCTGCCTCTGGTATCAGGAAGACGGCACATAGTGATAAATACAATCTGAACAAAACATCAGGATTGGACAGAAGAATAGGAACATGAGCAAATCAATCCACAGCTCCCTTGTGGGTGTACTGTTCATGTTTTTCAGAAACAAAATGAGACAAAACGAAGAAAGAGAGAGAGAGAGAGAGAGGATTCCCCATTCCCCCAAATGACACATTTTGGAATATATTGCTTCATGTTGTTGTAAATGCAATATTCCATTAGAAAAGAGCTGACTTTTTAAAAACAATGTTATTGAACAATTCACCCTGAAATCCTGCAATTTCACTTAAAAGGCTGGGGAAAACAGCTCCTGTAATATGAAAATTAAGCAAAATTCCATTTCAACAATTTCCCCTCATGCTGTGGAAGTCCTAGAAAGCCCTCTGAAGTGCATCAATTTCAAGCTCAGCTCTAATGTCCCACATGTTGTCATAATTCTGGAAACCAAGCAAGATGAAAAAATGACCAGGGTTGCACAGAAAGATGAGCAATGGGAGAACCGGGTAACTACTCTCAATATCAACAAGCTCCTGGAAATTTCAAGTGGTTTGCAACCAAGCCCATCAGCTTGGCCTATCTTATTTGAGCCCACTCTTCTTGTTACATCAGAGTAGAACATAATTTGATGTGCCTTGGCTGGCCAAGGCCATCTTAGGTAGAAGGCAAAAAGTAGTGTACATCATGGGTTTTGAAATGTGGTTTTGAATTCTGCTGCCCCAGAATTCCCCTGCTCAGCTGGAAAAAGAATGGGAGTGCAGAGGATGGAGTCCTGCCCTGCCCCAGGGAAGTCCTGGTCACAGGGGTGTTGCTGCCCTTCTGATTTCTCCAAGCAGCTGTCAGACCTTTTGGCAAATATGGGAGCAGAGCATTCTGAAGCAATAGCCCAATCCAGGCTGGAAACTGTCCAGTTCAGGTTTCCCAGGGAAGTTGTGGATGCCCCATCCCTGGAAGTGTTCAAGGCCAGGTTGGATGGGGCTTTGAGCAACCTGGTCTAGTGGGAGATTGGGGGTTGGAATGAGATGGTCTTCAAGGTCCCTTCCAACTCTAAGCGTTCTATGATTCTATGATCTCATCTACTCACAAACCAACCCTCTTTGCAAAGATCAGTACACGAGTGCCACTGTAACCAACCCTACAGCCTCACCTGGGGCTCAGAGCTCTGAGCGTTAACATCACTGCTTTGACTCTTTGCTAGCCTGCCTTTCAACACAAAAGAGATCAGAATGACCTTTCTGCTCCATTTTATCCCTTTAACCCATGGACAAAAGGTCATTATAGCCATGGGCGGAGAAAGACAAAGAGATGTTGGAGCTCCTGAATTTCCTCCTCCCTGATGTGTGGACACATCTTTCCAGCTTACTCTAACTATGAATGTGTTTGACACCACAAAGCAGTGAATGTAGAGGTGGCATCCGTGCCTTTGCTAGCCCCATCTGTGATCTCAACCTGCTCTGAGGTCCATGGAGTGAGCAGAGTTGGGTTTCTCTGAGAAGGACTGCATGCATTTCTGGTGCTGCAGAAGTCGCTGGTGTAAGGTTTGCCTCAGTTTATCACTCCCAGGCCTGTGCCCAAGTGAGATTTAAAGTTTCTTATTCACTTCACTTAACTTACTTCTGTGGAGATGGAGCCTGTTTCCAGGGAATAATGAACAGTCCAGGGGGCTGACAGCTCAGGGAGCAGCAGAGACCATTAACCCTGTGGAACGCTACTCATCTGCTGCCCGTCAAGCATGTTAGTGGCTGGAAATAACTCCTAAACAGCAACTAGGTTTGGTTTTGGCTTGGATGGGTAATGTTGCTCTGACTGGGCTTCCTTAGATCATTTGTAGAAAAACTTGTCATTCTTGACAAGACCATGGGATAGAAGGAACAACTGGACCTAAAACCAGGTACTGGAAACTTGAGTGGGCTGATTGCCCAAGAAACTTGGCTATACCGCATGAAATGTGCCCTTTAGGTCAACTGGAATAATCATAATATGAAAACCACTCCTCTAGAAGTTGGCATACCTGCCTCCTCTTGAAGACCCTCACCCACTGAGCCTGAACAGTAAAATTAAGAAACACTGTACCTTTAATTGAAGACAAGGATGTTTTACACCAATCAGCTTCAAGATAAGGAATTATAAGCACCAGTAAAAGGTTGATAAACAATGAATATGTTAATTATGCTAATTTAAATGTATAAATGAACAACTGTTTCAATGCTGGGTGTGCTAGCTTCGTGGAAATATCCCCTAGCACCCTTTTCTGTGCAGAACTGCTAATAAATAGCTAATAGCTTGGCTCTGTCTGTTATTGACTTGCACACCAGGTAAACAATCCCACGAGTTTTTGGACACTATCTGTCCTCTGCACCTGCGACACCCCAAATTTGCAGGTGTTCTCAGCTTCTGTACTCAGTTATCACAGGACAAAAGGGCTGTGGGGCTAACTAGCTCAGTGCCCATGCCTGGGGCACATGGACAGCGCTTCATCCCACATTGCACATCCACCAAGCTTGTGTTGCACCTGCATTTTACTTGCCCAAGACAGGGAACAAGCTGGCAAGGGCATGAGCCAGTGCCGGCTCTCTGCAAATCCCCTGCCATTCCTTCCTTTCATCCCTCACCCCACACTGCAAAGCTCCATGGTGAATGATGAGTCTCAGAGCCACTGCAAACGTAGGCCAAGATGAAGGAGAAAAACATTTGAGCTGGTCCCACAAGACATCTTATTAGTCAATACGGATCTTGACCCATAAGCTGCTGTGATCGTCTGATGATGAAACAAAGCTGGAGGCTTCTGCAACGCATTGGATGGAAAGCAGGAAGATCACGATGACTTCAAAGCTTGGAGTGGTAAGAACTGGGAGAGGAGGAGGGAGTTCAGCGGTGCAAATTGCAAGGCTGCATTTTCAGGTGCACGACTCCTACGGGAAGGGAGCTCAATGCCTGGAGGAAGCAGGGAAGAGAAGTCTGGCTGTATTAGTCTAATGCAGTCACAGTGTCTAATGCAGACATGAAAAGGGTGAGTGGATCAAGCTAGTTATTGTCCATACACACCTATTAATGTCCCTGTACACGGATAGGCAAGATTGCTTACAGCCCTCACCAGGCATCCAGTAAAGAGAAAGTTGCTGGGTGCATGGGGATGGAAGCCCGTTGCACAAAGGAGATGAGAAGAGCTTGGTGCACGCAGCCTAGCAGAAGAGAGGTGAGGAGGAACTTCTGCCGCTGTCTACGTTGGTCTAGAAAGTACCAGCTCAGTGCAGTTTTCGGAATGCTTTCCAGTGTGTGCAGGGAACAGACGGAGATTGTTCAGTGTTCAACGGTGCCTGAGCAATTTATCAGTGGCAGAATACAATAATTTTGCCACCAATTGCCTGGATGGCTGTGTTTCTGTGGCTGCAAATCGTGCTGCATAGTCCTGCCTTGCATTGCCTAATCCCATCCCTCTGACCCACAGCATGACACACGGTGGTGGGAAGTATCTTTGGAAAACTCCATGGGTAGACATCCCCCATATCGCTGGGTGCCTGCACCACCCTGGCACAGGATTTTTTCTTACTGCCAACCCTGAACTTCCAGAAACACCTTTTCTGGCTGCTACCCCATTATAATGTCTGTCACAACCATCCTCTCTGTAAAATCCTTTCAATAATCAGTAGCCACTCCTAGGTTTGGGCTCCTCAGGAGCAGAAAGGAATAAGGGTAGAGATAACCATATACTTCGCCATACGCTGGATAAACCAACACCAAAAGAAAGCTGTAGAATGTGGGTGCTGAGACGAAGCACAGCAGAAGAGATGCACAATGCCAATATATATAAAAAAAAAGCATGTTGAAATTGTGAAACTGTGCTCATTATGGTTACGAATTTTCATTTCTTTACCCTTTTGCAGAATTCAAAGCGAAAAAAGATCACATTTTCCATATGTTCCAGATAGTACACCTTCAAGAGTATGAATCATCATTTTCTCCACTTTTGATTGCTCAGGACTAGATGTACATGTGCAAGGGACTCCTGAAAAGTTTTCTTTGTTTTCCCCGATCTTCAGGTTTGAAGGTTTTGGAGGGATTTTTGTTTGTTTATATGCTTGCTATCTTCTTTGTCAGAGGCATAACGCAGCTGAGTTGCTTTTTCTTTGGATCTCTAATTTTTTTTGAAGTTGAGGATATTGCAAAAGCTTGCATAGAGAGAGAGAGAGAAAAAAAAGGAAAAAAATACCCCAGGATCATCCATCTTCTAACATTCAGATGTCAGATGTTGATAACTTTCAAAAGCAAAATCGAAACAGCAACATTCATTTCAATTCTCAACTTTTTTTGCAATTATTTTATGTCAAAAATTCTACCTTTTGAAAAAGCTTTTTTCAAACTAACTCCAGTGTCCAAAAGGACATTTGTCATTTGAATCTATAGCCTCTTGTACCAAGCCCATTTACCTCTGAAGTAGCTACAAAAGAACCGAATCCTTACAAATGGGAAGAAAAGATTGCTCTGCCTATTATTAGTGCACATGTATTGTCAGCAAGAAAGCCATGAGCCATGAGCCATGAGCCATGAGCCTGTAATAGCCATGTCTGGAGCAGGCATGCATGGACTGGCATGAGGCTGGAAGCCAAAAACCAGGCCATTTGAAACCTGCTTTGCCCAAAGGGATGGACTGGCCTCGCAGAGCCGCCCTGGATTCCCTCACTGAGTGACCAAGGAGATGAGAACAAGTGCAGCAGAATCACATTAATAAATAAGAAGTATTGTCTTCTAATCATGGAATGATTTAGGTTGGAAGGGACCTTAAAGATCATCTAGTTCCAGCCCCCCTGTCATGAGCAGAGACACCTTCCACTAGACCAGGCTGCTCAAAGCTCCATCCAACCTGGCCTTGAACACATCCAGGGATGGGGCAGCCACAGCTTCTCTGGGCAACCTGGGCCACTGCCTCACCACCCTCACAGGAAAGAATTTCTTCCTCATATCTAATCTAAATCTCCCTTCTTCCAGTTTGAAGCCATTACCACTCATCCTATCACTACATGCCTTTGTAAAAAGTCCCTCCAGCTTTCTTGTAGGCCCCCTTCAGATACTGGAAGGGGCTCTAAGGTCTCCCCAGAGCCTTCTCTTCTCCAGGCTGAACAACCCCAACCCTCTCAGCCTGCCTTCAGAGGAGAGGTTCTCCACCCAATTAATTATCCCATCTCACAAATAATCTCTGCCAGAGTTTCAGGTTTGAGAAGAGAAAGGAAAACCAAAAGCGACATTGATGGCCAACTTGCCAGTGGAGATGGCAGTATGTGGGTAGGTGACAACTCAGCACCACAATCTCTGATGTATGAGGGCTGCTACAGCTGAGGTCACAGAGCACTTGGGTCTAAGGCACCTCATTGCTGTTGTGACACTGGCCACACTGAGCTGCACATTCTCCTTCATCTTCAATTAAAAAGAAAATGTGCAGACCTTGAGGAAAGGCAAGGCACTTTCATCCCATTGAAAGCTGACTGATTTATTAAAATTTTAATTACACCATTGATGTTTTGCAGGAACTAGGATGTAAGGCAGAATGATAGTGGTGTTCAGGTCTGCTTAACTTCTGTGTGGCCCGTGGTTTTGTCCACATCCCTCCAGATATCCAGGCCACCTGCTTTTCTTCTCCCATTTCCCTGTCTTATTACAGCTGCAGACCAACCTTCCCATTTCATGCTATGCCTAGCAAAGACGGCTTTCCATTCGCAATACTGCCCTAAGAAGCTGTTTGCATTACATATAAAACTTGCTCCGTGGGTTACAGACTATAGGCTGGAGTTTCCCACTAAGCCAAATGATAGACCTCCAGTTTTGACCCCAGCATTACAGGATGTGCATTTGTGCATTGTAGTTGCTGTTCTTTTCTATGTCTTTCCCGATTTTCTTTTTTTTTACACTTGAGGTGGGATATGCTTCATTAGGCTTATTGTATAAACAAGCTGACAATTTCCCATTAATTCAATTACCTAGTAATACTACAAGCCTTTCCAGCTGCTGAAAAAGAAAAATAAAACAACCCTAAAGAAATAAACACTAGGACAAATACAGTGGGGTGACATATGATGTTTTCAACTTCCTATGCAGAGGGAATTCTCATATTATTTATCATGGCACTAGCTCCCCAGGCCCTCAATGCTTTTTGTTTCTTACTAAACCAAAGACTAGGACCTACCACTTTTGAAAGCCCTGCCTGCACAGCCTCAGCTGACTCACAACAAATACTTACCATGTAACAAGAAATAAAGGCAGAAACAGGATGCATGTGGTTGACAACTGTCAGTTGATCATCATCAGTTCAAGAGTAATAACTGGAAGGTGTTTGGAAGAGAATTCACCAGGAATTGGCGTTCCCTTCCCTTCTCTTCTTGTCCTTCTACTAGTGCAAGAGAGGAGAGAAAATGAAAAAGAAACTGGAGGGGAAGGAAAGAAAGAAGGAAGGTAAGAGAAATGCTATTTTGAAAATAATAATAAAGAAAACAAAAAGTTTAAAGAGATGAAAAAAGTTGCATGGAAATCTTTGATTCATGAAGATATTCTTCCATGAAAATGCATTAAGGTACTGCTAGAAACTCCCTGACAAAGTACACTTTTTGAGAACAGAGCTAAATGGAGATATTGTCTCCATTATATGTATCCTAAAAGCAACAGACTAAATGCAACTTCTGCAGGGTAGTTACGTGTAGTGCTGTGCCACAACAGTTATCATTCATCCAGCTGCAGAGCTCCAGATTTGCTCCTCAGAAATAATCCCACAGAATCAATTCTCCACAAACCATAATCCTTCATTGCTGTTACTGACTATCCGGTGACACAGACAGTCATCGTGCATATTTGCTTATTTGAATAGGATTGCATCATTCAATACATATCTGACATTTGATACATTAATAATATTTCCTCCTGCTTTAATTGGCAAAACTGGAATCTTATTTTTGCATTTCTTGAAGGTATTATTAAGTGCAGGGGCAGGTGCTTTTCCCTGGGCGCAGTATATGCTGCTCTTGCCCCACCTCCCCCATGGTACTTACAGGTGGGTTTCCACTAACCTCATGCAGGCAGGGCTGGCCCCACAGTCAAGTTCTAGAGCTCTCTGAGTTTCTACCCATCAACTGGCTTGCAGGAAAGCTGTCCTGTGAACATCTACAGTATATAGGACAAACTGGCCTACAGTAAATACGAGCTATTTGCCTTAGTTTCACCCTGATCTCCAGCAATTTGGCTGTGCACCTCCCCACGCAAAGATAATCCTGAAAATCTGTCCTTCTTTCACAGTCCAAGCCAGCATCCAACTCCTCTGAGTTCGTGTTCATGGCATGGAGTGTCAGTTATTAAATTTACAGAAGGCTTTTATTTGGCATTTCGCAAAATTGGCCTGAGCTAGTGTGTTTGGATTTTTACTTTTCCCTATGTTTGCCAGGGGGCTGGATCTAAATACTGGTATCCCTCTAACTTACAAAATTTGTGAAGCACTTTCAGACTGGCAGGAATGTTACTGCTCTGTAAACGTCAGATATCAAAGTATTCATTTTTATTCTCACTCCCCTTCTACTGTGCACAGTTCTGTACTTACAAAATAAGATTTTTCTCTCATTTACACTGATTGAAAAAGAGCTTATTTAAATCCTGAAGTTTTTTTAGTGCCAGAAGCCAGGTCCTTGGCAGGGTTTTATTAACGTCAGGTTCCCCAGGACCCATCAGCTCCCATGGAAGACTAATATTGCACACAATTTACCTGAGGAGTTTTGATCCTAAACCTAAGTGACCTCACTGGGCAAAAGCAATAATATCCTTTCGTCATCTGGGTACTGGACTGCCAAAAGCGCTCTTGCTCAGTGTGAGAGGAGGGAAAACTATTAATGAGCTTCAGGAGGTAGCCCCATGATGTGATGGATATGTGACTGGACCAAAATCTTCTTGACGGTGCATTTTAGAAGAATGTCCAGCCACCACTGTGATCCAGAAGAGATGCAAGAATCTTCCTCTTACTTGTTTCTTTGGTCTCTGTCTTACAGAAGCCCCACAAAATCAAAGACAACAGTGCTGTTTCAGCAGCCCACCCCTGGAACAGAGACTGAGCCGTTTGCTCAAGGCAGCTCAAATTCTGTGGGAGAGTGCACACTGAACTAGGAGTTCAAATTCTCATCTGCTGCCTTCAGCAGGTTGTTCTCTACCACTCGACTGTGGCTAGAACATGGGCAACCCAAGACCATCTAGCATCTAACAGAAGTTGCCCTGGTTGCAAAGTGTCCCCATGTCTTGTCTATGGCTCAGCTCCCTCCGCCCCTCCTTCCACACTGAGTGCTCCAGCCCTGACCATCTCAATGGTCTCTACTGGACTTGATCATCAATGCTGGTCCTGCACTAGGCAGCCCAATGCTGAGCACAGCATCCAGATGTGGCCTTGCCAGTGTGCAACTTGTGCACCAGGATCCTCACCTCTTCTTCTGCAAAGCTGTTTTTAATCTGCTAGCCCCGGTTTGTCCTGCTTCTTGGGGTGGTTGGGTTCCAGCTGCAGGACTTGTCATTTGCTTTGGTTGAACTTCCTAGAGTTCCTGCCAGCCCAATTCCCATCCCATCCAGGCATATCTGAATCAATAATGGTGTTAAATAGTATCTACCCCAATATTGACCCTCTCAGAAACTTCCCTTGTAAGCTACTGCCACTGAATTCAAGCTGTTGAGCCCGACAAGCTCTCTGAGCCTGATGATCTACTCAGGACTACTGCCCATAAACTTGCCTAATGCAGTACAAAACAGTCTCATCTACCATGAGCCTGAATCTATGCGTACCCCTCCTCATCAATCATTTCAAACCAAAGAAAATAATTTCACTCTGTATAGTATGAAGAGTTGTGTCCCTTTTCTGGGCCCTACAAGACCGTTTTTCTTAGCAAGAGTCCCATTCTTTACCAGTAACTGGGTACTTCAAACTGCGGTCAACGAATGTATTGAGTGCATAATTGTGTGTTTACTTGAGCATGCTCTCATACAAAACTAAAATCAATAGAAGAGAAAATAAAAGTAGGAAATGACCATTCAAAGTTTTGCCCAATTTTTATCTGTAAATGAAAACTGTTAGAGTAGTACCACAGGAGACTTTTTTTCAAGAAAGTAAGCAGCCCTTCCATTTAAACAGTCTGACAAGCTTTGCCGTCGGGCACTAAGGCAGAGAGAATCTTGCTTCCACATCTCCTCTTTTATGCACTAACAGGAAAACATAAAAAAGTTGACATTCTTCTGACAAATCCTTAGAGTTAATCTGTTTTATTTTAGTTGCTGGCGTTAGAAAAATTGAATCCCCACCTACTCAGTTCTCTCTTATGCTATATTAATATTTTAAGACATTTCAAAATATGCCTGATTCCCAACCACAAACTGAAGAAAAAAGATGTCGGAAAGGAGGTTACAGATTTGAGCTCTCCTACTGTTAATTCTCCCACTCACACACCTGTGCCCCACAAGTTATTGAAAGGGTATCCCAGGGAGACTAAACGTATATCTAAAAAAAACACAGAGAGATTTCCATCCATTCAGGAAAACAAAATGAAACAAAAAAATCAAACAGGGAGAAAAACAAAAGTAAGGAGAGGTGGTCCTCCTATAGGGCGAGAAAGTCTGAGAAGCTGTAAGGTAAAAATACCAATGTAAGTTCTGGCACCTTTTCCTTCACCAGCTTTTGTATTTGTTTCCTAATTGCAGTAGCTTATTTGAGTTTATTTGACCAGAGCATTTAATCCAGCCATCATCTCTTCTGGCTCCTACAAAGCATATAGCTATTATCTATAGCTCAGAAGATGCAGCTCCAACAGCCTGAGGCTGAGCAGTAAGGAGAAGAGCTTGGGCTAACTTGAAAGGAAAACTGTCTCACCCAGCAACACACAGATGCTGTCAAAACCCAGAATTTTACCATTTTGATTCGCTGTTGAATGGTACATGCAAAAAAAATGGTCTGGATAGCTTGTCTAAGGTGGATTTAGCAGATGGTCCTATAAACATCCTCAAAAGCCTTTATAGGCTGTAGATGCTGAGAATGATAAGGAACAACCCTTTTCAGTCTGTTGTCCAATGTGTGTCTGATGAGGGCAGGAGAACAACCACCTGGTTTGATGCTGGCACCCACCCTTAAATCCCCACTGCTGATGTCATATAACTTTTTGCCTGTATCTGGGTTGGAAGGGACATGTGGAGGCTTCCAGACCTACCTCGCCTTTGGAGCAGGACCATTGCCAACAGTTGATCAGTTCTGTCATGGTTTTGTCTCGCCAAATCTTGAAACCTTCCATGACTGGACAACCCAGCACCCCACCAAGTACTACATCTTCTCTAAACACCCAACATAATTTTCAAGCAAGGAAGGTAAAAGTGACTGTGCCCTAAAAAGGCTAAAAGTGAGAGAGCCCTAAACACATAAACCTCTTAGAGATTAGGATGCGTGTCATTGTATCCAAGTGAATTCCTCCTTAATTTTTCACAGCATAGCCCAATGGATAAGTAGCCCAAGAGATGGGAAAGTGAAACATTACTTTTCAATCGAGACTGGAGATTTTTTGACGATGTCGTCTCTATGGGAAGAATTGAGACGTGATTTTAACTGAATACAATACCTCTGGAAATCTGCCTTGAAGGCTTCTTTGAAAAAAAAATATTCAAAGAAATGAAGAAATTCTGTAGTGGCAGGTAGACTATTGAAAAGCTGTATTGGGGGAGGAGCAAGGGAAGAAAAGGAGAGAAAAGCTTTGAAGGAAAGCTCAAAAAATATCAGAGATCATCGTTACAAGGAAAGAACACACCGAGTCCTAGATGTCTTTCTGTAACATCTCTGTTTCTTGGTGACTCAGACCAAGAGGTTTGGCTGTCGAAAATTGAGCACACCTGTCCAATTATTTTACTAATTTCAAGGCCTGTCTGATAAATAAATATGCTCTGAGTTTAACAGATTTCACTAGAAATAACATATCCTACGTACCAGAAAGAGGTTCATGCTGTAAAACAGTAATGTCATGACCAAAGGGAAGATTGCTTAATTAGCTCGTTATTTTTCTCAAATGTAATGGAAAAAATGAGCTGATTGCAGTATGGCTATGTCTGTGTTTCCAATAGTTACAAGACAAAAAATTTTTAAGTGGTGAAGACTTCTAGATTAATACTTCCTTTTTTTTTAAAAAAAATGGCAGTTTATTTTATACAGACCTTGAAAGCTACAAAATCCCTAAAAACAACTCTCAAAGCAAAGGTATGAGCCTTCCTAACTCCAAGGCAGAAGTCAGGAGGAAGAATGCTTTGTGGAGGAGGCGGTTTCTGGGGGACCTTTCCAAGTGCTGAGCAAGATGCGCTCCTCTGTCCAGGACCACTTAAATCCTAGGAGCACCTCTCTCTGGAACAGTCCTTTGGCCATGCCAGCACCTCCAAAGAACATAATCAGCAGGACGCAGAGAGTTTCTTTGCTGTGGGCAACGGCTGCTTTCTGAAAGCTGGGACATGGCACGTGGTTCAGCAATGGCTGCGTTACTCCAGCAGGTTTTATTTGGCTCCGGCAGGTGTTACCAGAATGAGTGCAATCTGTTCTTGGAGTGAGGAGATGCTTTCCATTAGAAGAATTGCCATTTCCTCCCACTCGTGAGGCTGCCTGTGTAGAGTGAGCTGTTAGCAACAGGGCATGGAATGAGAGCCGTTTTCCAGACATCATACACCACCTTCCCCCACCCCACTCCAAGGATGGGGTTGACATGACAGCTCCCATCTACTCACACTCAGAGATGTGCATTCTCCCTAGCTTCCTTTAATAACTCATCCAGATGGAGAAAGTTAAAAATGAGTGTGGTTTAGGGATTCAATTATTTGTTTTCAAACCAGTGCAATCCCTACCTCTCTGTTGGGAGAGTGATAAACATTTGAGAATGAACTGAATGCCCTACAGCTGATAAAACTCAAATACAGCTTTTCTGGAGTCCACATTTGTGGTGCCATGGACACAAAATCAGGGTCTTTTTCTGCAGCCTAGAGCCCAACAGACTGTCTCTGGCCTCGAGGACTCTCAGCACAATATCATGATGCAGAGGAGGAGAGCCCTCATGCAGAAAGGCTGGGTAACTCGATCAATGGCACACAAAAAAGCTATGCCAGGGATGGGCTATGACTTTTCCTGAGTGCCCCCTCTGAGGAAAGATATACCATTTTAGTCCTGGTCTTTGCATAGTACCAGTTATGATGCTTAGGCCAGTCATTTTAATGTATAACTCAGCTATTCACATCTGCCTAAAGCATCTTCCCCGAATAACCCTGAAGCTGGACTTGAAGGCACTCACAAAAAGAGAATCTGTTATGCCCACTAGGAGCTCGCACCAGTGGCTGCTCCTCCTCCTTGCCAGAAAGCAAGCTTTCTTTCTCATATGAACTTTCCTGTCTTTCATTTCCAGACATTGTTTTTTGTTCTTGTTTTCTCCACTAGATTAATAAGGCCCTTAATACCTGCTATTTTCTCCCTATGAAGTTCTTATACCCTGTAATCAAGCTACTTTTGGATCTTCTTCTCAAAAACCAGACTCAGCTCTTTAAGAATTACTGCAGAGTATCTTTTTTTCCAGAACTGCACCCTATCTTTCCAAAGCTGCTGTTAAAGAGTATCATGTACAATCATCCCTCGTCCCAGAGAGCAGTCCCGTTCAGGAGTGCTGTTAGGTAAAGACATGACTATGTTGCACAGTACTCCAACTAAATCAACCTCATTGTTGTGTTAGCGTCCAAGGGCTTTGACTCACGATCCCTTTTGGCTTTAATCTGCTATAATCAAAGGGTTTCTGTCCCTAGCGCTGTGCCCCAGCCCTCTGCCATAGTAACAGTGAGGTTACTGCTTTAGCCACATCAGTTGTCAGCTGGGCACTCTTCAGCCCCAAGCTGTGAATTTACACCCAGAACCCTGTCATAGAGCCACCTCCACCAGAAAAACATTTTGGACAAGGTAGAGCAGTCACCACCTGTATGTTCCAGGTATCCTGGGGGTCAGGAATGCAGCAAATTGTCACTGTATGAAAGATTAAAGCCTTCAGAGCTTTGGTTCAGCAAAGCAATTACATACGCATTTTACTTGTCAACACAAGGCTACTAAACAAAGAGCTTGAGCATTTGGCAAAAGCTGAGCAGAGAAATCGTTGCTGAAACCCAATAAAATTCTCATGTAAGATTTTTCCAAAACCCTGCAAGTAGATCAATGTATTTGATTTTTGGTCTCCTTTTTTTCAGGGACTAGGAGAAATGTTTCAGAAAGCTGTCTCCTAGAGACCTGTCTCTCATTTAACAGGCAGGGCTAAGTGCAGGACAAGACATTGTGGCAAAGCTGCCTGCCCAAAACACTCATGGAAGTATTTATTTAACAAATGCAAGAAACAACTATAGTGATCTTTCCCTTAGAAGTTATAGGGGACTAAATATCTGAGAGAAAAGCAATGCTTTTTGCTTTTCTTGACATTTAATACTATGGAAGGGTTAAGAAGCTACAGCCAAGACCACACTGAGCCCAAGGTGGTAGAGACATGGGAGGCAACCTGGGGGACTCTCCTGGCCAAGAAAAGAAAACTAAGACCAAACAGATATGCTTAGATATACAACCAAGGGTGGACTTTCATTCAAAAGGATTAACACAACAGAAACCAGTTTCCTTCTGTGCAGGCACTTTGGAAAGTACCACAGTCCTGAGCACAGCGGTTCATCAGAACAACATCGAAGCACATACTGAAGGATGGATGGTGTGATCCTAGGCTCTGCTGCTGCACACAGGAGGGTTGATTGCATGGCCATTGCAGCAAATACAAGGTCAAGACAACAGAAGAGACAGCACTATCCGAGCCATTAAGCTCTCTTCTGCGCCAGTGTACTGCTGTGTGGGCAGCTAAAGCAGACACCACAGTTCCTACATTTGGCAGGACACTTCGAAGCCAACCAACCAGCCAAGAATGAGCAGAGAAAAAAGATCTGTTTCACACAAAGCAGAACACTGGTAAATTACCATATGAATCTTATAAATGGCTACTGAGACACTGGGAGCACCTGGATGGGAAGACCTGATTTAAAATCCAGTTTCCAGTCCAATCTGTACTTGGACCTTGGCTCTCCAAATATGAAAGATAGCTGTGCTGCCAGATAAACCTCATCACAGCCTGTCTTCTGCCATAATTGAGTTTCTGCCTCATGATCCAACAGAGAAATGACTCAGCATCACTTATGGGAGGAAAGTGTTGTTTCTCTCTTCAGTCATTTCCTCNCCAGATCCTCTGTCTTGAAAAAAAAAAAAAAAAAAAAAGGAATTTCTATTCTTGAGATCACTCCAATGTTTTAAAAATTAGTTTTGTCCTACGTCCAGGATAGTAGTCCAGGATATATCACGTCCTTCTAAACAGAGACAAGACATCATGGGAGATACTACTTGGTGAGTGAGCCCAGCCCAGAGAAAAGAATGCTGTTGTTATTGCTCTATCTTAATTTTCTACTTTTTGGCAAAAGAGAAACATGCTGTGGGATATATTGGCTTTTTAAAGAGGCTGCAGTTTCCACCCGTCAGGAAGGCTGAACTCTGCTCAGCCAGCTCTGCTCAGAGTAAAATTTATGGCCCTATACCTTTTCCACCTGGGTTGATCTATCATAGCTTTGCCTCTTTCTAGTCAATTAAAAACAGCTCTTATTTTATTATGCACATGTGTGGTGAGTAAAAGAGCTCTAACATCTAAGAAGTGTCATAAAAAAAAGAGAGAGATCTTAAATTCTACCAAATAATCTTTGTCTCGCCAAAGCAATATACAGCCCTCCACACATACATATTTTTGCTTTGTTATGTACACGAGCCTAATAATGACATTTTAATCTCTTGATTAAGAAACCTTTTTCTTCTCATCTGGAAAGAAAAGACCTCCAAAGCATTTTGGAACCTTAAATATAAAGGTATAGGGAAAAGGGACATTTAATATAATGCTACCAGGTGAGCAAGCTGCTACCATTTACACCTTGCCTGAAATGCTGCTCTTCACCTGGGTTTATTATAAGCACCGTCATTTCAGTCCCCTCTGATCACTTAGATCCCATTAGCTGATTTCAGCCCAAGTCGACAGAGACACCTGAAAGAAAAATTAATCCCCTATGTGTATAGTAAGTATCATTGGTCAGACTGCAGAGAGAAACACTCAACAAGGTCTCCACGAGAGACAGGCATGTCATCATTACCTGGATTACTCCCTTGGAGGTGGCAGCCAGTCAACCAAACAGCATGTGTGTAGTGGCTGGCCATTTATCATAGAATGGTTTGGGTTGGAAGGGACCTTAAAGATCATCTAGTTCCAGCCCCCCTGTCATGGGCAGGGACACCTTCCAGTAGACCAGGTTGCTCAAAGCCCTGTCCAACCTGGCCTTGAACACCTCCAGGGATGGGGGCTCCACAACTTCCCTGGGCAACCTGTTCCAGTGCCTCACCACCATCAGAGTGAAAAATTTCTTCCTAATATCTCATCTAAATCTCCCCTCTTCCAGTTTGAAGCCATTACCCCTCATCCTATCACTACATGCCCTTGTAAAAAGTCCCTCTCCTGGACTAGCCCTGGCTGTCTCTGCACTAGCACAGCTGTCTCCGAGGCCGCGACGGGGAGAGAAGTTTATTGCTGTGGAATAGAAATCAGTTTTGCAATAGATCTGCTGCTGCCTGCATGGAGTGAGATGAGAACAGATGGCCCAAAAGCAGGGTTAACACTCGCTGATGAGGACCTGGGAGGCAGAGGGGAAAATCTGTGACCACAGAGATGAAAACCACTCTGATGGCAGAGTCCTGGGCTGGCAGCTGGGAAAGGGTGGTGGCTGGTCAGCCCAAGGAGCAGCATGAAAACAGGATCCAGATCACCACGTACAAATACAGAGTTGCCCACGGGCAGCCAGGTCTCTGCTGGACTAAACGAGGTCTGTCTCACGAAGGAAGAGTCCCTTGCTAGCAGGAAGGGGACTGAGCCCTCAGTATGGAAAGACAACACCTTGGGCACAGAAGACCTGGAGTCACTTGATTTGGATTCCAGGTAGTGTGTCACTCCTCCTTTACACCAGAACAAGGGAGAACAGAAAGAAATGTCATTACCCACAAATACATTGCTTACTGAGGGATGGTGCGCATGAGCGGGCAGCACATTCACAGAGTAGTTGCATTGTCCAGATACGGCCTTTCCAGGAAGAATTCAATTCCCCCACCACACAAGCTATTTGCAGCTATGAAAATGTTGTCCATTTTTGTAGGGAATAAAAAGATGCATATTTTTCACTAACATCTCAGCAGATGTTGTATCTTATTCCTGACATTAGCCGACTACTGTTCAAAAATCTGGGTGAGATGTATCCATCCTTCTAGTCATATGCCGCCAGCTGCTAATGGAAAGCACGTATACCAGCTGAATTCATCAGAACTGATCCTGTGCTCATGCTTTCACAGATATTTCATCCTTCCTCCAACTTGTCCACACTTCCCTCTCTCCCACTCCCTCCCCCTCCCAACAACAGAAAGCACAAACTGATAAGAAAGAAAAAAAAAGAAAAACCAACAAAAAACCCACCACAACACAACATATAAAACAACAGAGCAACTTAACTGGACCAGATGGCATCCACGAGAAACTGAAATACAAGCACGCATCAATTACTGAAATATTCAGCCCTCATAAACTTTCAACAAATATGTTCACATAAACAAGATCCTACATTCTGCATCCTAATTAATTTTCACATTTGTACAAAACCTCTTCCAAGAACAAGAAAAAATATTAAAGGAACACTTGCTCAAAGTGTTTTTTTTCCTCAAGTAACTGAAAGAAAATTCTAGTTTTTCTGTTTCAGAGGAATACTTGAAACCCCTCCTCAATTTTTGTAACGAATTTGAAGGAAGGCTGATTTTACCCACAGGTGTGGCTTTTCCTCTTGAAGGGGGGCCTAAACACTTAGATGAGCATAAAACTTGCTTTTGCTTGGCATTAAATGTGAAGGAAGGAAGGAAGGAAAAGGGAACCTGAATGCACAGCAAGATCCCAAGCCAAACTGCAGAGGAAAGACAGACTTTTTCAAATAACTGATTCTTTGACTCAGTAACTGAAATGAGGAGGTGGGAAGTGGGAAGCCTTTCAGGATGAAATCTGGGCTATTCTGCGAATCGAAGTGATTTTGGCTAGGCTGAATGCAGCCTTTGCACTGGCATTGCCTCCTGCCCCAGCTTCAGTGGTTGGCATGCTGCCATTTGTGCATAAACGACATGGGATCAAAGCTTCAGCAAGTATCACAGGTGGTCTTAAACCAGGAAAAGATTGTAAAATCATTTGTGAAGAGCTTAGGGTTTTTTCTCACCCTCAAAATAAAGATATGTGCATATATATATATTTACCTTTCCGATGGCTGGCTGAAAAGTGGAATCATTAGTTTGCTGTTTAGAATAATTTAGCTATTATCTCTCATCCCTCTGTCTTTAAGGCGACAAAATTCTCTACGAATGTCCCCCCTCCTCATCAAACCTTTTCGTTTGAGAAGTGCTGTGATATTTAAGACAAATGCATACAAAATACCCTTTTGCCCGTGGTCTGAGGAGAGGGGAAGAGGATTTGTTACCATCATGGAGGTGACCAGCCCAGGGGCATGGGCCCCATCACCCCTCCTTCTAACAAGTGGGAGCAACCTCCCCAGCCCCGCAGCAGGGCTGGTCTTGAGGCCCCCACCCAGGACAGAAACATGGACCTGGGCATCAGGGGACCAGTCTTCCCTGAGGAAAGTAGCTCAAGCAGCAGCATCACTCACTTTTGGAGCATCTCTTCCCATTCAAAGGCACCGCTGGTGGTCCTGCCCCAGTGATTTTTCTATCCCCTGTTCAGTAGGGCCTGGAGACCTGCAAGGGGCACATCTCTGTACCACTGATGGCCAAGACACACGCAAGCAGCTACGATGGGGAAGGACTTTTCCAGCTGACTCTGATATCCAGCTAAGGCAGATAAAAACAAACGACTTTGTGGTCTGGTTCAAAGCACACTGCCCTGGCATCTCCCAGCACAAAACTGGATCTTTCTCCATCCTTGTGACCACTACCACTCAGTCTTTGTTTTACCTAATCCATTTAGTGCAGTTTGTGGCTTTGCCATGCGAATCGGATACAATGCATACCTGTGTGCTTTATGGCTGTGTAGGAGTTTGTACAATTACATATTTCAGCTCCAGTGAAGTCTTTTGTTATAGAAAAAGACCACAGTAGAGCTAAGGGTAGTGAGAGAGACAATGGCTTCTGTTTAACACAGCAGAAACACCATAAACTCTCATTTTTAAAGAGATGGAAAATATGGGTACATTGGTTTAGAGAAAGAATTGTCAAATATGACCTGTCTGTCAAGGAAGACGAAAGAAGACAGGTATGCAACATTTCATGTGAGGGAGGCTGACAAAACTGGCATTATCATCAATCTCAAAATGCCATATAAGTGGTTAGACAACTGTGTTGCTCCAGGATAATTTAATCTAGGTGCTATTGGGCTCCACTTTAAACACTGTAGAAAGATATTGGATTAAGAGTTTTGTTGTTTTTTCCCCCCCTATTTTTGTTTTTTTTTTTCCCTGCTCTGATTGCCACTTGGATTCGCTCTGGTGCTAATGGTGCTACAGCCAAGTTGTAACACCAGGCCAAGCTTGCTGCAGGTTTTTTCCTCATACATGTGAGAATTCTTCCCAGAACACGCGGTTGGTGAGTTCCGCTCCCTATCTAAGCTGCTGGCAGTCATCTTGTTCAAGTTTGGCATCTTTACTTTGCAGCAATTTCTCTGACAGCAGGGTTGACTTTTTAATATTTTTTTTTTTCCGTTTTCTCGTAGTTATGCTTTTGTTTATCTTGGGATACTTCCTCTGTGAGGCTCAGGGCACCAGTTCATACAAGTACACTGAGGCACAGGATCCAGAGCAACCTACCAAGATGGCTTCACTAGAGAAAGACTCTTCTCTAAGATGTGACACTTTCCTGAAATAGGTAATAAATAAAAAACCAACAACAACCCCAAACAAACAAAACCCCAACAACTAAAGAAACGCAAGG
Organism: Himantopus leucocephalus; assembly: GCA_003993805.1. Classification (NCBI taxonomy): domain Eukaryota; kingdom Metazoa; phylum Chordata; class Aves; order Charadriiformes; family Recurvirostridae; genus Himantopus; species Himantopus leucocephalus. The sequence goes on from RSEF01000003.1 coordinate 17,798,107, forward strand.
CAAAAGTCATTAGGATTTGAGTGGCACTACTTACCTAGTTGTAAATCCAGCTCCTGTGAAGATGGAAACTCCCACCAACCTCTAAAGCACCAGGGTGTAAAATTAACATGCAGTATTTTAGATGGAAAGAGGCAAAGAACAGAGTATAATCAGTGGATAACCCAACTAATAGGCAGGGAGAGTCCATAGGTAGCAATGGATCCCATTGCTGAATCTACAGCGATGGTCACCACAAATGCCTGGGCGATTTGTAATGGCCCTACACGGAGATGCCCTCCCTCACAAACTTTTGGGCTGGAATCTGTACTTAACCCACCTGGTGTTCAGAAAACAGTGGCAGGCAGATAGCTGTGAGAGCCAAGAGAAATCTCCCCTGGAACCAGGCCTTAAAAGACTAAATGTGTTCACTTGGAAGAAGATTAGAAAAAAAATGGCTTTGTTTATTGTCCATGAAATGTCTCCTAAGCATGGGCAGGAGATACAATGGGTCTGTCCCAGAGGAGATAAAGTTTTTTGAAAAGGGGGCAGGAGAGTAGCATACGGATAGGATTCAGTGGCCAGCCCTGGAGCAGGTCAGCGCCCTGGTCCTCAGCCCAGCCATAGCCAAGCACCCACGTGCATTGCATCAAGCTACACATCTGCTGGGTGCAAAGATCATGAGAAGCTGTATGTAGGATGGGGCTGTTATTTAATAATGCTGAGGTGTTGCCATGCATTCCTGTGAAAGACAAGGTGATGGCAAAAGACCCTGTGGGCAAAATCACAGCAACTGCAGGGAGCAGATCAGACCTGCTGAGGAGCCAGGGCTTACATGGACAGATACTGCTTTCCTTGCCCATCCCCAGATCTCTCCAGAGATGCTCCTTCTCTCTGCAAAGCCTCTCCTTCAGATAGGGGTGCATATCTCCAGAGAAGGAGACTCCACAGCCTCTCTGGGCAGCCT
>RSEF01000003.1:17805163-17838702 GCA_003993805.1 Himantopus leucocephalus
AGTCCATCTCCTCGTATGGCTGGTTCAATTTTCTGCTAAATACCTTCCCACAGGAAACAGCACAAAGAATGCAGAGGATGGATTTCCTAGATTTTGTGCCATGCTACAGAAGCAACCGCCCATTTTTTTCTGTTGAGATGAAAACCTTTCTCAAGCTCTGATAGACAGCTTCCATGAGTAGAAACCACTGGATACAACTGTGTGTTTCTGTTAAAAGACCAACATTTAGCCAGATTTTAGCCTAGAAATATGTCTAGAAATATGACAGCAACACTGATCTCCTTATCTTGGCATTTCCCATTTCTGGTATGTTCACGTTGACGCGTTAAGCTTGAATATCTGGATGTTATTTGAATGTGTAATTAAAGATATGATATAGTGTCTATATGGAGAGGGACATCTGTAGCTGCAGATACTTAAATATATGACGTATTTTTTGGAAGTGGGGAGGAATGAGAATGAAGACATTTCACTTTCATTTTCCAATCATAAGAAAACTGTAAGGCCATATTTTAAGCCTAACGGTCTGGAGAGCATCAGTTTGACTAGAAGAATTAAATTTGATGTGTGTATTTCTGTCCCAAAGTTCAAGACCCTAGGAACACTGCAGGTCTGAGCTCTGAATCAGCTCCTTACACAATAGATGTCTTAACAGCACAAATAACTATTACAGACTGAGACAGGAGGAGCGGAAAAAAAATATCTAAGGATCAAGCAGCAGACAATGTTCAACAGTCCAGGACAAAACTAGTATCTCAGTATTCAGCTTACTTGAATTTCTGGGTTTTCTCATGTCTTCAGTTCCCTCCCTTTTTTCCCTCCTCCAGGTCATGCTTTTCTCCTGTCACTTGTTTTCTTTTCCTTGCATTTGACTTTGTGAACACTGGGGCCAGTGTAAGCCCTAGTGCTGGCTGAGACGTCCTTGGACCTCCATATGCAGGCTGTGTGTGTGCACCTTGCTCCTCCCAGAGGACCTGCTCCAGGTGCCCTTGATGGTGACTCTTGGAGCAGATCTGTCCCACCTGCCTTGTCTTGACCCTGGCAACACACATGATTCAGGTTTTGAGTTGACCTGAAAATAACATGAAAACAATGCCTTAAGCAATAATCTGGTTTTGGTAACTGATCCTCTGAAGAGCACATTCAGCAGCCACTCTCATACATCCCACTTTCCCATGCCTTAGGTAAAAAATTGCCCTCCTTCAAACTCTGGGCGCCTTTGCAGTGCCACAGAACATAATAGGTGGTGAGCACAGCCACAAGAACAAAACCTGAGGTACACAGTCTAGCTTCACTTTTTTTTTTTTCCTACAAAGTGTTTCAAATTCGGTTTGAAAACTTGCCAGATCTTGAACATGAAAGCCATGGGATGCTGAAAAGCTTTCAGCACATTCAGTGCTTTTCTCTTTGAAACCAAAATTGTCCTGAAGTGCCTTTGGCTGGTCTAGTGCCAAAGTGGGTCCGCCTCTCCATCCCCATGAGGCAATCCTAGCTCTCCTTATCAAACGTGATGTTCCTGATATCTTGTCCTATCCATGAAGATACAAAGAACAATTAACAGCCCTTCTATGGAGCAAAACCAGCTTTTTTATGAATGTGAGGCTTTTACCATATCCCTCTTCAGTCTTCTCTTTTCTGAACTGAACCAATCCTGTGCAATTCTGGCACAGATCGTCGTTCTCTAAGACACTAAAACATCATAGCACCTTGATACCTCCCTGCAGTTTCACAAAATGCTCCTCACCAATTTTCATTTCTGCAACAGGGGGTCTTTGGAAGCGAGTATTTCCCCTTGTCTTTGTTCCATGCCTGTTATCCCCAGATCTGGGTGCCTATACCACCCAGAAGAGCCTAAACAAGAAAGAACTCAGTTGAAGAGTCTCCTCTCCTGCACAGGCCAGATCCTCATTCTCCCACATACAACGATCACCCACATCTCAGACTAAAATGTGCTGCAGGCCAGCTCCTGGCCTTGTGGAGCTGGAAACAGGAGGAACAGGATGAAAATCACACCAGGTGGTTGGGGACTGGTGACACTCTGACAGTCCTTAAGGACCCGAAAATCCTCTAAGGAAATTGGGAAAACAGCTAATGTTCCCCTGGGGCACTGAATCCTCCTCCAAACCTGGTTCTGCTGATGCCACATACCTCCTCTTTCCCCACCGGCAGAACATCCTTTTACCTGATGAAGTCCAGAAGCCCCTGCCGCAAAGCCTTGGAGACCGTGAGCTGCCACAAAACTTTACAATGGAGATGTGTGGTTTATGGGGAAAGCTCAGAGGAAGCTCCCCATGACTCCTGCCTTTTGAGATAACAACCTTGTGTGTTTCAATGCTCCTAGACCTCCTACATAACGAGTTCATTTTCTCATGTCACAGCATATTGGAGGGCAAGAAAGACTTGAAGCTGCATTGTAGACCTGGGTGACGATCCCAGTCTGGAAAAATGGATAAGAGAGTGGACTGCTTTTCTCTTCTCAGCTTGGTAGAGTGACATTTCTGCCTGTGAACCAAAGGACTCCGTACATGAAAAAGTTCCAGAATTGTAGTTGAGCAAGCTGATATTGCTGTGAAAGGTGCTTGCATGTAGAGATTGTCCCAGAAAGTGTCAATACCAGCCTGAATTCTCCTGGTAGGAAAAAAAAAAGTACAAATAATCACTCATTTTCTGCAGAAAATTATAGGCAATAAAAATACTCCTGGTGTTCACAGTACACTATAAAAAACGACAGATAAAAATAATACACACTATTAATCTGTCAAGCAGCTCATGTTACAGCAGGGAGACACATCGAACACAGGACCTAGTACCTCCTGTACTTTGGGAGAAATCGCAAACATGAACAGCAGAAACTTCAGTCACGCTGCAGCTTGCATGAAATTTGTCAGAAATAGACACAGGAAAGGACTGAATGAGCAAAGCTGGGCAGAGGGATGGCAGCTTAATTCAGCTTCAAGATGTGTCTGAGCCTTAAGATAGCGATGCAGGTTTCCCTCTTTGCCTACAAAACTCCTGTGAACAAGTTATGCAGCAGTATTTCCTGCTTCTACTTTTCCTGCCAAGGCTGTAATCTTAATAGAAAATTACCATGGCAGAAGGAAACACAAACGTAGTGAAGTATGAGAACAGGGGAAAAGAACAGTAATTCAGAGATTTCGTTTTAAGTTCAAGAGTTCATTTTGACTTTTTTGGTAACAATTTTAACTATTTCCAATTTACCTGATCCCAAAACTCATATGGTAGCAGAAATACTATAAGAATAAATAATAAAAAAAAATCTGGGTGGTTTTAAAGGAAAAACTATTTAACTACTGTGTTTTGTCAGCCTGGCCTCAGTCACATTGTTAGCTGGGCAGCAGGGCAGGGGTGTGTGTCTTTTTCCCTTCTCAGCCAGGCTAGGAGGTGATCTGAGGGGAACCTTATATGATAGTGGTTACACATGGGATTTCACTTCCCTTGATTGCATTGGCAGATCATAAGCGTTCTCTTTCTAAGGACTCATTTATGCGAGTGAGTGTTTCAGCATCTTTCCTGTGAGGGTGGTGAGGCAGTGGCCCAGGTTTCCCAGAGAAGCTGTGGCTGCCCCATCCATGGAGTTGTTCAAGGCCATGTTGGATGGGGCTTGGAGCAACCTGGTCTAGTGGGAGGTGTCCCTGCCCATGGCAGGGGGGTTGGGACTAGATGATTGTTAAGGTCCCTTCCTACTCTAACCATTCTGTAATTCTATGATTTGGGAGCAGTTGGGGTCCCCCATGTAAACACTCAGAGCTCAGATCTCAAGGGAACACCCCCATGAACAGATTCCAGGAGGACAGCAGAGCAATTTAAAAGTTGGTCCCTCTAATTAGCAAGCACGTATTTCCCTGTAGGGCAGAGGGGCTGGAGGCTCTGCTAGTTCACACAGATGTGCTGGCTGTTCTTATTTGGGTACCCACTCCTCATGTAAGCCCCAGCCTGCTGATCTTAGCTTCAACCCTGTGCCTGTGCAGTGCTTTAAGTCCTCCAGCACTCAAAGGATTTAGTTTCATTGTGGGGTTGGGAATTTCTTGCTTGGCTGTTCAGGGCTGAACTCACTGAGCAGGGAAAAGACAAACCAAAGAGAAGATTGAGAAGGACACAAGGTCACAGCTGCAAAAGATGCCCCTTCAGCCTCTGTGGTTCTCATGAGGCAGAAGGTTTTCATCCTTCATTGCTGGAAACTTCCTTTACTCTTACCATCTGTGTTTAACCTTCATCTTCTCTAACCCTCTTGCCAACCTCATACCCACAAGGGAAGAGCAAGTCCTTCATACAATCCTCCCTCTAGAAGACACTCTACAATTTCACTTCATTCCCAGTTTCTGTTGTGTTATTTATACTCTCACTGCTGATGCATTCATATGGCCAAGGCAACATGCAAACAGAGCAGCATTAACCTGGTCTCCTCTCTGCATGGTGCACGTGCATAGGTGGAAATCACCATGCTTTGTACCGAGCAGAGGAGGGACAATGCTGAGCAGCAGCACCCACTGGCTCTGTCTTACATACTGCAATATAGACTCATAGAATCGTCTGGGTTTGAAGGGACCTTTAAGATCATCAAGTCCAACCATCAACCTAACACTGCCAAAACCACCACTAAACCATGTCCCTCAACACCACATCTGCCCATCTTTTATAAGGGCATCTTTTATATACCTCCAGGGATGGCAACTCCACCACTTCTCTGAGCAGCGTGTTACTTCCCTGGGCAGCCTGTTAGATGACCATAAGAAGGGAAAATGTTGGGCTTTTCCAACCAAAGCAACTGTTTGAAGGAGGGGTCTGTTTTAACTTTTGTATTTCACCTTCCACTTGACTGAGAGTGACACTTGCCATCTGCAGAAGAAAGGCTAACCCTTTGCAAGGCACTGCAGTAAGGAGCCCATTTTTTAAGTAAGCTCTGGAAAAATCACTCACCTCTTCAGCCAACAGATGAGAAGCAGGGATCTAGCCCCCAGAAAGCTGCAATGTGCAATTCTGTCCACAACATACTAGAGAAACACTGGAGAGGAGCACCAAGACCACCGGATGATCCAGCTTGACCTCTATGTGAACGCTCTGCTGATATCAGTGACTCTCGCATAGCACGTGCCTCCCATGGTACCTAAACACTATTATGAGACTGGACAGCCCACCTTGTCAAGATCTGATGCTGGTTTACACTGCCCTGACAGCTTCCTGGCTTTGACTGCTTTCTATTTTCATTTTAGAGCATGTACACATTAGTAACAGTGGCTGAGAAGTGTGTTCTCATTATGAATGAAAATCTGCTCTCCAAAAAACTAATCAAGCATCACATTCTTGCCTGAAGCAGTATTTTAATGGAAGAAAAGCTTCATGTGCATGTTACTAAATATCATCTCCTTACAGTTGCATGCTGTTTCCATTAATAGACTTTCCTAAAACTCAGCCATGCTGATAAATGTCATTTTTCATTATAATGAGAAAGTAGGGACATTTTGGATAGGTGTGGGTCTATTTCACATGCCTATAAAGTACATTGAAAAACAAAAGAGGAAATTCCTTCTATTCTTTTCCTTCCACCACAGAACAGTGGATTTCCCAGGCTTGCATCCTCTCATCTACCAACCTCCATCCTGACTACCCATCAGCGAAATGTGTAGTGATATGGTGGTGCTGTCCCCAAAGAAGCTCATGATCTAGGGGAGCTAAAGATTGGTTTTGGTTGTGAATAGAAATTAGTTGATCTCTTCTTCCTAACACCAGCTTAAGCTGCTTCCTTAGCAGGGTAGTTTTATTTATAATCATTTTGTTATTTGCAATGTGATGAAAGACAGGAAAAGTGTAAGAGTGAAATACTTAATTCCCTCTATCGAAGCATTGATTTTGTTGCACCCCTTCTTGTCAGGAATGGGAGAGTTCATCCACCCTGCCACGGCCAACAAGCTACACATCTTTCTAATTGTGGGCATGGTTTCTTTTCTCTTCCATGTAAGGAGAGAAGTGGTCCTTGGCTCTGACAGTGAGGCACTGAACAGAAGTGTGAGCTATGACCCACGGCATCCCATCCTCTCTCCCGGCCCTTGGCTCACTCCCAGCCTACCAGAGCTAACCCAGAAGGTATTGACAGGACTAAATTTAGAAAAGCAACATGCAGCAGGATGCAGTAGTGTTCCTGGTACCTGAAGTCTTGCTCAGCAGCTGCAGTATGACAGTGCTGCTTCTCCCCGTTCCCACACACAAAGTTGTACACCCTCCACCCCCTGAGCAGGTGCATCCCTCCAACAGAGATAACACCTTGGTGCACAAGATGGGTGGAAAACTGGCTGGCCAGTCAGGCTGAAAGTGTGAGCAGCACAACTGGATTCCTGCCCAGCTCTATTTTGCGTGGCCTTTAGAAAGAAACAATAACTACCTGAGCAGCAGGATTTGATCTGCCAGGGGGAACGCGGGATGCCAAGTCAGAGATCACAGAGATCACATCCACATCCAGAGGAACTTTGTGTGGCCCCATCTGCTACGGCCCCGAACGTGGGAGACACTGGTGTTAGTAGCACTTTCCCTCCAGCCAGCCCATTCTTTTTCACTCTAAGCATGGTGAGGCACTGGCACAGGTTGCCCAGAGGAGTTGTGGAAGCTCCATCCCTGGAGGTGTTCAAGGCCAGGCTGGATGGGGCTTTGAGCAACCTGGTGTGGTGGGAGGTGTCCCTGCCCATGACAGGGGGGTTGGAACTAGATGATCTTCAAGGTCCCTTCCAACCTAAACCATTCCATGATTCTATGATTCCCACTCTGCTCCTGCCCAGGAGACTGCCGTGGACCTGAGCACAGGACCAGCACAGAGCACCCCCTCCCTCCCCTCTTTTCTCACCAGAGACACTTCAGTTCTGCAGACACAAGAGAATTAGCAGCTCCCAAGAAGTGAATGCACTTTTTATTCCAGTAGCCAATGGCCCAAAATAAAATATTGCAGCTGTTGGTACCGTGTGGGACGGCAAATTGCAATAATGTTTTCTAGGACACCTATGTTGCAGACTTGGCTGTGGCACACAGCTACACTACAACTTTGCCAACCCGTAAATTATAAATTATGGTTTTACTCTTACTGCTGACACCATCCCACCTTGTGATAGATGTGTCTTTGCACTAGAAAAACCTATATAGCTTAAAAAATAAATTCTTAATAAGGAGTTGAAAAGTTGTTTTCACTTTTTAAATGCAGCCTGTATAGTACAGAAAATAGAGTCTGAGTAAGGCTGGGGAGGCTACCTGAGCAAAGAAGCAAAGCTAAGGAACTGAATAAATGAGGGAGCGCCATATGGTCATGGCACGTACAGATCTAATGCACAAAACTGGTAAAATCGAAGAGCTCTGAGCTACTCTGTGTTTCTCGTGGGACTAAAAAAATTGTGAAAGTGGAACTACAGAATGGGGAGAGGAACTTTAGTTCCTCCTCTCAAGTCCTTCATTCTCATAGTCTGTAGCGTTGGCAGATGGCCTAAAGCAAAATCCTTCACAAGGAGGAAATTACTGTGGATCAATCTGCAAAGGCACACCTGACATTAAAAACATCCTAACCTGTTAAGTGGTTAGAACCATTTTTAAACATCACTCTGGGGCAAAAAAGGAGGTGTTTGATTGAGTTGTAGTGAAACTCATCATCCCTCCCACAGTCTGTGTACGGTTAATCACTACACACTCTGATTTTGCGTGGCATGACATGGGAAACCTGCTTAAAGTTCTGTCCAAAAGGGAGCGTTTCAGTCTGGAAACTATTTTGTCAGACAAGACCACTTGCTAATTTCAACCCACAAATAGTTTTAGAAAATGCCTTTTCTCTGCTAGATTACTACTGATCAAAGTTTCTCTGCTCAGATCCCCCAAGCTATTCCACGAGGAGAGGGAAGGAGATTCAAGCTGAGATTCTGAGATTCAAGCCTGGCTCTGCAAATATGCCCTTCCTTGGGAGGGAAACTGGCAATCTGTCTTGGGCCTGCCAGAAAGTCACCTAAAAAAATGACTGAAAAGGCAAATTGGGGTTAGAGCTGGCACTGGGGAACAGCTGGATCTTGTCTGTTTGTAGGGTGACGCTGTGCCACCGTGGGGATCAGCGGCCCATCGCTAAAGCCTATGGGCAGCTCTTTGCCTGGTTCATGGGATTATCTGTGTGACCTACTGCTGCCCAGGAAGACAGCCGTGAACTGCTGTCCATCCATGCTACACCATCTCCAAACAGCATCCACAGAAACCCCCCATGCATGTCCTCAGCACCTCCCCCTCACCTATCTCCATTGACCAGGCACATGAAGGAGCGATTACCTGGGGTTGTTTCAGCTCGGCTATATCAGTCAGGCCCCCAGCCTGCCAGCTCAGGAATCCGCTTTTAGAGAACAATGTTTGAACAAGCAGCACATCTGCCAATATTCGCAGTGACAGGAGCTATCAGTAAATACAGCAGGACATTTCAGTAGAGAGAGGGACAGTGGTGGAAGCCTCAAAGTGTGTTTGTTTTGCTTTTACATTTCCTAAACAAAATATCTCTAATTTCTATCCAATTCTTTTGGGTTTTTTGGTTTTTTTTAGTTTTTTTGCCAGTAACAGGTGGGTTTATTTTCCCCCCAAACGCTGGGAAAAAAGGACATTAAAACATAAGCAATTAACTTGACCTCACATTTTAAAACATTTAAACAGAAGTCTCTGCAAAACAGCAGCAAGACAGAAAGGTCAATCTCCTATGAGTTTGTCCACAACAAACGTTTTCCCATTACCAGATGCAACACTCAAGCAGAACAAAATCAGCAAAGAAGCCAGTGGAAATGAGGGCTGATACAGGTGAATTCAAAGGCAGATCTTTTTTCACCACCCCTCAGTCAGGCCAGGAACATGCTGGGAAGGGAAACTTCCAGCACAACTGACACTGACTCATACAATTTCTCTCTCTCTTATCTCTTCTGGACCACAGCAGTGTGGGCAGATAGTGGGGGCTGACACTGCTTCCTCCAGTTTGCCCTGTGCCAAGGTGTTATAATGCTGCTCCCTGTGTTTTGCAGCACTGCTCTTCCAGGACAGCCACCAGGATCTGCCAGGGCAGGGGAGGGAGCCAGCACTCACGAGCCGCTGGGATCCACAAACACAAGCACTGCGTGGCAGGGAAACACACGCATAGGATTTTGAACCTTGATAAAGATGCTGGGAGAGAGTAGCTGGTGAAAAGGAGGTAGAATCATAGAATCATTTTGGTTGGAAGAGACCTTTAAGATCATCAAGTCCAACCATCAACCTAACACTGCCAAGTTATCCCTAAATCATGTCCCTCAGCACCACATCTACATGACTTTTAAATACCTCCAAGGATGGTGACTCAACCACTTCCCTGGGCAGCCTGTTCTAGTGCTTGACAACCCTTTCAGTGAAGAAATTTTTTCCTAATATCCATCCTAAACTTCCCCTGGCGCAACTTGAGGCCATTTCTTCTTGTCCTTTCGCCTGTTATTTGGGAGAAGAGACTGCCCCCCCCTCACTACACCCTCCTTCCAGGTAATTGTAGAGAGCAATAAGGTCTCCCCTCAGCCTCCTTTTCTCCAGGCTGAACAACCCCAGTTCCCTCAGCTTCTCCTCAGAGGACTTGTGCTGCAGACCCCTCACCAGCTTTGTAGGGAAAGTTTGATTAGGTCAAACCTGTGCCATTGCCTGCTCACCCTTTAGGGCATCACACGCTGTAATTAATACCCAAGGCTCTCCCACCACAGACACATATCACGGCTGTCAGACAGCACTTGATGGTGGTGCTGGACACACAGCCTGTGCTATGCATCCACCTTTTGGGTGTTGCCGTGGGCCAGAAAAGGAGCCCACCTTCCCACCCCAGGGCTTTGATGCTGAACAGCATGTAAGCCAAGGCTCAGAGCTCAGTGTGTGTTTCCCATCCTCCCCTGCATGCCTGACTACCCCACAGCATGCATGCCTGGCATTTCCTTCCAGCCAACGTTTTCCACTTCTGATGAAGTGGTATTGAAATAGCTATGCTATTTCTCCTCAATCATCCAGGGCCAGTGTTAGCATCACAGCTGTCTTCTTGGAGATACGATCTACAAGGTGTCATGAGTACTTGTTCCTGGTTCTCCTGGGCTCGAAGAGCACAGATCTCCATTTCCTTCTGCACGTTCTGGCCAAATGGACACTTTTCCCAAGAGTTCTTTCTCACATCACTACTTCTTTGTGGAGAAACAAGAGAATTTGATAAAAAGCAGGATTCATCACGGTGAGAAGTGCTCATGGGACATCACCACACAGTGCCAGCAGGCCTGGCACAGCCTCCGGGTTCTTCCAGGAGCATCTGGTTTTCTCATTTCCGAGAATCCAACATCCCCAGCTGAGACTGTTCATGAGACAAGACACTCCAGATTCTGGCTTGGTTCACCTCACATGGGAAATAAAATCAGCCAGAAGGATGAGGAGGAAGCAGTGCTCCATGTAAAATCTCTTTCCCTGGTGTTTGTCATCTTTGGGGTTTCACCTGCTGGCCACATGAGAGAAGATGATCCTCTCTGTACAGCCAGAAGACTTATAGAGCAGACTACGAACTCTGTAGGGTACTTTTATCGTACTTTTATCGCTGCAGCCACAGCAGTTTATCTCGAACATGAATAGGTGATACAAAGGCAGGGAAATGTCAGGGACACACGATGAAATTATCTGAAGAAACAGGAGCTGCTGCTGTTGAATTTGGTGTAAAAAACCCACAACTTTTCAAAAGAGCTGAGGTATCTGCTGCAAATTAGTTGAGAGATAAGGGGGAAAGAACCAGAAAGAAACTAACACAGTCAATAACCAACTCCTTCAAAATGCCAACAAAAAATGCACAACAAAGAGAAAGATTTCCAAAAGGACTATTTAAAAGTCTAAATGTTTGAAAACCTAACTAAAACATACACAAATCAATGTATCATACTGAAAATGTATTCATTTCATATTTTAGTGCAGTTAATTTCCTGTCTTTTGAAGGAAAGACGCTGTCTGAGAAAATGAGTGGTTCTGTGAGCAGAGAAAAGAAAGGACTCTTTGCACAGATTCTCTGATGTCTAATAAAGGTTGAGTCTGTTCTCCAGTCTTTTCCTCAGTAGGAATATTGTGGGATTTCACCTTTCTACTTAAACCATTTATTTTTGTTACCTTTGTAGGGCCCTGTTGTCTCTTCATCTGCTGTTCCAGTGTCAAATTTCACTGAGATGGGTCCAGCTCCAAAGTTTTGGCCCTTTCCTACCCAAAAAAAAGCTTGCAAGATTTCCCCCAAAAGACTTTGTGGGGGCTGAAACTAACAACCCTTCAAAATTATTGTTAAAATCTATAATGCTATTGTAATAACCATCCTCTTCTTTCCAATGACTTACTGCCATTCTTTCAACTTGGACACTTGTAAGAGCATGTGTTTGACCATACAAATAACTAATGGCCACCCCACAAAGAAATCCCATTGCTTGGTCATTTATACATGTTCTTTTAATGAAATGAATAGCAGGTATGTGCTGCTGAACTTAGTATATTAATAGTGTTGGATTAGACACTGTGCAGTAGAAGGGGTGCTGCTGCCAAAAACAACAAAGAGGAAAGCCAAGACATCAATTTAACTGTCGGTTACTATTAGTAGGATCATTCTGATTTAAAGCAATCCCATCAGAATGCGTCCACTATCATAATGAGAGCAAAACAAAAGAAGAAACACAGCTAAAAATCAGGCTCCCCGTCCAGTTTGCTGCTCCAAGTGCCTTTGGAGCACTTGGAAATATCATTCACTGGAGTCTAAGGAGAAAGCTGAAGTCCAAATGAGCAAGTGTAGAGTTCATCTACGGGAGGAAAAATGACCTATTTTGCTGATTTCCTCCAAGTATGAAACCTATTTGATGTTGCATTGTTATTGGCAAGTGACCTTTAAAAATAAAACACAAGTGACTTTTCCAAGTCATTTGTAGTCTCTATAAAGTGGAAGGATTTGAGATGAATGACTGGTAACAGGAGATTGATTTGAGCACTAAGTAAACGTAAGTGGATGGAAAAGAACAGCAAAACGAAAAGAAAAATGGATTATCAGGGAGCCTGACAGGAACAAGACAATGCCAAGAAAACAAATGAAATGCAGTAATGAAATCAAGTTTTGCCTGTGATGCTTCAGTCTATACCAAAACAAGGTTTATCGTGCTTGGCCGTGCAAGAGAAGGCAAGTGCTGCAGTCTGAATAGAGCTGTTTCTTTTTTCTCTGGTCTGGCCTTCGTCAGTGCACGACGAGGAAGATATCTTTCCTAGAAGCTTGTATCTTCTATCTGAAGATAGATACTGGAGATCTTCAAACCTGTTCCTGACCAAAGTTCATCCAAACTGCTCCCGCATTCCCTTACAGGCATAGCAACCAGCCTTGCAGGAGAGACTTTGCTGCCTCGGTCAAGACGGATGGGATGGCAGCTTAGTTGGCACATGCACCCTGGTAGCCCTGAAAAGTTCCATCCGTCAGCAGCAAACCACAAGACCACTCTCTCAGAGTACCACACCAGTGCCAAAAGGCCCTGACTGCCTCTCCTTCCACAAAAATGAACCTGATGTTAGTGCCAGCGTGGGAAAGAACTTGCCATTTCAAAGCCAATCCAGGCACTGCCATGGCAGGAGCAAAGCCATCAGACAGAAGCTTACCTGCAACCAGTCAGCTTCAACGTATCACTGGCTTAAGTGTATTTTTTCCAGGAGACACCGAATGGCCAGACGAGTTTGACCACAACAATCTGCAGAAACATCCTAGTGTGAAAGTGTCCAGGGAAAGGCTTGCCCGTACAAGGAGCGATGCAGCAGGGTTTCCAAGTCGAGAGACAGAGCTGCCACAGAGACAACCGAGAACAGTCACAGCCCCCAGGCTGGAGATAAGGAGCATATTTTAAGTGCTGCACTGAAAATACATGACCTCGTTATTGTGAGGAAGCAAGAGACTGATCCAAAACCCCCTCAAAGTCAATGGAACAATTTCAGACCTTGCTGGGTCATCAAAAGGAAGGAAACAACAAGGTTTAGCTGTACCCTTTCCTTTGCTCTGCCACTTTGAAAAGTGCCAGGAGGCTGTGACGAGACACCCACTCTCAGAGGTTTTTAATCCTCATATTTATTCTGTATACGATTGCTTATATAATTATATATAATACAGATGGTTGTCTAATCCTTAGAGGACATGTCAACTCCATCTAAAGCAGGGTGAGCAGGGACACTTTTCTTTTTCTTCAGAGAACAATCTATTGCCTTAGCAAATCAAATGCAGAAAGCCGCATATCTCTAATTTTGTTCAAAGAAATATTTTTGTATTTTTTCTTCTTTTCAAAATTCAGTAATTTCAGTGAGCACTGAGGCATTTGTCTTGTGTAAGTTAAGCTGCCACCTTTTCAAATTATTTGTCATGTATATCTGTTTTTTAAGGCAAACAGAGATCTTTTTGTTAATACTATATTTATCAGCACAGAAGGGAATCTCTCAGCTCTGTGAAAACTTTGTCATAAAGCAAATCTGAGCAATAGCACTGAAACATATTTTTCTTTCCTCTCTTAAGGCGAGATGGACACCCTGAACTTCCCAATTCTTCTACAGGTGCCAGGACAATGGTTCAGATTGGCAAGAGACTTTTCATCCTTCTCAGTGCCCTGGATCACGCCATACAAAGCTCACGTGCTTCTTGATTCTTACCAAGGCTAAGGCTGTGACACCAGCTGGCAATGGTTAACAATTCCAGCTTCTTACAGTGAAAGAAGATTTTGCTTTGCTATTCAAAATAATTCAGTAGAAATTTTCCAGTAATATTAGAGAGAGAGATGATGCATTCCTCATTACATACACAAGGAGGGTTCTCACACCACCCTATTACTTTCACCAAAATAACATGGTTTTGACCTAATGTGTTGCAATTAGACACAAGCAACACTTCAGGGACTGACATGGTTAGTTCTTCATCATTTAACATCTATTATAGCTGTATTCTTCCCTTTCATCCCAAAGGCACTCCACAAGACAACGAAGTGTATTCATATATTTGGTTTACAAAATAGAACTGGAAAAGTACATATTTCAAACGCAGTCCTACTCAGAGGAAGAAGGATGTTTTGTTTGGCTTTTTAATAAAACAAGACAAATGGGTTTGTGCATGCTGGACTCTGCAAGCAAGGGCTGAAAAGCCAAAGGCACTTCAGGAAAGCTTGAAATCAAACCAGACAAAGAACAGCAGGTACTTGCAAAGGTTTCAGGAAAGGGTTCCGGTGTTATCCAGAAAAAACAGAATCTAACCAGCATTATTTTTTTTTAACATCTTGGCACAAACCTACTTGTTTTGCAGCTGGGTTTGTGAAGACAGAAGGAGAGAAAAGTTGGTGACTTGAAAAACCACCATGTTTATGCTGAATAGTGAGATGTTCAATACATTTCTAGCTATTAGACTAGAGTCTGCAGTGGAAATCAAAGCACAGTATGTGTTTGACGCCTACAGTAATGGAAGGCAGAAATGAAACTGCTCATTGTTTAGCTTTGCTGGTTTTTCCTTGCTACATCACATACATTAACTCAGGATTTAATGTTTTGTGCAACTCTACGCCATGGTTTTCATCAACACACCCTACTGGCATGAAGCTCTCTGAAAATATTGAACATGGCCACAAGCAAATTCCATGCACACTCTGCAGCTACCAAGCAATTTGCAAAATTAATTAAAAAACAAACTAAAAAAATACCCTGGATTTTGGATGTGAACCTTGCAAGGCATCTGAGCACCCACTGACTTGCACTCTTATCAGAGTGGGGCTGACGGCAGTGTGTCCTTCTGAATCAGTTGATATTCTCACTTATTACTGTATTCTGAGCAGAACTTGCATAGAAAACTATTCTCATAATAGTTGCAAACACTGACATTTTGCTATAGAGAAAAAAATGCCACTGCCATTTCAGGAGGCTGTGCCTGCCTGAAGTCCAGGACAACCTTTCCGTTGAGACTGAGAAGGACTCCGAAGAAGAACTTTTCCTGAGAAGGAAGAGGAATATCCTTTAAGGCCTCAAAACATAGATGGGACAAACAAATATTAGCCAAACCCAGGCAGGTCAGAGTAATGGACGTCTTGGAGTGCTGTCCAGACAGAACTAAGGTGGCGAAGATGAGACTGAGAGCTCATGGGATGCTGTAGATGACACTCGGAAGCAATTTTTCACTTGCACCCACAGTCAGGAAAGCAGTCCGTATATCCAGGAAGGGACTTGATTCAAGATGTGCATGCAAGCTTTGAAAAGTTTTGCAACATTGGTCTATACATAATTTTGATGGTATAGGACACATGTCAGATGATGTAAGAGAGGGCAGGAGCAAGAAGAGAGCTCATCTAAGCTGGCCAGGAGTCACCAGCTTTGGCTAAAAGGTGCATAAACTTGATGCTGCATGCAAGCAAATGTGCCCCATGAACAGGCAATGACATGCAAGTGAATCAGGTTATGAATGCCTTTCGTGGAGGAAAAGCCTTTAGACAAAGTAATCCCATCAATTACAGCACAATGCGAGGGAAGGGATTTGCCATCCAGCCCATTAAAAGGAGCAGGCGTATCTTATGCAGTCAGTTTTAAACATCACTGCAAATACAACACACTAAATCACAGCAGTTTAGGCTCACAGTCTATTGTAAGTCTTCATCTAGATTTTGATTAACTAACAGAAATAATATTCCCTAATCCTCCAGAGAACATGTTCTTTGCTGTCCTGAGGAAGTGAGATAACTGTTGTAACCGGTGCTGTGGGTCACTCACGAATGAAACTTGCATTTTAGAGAAGTTCAGAGCAAGGTAAAGTCGCACAATTCTTGCAAAGCATGCATTTAAGATGTTTTCTGCAGCAGAAGCAATAAGTGAAAACAGAAAGTTAGGTTCTGACTCTTGATGAAAGGATTATGGAACTTAAACTATGTTACATCAAATCTCCTGTAGAGAGAAAAAGGATATAAAGACACAAGTAATCACTCCTGATTGCACGTGTAATATATGCTTCTCTTCCATTTTGGCTTGATTCCTTACATCCATGATGTTTAAGAGATCACATTGTCCATGTATCTTTCAATCCCCCACTAATAAATTTTAACTCACTAATCAATCTCACTGAGCAGCTGATGTTTCCAGGATTTTATATCCCTACAAGTTTTGTGAAAATTGGCACCTGGCTAGAGGAAAGCTGTCCAGAAACTGTTCTCCCTGTCTGTTATAAACCGTGCTTGGCAGCAGCTGGTGACCCACCAGTGCAAGTGTGCTGGCTGGCTAACGAGCACGGATGTTGTTCATAGATGACAGGATGGAAGCTGCCCATAAAGGAAACAGGATAGGAACCAGGTTTATCTAGGAAAGGAGTTTTAATTAGTTCTGCTTATTGAACACCTTGTTTTGTAGGACATTGAAGTCCTTGTGGCATGTCCTGCATCATGGTCCTTCTAGCACAAGGCAGCACTATCCAGAAAAAGAGGAACACACACAATGGCAAGACAGACGGTGTGCAAATGTGAGTCTGTGATCCCTAGCGCTACTGACCAATTCCTGCAGGGTGGGCAACAACCCTTTGATAAAGAAATAAGGGAAGAGCTGGCAGCTATGTGTTTTCCAAAGTGCTGGTTTTCTTTGAAAGAATGAAAGTATATTACGTAAATATGAGGACTGTACAGAGGCCAGATTTTATTTGTTTTTAAGCCCTGATGACCAGCCATTTGCACAGATAGGAACTTTGATGCTTGCCTGCAATGAAACAGATTGGAGGAGTCTCATAGCAGTGTAACTGCCCTTACAGGGCAGACTTCTGGCACGTCATTTGTTACCTCCAATAGTCTCAGTGGCCAAATTGAAATAATAGACCACAATAAGTAATTAACCCATAAAGACGCCAACCATGCATTGAAACAGGGGATACAGCAAATTCACAGGAGGGATTTAAGAACATGTGAAATAACTAATGGTGATAGTATTTTCTCTGTGCAAGCAGCTATCATATTAAAAAATGGTTTTGGCTCAGTGAAACATTTGCTTTCTAGCAAAAGCTTTGGTGTGGGTGGTCAGAAAACGTACCTGTGTTTAGTTATGATGCACTCCACCACCTGATTTAGAAGTGTTTCATTTGCCTTATGTCCCTGCTGCCTTTAAAGCACCCCCAGCCAGAGATTTCATTCCTTGTGATCATGTGCCATATCTCAAAAAGAAAAGGGACAAAGTCGCACCTCAGCTAGTGAATCAAATGTGGTTTGGCCCTGAAGCCAAATTGGATGAAATATCTGCATTCATACCATGAAATACTATCCTCCAAACAGGCTGGCCCCATCCAAATTGACTTTGGGGACAGCAGGGAACTCTCTACTGGTACGTGTCACTCTATCAGACCAGTGCAGTCAGCAGCACACAGTTCTCTACAGGACAGCAGCTCTCTTAGTGAACGTCTCTTTATAATGGTAAGTTCAGGAGACCATCAGAGCAAGCAAGCACCAGTCATGCCACTGGCACTTACTCAGCCTACAGAGCAGCAAAAAACTTGCTTGTCCTGTGTTTGGATTTTCTCTAGAAAGTCTACACATCTCACCTGTGGAGATCCAAAATGTGCAGGTCCAGTGTGGGAGGCATGTATTTTTTCCCTGCACACATTATCTGTTTCTTTTCTTAGATGGAACCGAAAGTATTATAGCTTTAGGTAACAAAAAAAAAAAAATGTACCTTGCTTCATTTGCCTTTTTTTTTTTATTTCATATGTGCCAAAACATTCATTTTGCACATGGTAACACTGGTTTCATCTTTCTTAGGAAGAAAGGCATATCCACAATCACCACAAAGAAGCTTTTGACCTTTGCCTGTGCAGGTCCAGTAAGCAAATAATAGTTTAATAATCCACAGTGGCCCACAACCCTTGCTAAGACACAAACACCACTGCCCTAACAGCCAGGCAGGGCTGATGCCCAAACATGTTACAAGGTTAACTCAAAAACTAGCCACAGACCAAGGAAGGGAACTAAATTCCTGAGGGGCTGAGTGAAGGGTCCAGTTAGAAGCATTATCTCACTCAGCCTTGGCTGCGTGGCACGCAAAGCAAGGACTCCCTTGCTGCAGGGCTGTAGAAATATCAAACACTGCTGGAAGCCAAAGCAGCCTTTGGCTGGGACAGCACAGCAAGGATGGTCAATGGCTCGATGTCCAAGTGGAGACCAGTGATGAGTGAATTAGATATTAGGAAGGAATTCTTTACTGTGAGGGTGGTGAGACATTGGCCCACGTTGCCCAGAGAAGCTGTGGCTGCTCCGTCCCTGGAGGCGTTCAAGGCCAGGTTGGACGGGGCTTTGAGCAACCTGGGCTGGTGTGAGGTGTCCCTGCCCAGGGCAGGAGCTTTGGAACTGGGTGATCTTTAAGGTCTCTTCCAACTCTTCCAATCCATTCTGTGATTCTATGATGCCCAAAGCTTAGTGGAAGGGGGGATGGCAACGCAACCATGTAACCTAGCTACAGCAGAGGCACCTAAGCTTCTCACCAACCCTTCAGGGAGCACAGTTGCTTTGCACCTTTTAAACGGAAAAGCAAATGCCAGCCATCCATTAGCAACTCCTTCAGTGAGGCAGAGCAGAGGGGTTCTTTAAATCAGAAAGGCCTTAAAAAAATAAACCCACCAACAGCCGAATACAGTACCAGATCAAAAAAGACAGTGGTCTCAAAATGCACAGCCAGAGATTAATGAGTTGCACACAAACTAGCAAGGAGGCAGGGAACCAGAGAGGAGGCATAGGCAATGGATGCCAGAGCTAGATTTTGAGGGTAGCTCTTGGTGGAGTGCAGACGGCTCAGGAATGTGCCCCAGTGACCCAGATGAGAGGTGTGAAAAGACCCAGATGGACTCTGGCTTTGCCACACAAAAACCAAATCAGTAAACTGCAGTAGGCACCTGCCAGCAATAGACAGTCAAGGGGATCCTGCTGCATGGGGATGGTGCATGGACAACCCATGTGCTTACAAACATGCCTGCTCCATGTAGCCATGGGGCAGCAGGGACAGCTGGAAACAGTAAGTCCTTGCTCCAGGTGTTGAGAAGGCAGCTGCCCATGCTCTTATACCTTGCCAGGCATAAACAGTGCTCTGCTCTGCCAAGGGCATCCACCCTACAGCACAGGGAAGAGACCTCCGACGTCCTTCATCCCAGCTCCTGCTTGGAGCAAGACTATACCCAAACACTAGGTCTGGGAGGCCATGGATTAAATCTGCAAGGTCCTGACAACTGCCAAGTTTGGAGAATCCTTAGGTCTCTGGTCAACTCTTCACAGATTCACAGATTCACAGAACAGTAGGGGTTGGAAGGGGCCTTCAGAGATCATGTAGTGCAACCCCCCCTGCCAAAGCAGGGTCACCTAGAGCAGGTTGCACAGGAATGCATCCTATCTCCAGAGAAGGATGCTAGTGCTTTTCCACCAGAGAAGGGGAGAATGAGATCGACCTGGGGTTTCTTTAAAGCCAGACCCTCAGTGTCCTGAAATTTTCTCTACTGCATATTTTGGAGGAGGTGGCAGGTTTCTTTGTAAGTTCTGATACACGTTTGAAGTTGGGCATAGAGATATGCACTATGGATTTACACATCTCCACTTGAAAAGCTTCCCTGCTCAGCGCTGTGACTAAGCTGGCACCCTTATGCAAGTTTGCAAACTGTGAAGGGGGAGCTGGAACTGGAACCAAAGCGAGTCAGATTTGGGAACACTTTAAGTAAGTGCAATAATGGTTTGGAAGGACAGTTGAGACACCAGCCTGCATAAGGGGCAGAGTTGAAAGTATTCTCACCCTGTTTCAGTGCATACAGGAACCAGCCATCTGCACTGGGACTTCCTTTTAGTTACTGAAGTCTGAACCCACTCAGTGCCACAGGGTTTTAGATTCAACCCTTGTATGAATTATCACAGATAGAGGGCCCTACAGTGCAAAAACCCTCTATGTAAAGTATATTCATAATATCCACATTAAAAAAGAAAGTGTATTCATAATATCCATATGAGTAAAATTTGCCAGTGGAACAAAAGTGTGAACAAATTATTCTGGACCATGATGTCACCAAATAGGTGAGGTGGCAGGAGGAAGAGAGGAAGCTTTTAGGATGGAAAAAGCTGCACTATAGCCACAATGGTGAAGCTCAGTCCTACCACATTCAACAGTGATGCATTCAAGTCTCCTTTCAGCTTTTACGGACTTCCCACAGGTCAAAACCTACATGATCACGACAGAAAACAAAGAGAGGGAGAAGGAAACACAGTGTCTGCAAATCACACCTTGAAGAGGAAAGGGTAGGATATGATTGTAATAAGAAAATAAGGCAACAGGAAAAACTCTTCACATTTTATATTTAAGAAAACCTCTCTTTGCATCACAGGCCAGGCTTTAAGCTGGCTTTAGCAGGCGATGTTGCCCTAACTTTGATTCACATTAGCCCTGGGAAAGTGAAAAAAGTTGTGAGATGACATTTCACTTTATTATTTCCCATGCGCCTGCACCTAAACCAATAAGACCCAAATGTATCTCCAGGCACAACTGCAATGTAAGTAATGAATTAGCATAACAATACCAGTCAGACAGTGCTTTAGGCTCTAGTCAGCTAATATGGCAAATGTGAATTTTTCATAAGATCATAACAATCCTGCCAATCTATAACATCCTCTTCTCAGTTTTTCACTGAAAAGGTATGAACATTTACAACTCATTTTCAATTATCATCACATTCTGAAGGAGTTTTTATTACCTCTAGTAATGACTCATAAGAGTGGGAAACAACAGTTACTCTAGCTCCAAGTCTAAACAGTAATGTCTTAAAATGCCTTCAGTTTCTGTCTTCTGAACTGTCTGATTCTCAATCAATTGAAGGATATCAGAACATATTTACTCTGAAGAATAACAGAAGTTTTCATCTTAAGTTAAATTTAAACTAAGCATCAATCTCCCAGAGAGAAATGAGATAACACAGGATCTCTTTCAGTCTTTCAGATATGCCGAACCACCCGTGAATAAAACAGCTCAGAGCTGAGCCATGGCTATACCTTGCCAGTTTAACTAAACCCATTTCACTGTGGGATTAACAGCTGTGTGTAGGAAAGCCCTGAAATATCTTTTTTTTTTTTAAATCAGATGTTCCAAGACAGAGCATTGCCATTGTGGCTCAAGCACAATTGCTCAATTCAGATCTTGAATGAATTTGATATGCTTTACCAGATTTGAGGCAACACTTGCCCGCATAACATCCTTCCACTGCCTTCCTCCCCCGTGTTCCATTGCTCACGTGCCCTGCACCATATGGATGAACGCACAGAAGTCTGCCACCCCAGGCTTTGTCTGTCTCCTGCTGTAGGGACAGGGGAAATTCCTCCTCCGGCCATTGTGTGCATCACGTTAGATCTGGTTTGGGGATTTGCCCTATGTTTAAGGAAGATGCCCAAGTTCACGAATAGTCCAATTACATATTCCCAAAGTACTACTGTAGTGTATTTTGTAGGAAGGGCTCTAGGAGACCATCTGAGCCTAGAAATTTCCAAGAGAGCTTACTTTCTTGGTTCTTATCTGGCAGTTTGCTATTTCACAGCCCTTTGTGAAAGTACCCTGTAGTATTCCTACTGCCAGGGCAACGGGGGCATAAACTGCCAAAGATTACCTAAAGAAGATTTTCTGCTCTAGGATAAATTTTACATCATTAGCACAGCATGAACAAAAGTAGTGGGATGGAAGGTGGAGAAGGTGTGGAAACACAGAGACAAGGTCCAAGAATTGCATCACCTTAGCCGGCTGAGGAAGCAGCAAAACTTGGTGTGGAAAGTCAGACTTTGCAGATCCATTTTCTGGGCTTTGCTCAGCAGTTGGGCCCTGGGCATAACATTTTTTCATATCACAGAATCATAGAATGGTTTGGGTTGGAAGGGACCTTAAAGATCATCTCATTCCAACCTCCCTGCCATGGGCAGGGACACCTTCCACTACGCCAGGTTGCTCAAAGCCCCATCAAACCTGGCCTGCTTCCTCACTTTTCCTCCAGTTCACCTCTGTTCAACCTGCAAACTCTTCAGGTCAGGGACAGTCTCTCCTGAAGGCCCCTACAAGCTAACCCAATGCTCCTCAAGGTGAGGAAAGCTGCTCCACTCCCCACGTACTTGGCCAAGCATTGGCTCCGCAAGTGTCCTGACCAACCCAAGTGTCTTTGTCCAAAATAACAGAATCACGAATGTGTTTTGGGACACTTCAGGCACTGGATTAATGACAAAACCACCTTGTTGTTGTTGAAACCTGACAGGTTTCACTGAGATCTGTAGAAGTTTTGTGACTACTCTTCTGATCCAATGCTGAGCTTCAGCAGTGTTCAACAAACTTCTCTCTGAGGCAAGGCCTTTCCTGGATTAAAGCTTGTGGCACACAGCTGATGTCCCCAAACCATTTCCTTCCTCGTTGGGCTGGCTGGTCTCCCTCAGCCTGCTGCTTGGCTGTCCCCACTCCCTGGGACCCTTCACCACTGTCACCTCTCGAGATGAACAGCTAACAGCAGGCTCAAAGCAGGTCTGCTGAGCAGCAGGAGATCTACATGACTGTGCCAGGAGGAAGGCAGCGTCAATGGACAAGGAGGGGTGGAAGAAGGTTACAGCACAGAGTGGTAAGAGAAAACCCTCCTTACCATCTAAGATACCATGACAGGATAGGTTCGAGGTAGATGAAGTGCATAGTGAGATAGAGGAAGAACCTGCACGAGCGGTCTTGCCAAGATCAGAGAGACCAACGCCTTGCAACAAAACCTGCATTAAGACCAGTGCTGAGAAGAAACAATAGTTAGTTATGGTCATTGGTGATTCACTCTGGTGCAGAACTGAAGCACCCATTTGCAGGCTGGACCCTTTGCTGCCTCCCTGGGGCCTGAATTAGGGATGTCACCATGAGACTGAAGAGCTTAGTACAAACTTCAGACTGCTTTCCATTCCTGCTCTTTCACGTGGGTACTAATGATGTCGCAACAAAAAGTCTGAGGTCGATCAAAAGAGATTTCAGAATCCTAAAATTTTGGGAGCACGGGTAGTGTTTTCCTCAGTCCTCTCAGTAATGGGGGGAGCCTTTGGGAGAAACAGGCAAGCCCAGGATATCAATACCTGGCTCCAGGACCGGTGCATCTGCCAAAACTTTGGGGTTTTAAACCAAGGAAGAGCTTTCGAGCCTTTGAGACACAAGGTATGCTGGGCCCTGGCGGGATCCACCTGTCCCAATGGGGAAAACATGTCTTTGGGCATAAGCTGGTGGGACTGATTGAGAGAGCTTTAAACTGGAATCAATGGGGGAAGGAATCCAACAGGATTGCAGTAGGTAAGCCAAGTGTTGGTATGGCATTGCCTGAGGGTGGCAATGCTAGTGGGAACATTCACACTGCTCCTGGGAGCATGGAGGGCTCAGGAGCTAATCTGAAATGCTTAAATGCCAATGCACGCAGTAAGAGAAACAAACAGGATGAACTGGAAACATTGGCCAGTTCCCAGAGCTACAATATCATTGGTATTAGTGAGACTTGGTGGAATGAGTCCCACAAGTGCTGGGATGGAGGGCTACAGGTTGATCAGGAGGGATAGGCAGGGGAGGAGAGGTGGAGGTATCACACTATATGGAAGGGAGAGGTTTGATGGTACAGCCTTTACAGTTAGTGATGATATGGTTGAGAGCCTCTGGCTGAGGATTAGGGGGATGGAAAACAAAGGAGATGTTGTAGTGGGTGTCTAATACCAATTGCCCTGCCAGGATGTAAGTGCTGATTCTGTAGGTAATTAGGAGAAATTTCTGGATTGGTAGTCCTTGTCCTTATGGGATATTTCAACTTCCCAGACATCAACTGGCAATACCATACTGCTGTGAAGGGCAGGTCTTGGAAATTCTTGAAGTTTGTAGGAGATAACATCTTGTCACAAGTACCCAGTGAGCCAAGTAGGAAAGCTGCCCTCCTAGACTTGCTATTTGTGAATAGAGAAGGACTCATGGAGCATGTGATGGTAGGCGGTTGTCTTGGTCACAGTGATCATGAAATGGTTGAGTTTAAAATTTTCACTGTAATGAGAAAAAAGGCCAGCAGAGTTGCTACGCTGGACTTCAGGAGAGCAAACTAAGCTATTCAGGGAACTATTTAGCAGAGTACCCTGGGAATCTGCTTTTGAGGGCTTAGGAATCCACGAGTGCTGGTCAGTTTTTAAGAACTACCTTTTAGAAACACAGGAACAGACAATTCCACGGTGTTGTAAGTCAAGCAAGAGGGGCGGAAGACCAGCTTGGCTGAACAGGGAACTCCTCGTGGAGCTCAAGTGGAAAAAGAAATTGTATGATCACTGGAAGCGAGGTCAGGCTTCACAGGAAGATTACAGAGCTGTAGTTTGTATATGCAGGGAGAAGACACGAAAAGCCAAAGCTCAGAGATGAAACTGGCCAGTGTTGCGTCAAATAAGATTTTTAAGTATGTTAATAGCAAGAGGAGGTCTAAAGAAAACATTGGGCTGATGAAGATGGTCATCTGACTAATAGGGATGAAGAAAAAGCAGAGGCATTCAATGCATTTTTGCCTCAGCCTTTTATAAGACTGATAGACCTTGGGCTGCCCGGTCCCCTGAGTTAGAGGACCATGTGTGGGAACAGTGACTTTCCATTTATGGACAATGGCATTGTAAGGGACAAGATGTATCAGCTGAATGTTCACACGTCCATGGGGCCTGACAGGATTCATCCTAGAGTACTGAAGGAGCTAGCATATGTTATGGCAGAACCACTCTTGATCATCTACTGAAGCTGTTGGAATCTGGGGAGGTCCCCGATGACTGGAAGCCAGCCAACATTATTCCAATTTACAAGAAGGGCATGATGAAAGATACAGAAACTACAGACCTGTTAGTCCAACCTCAGGTTCTGGAAAAAATATGGAGAAGATCATACTGGGTGCTTTTGAAAGGCATTTAAAGAACAAAGCAATCCAGTCAACATGGTTAGCAAAGGGAAAGTCCTGTCTAACTTATTTGATATCCTTGATAAGGTCACCTGCCTAGTGGATGAAGGGAAGGAGGTGGATGTAGTTCTTCTGGATTTTAGTAAGGCTTTTGGTATTGTCCCTCACAGCATCCTTCTGGACAAATTGTCCAACTGTGGGATGAGCAGATACATGGTGCACTGGGTGAAGAATTGGTTGAAGGGTTCAAAGGGTTGCGGTGAACAGGGTTACATCTGGCTGGTGACTGGTCACCAGCGGTGTTCCTCAGGGCTCAGTTCTAGGGCCAGTTCTGTTCAATAATATGCTCTAACATTTGGTCAGCCTTGAACTGGTCAGGCAGTTGGGCCAGATGATCATTGTAGGGCCCTTCCAACTGAAATATTCTATTCTGTTCTAGCCAACTCTTTCTCTAAAAAAACCCAAAAAGACAGAGGATGTCAAACCTCCTGGCCATGTCAGGCACAGTCTGGCTGTTATCTGCTTGTGCCTCGTCCTGTATAAAGGTTGGGCATTTCCCACCACATCAGCCAGATGGAGGGACTTTGGAGCCAATGGCTCTAGGAAGCTGTTGCAAGGACTAAATTCCTGAAGCCACATCCCAAGTTTGCTCCTGTTGCCATTACTCATAATTTCATGAGACAAGATCTCGTAACTTAACAATGTATAAATAAACAGATGAACTGTAGGACTTGCTCCTGGATGACTTTTATGAATACATATACCCGGTCTGACATCACATGAGTCACAGCTTATCCTATGGACCACGACGTGTCCATGTATCTAGCAAGAGCTCACGTCTTCTAGTCATAGTTGTTTACCTGAGGCATGCCTCACCATTTATTCTCTTCACCACCCTACAGGCAGTGAGTGGGGATAATGTCACGCAGCTCAGGTAACCAGCAGCCGGGATGCAGACGGCTGGCTGAGCACCCACACTCATAAAATGACTTGTCCACACCATTTAGCAAATAAATTCATTCAGCAAATAAGCAATGCAGGTTCACTCCTGCAGGGGGAACATGTCAGCCCTGAAAAGGACCTCATTTGCCAGTAAGGTTATTTCTGAAGCCCACCATTTGAAAGCCTACAGAAAAACTGACAATCTGCTACATGTTCAAGGCTGGCTGAGCATTTTATTCCTACTGTTGTCTCAACATCTCATGTGCTTTCAAGGTTTTGGATATACTTTGGGAAAAGCTGAAGGCTGGTAACTGTTGTGTCTCAGTTCAGTTGGTTTCCTGTGCAAACATATTTAAGAGCAGGTACTGAGGCTACACAGAGGTCCTACATTAGCAGCTTCCATTTCAGAGCAGGCACTCCAACCTTATACTGGTTGGGTGGCCCATGGACACTTTTTTCCTCGCAGGAAACAAAACCCAGAAGCACCGCCACTCCAAAGCGAGCACATGGAGCACTGGGCAGCTGGCAACCCTGAACCACCGGGGTTTTCTTTGTGCACAACAGGATTTGCAAGGACATAATAAATTTTTATTTCAGAACTACTGTGAGCAAGAGGCCAATTTGCAACCTATTCATCACTTCATTTCACAAATAATTCCAGCTACTATTCTGCACAGCAACCGTGCAGCAATCCTGTCTTCCTTCTCCACTTGAAATACCTTGCAGCCTCTGCCTTCGATTCCTGGTGCTCTGTAGATAGGAGTGCTTTTGCATGCACATGGTTTAGTCTAGGGCTGGTCTCCATCACTAATGCAAATCTTCCTGTTTTCAGCATCTCTTCTGGATGACACCTGGCTGTCATTAGGAAATGAGTGGTCAAAATTTGGAGACAAGATTTTTGAGCAAGGTGGACAAGTTGCTTTGCTACTGTGAGCTACTAGCTAGTTTGGCTCCTTACTTCTACTATTCCAGTGGGCTTGGGAAATAACCAGGTTTGCATTCATGGTGGAGTGAATCAGAGAGATGAGGAAGCACAGTTCCTGTTGCAATATACTGACTGCAACATACTGATTTTCTCTCATCAATGACAGCCAGGGTTTCTGTCACCCCAGACTCCTCAAAACACTGGTGTGAAGAGGTATGTAAACATGTACAGGTTGGAGCGGAACGACAGCAGGCGCACTTCGGAGGGAAAGGGCACGTATCATCTTCTGTGGCTTTGAAAATTTTTCTGGCCCTACACATGGTGTGAGGATTTGCAAGGAATTTGGGGACTGACGTGCTCCTGAAAATCTTGTCAGTTCCACTGAGGGATTGGTTACATAATTCAGATAAATGCCAAGCTCCCTTCTCTGCATTTTTGGGATTAAATGTGTCTGTTCAGTCACAACAATTTCTCCTATATTTTTCCTGCAAGCTGATTGTTTCAAGTAAAGAAGTCGCTTGCTATCAAAGCAAAAAATCTCATCTTACTCATGGAAGTATTATTTCAATTTTCCATTTGCCAAGTTTTTTCCTTTTTTATGGCTTTAGAATCTTCCATGTTTGAAAAAAAGGTAAAAAAAAATTCCCACATCCATAGAATGAACAACGGTGATTTCCTAACTGCACTTAACCATGCTAGGGTAAGATGAAAACTTACCTCAACAAAAATCACTCTTCTTGCAAGGTATGCTTGAAATACTTTTAGATTAAGTATCTGGGAGGAGAATAAATTAATAACTGGTACAGCTTTCTTGCAGTCACTCTGCAGTTACAGAAAGTATTACAGATTCTTTTGCAAAACCCGAATGCAAAGATATCTGTAAATGGCACATTCTGGACTGTTTTCAGCATGAAAACTAACATTACTGGTTTGCAGAGTGTCCCTGGAGCGCAAGAGGGAAGGAAGGGCCTGTCCCAGATGGCTTTCCCACATGGCCCCCGCATTAAGTCCCCAGAGCCATTAGAACAGGGATGCAGGTGTCACCGTCCTGACTTGGAAACCCCTGCACATCGCAGAGCCAGTGATCCTCATCACAGCTGGCCCTGGTGGGCACAACTTGTGCTGTACTGCTTGCCCACAGTGGCCTCCAGGATGTGCTGCACGTGGCCCTCAGTCACAGGACAACCTTTGTCAGCTCATGGTGATGGAGCAGTTGCTGCTAGCTCCCAGATGGTACCAGCAACTACACAGCTGGGTGGCCGTGCCCTTACCTAAAAGTGCACCAAGAAGTTCTCATGGCAACATCCCTTCTGTTTAATGGTAGAAATGGTGCATGGAGTTGTTTTCTTGTAAGAAAATCATATAATAGCTCCAATGACTGAACGAGTGGAACCTGTCCATGGATGCAGTCATAGAATCATAAAATCACAGAATCATCTATGTTGGAAGGGACCTTTAAGATCATCAAGTCCAACCATCAACCTAACGCTGCCAAAACCACCACTAAACCATGTCCCTCAGCACCACATCTACCCGTCTTTTAAGGGATGGCGACCCCACCACTTCCCTGGGCAGCCTGTTCCAATGCTTGACAACTGTTTCAGTGAAGAAATTTTTCCCAATATCCATCCTAAACCTCCCCTGGTGCAACTTGAGGCAGTTTCCTTGTCCTGTCACTTGTTCCTTGTGCCCTCATCAGAGACCCACTTAGTGCCACACAGCTAGGGCTTCCCAGTATCTGAATCCTCTCCTTTACAGTGCTAGGTCTAATAAGCAGCATTTAAATTATACTTCACAGCATCTGAATGCCTTTCTTACTGGGATCATAACGAAGCAGCACCTCCTGGTGCACAACAACGTGTCAGTCCACACAGCTTCAGCACGTTCCTTCTGGGCACATCAGGCTGTGCAGTCCTGGCTAACTGCAAACACAGCCCTGAGACCTCGCTGACAAATCAGCTCGCCTCTTAGAGAGGTCTTCTTCTGCTTCCACATCTTCCTTGCTACAGCAAAGCAAACTCCAAATTAATAGATAAAAAATAATGTATTTTTTAAAAAGTATGACTAATGTTTTCAGGGATTTTTTTAAAAAATATCTTTGGAAATCATGAGAAAGTTGCCTTGGCAACATTGTTTTCCATTCCTTTTTTGCTCGCTGTTTTCTTGTGTGCCTGTTTCTCCAGCTTACGTTTCTGACAGTACACAATGCACGCAACAAATGCAGCTCTTGAAAGGGAAGAAAATCAGCATTCAGCCAAATAAACGTCTTTCTTCCCTCTCACACTATCAGGGTGGAATAGTCCCATCTATGATTAATACCAGTGAATTTAAAAAGCTGGTTTAGAAATTTTCAAGACTGAAAAAACTTATTATTCAGAAAAAAAATGTTTTGAATAGCTTCTATAGGATGGATGACCCAGATTACGTGGGAGGGGCAAGCGCTGCTCTTAGCCTTTTTTCAACTGAATCGAGCCCAAAAGGAACTATTACCTCCATGTAAATGCCAATTTTCATTAAGCATACAGAAAGTAATGTAGCAGCTAGGAGGTAACTGGGATATAATTTAAGTTGACAGCTTTGAGATCTCTTCCCTTTGGTCAGATCTCATTGAATTTGGCAAATGGATTCGAGGGCTGTGAGCTTGCAAGTAGACAGGTGAACAGGAAAAAAATGACATTATGTCCTCCTGCTCCCCCCAGCTGAAACTATGCTAAAAATGTAAAATAGGGTTTAGAAAGGCCAGCAACCCCTCCCCCAGATTTCTTGCATTTTCTGCCAGTGCGTCATGAAAATGTGTTATTATCATATATAAAAGCAAATGGAGTGCACTGACTTCCATCTAATTCAGGATGAATATTTATGACCACAGCACCATATCATTACATTTAGTTAAAAGTTCCATTTTGTCTTCTTCTAAACAACCCTCTCAACTGTAGCTTTATAATCTGTTCACGCTGCGAGGTGAGGTGCAGAAGAGCTGCAAGAGGACGGATCTCAGCATCGCAAGTGCTGAGCCCCATCCACGACTTTAGCCAAACCACCCGGGCTTCCCAATGTGGAGACAAGCTTTTGCACAAAGCTCATAGTTTCTTGGATGCACTGTGCTAATATGTGACCTGGCAGAAGTGTCTGCCAGATTCATATCTTTCCAAGTCAGGAGATGGATTGCCTTTAACAACTTCAATGCTTTATCCTTCTCCCCTTGATGTAGCACACATCTAGGGGTTCAAAAACATTTATTGCTCTCTATAATTACCTACCAAGAGGCAACTGACAGTGTGTTGACAACATTTTGCCAGAATTAGATCCTTTCGATTTTCTGAGAAAGCATTTAAAACCTTAGTTATTGCTTAGAGATTGGCTAGACTGCCAAATATCCCAGGGTTTCATATATGTAAAACTCTATTTTATACAAAGTTTAAGGTGTTGAGTTTCTTTGCCTTGAAATTTTCAAATACCTTCATGTGACCTTGCCTCAGGGAAATAAAAGAAATAGAAAGTTAATTCAAAACAGTCTCAGTCAGCGCAGATATGTTCATTTCCCTGCTTCCTTTAGCATTGACAGATCTGGCAGAGTTCTCCATAAGAGCAAATAGAGTTGTCACAGGATCTCATTTGTACTGTATGGCTTACAGACTTACTGTAGTAGTTATCAAAAGCAGATCGACTGACTGTTTCTGTTCAAAGGTTGAAAGCTTATTCTTTTCTTGTGGCGGCCTTGGTTATTACAGCAGTGAGTTGCAGCCCTGAGGTGGGGATGGAGGTCTCTAGCCCAACTCCCACTTGATACTAGCAATACCCTCTTGCATTACCTCAGTCCCACCAACTGTTTAATGGGAAATCCCCCTTAGAGATAAGCACAGCCCATACCCTCAGGTGAAACCCTGACAACACTAAGGCAGCCAGCAAAAGAGCAATTTGCCTTCAAGAGAGGCAGGATGTTGTGTATCAGATGGCATGTCTGTGACAGGTCAAACTAATCACTGTGATGGGACCTTGGTCAGACCAATAAAAAGAAAGAGATGGAGGAGCAATGGCCAGAGGGATGCAGGTCTAAGTGGACAAGAGCAGATCCAGAACATGATGACTAGGAGAAAAAAAGTGTGGAATGTGACCTGTTAAGAAAAAAGTGATGCTGGACAGGAAAAATACATGGAGCTTGATGCCTGGTTTCACATCAGCATTGCTGTGCCTCACCCTCTGGTAACCCCTGAGGGACACTAGTTTTGACAGCCTCTGACAGAAGACTTGCAACAACACATCACCCCTGCTTTCCAGGCAACGCAGATGATGACTGTCCTGGGAAATCACTGTTGATCAATAGACCTCCCAGCACTCATTTCTCCTACTGCAGGCTGGATGTTCCTTTCCAAGTGTCGGTGGGCTGGTGAAGTTGCAAGAAGACTTGTGAACACACTCGAGTTCTCTACCTCACCACCCCTGCTGCTCAGATTAATTGGCACTTTTGGAGTTGTTTGCTGTGAGAGTTTTGTTGTTCCTGCTTCACTGTCAGTGCTGCCTTCCTTATGTCTTCAAATTAAATCTCAAAAATCTTCCAGAATAGATGGTATAAAGATATGTCATGAGCAACAGTGGTGGTTTTGCTTTAAGTTAACACCCCTTATGAAACCAACATGGAAGTTGGCAGGGAGTGTCTATGGTCTCTTTGGAATGAGTCCATGTGTTGTATTTGCAAAATATCTGTGGATACTTCTGGTCAGCTTTGCAAAGCTCAAGTAGATGTGAATGACTCAGAAGCTGTTCAGCCTGCTGAGGAACCCTGTGGGTCACAAATGAAACAGGCATAGTGAGACATCAGAAATGCCTAGCTGGGCACAGTCAAGTATTAAGTGATGTGCACTGAAAAATTGGGTTTTCAGTTAAATGATGTTTTGCAAAAAAGGTCTGGTTTCCAGCTAAACGTATCAAGTCTTCATCCAAAGCCAAAGTCTAATTCCTGAAAGCTAAACGGAGAGACAAAAATCAGTAATAAAACATTGTTTCGGACAGGTTGTACTTCAGGGACTTCATATTAAACCATGACCCTCTGAATCCCAAGAGAAAGGCAATTTGAATGGCTTATGCCACCCAGGATATAACAAATTGTGGTGGTTTATACCTCCTCAGCAGGCTTTTCTGCTTGCACAGAGCAGCCAGTTCCAGTTGTATCCACTCAACAACTTTATGTGAGAAAGCAGTATCCTGTGTCATAAGGCTTTTCGTATATTCAAAGGCATCCACATGATCTACCATGCGCTTCTTTCCACCTTCTTCCTCTGAGGCACATTTTTGATGTCTCTGAAAGTACAGACACCTTTTCTGGTCCCACACAACACAATCATCATTGCACTGCAAGACTCATCTTCTTCTCATTAGCAAATCAACTTTATCACCTGCCTTGTGGAGATCCCTCCCCCTTGCACTTTTACCTCAGAATCTTTGGTGACCGCGATGTCAACAGTCTCAGAAGCATTTAGAAAGGTGCTCACTGACATCCAAGCATCTTCAGGAATGCCAAACCTGGAAAGCTGAGCACCCATCACACTGTCATGGAAGTTTCCAGAATTAACAGAGGTTTTGGAGACTTTCCCATAGATGTTTCTGATCCTATTCACTTTCAGGACTCATTAATTCTACTCCTTTAGGAATCAAATGACAACAGTGTCCAAAAGCACTGAAAAATCCCTGTGTGTGAAGCACCCTTTTTCAATTTCTCCACTGTTCCCAGGAGCAAAATATTCAACAGAGACTGTGGAAATGGTGGTGGGCTGCTCACACGAGGAACCAAACCCCTAGTCATCTGAACGCTGCCCTTTACAAATTGGAAGTTGTCATTGTGTGTCTCAGTCAGCTCAGATCTGCTTCCCCTGAAGTGTGAACACCCATTCCAATTAATTTCCCAGCTTGTGCAGCAGATGAAAACCCTAAATCAAGGCAAATGACTCTTAGCGGTTTGTATTGGATGTCTTTGCAACTTGATGGACCGTGGCAAGAACTGGAGTGACTGCAGAATATATATAGAATAAAAAATTAGATTTTATGTGATAGGATTTATTATTCAATTTAGGTTGAAAATTATTTATTAGTCATGCAGTCATTTAGTCACTTGCCCTCAGGAACTGGGATAACTTAGAGCCTCTTAAAAGTCACATTTACCTTTAGCTTAATTCCACATGCTCTAATATCAGTGTTGCTCACTCTGCTGTAAGAGCATCTTTCGTTCTCCTTAATGGACAAGTGCTGCTTCTCCTGCTGGGGGAGAGGGTGGTACCAGCATGCGCAAGTAGCATGTTGACACAACAGACTTGGTCACTGGCTCATCAAGCAGCCTATTACTGTAAAGGAGAAGGTGTTTCCTTGCGTCCGCTGCCTCCGCGGCAGCACGGATTAGTCGCAACCCCTACCACCCATTAGAACCGCAAAAAAACCTAGGACATTAAGGCAAAAGTTCCCGTTGTATAGCACAACCGGTGCTATGGATTAACCTCCAGGACCCTATTTTCCACCTTTCTGGCAAAGCAGTTCAAATTTTGTACTTTCAAATACTTAGAGCTCATTCTGTGAGAACAGGGCAAAAAGGGGGAAAATGCCTGAATCAATCAAAAAAATGTTTTATTTTATAATGTTTGAAACATTGTCGTGGTTTAGGCTGATGGTGTCACATCACCATAGCGCTGATGGTGTCACATTAGTATAGTTATCAAAGGG
>RSEF01000003.1:17838802-17850516 GCA_003993805.1 Himantopus leucocephalus
TGACCAAAATTGGTCCGGTTTTACCTCAAACCAGGACAAACATATCCAGCTTAAACAAAAATCCAGAATCTATTCATAAGCTTTATGTCTGTTTTAAACCAATTAATGAAGTCACTGACATTTTTCATCCACTGTCATCGAATTGACTTCAAATTTCACTGAGGAGCAACATCTAGTCTAGATCATTGGACCCTAAAACTGCATGTGCAGTGTTTGGTTACACAATTTGAGACTTTGAACTAACTCGTACTGTCAATTTGGGGGCTGACCTTTATGAGTAATCGTCTGAAATTCAACAGCTGCAGAAAAAGAGCCAAAAACTTCTGGAAGAGACAATGCTCAGCACCCTAGACAGAGTGGTGGCCAAGCGGGACATAGTTTGGAAAAGCATTGCAAGCTGAACTTCAGCAGTCAGTAAAGAGGCAGAGGAGATATCTAACAGCTTCATGAAGGGCAGTTACAGCAACAATGAGCTTGGAATACGGTGCAACAGGGAGCAACAAGGGAAAGCTGCGGCCTGGTAGGTTCAGGCTGGGCATTCAGGGAAATGTCTTCTCCAGGATCTGGGTCACCAGAGAGGTTGGATGGGGAGGATCTCCACCACTGGAGGTTATGTTGCTGAGTTGTGACAAAGCTGCAGCCCCCTGATCTAGTGTTGGTGATTGGAGGTTAGATTACAAATTTCCAGCAGTCTTTCCTACCAAGACGGCTGGGAGGCTATAAAGCATCGCAAAAATGCCTTTCCTCAGCACCCCACACACCAGGAATTTCAGCACATCCTGCGTCACAGGATATCCAGGTATACACTACATCCTGAAAAACACAAGGCAATCAGAGACGGCAACCTCAAGATAAACTGACTTATTCAAAGTAACACTAAAGAAAAAAATCAGTTCGAAGAATAGAGAGGGCTGTAGGGAATTGGGAACAAGTTTCCAAAATTATTTTAAACAATGAGATTTCGTGCTTCTTAAAGGCTTTGCTAAAAAAAAGTCAATGTTTTGTTTAATTGGAAATAGGAAACCTACAAAGTTCACCCTTAAATATTTTTAAAAGCTTTGTAAATGGATTATCTGAGCACAGCAGGCATCATACTTTTGCTAAGTGCAGGATGATATAAGCCTCAGGGAACTTTTGAAGATAGTTCATTCAATAATTCATTCACTTCCCTCTAATACTGTGTTGAAGAAAAGTTAAACACTGGCTCTGCTTTAATAAGTGAATGAACACTCCAAATGTCGTTTCCTCACAGGATTAATTCAATTTGCTATCTTCCTCAAAGTAACGCTTCACTAGGCAATATCAGGAAAAAGGCGCAGCAGCAAACTGCCATGCATGCACCACTAGATAACTTCTCACCAAACTAGCGCTAGACCTTACTGACGTACAAATACTGAGTTTTAAGTGCAGATATTACAGGTGGTGACACATTTTCATGGTTTGGCAAAGCCTCTGCAGCTCTCCTCCTAGACCTGATAGTTTGGTACAAGCAGCTTCCTACATGGGAGGGAAGCCTTTCAAAAAAAATTCCATCAAGATTTTATTTTGGGAACTGCTTGAGTGATTCTAGGCAAAAATCAGGAGAATGATGTCGGCTGTAGGAACACAGGAATTTGAGGGCAGGGCACTCCATTGTGTTCAGTTTGAAAGCCCCAGTAGAACCCCTTGAAGAACAGAGCAGAGGAAGGGCAGGCAGGAAAGCATCCCAGGTCCCTGCTTTGGGAAACAGTGTGGTGCGTACATAAGAGCTGGGGAAGCGTATGTGCAAATGACCTGCAAATTATCATAAAAAGATAAAAGGCAGGTAAAGTATTTCCAGAATAGCTGCCAAGAAGATTGCCAAGAAAAAAGTCCACAACACAAGCCTAATTTGAGCCCTTTGAAATGGCAGAAGGAAATAAATAAACCAATCCAGATTATTCACAGAACCACAGAATCATAGAATGGTCAAGGCTGGAAATTACCTCTGGGGATCATCTAGTTCAAACCCCCTGCCAGAGCAGGGTCACCCAGAGCAGGTTGGTCAGCATTCAATAATTTGAAAATCCTTTTTCCTTGACGGGGGAGACAAGCTCCAATTTTCAAGAAAATTAGGGGAGTGCTCATTGTTACACAACATGACTTGGGATCTGCATTTATTTGGGATTAACTGTTTTGAAACAGTTGTGCTTTTGGTCATTTAACGGCACTTCTCTTCAATGTCTAGTTATTTAATGGCACTTCTCGTCAACTTCCTGTAGCAAGAAGAGAAGCCACACAAGAAAATAGAGGTGGCTGGCCTTCAGAGAAGGAGGAAACAGAGTAAGTGTGAAGGGTCGGAGGATGTAGCAGGAGGAATTGTTCTCTGATGTTTGGAGGCTGCTGCCTTCTTGTTCTTTGCATGGCTTTGAGGGCTCAGGCATGGCTCATCTTTCACTTCCACACCCCAAACAGAGCACTTCCAACCTCACACCGCTGACCAGACTTCAGCCAGTGCCTTTTACTGCATGCCTGTCCTCTTTTTAGCCCCCCAGGCATCACATTTTGGCTGGCCTCAGGCAGTTTCAAAAGCACAGGCCACTCCAAAGGCACCTGAGCCCTTTCCTCCACTTGAACATATTCAGAAACACCTGCTGATGTTTCAGGGTATATCCTGCCTTAAAATTAACTTAAACATCTTTATTGTTAAGCTGGTATATCCTTAGGCCTGGAAATCTACCCAGCCAGGCTGCACTCTCACGCTTTTTTCCTCTGCCTCCAAATGCTCTCCTGAGGAGCAAGTGGCCTCTTGCCACTTTCTGCACAGCCCTCATGGACTATGTAGATGGCCCAACACTGACTTCAGTGAATGCTCACTGCCTTTAATCCTTGGAGCACATCCTCTGTCTTTTGGTCCCATGTGAGACTTCCAACACTGCATTGTATTTAGATACTGTAATCTTATATTTCCCCCTTAAAAATAAGATTGGAAATGCTAAGAAGTAAATTAGACTTGGTAAATTAGAAGCAAAGGTACTTCAATGTGCTGGTGAGCTCTTACACCTGCTGAGCTAAGTCCATTAAAGCTCCTGAAGACATCAGTGTCACCAAAAAACTAGAATTTGGCTCAGCCTTTCCTTCCTGTACACAGTCTTCAAGACGGAGAGGGACTTTTTACAAGGGCATGTAGTGATAGGACAAGGGGTGATGGCTTCAAACTGGAAAAGGGGAGATTTAGATTAGATATTAGGATGAAATTTTTCCACTATGAGGGTAGTGGGACACTGGCCCAGGTTGCCCAGAGAAGCTGTGGCTGCCCCATCCCTGGAGGTGTTCAAGGCCAGGTTGGATGGGGCTTGGAGCAACCTGGTGTAGTGGGAGGTGTCCCTGCCCATGGCAGGGGGGTTGGAACTAGATGGTCTTTACGGTCCCTTCCAACCTAAACCATTCTATGATTCTATGAACCACGGAGGCTTTGGGAGGGTTTAGAAGGGAAAAGACTGAAAGAATAGTAAAGCAGCACATTGTGTGGCACACACCCTCTGAGATCTGCTCTCAGGCATTTTACAGACCCCCCTGTGCAACCTCCAACAGATGTTAAGAACTATTAAGAAATATTTGTGGGATGTTTATGAAGGAAGACTTTTGATGTCTAAGTCAAACTTTATGTAAGTGGATGTTTATGGATTCATTTCTTTTCCTATGTTGGAAAGCCCAGAATTAATTCTTTCTTGGGACCAATTTTGATTTAGCTTTGACAACTCTGTTATCAGATGTAACTCTGCTGACATACAGCTGAGTAATGTTTGCTATAAAGGTTGGGATATTGTTTGCTTTCAAGATCTGCAGATCATTTGGAAACAGGAGTGCTCTGTTTTCATTCCAACCATGGATTCTGCACAGTCCTTCATGGCCAGAGGTCCATATGCGCTTTCACTGAACAAGTGGGATTACGTGCATCATATCCAGGTTTATGACTTCCCCAACCTAGAACTGAGCTATCTGAGACAGCTTCTGGCCTTCTGCTTCGCTCCTTCCACTATCCAAGACAACCAAAGGCCATGAAAGGGTTTTTAGAAAAAAAAGGTTGACCTTAGCTTGAGAAGTTATTCAGGAAAATTTGCAGAATCATTGAGTAACTCAGCTTCAACAGTCCCTAGTCCAACTCTCTGCTCAAAGCAGAGCAACTTCAAACCAGATCAGGTTGATCATGCCTTTGGCCAGCGAAGTTTTGAAAATATTCAACGGTTACTGTTTCCCTCTCTTCCTGCTTTTCCCCCTTGTTTCATCTGAATGCAGCAATTTCTCAGGCAATTCCTCACAGTGCATGTAAGCAGAACAGGCAGTTAAAGGGTTCTTGTAATTCACAGACATCTTACTGACCTTGTAAAAAGTGCTGATCCATTTGTAATTAGTCACATAGTGCTCTCGTTTCTCAATTTCTAAGACTCTTTAAATCAAAATGGATGTTAAGAAAAAAGTGTCCAATCCAGTTTTCAGTAAAGTAATGGCAATATTCCAATATAATTCAATATGTGCTAGGTGAGTTTCCAATGCCAGAAAGCCAACACGGGTGAAAGAAATTCCTTAATAATTCTTTCAATGCCGCAGATTTTTTGCAGTGCACGAGGGAAAGCTCCAGGAAGTCTCAACGTCAGGCTACAGCACATCACTCTGGTGAAAAGAGACCATTTTCCTATCTGCAGAATCTGTCCTTCCTAACACCTGAACTCAGAGAGATGATCCAAGAATAAGAGATTCCAGCACACTTTTCTTTGCTGAGTTTGGCAC
This sequence comes from Himantopus leucocephalus, assembly GCA_003993805.1. Lineage (NCBI taxonomy): Eukaryota > Metazoa > Chordata > Aves > Charadriiformes > Recurvirostridae > Himantopus > Himantopus leucocephalus. The sequence continues at coordinate 17,843,552 of RSEF01000003.1, forward strand.
ACCATTAATGAAAAACACCATCATTAAAATAAATCAAATGCTTAGAGCTGTACCAACAAAAGCAAGAAATCTGCTCATTAAGGCCACATTCTCCTGCCTCGGTCTCCAGAGCCAAATCCCAAATATGCTGTCCTACTGTGACTTCCCCTTTTTATCCCATGGGCAACAGAGAGAGCTTTCTGGTCTGAATCAAAAGAAAGTGTCGCTTTAGCATGAGTGGGGACAATTTAGCCTCTTCTCCTTTAGCATTAGCCCCTGTGCAGGAATGTCAGCCACACTCAGACATCCAGTGATCAGCTGTAATCACAGAAAAGCAAGCTGTGGTCATGGTGAATGATGGATCAGCAGTTGGGAAGGGTGGTCCTAGAAACCTGGATGCATCAGGAAAGACAGCCTGTGTGAAGTGGTCCCCACCCTTGCTGGCTAGAGGTACCATCACCAGAAGAGAGTGCTCTTGCTTCCAGGAGGCGAAAGATCCCTCTGTCAACAGGAAACTAGAAACTGATGCTGTCTTTTTTTGAGATTTTTTTTTTTCCCCTGCCAGTTATAGTGAGTACAATCAGAGCAATGGAAAAATCTACAGTGCTTGGCAGCTTCAAAACTACCCGGCGTATCTTGCTGGAGTCAGACTGACCTGTTGAGAGCCCAGTGTCTGGTAACAGGGTAAATTTTGGTGGCCCATGTTGCATCACTTTTTCCTGATGTACGCACAGGTTTCTTGAGAATTTAAAATAAAAGAAGTGCTCCTGTTCCCTGAGTATGCCTCTGTCTTCTCTGTCACTGATTCATGCTAGTTCAAATCCTGCAGCACTGCGGCTCCAAACATATCCAGATGCATTGAGGAGATCGAAATCGTATGAAATCTTCTTTCCATGATTTGGATAAAGGTAGAATAATACCTACTAGCCAGAAAAATCTAGTAAGGTTACTAAAGGGCATAGATCTGGGAAATACTGCAGCTAGCTCACTAAAGATGTATGCTTGTTGTTCAGAGACAGCAGCATGACAAAGCATCAGGTTAAATATAGTATTTGAGAGAGAAAAACCTTACAGTGACAAGAGTAAGAAATCCATGCCAGCACAATACAGTTGTTAAAATGTACACGTGCATTGCCAGGGACAGGACACAGCATCTTCCGCCTCACGCTGAGCCTTTCACCAGTCCGTGGAAGGAAAAACTCCCTCGCTGAAGAAAGAGCATGGTTTCTGTCTTCCATGGGCGACCCAAGGCACCTTGCCCGCCGAGCACCCAGGTTCCCTCCAGCAGAGGGGAGTGCAGCCTGTGCCACAGGAGCTGCCAGCAACTCCAGGAGAAGGGAAGAGCCCGACATTCTCACCAAGCCTGGAACGATGATTTCATCAATAAAAACCACAACACTCCTTCTCATGTAACTCAGCACTGGGGGAAAAGCAGGATGAGCAAACTTTCAGAGGTAGAGAAGTTTGGGTAGAAGCTGATGATAAAGGAGAAAATTGCTACCGATCAGTTCCCTGCTCACAAAGATTTACAAAGAACCGGTCACGTATTTCTCTCCTGCCATCGTTGTTTATAGCGCCAAGTGGATACTTGGAAAATGTGTTTGCAAACTCATCTGCTGGGTCAGACCCACAGTTCAGTCTAACTCTGCCCATTTTGCTTTTCTGTAATGCATCTGGTCTCTACTCTTTTGCTCACACAATTTTTTAGTGAAAAGTTTTTATCTATGTCCCTGTAATGGATTCGCATTTTCCTCTTGATACTGCTAAGCATGTTCCAGAACACTTTCACTTCCCCTAAAAAGATACTAGACAGAAAAATATATTTTCACTTCCAGCCTTTTGGTATAAGCAGGTAAGCACATCTGTCACAGTACAGCGTTCTGAGAGAGTAATCATCCACGTCAGTGTGGTTGAGGTCACTGCTAAAAGTTTTGCAGAACAAAAGCCAGACAAAAAGGAGAGAGCCAGGCACAAAGACATGCACTTGCATGACTTTTCTTGCAATTCTCATTTCAAAAATTGATTTTCAAAATGCATTTGCTTTAGTATTGAGCTATATTGTCTCATTACTGCTCTTTCAAGATCACATTTGTCCATATCAATCACCATAATTGCTGTACTGTAAAGAAACTCTATTAGAATTATGTCTGCAAAGATTTCACAATTCAGTTCTAGAAAGAGCCTAGGTCATTAAGAAAGTGTAAGAGTAGTCTAAAATCCAAATGTGTCTGGGAGTAATTGCCTTTGCCCTTGGGTACATTTTGTCCGTTACCTCCAAAAGGGAACTGAGGAATCCTTTCCTCCACGCCAGCGAGATTGGGCTCTTGTTGAAAGTCTCTTTTCTCCCTACCACACAGCATCATGCTTTGCTCCTGCTTGTCCATTTCCTGACCTGGGCTCATCTCTCTGCTTCACAAGGCTCTATATAGACTGAAAAAACCAGTTTGCTCCCAAGGGAATGCAGAGTCAGCAGGTTTAGAGACCAGCTGCAGTAGCTTTAGTTTCATTTTGCTGTGGAGGACTGGCATCCGATCCGGTGCATAAATGTGTTTGCCAGACTTGTTCACTGATGAGGGTAAGAGGAATTGACAGCTCTCATAAGAAATATATGTCAGAAAAGCAAGGATGTTATTAATATGGAAAAGGTAGTAAAAGTAATAAGCCATATGGAACAGCTACCAGACAGAAATCAGAGTCCATCAACAGAAAAGCAGAAACAGCACAATTTGTTCCTCTGTCTCCAGGCGCAGGACTTGATAATAAATTATTGTACCATGAAGATAAGAGATATTTAGATATTCTAAAAGTGTTTAACCTTTCTTATATCTAGACCAAATTTTAAGTTCAATTTCTAACGCAGCTTATGGAAAGAGGTGCTATGACTCTTGGCGTCTCTCCCAGTTCAAAATACAACTGAAAAACTCCCCAGAAATGAATCTGCAAGTCTGTCCATCACTAAGTTGCCACCTCCTGTGTGTGTTAGGTAGGGTTGTGGGTTTTTTTAAATAAAACATTTCTTTTGTCCACAGGTTTTTTGTCTTGTTCAGACCAGACAGATGAAGGTCTCTCACCTAGTTTAGAATTCAACATTCTGCATCATCTGCAGTTTTCGATGTTACTTATCACACAGCACAAAGCCTACTTTGCAGGAAAATTTGCTTATTTCCCCCAGCTCTAGAGCTTGTTGTTACAGTCCTTCACCACACAAGTGCACCTGTTTTCACCACACCACTACTAACCAAGGTGATATAATTTCCATTTTATCACATGGAAGCTATAACAGGGACTCGGCTCCAGAGAATGAAACAGGGGTCCCCTTCAGGTTTGCGGGGAGAAAAACCACATTTGAAGTGGCACAGGCTCACCTACCCTCACCTCCACATGGTTTGTCTCCTCTTATTTGATCTATCTCTGTGATACTTTGATTCGGCCTCTTTTCTCAAGCCATCCTCCCTTCCAACTAGCCTGGGTAACCCAGTCTCTTCCTCTAACCACATGCCCTTTTCCCAGCTCTCTCTCCTCGCCTTCACCTCAAAGCCAGACCCTTCCTTTGCTTCCCATCCAAAATCCTCTCCGCAGCCTTTCCCAGCTTATCCACACCATCACCTTGTGCCATACAGTTGCCCTTTCTCTGGGGGTCTGCCAGGGCTTTGTTACCCCTGCCACCAATGCCCATGCTCACGTTCAGTAACAAGATGTGCTACCTGCCACCCTAATCAACAACTGCAGTATCTACCTTAGTTATGGATTTGTCTCTCGGTAGCCAGTACATGGCATACAGTAAATAAAGACCCAGTGCACCAGCTGGCTTAACCCTAGCAGTCCTGGTCCTCCTGTTTCTCAGAGAACCAAGTCCACGCATCTTCTACCCTCCCTGGGATTGTCTTCCTCATCCTGGGGCCCAGGCTCATTGCCTCCCCAGCAGCCCTGCTTACGGGAGCCAGGAATGGGGCAGGTGACTATGGACATGGGGCAGGTGACTACGGATGGTAGGGGAGCTGCTAAGCTGCCCTGTGGGCAGTACAAAGGGCAGCTCATTGCCAGGCCAAGTTTGGACAAGCCACCACCACTGTCTGTCTTGTTCCAGCAACAGGTCTGAGCTCTTCCCTGACAGACCACTGCTGTGCTCTGAGGAAACCAGTGAATATACATCCAGAAGATGACAGGTAGCCTGGAGAAACTGATACCAAATTCTTTAAACCACGAACAGTCAGGGACAGCCTTAAAGCAGAAAGCAGTAAGCAATCTGATTTCAACTGCTGCTCATCCAAGTGATTAAAAGAGCAATTGCTTCTCTCAGAGGTACGCAAGTCCCCATCTTTTGAAAGCCCTCCCCCAAACTTGGCTTCTCCCAGACTGGAGAAGTTGCTGGAGTCCGCAGCTGCAAACTCAACTTTCCCTTTGAAGTAGCTGGTTCTGGATGCTGAATGACACAGCAGTTCCTGTGTGGTTCATTTGTGAGCTCACCGGCCAGGTCCATCCTTCTCCCAGTTCCCTCTCTAAACAGTCAGATAACTCTGTACACATTCCTGGTTCATCTGCCACCGACCATGAAGAGCAGGGACACCCTCTGGGAGGCATCCCCAACATTTTCACCTGAGGCTGAGCCACAGGAGTTCAGCATGTACTGAGAAATACCGACTTTTAAAACTTCTCAGGTTGAAGACAAGTAAATATACAAGAGGCAAAATTGTCCATGTCAAGCAAAGGGATAAAATTAAAAAGCTAAGATTTTTCTCCTTTCCACCAAATTGGCAGACAGCAAATGCTCACCGGGTTTGCTTTGCAAGTGAAGTACCTCATAAAACAGATCAAAGCAGTTCCTGAATCTCAGCAATAGTACGGATCATTTCTGCGTAACACATCCCATGGAGAGAGCTCTTTGCAGGGGCTGCACCAGCCAAAACAGGATTAGCAAGTGGTAGAAATAAAAAGAAATTTTCACACTTTCACTCTAGCAGTGAAAGCAATCACTGCTAGAGCAACTCACAACATGCAAAGTGCTTTCACTCCGGAAGATACCCAGGCTCAGGAAAAAAATACACACGATGGGATCCCACACCACCAGAATGCCACCACTTTTGAGGACAAGCATTGAAGCTGTTAAATCACATTTCACATTCGTGTTTCAAGCCATTCAGGGGCACATGGAAAATGCTGACTGCAAGACACCTTGTACTCGGGCTCTTGAGCTTATGTAGAACTAAATAGACTTTATTGTCTCAAATATACTGCAAATATCTGACTGTCACCTCTCCTTGTACGCTATATTGTCATTATCCATTGGAGGAATTAAAATGGGGAGTCCAAACAAAACAGGATTCCAACATGCTTATTTCTGTAAATTCATATAGTGACACAGCCCCTCTCTGAACAGGCTGAAAACTCAATGGCAGGAAGGAGAACACACAGGGAGAAGAGTTACTCTTTCAGCAGGTATACAGACCAGACATGGGCATTATACCTCTGCCTGGGGAGGCACCACACGGACGCCTCTTCCTTGCCATATTTGCCCGGCATCTTAGCCCACAGTGTAGGCCACAGTAGCTATTATCATCTTAAACAGCCTTTGACAGATCAACTTGGGAAGAGTTTTCTAATTTATTTTTTTTTAAGCTTTCTCTGATTTAGATTTTTGGTTTGTTCAGTGTCTTCTGGTAGGGAGCTCCACAGCTTCGTTGTGCAATGAAGGATCCATGCAAAAGGATCCTTTCTTCCATCTGTTTTAATATTGCTTTTTAAAAAAATCTTTGAGCATTTTTCAGTTATGAGAAGCAGCGTCTACTGTTTCCCTGCTCTCACTCTTATTTGTGAACATGGAGGACTTGACCACAGTTCTTTCAGTCATTTTCTTTCCCATCATATTTAAACTCTTCTTAATGACCATTCACCCATACCTTGGTTCCCAGATCCCCTCTTCCTCTCCCTTTGTCACTCCCATGATATTCTCCAAGACAGGGTGCACAGAGCCTCGTGCCACGTGCAAGTCTGAGGCACATGCAGGGTTTATACAGCAGGATAACCATGTTGTCTGTTTTTCTCTGGATATCTTTCCTAATAATTGCTCATATCCCATTTGCTTTTTTGACCATGCTGAGCTGTGAATTGATGTTTTCAGAGCGCTATACACAATGTCTCACAAATCCTCGGATCCTCTTCGTAAACGGTACATGATAATTTAGAGACAAACAGCACACAAGCATATTGAAGGCTCCTCCCCCCCCATGCACAGACATCATTTTGCAGTTAAATAAAGTGGATTTTATTTGCAAGATCATTCTGCGCTCCTCAGTCAGTTTGGACCATCCAGAATAGGCCTGTATCAGCAGCAAGTTTGGCCACCTTCTCCTAGGTCACTTTCAAGACATGCAGGAGATTCCACAGGCAAGCTCCCTCCATGGAGAAAATATGCATTCATTCCTCCTCTACCTTTTAAAACATTTATTAATATGTTTTCCTGCTAGCTGCATCACAGCTCCATTTCTTACCGCCATGTCCCCACTATTTCTGTTCTTCATTAGGAAACTGCATGCAGCTTCTTACAGCAGCAGGGGTAAAGCTGGAGTGGTACTTGCAGGGCAGATTATGATAGTGCTGAAAACCCCCCAAATCATTTATCTTTGAAGATTCCGTGTATGAAATTTGAAGGTAGAGCTAATGTGCCTGGTAGATCTAGTCCCCTGCAACACCCAGTGCCACCAGCAAGTTTGCAGAACATTTCTGAGCTAAAGTGAGGACTCTGCAGTCTTTAGAGATTCATTCACCAGCCTAATGTAACTCCATCTAATTTTCCTCCCTCTTTACCAGATAGCAGGGATGCAAACTTAACAACCTGCCAATCATTAAGATCTTTCAGAACATTGCTGGAGTTACTAGTGTCTTTATTCCAATTTACCCCCAGAAAGGGTAGGACATGAAAAATCTCATTAGTTTCATCAATGAAAGCTTCTGTCTCCTTGCATCTGCCCTTCCCCCCCCCCCCCCCC
>RSEF01000003.1:17850558-17881098 GCA_003993805.1 Himantopus leucocephalus
GGGGAAATCATACCATAAAGGGACCAGTGAATGAAGCAGCTGCAATGGAGAACATATGTTTGTTCTGTAGAGACACTCCAGCTGACGCCAACAGCACACCGGCTGCTCCCATGCTTGTCAGAGCACCAGTTGACTCATTTCCAGGCAGATAGGAAGCTTCAGCAGGTTCACACCGCAGTTTAGCTCTGCAATGGAGTTGAAATTATTAAGAATCTGTCACTGCTTCCAGATACACCGGAAGCACAGACATAAAAGTGCTTGGATGTTTTTAAACCAGAATCCTTGCACTTCTCGCAACCTTGAGAGCTTAGACCACTAAGAATAACTATATGGGCTTGAAAAGACACATTTAACCCAGGAGACGTTGCTACACTTTAAGCTAAAGCTACAGTATAGCTAAAAGCATAATTCTATTGCAAAAAGTGTAGGGGCTTATGCAGATTTTTTTATTGTCTTGCTAAATCCATGTCTGAAGATACCATGTCTTCTCATGTGAACTGGCAAACCTAATGCTGTAGAAGAATACATGCTATGTGGTCACTCCAGTTTCCAGGAGCACTAACGCATGGACATAAACACGCTGGGCATCACTGGAGGTTTTTTGATATCTACGCTCTAACCCAGTCTGCCTGCATACTCTTCCTAAGAGATGACTGGACATCAGATACATGTTACAATGGGCTGCAACTGGATCCACTGCAGTTCTTGCACTGTACGGGTAGCTGTACGTGCTAGAAATGGATAGGCTCAGGGATACACATGCTTTTTGTATCTGTGGTCAAACTCCTCACTAAGGCACCCATTGGAATAGAGACACCATAGGCACCTTCCCACCAGCATATCCAGGAGTCCACCTGGACCAACCACCTGATGCTGTACAACACAGCCACCAGTGGCCTCCACCCAACAGACCATCAAGACTTAAAACAGTCTACTAAACACTGCAAAAAGGTAGCCTTAAAATGACTGACGTTATCTAAAAGCCAGCTGTTCCAGCTTTTCTAGACAGGCCTCTGTATGTCACTGTACTTAATAAACCATGAAAAACTAATTCTTTCCGTTTTCCTTCTTTGGCGCACATCCATGCATCCTCAGCTGCTTGTGCTATTTAATCTCCTCCAAGTCAGGAGATGACACCAAGGAGGCTGTGGCACTGCAGCACGGTTAACCAGGGATAATTGTGGGGAGCGGACAGGCAAGGAGACAAATATCAAACCGCAAAAGCTTTGCCAGTAGAGAGCAGGGGTATTAGCAAAGATGCCATCTCTGCCAGCCAGGTTTTTCCAGGCTGAACCAGGCTTTTTCAGAGCATAGCACAAAAAGAAGGTTAGAAGCAAAAAAAAAAATAATAATCTAAAACAGTTCTGAAGAAACAGATTCTCTTGGGACATATGGTGGGCCATTTCTAAACCAAGAGCTAACTTTTACAAAGAGCTTTTGTTAATTAGCATCACCTTCATTAATGGAAACAATGTACCCAGGGGAAGGGAGGGCAGGACGCTGGAATAAGAGTTCATCTGGGTAAACCTCCAGGCTGCAGCCCCGGTCTGTATGCAGAGGCAGACATGCATACAGCAAGACATACGCCCTTTTCCTCCTTCTGCGCTACTTCAGCACCTATATTTGCAGCATAAGGGTTCTTACCGTGCCCCCCACCTTCTCTTGCCACACAGCAGAGAAGCCCTGTAGTGTGGCACCAAGCAAACATACCTTTGGAAAGCACCATGTCTTTCCTTCACACCCCTGCCCCATCCATCATAACATGCAGACGACCAGGCAGGGAGTGATGGGTCTGGAGACAATGCTTCCACCTTCCAGGAAACTCATTGGTCCAAAAGCCCCAGTTAAAAGTTTTTTCAAGCTCTGTGATACTCATGATCTATAGTAAAACAGAAAATCTATTAGTCAGTCTCACCTCTGTGCCCAGAAAGATTGTGGAGCAGATCCTCCTAGAAACTATGCTAAGGCACATGGAAAATAAGGGGGTCGGTACTGGGACCGGTGTTGTTTAACATTTTTGTTGGCAACATGGATGTTGGGATTGAGTGCACCCTCAGCAAATTTGCAGACAACACCAAGCTGTGTGGTGCGGTCAACACACTGGAGGGGTGGGATGCCATCCAGGGGGACCTGGACAAGCTTGAGAGGTGGGTCTGTGCAAACCTTATGAAGTTCAACAAGGCCAAGTGCAAGGTCCTGCACGTGGGTCAGGGCAATCCCAAGCGCAAATACAGGCTGGGCGGAGAATGGATTGAGAGCAGCCCTGAGGAGAAGGACTTGGGAGTGTTGGTTGATGAGCAGTTCAACATNACGTGTGCTCACAGCCCAGAAAGCCACCTGCATCCTGGGCTGCATAGGAGGGAAGGGAAAATAATGCCTCTTACTGCCCTCTGCACTCTTCCTCCCAAAATACATCTGTCTAAAACCCTCCTCAGGCAGAGGCTCAGCATGGAAAATTTTAGCCCCAGAGGTGAATGTCTCAGAAAGTTATAGGGAAATGAAAACAAAAGGGTTTGTGACCTCAGTGCCAGTAGTTGCTACTAGAGCCCAGAGCAGGGATTGCTTGTGATGGGGTGAAAGCAATCTTCCTTGCACCACTCACAAAGATTAATCAAAGACCTTGGAAATTTTGATTTATAGATCATATATTCCTAACAAGCATGTATTTATTATTATACATCAGAAAACATCCATACAGATGACAGCTAAACTAGAGCTGTCAGATATTTATTTTTACAGTCACCAGAAGTGATGTTATCCAAAGGCAGCCTTCAAAAGCAAGAAAAATAAATTCCAAATTAGTTTAAATGAATGAATTCATAATAATCACTGCTAAAGTATCAAGTGATCAATCTCTGTCTCCACCGCCTTCCAATCCTGAATATTAAACTAGCAGAAGACAAAACACAGTGCAAAGATCTACATGTCTGTCACGGGGGTGAATCTGGAGCCAGCCCACTCCCATGAAAGAAGCGCTGGTCTCTGTGCCTCTGCCCTGGGCCTGCTGGTGGGTACATGACAGTCATCAGTTCCAGTAAACTTTCTCTGTCAGACCTTTGGATCTTGGAAATACAGAGAATCGCAGAATAATTGGGGTGGGAAGGGACTGTGGTCAGGCTTGGATGGGGTTGCTCAGGGCCATGTCCAGCTGAGGACTGAGTGGTTCCAAGCATGGAGATCCTACAGCCTCTCTGGACTTCCATGCCCTTGTTTGACTGCCCCCATGGGGAAAAAAGAATTCCTAGCATGTTTTCCCCTGATTTTCCCCTGGCTGCTGACATCATCCCCTTTTTTATGCCTTGAGAAAAGAGTTGGAATGTTGGAGGCAGTGCTGATATGGTGAAGGCCAGTGCTGTGCCTCACATGGTGAGGGTCTTCTGGGTATCATTACTGATTAGCAGTAGTGGAAAGATGAGTGTTGTCTCTGATGCCTGAGATGCTCCTGAAATGTCCTTTCTTGAGCAACATCTTCCAACCCACAAATTTGTGGTGCATGGTGGATGGGGGAAGCCACTTCTTCACCCAGGGCTGGGCAGGTCTTCCACTTCTGAGGGCCCAGAGGCCACCATTGGATCAACTCACAAAAACAGAAGTGGCTGGGGCATGTTTCTGACAGCACAAAAGGAAGCAGTAGGCAAAATCAGCTCCCTTCTTCCCCTTTCTGCCCTCAAACAGAGAGAGAAGCAAACATTTTGGGCAGATAGTCTTGAGGAAGGGAAAAAAATTAGGAAACATAATCATTGATCGGATGTGCTGCGTAGGACTGCTGTTCTGCCAGCCTGGGGCTCACTTTCAGACCCCTGAGAACATGCAGGAAATGATTAACGATTACCTAGTAATTATATTAATTGCATATTAAGTCTGTCCTGTGTTGTATGAACTGCATTAACCACGTTAAGTGGCAATATGTGAAGTATGAGCAGTAACACCCAATAGAAAGAAATGCTCTTTTCTCCTCCACTTTCCTCGCTCTTTTCAGGGAGGTGGTAAAGTGGGAAGCCACTCAGAGAGGCTGAAGCAACTCTCACCTCTCCTGAGCAGGGGGAGGAAAGCAGAGACTTGGGATGCCCCAGAGCTCTGCACTTGCAGCTTTATGGTCCCAGCATTGGCCGTGTGAGCCATTTCATGCTTTTCAGTGGGAAGTGATACCTTTAGGCTTTGTATTTCGGTTTTATAGGCCATGAAATACTTCTGAAATGCTTCACCCTTGGCAGATTTATGGGCAAATAGATATCTTCCTTTAATATTTAGTCACGTTCATGCACAAATTACCCGATGCTAGTCATGCTAACACTGACATTACACCCTGGATTTGAATATTTTTCTACTCCCGTTTGCACTGTTGCAACAGGGGGGTGCAAAGAACTGCCTTTTTCCAGCCCTCAAAGCTGTAGCTGATGCCCCCAGCAAGGCTTACACACAGCCAGGAGAGGTCAGAGCCTGAAGCACAGAGCTGCCAGAGGGAAAAGAGAGACAACCCCTTCCACTGGGAGACATTTGCAGCCTCAAAAAAGAAAGCATTAATAGGGGATTTCAGTTTTGCCCTTTGTCTTCAAACACATGTGTGGTCTTACTGCACTCAGTCACATGCTGCGAGTCACCAGCATGCCAAATTGGGACGTTTTTGGGATTGAGGTAAAAGGTAGTTGAACAAAGCTGGGACGGTGTCTCCCACTACACATCCCTGAATGGAGCAGGGCTTGAGGCTGCTGGGATGTGTGGTGAAGGGCCAGCAGAGCAGTGAGCAGGCCAGAGGGTTCAAGGGGATGAGGAGCAGGACCGTGTGGCATTCCCAACGCAGCTGCCTTTCTATAGTGAGACAGTCGTGCCTACAAAGAGCTGAGAAACACTGGGCACCATGAACAGAGAGGGGCAGGCACTGTCTGAGAGGCTGTCAGAGATGGAAGAAGGGCTCAGGCTGCCTTAGGAAAAGCCTTTCCTCCTATAAGGAGTTAATAGTGTGCATAGAATTAGGGTTGTTCAGCCTGGAGAAGAGAAGGCCCCGGGGGGTCCTTATAGCTCCTTCCAGTACCTAAAGGGGCTACAGAAAAGCTGGAGAGGGACTTTTTACAAGGGCATGTAGTGATAAGATGAGGGGGTAATGGCTTCAAACTGGAAGAGGGGAGATTTAGATGAGATATTAGGAAGAAATTTTTCACTACGAGGGAGGTGAGGCACTGGAACAGGCTGCCCAGAGAAGCTGTGACTGCCCCATCCCTGGAGGTGTTCAACACCGGGTTGGATGGGGCTTTGAGCAACCTGGTCTAGTGGAAGGTGTCCCTGTCGATTGGCAGGGGGGTTGGAACTAGATGGTCTTTAAGGTCCCTTCCAACCCAAACCATTCTATGATTCTTTGATCTCTGGTGGTGGTAAGAGATCAGATAGCAAGGTCGATGCAGTAAGTGCACACGGCATCTCTTGTCTCAAGGGCATGCAGGTGTCACACCAAGACGTCTATCCCTACCCTGCAGGTAGGACACTGTCACAGAGAGCCCTGGTACATCCGTGGACCATAGGAGGCTGACAAACATAAGGGAGAAATGCCAAGTCTCTTCGAGAGGCAGCAGGGTGTGGAATGAGGGGTGCTGCAGCAAGCAGTGGGCAGCTGCCAATTCTTCCAGCACAAGCACGGGTTGGGTTTTCTGTTTCTGGACTGTCTTCCCTCTAGGAGCCAAAGCTGCTTGCTGCAAGTGTCTGGCCGGAAGACAGCATAAGAGGGAGACCACTGACACACTGAGGGAAGAACCACTGGGCAAATGTGAGGTGTGAGGAACATCTTTGTTGGGGCTCCCACAGAAGTGCCACCCCCTCCACCTGCCAGTATGCCTGGCTTTGTCAAGGTAGCATGGAGCTAGTGGGTAACGGCGGCCATGGATCAAAATACATTTTCCCAGTAAAAGCAATTTTGCTGAATTTAGACTCTTTAATTTTAGCAATACTCATCAGTGTCTCTTCATCCTGATTACAATGTTCGTCTCCAAAAGCACTGTTTCCACAGAAGTGCTGATTAATGTTATCACACCAACAAGCTGATGAACAGAAATGAAAACACTCTGAAGAAAAGTTGTCAAATTCCCGTCACCCCAACATGACTGCAGAAGCAAGGGAGGCCCTGAGCCACACTCCTCCTCCCACAGGATGGAAAACTTCCTAATCCCAGAAGGCTAAAAATGACCTCTGGGATTCCCAGGATGGCAGACACCTTCAGGCAAAATTCTGTGACCAATCTTTCTTCAGATAAAACATCACTTTTATCTTGGCAGCTCCACTGGCCTGGGTGGATTTGGTCATGGCTTCATGGTAGGGAAAGAAATCAAAAGATGGGGTCTCCTGTCTGTTCAGGACAAAGGGATATCAGAGTGTAGAGCAGAGAAATTTCTGAAATACGCAATATTCAACCATGCAGGGCTCCAAACTCCCCTCTGGCTGCAAAATGACTGGCTGAGCTAGTGACATTCAGTCATGGCTGAACAAAACCTGCCCTTGGGTGCCTGCTCCCAGGTGGTTTGCCGTGACTGGAAGTGTGCAACTCTATTCTTTCTGCCTCTCTCCCCCCTCCATCCAGCATAAGACTCTGAATGTTTTGAAACCTTCAACTGTTGTGTTGCTACACTTCTGTCAAGTTTGCTCATGTTTTCTGGGACAGATGAATTGTTTTGCCATAGCAGTTGTTGCATGTACCACCTGCTTCACTGGTGAAAAAAAAGAATTGCTTTTCCTAACTGCATTATAGCTGTACCTAGAAAGGCAGCAGAACAAGACCTTTCTGTTCTAAGTCCCTCTGTACCTCCAGTAACAGACAGAATTTGCCCCCCTAAATCCAAAGAGACACAACAAAGCCTTATCATCTCTGTTTTGCACAGGAATGAACGAGAACAGAGAAAGGCCAAATGAGATACCCATCTTCTGCTTGTAAACAAGGCTAATGCAATGTTTGATAGGACAAGGGGTAATGGCTTCAAAGTGGAAGAGGGGAGATTTATATGAGATATGAGGAAGAAATTTTTCACTACGAGGGTGGTGAGACACTGGCCCAAGTTGCCCAGAGAAGCTGTGGCTGCCCCATCCCTGGAGGTGTTCAAGGTCAGGTTGGACGGGGCTTTGAGCAACCTGGTCTGGTGGGAGGTGTCCCTGCCCAGGGCAGGGGGTTGGAACTGCATGATCTTTAAGGTCCCTTCGAACCTAAACCATTCTATGATTCCGTGATTCTATGACACCTGGCGCAGGCATCTGTGGAGCAATGGGTTAGTTTTCATAGGAAACAGTCAGCACCACCACCACTGAGTAATCGTCCTTGTGTGTCAGCTGTGTAAAGTGACAGGACTGCAGGATTGGCAAGGACCTGAGGCTAGAAGCAAGGCATGGTTTGTAGGCAGAGGCAGTGAGTTGGACTAAGCTAGCAGTGCAGCAGCAAAGCCACACAAAAGAGAACTTTCCATTTTCCACTTTCATATCAAACGCAGGTTGAGATATTATTTTTTTTTTATTACCTGGCTCATACAATTTGAGATAACAGGTCGGTGTTTGGGCAGCAGGCAGGAGTATCAGAGAGGAAGGAGATGAAGAAGTGGCTTAGACCCCAGTGGTGGTTAGGGGAAAAAGGAAAGCGTGGTAATTCTTTCTGGACCACCGAGGGGCAGCTGGAGAAAAGTCCTATGCACTGTAAAACCACCTCTTTTCCAGGATCCACTGCAGGTATGAATTTTTACTCCCAGGCTCATTTTTTAATGGCATCTTGATGACCAGGATGGGAAAATCAGAAACAAAGGGGATGTTTTATGCGGGTAACCAAGTGTGCTGTCCATTACAGACTGTTTGTCTCTGTTTGTGCTATTGTACAGAGGTTTCTTGGCTTCCCTCGCATAGTTTCCGTGGTGCGTTGGGTGTGTTTGAAGCATATTGTGTTACATAAAGCAGCTCATTTTAACGTCGCATGAATTGTGCCATCGCCTCCCTGCCCTCTGCTTCAGGCACACAGCAGCTATGTGATATGTACGAGAGATGTGACTACCACAGTGAACTCTGGGCAGACTCATATGGCTTTTATCAAGCAAGTGACAGCGCTATCAGTACGTGGCCTGATCCTGATCAGGTGTAAACTGCTGCAGTCACTAACACCGAGATGTTTCCAGGAAAACAAATAAATCAAGAAAAAAAATAAAAGGCAGCAGGGTTTTTTCTTCTTTCTTGGCAACCAGCAGTTCATTTTTTTTCCAGCTGTGGTTTTCAAGTTTTAGATGACAACCCAAATATTTTCACTCAAAACAAAACTTTTCAGGGAAACCCTCTGTCTCTTTTACTTTATTTCCAAAAGCAAAACTTTCTTTCAACAAAATTGCAACCCATGTTAAGACACCGCCTGGATCCTCTGCTTGCTTCTGCTGGCTGGGAGTCTGGCCTGTTGAGACCTGAGGTTTCTAGCAGCGAATTTCAAAATTGTCATCTCTCTGATGTTTTAAATAAATGTAGGCAGCTGTCTGAGCCGTAAGTCTACCCTAGCCAAAATATTGTTCAGTCCAAGTGGATTTGTTCCATTATAAATTGTCTACAAATAATTTAAAAAGTGATGGTGTTTCTTAAATTATCTTATCAAGCTCTTTAAATATTGAAATGCATCAAATATTAATGCTTGGCAATTCAGGGTATCCTTAGTCCTGGTTACTCCAGTATTCTGATCAGCATTAGAGCTGTGTTCTGCCAGCCCTAGGATCTGAAGAGGTGGTGCTAGTTAAGGGAAGGGTCATGTCCATCACCTCCATGGGTGCTTGGCTCTAGGGGTCTTCTTTACAGGAGGGAAATGTGGAAGTCCAAAGAGCTAGGACGGTTTCAGCAGGAGTGGAGAAAAGGCGTTAGCAGGCACGAGCAGAGCCAGGAGCAAACATACAACGATGCATGCAGCATCCAAGCATGCTGCTGATTGCGTGTGTGGTCTCTGAGTCCTGCAGAGCAGGTCCAGGGTGAGCTGATATCAGCAGACTCCTCCAATCACCACCACAGAAGCCCAGTGCTTGTGGGCTTTTCAGTTCCAGCCTGGCCATAGAGCCCTCAAGTGACTCCAGTTACATGCAAAATCAGAGCCCATGTGGCTGTTTCTGAATTTAGGAATATCACAGGGACCAGGCTGCTGTGAGTCCCATCTCCACAGCCTCAGAGGCTGCTCTGTCAGAAGGCAGGAAAGTGTGAGATGAAAAAAAGCACTGCATGCGGATTTTACATGTCAGGAATGGAGAAGCTACACCTGTAGAAACCCGAGTTGAAACAAACACAGCTAGTATCAGACCAGCTCCTCCTTCTCTTCCAGCAGAAATCCCAGAACAAAATTCAAGTCTTCTCTTTTGGAAGCCAAGAAGGTGGTTCGATTGAGCTGACTGAAATACTTCATTTGGAAAGGTTGACATGCCATTTTGCATGCATGTTCCCAGGCTGGTGTCCAGTGAAAGGGAGCTGGGGAGACGAGGCAGGCTCCCTCACTTCTGTATTTACCGCTCCCATCCAGGAACCAGCAATTTTCAGGACTTATCCACCAGCATGTTGTCTGCATGGCAGATTGCTCCAAACTCCAATCCCTAGTGCTGCCACGAGGCTTGCTGCCAGGCAGATACGTTGGCAGGGGATCAGAAAGAGGGTTTTGATGGATCCCCTCTTTCCTTACTCCCACTCCACCTTAGCCCACCGTGGGGAACTGGAGATTCAGCAAAATCAACATGTTCTTCTGGAACATTTCAACTTTGACTAATTAGGGGAGTTTCTGACAGAAAAATGTTCCACTGGAAAATTTCTGACCAGCGCTAATTAGCATTTTTTCTATTAGCTTTGTCCTGAAGGCACAGTAATTTATGCCTCGGTGAAATAAACAATCACTTAATGATCACCAAGAATTGGACACTCCCCAGGTTTGAGGCATATTTGCTTACCCTAAACAGAAAAAATCTTATTCACTTGCAGAGCTTTACATACTTAACACAAGGAAAGAATGGCTGCCTGAGTTTCTTGTGCTTCACCTGGGCACAGGCCCAACTGCATTTTAATCAGTTTGCCTTTTAAAAAAAAAGGAGGGGGGGAAATGGTTGATTTTCACTTGCAGTGCAGTAAGGTTCAAGCAACGCTGGAGACAAGTCATGTATGTGGAATGAGAGATGGACCCTGCTCAAAGAATTTGTAAGATAGCCACTAAAAAGAACAGGAAGACAAAAAATGAGCCAGGTGCCCTCAGAGTGCAGATTCCCTTACTATTCCTCTGCCATATGACTATATCCTGAGCGGAGTTTCTCACAAAATCACAGGATGATTTATGTCGTGAGGGACCTCTGGAGGTCCGGTCCCTGCTCAAAGCTGGGCTGACATCCACGGTAGATCAGGTTGCTCAGAGCTGGGCTCAGCCTTCACAGCACACAAAGCTACACCAACGCACCTGAGCAGCGCATCTCAACGTGTGGGAGACATCAGCTGCGGTCTGTCCCTCCACCCTTTCTGCCCAGCAAGCCTTTATTTTGGAACCCTGTGCAAGCCAAAGGCAGAATAAGAACGAGTCCCTGGCGGTCTTTGGGAAACGGCTGCGAATGTCGGGGCATATGGTGCTGCTTTCACTGCAGCGAGAATATGGCTACAGGGTCTCCCAGGAAAGCAGGCAGCTATATTTAAATCACTCTTGCAAAATTCGCATTGATATTCATAAAAAGACACTTCAACACCTCTTTGGTGGCTTGAAGTTGCAGCACACAGCATGGGTAAGAGCACTGGTGGCTCTGAAGACTAAGACTCTAAGATCTTGTCTCAAGGCCACAGCACTGACGGTGACAGGCAGAGGACGGGCGGCACAAAAAAAGCCCAACCAGGAACAAAATCCCAATGACGCAGTGCCAGATCGCCAAGCAAAAAGCCAGGGAGGATTTTCCCCAGAAGAGCGTGCAGCCCTGGGAAGGGACCAGGCGGGACAGGGGGGGTCCCCGCAGGGGGATCAGCCCTCAGCGGACTAAGCCAGACCACCCTGGTGTCGTGCAGGCACCAGTCCTCATCTCACCAGCTCAGTGCAAATCTCTCTGGTGCCAGCCCAGACAGAGCTGCTGATGTCCTCCACCTGTCTCACCACCAAAGGTGGGCTTTCTCCCTCTGTCCTGCTTGTTTTGGGGAGGAGGAGAAAATTCGGTGCGCAGAAAGAACAATAGTGGCTTATTTCCATCCCCCTGTGGCCCACTGTGGCAGCACCACTGCCTATTTTTCCTTTTGCTTTAGGAAAATGTCTTTCACCTTATCGCCCACATGCCCTGATACAAACTTCACCTCTCCAGCAGGGGCGAGTGGAAAAGCTCTCAACGGAAAATATGAGCAGCTCTTTGGCCGCTCTGTGCAGGGAGCGGAGTTCAAAGAGGGTGGCGTCGCTCCTTCAGAGGGTGACAGGCGACGGCTGTACAGAAGGAGAGATCAAAGCCAGAGAATAGCCTACCCCCATGGCCTCGTGGCTACCAAAACTCTGGATGCAGCATTATCCTGTTATTCTCAAAGCCACGTACATTTTTCTTCAGTTACACACACTTGCAGCTTTCAACATTTCCTTCATGGAAAGGGGGACACACGCAATGAATCGAAGCAACAGTCTTGCTTTCCTTAGCCCTTTCTGGTTAGCCCAAAGGCTTCTTAGGCAATACATGGAAGTCAAAAGACCTGTGAAACACAAATACGTTCATGCCAAATCTTGTTTGGTTTTTATGCTGCTTTGTGGCAGCTTCATACCCATATCTGGACAACGTAGTAAAGCATAGAAATAAAATCACATGAATAAGCCCAGGGAAGTCAAAAGTATTATTCAATATTTAAAATTAAGCACGAATTTAAATGCTTTGCTCAATTATGCCCTTATTTGTACGAGAGCATAGACCTCCTGAGTCACCAAGCCCACCTGACAGGCAACAGCGGCATATATTCCCCTTCAAGCATGGTCCTAGGATAAGCTTGGCTCCTGCCCTTGAAAGGCTGGAGAAAACCCAGGACAGATTTCCAGAAGGGGTTTTTCCCCTCCCATTACTTCCCACCACCCCAAACAACAGGCACCAATCATTTGCCTGGCATGGTAGAAACCGGAGGGTCCCCTTCATACTTACTCATCTCTTTTTTTTTGCAAGGGACTCCTTTTGCTGCCAGTTTCATGCTTCCATGGGTCTTCTGCTTGCTCTGGGATGGAGGGCTGTGCTCCCAGGGCCTTTGTTCTGGATGCCGGGGAGGTGCTGGAGACCTCCCAGGATCCCCATCAACACACACACACACACACATCCCCTCCAATCTCGGAGACACCAAACAGCAGGAGTCAAATATGCCATTTGAAGCAGTATCTCTAATTGGGCAATTTGGAACATAATAATGAAATAATGTAGTTTATTGTTAATTGTAGAGGTGGAGCTGGTGAGCCCTTAACAAAACTTTTATTCTGCCAAGTGTTCAACAGATATTTAGGAAAAATCTCAAAACAGTCAAGGTCATTCGCATGTGGGAATATACAAGGAATTTCCTTCTCCTTCAATGAACCAAAACCAGCAAGTTTGAGGGTGACAATTTCAATGCAAGTGGCCTGGGTATGGACACCTACATTCAGCCTTAGATATCTAACTGCCTGAATATGTCTTTCACCAGTTTTCCCAGGGAGCTCAGTCTGAAGCAATAGATTAGGCCCCTAATATCTTCTTTACTCCCAATTGCTGCTACCACATACAATAATAATGACATATACGTACTCTTGCCTTTTCACTGGAGCCCTTAATATTCCCACTTGCACAACAGAGATAACAAAGGACAGAGTTAAGGTTAATTGCACGACTACTTTGCTGACCTGGGACACAGGGCTCCTCATGTACATTTTTGTCCTTTATCAGCCCTCTTGGAAACCAAAAACTAGGAAGTATGGAAGGTGGGAAGGAGAACAAGGAGTGATTTATTCATAATACATCTGGAAGGAGCTTCCAAACTGCAGCTTCCCCTCCTCAGTGTTTCAGGCATGTCCCCCGGTGGCTACTGTAATATCAGAGGAATGCTTACTCCTGCTACTGCTGCTAATCTGGGAGCAGTCACGTGACTCTTCCATAATCTCTCTCTCTCCAAAAAATTTGACTCTTAACCTTCCCTCGCTACAGACATGATGTATATTGCCTTGACATGCTTCCAAGTAGCAAACATGCAAAACCTTGACCTATAAGCAAAGCAAAGGGGAAGGCAAAAAAAAAAAAAAAAAAAAAAAAAAAAGGGGGGGGGGAANTATTTCTAAGAATAAAATTATGTGAGACTGCAGGAAAGGGAGAAGAGAAATCTGCCTTGGTCATTTCTGTTTGCCCTCACCTAGGGATTACTTTGGAAAAAAATAACAAAATGTTACTCTGGGGAGAAGGAAAAAAAAGAAAAGGTGTTCAGAGGTGCAAATAATTAAAAAAAAAGGTAGCCAGCAGAAAAGAGCATTATTTATTTATTTTCGCTCATTTATGTGTCAGATGAAGCTGAAAGCTGCCAGATAGCTTCTTTTCGACAGCTTGAAGTTACTGTTGGGAACAGATCCATGTATGGAAGCAAAAGCAGAAAAGCATAGATAAGCTGAGATCCAGCTATGCAAACCATCTTTAGAGACACTTAAAGGACAAGCACCCCAGCTCCTTTCTTTCTGGTAAATTTAGAGGCGCTATCATATGAGGGCTTTTTTCCATTCTGCTTTACCCACAACTGCTGAGACTCGGCCGGGGTAAGTGAAAAGCAATTCAAGCGTTTCTTGGGAAAAGCTAGGTATTCGGTTAGACTGACATCCTGAGAAAAGCCGTAAATCTGGGGCTATGGGATGACTCCAATATCTGGATAGCGGTTAAGCTCTCCGAGTAAGGAACATGACATATAACAGCTTTGCCGCTGGAGGGACAGAAACTTTCCAAGTGTCTGAAAGAGGCAAAGAGAAAAATGCTGGAAAACAAGCGGTTTATCACTCCTGAACTGGATTTACAGGCTGACTGCTGTTAGAGCTCTGGCGGACAGAGGGGCAAGGAGGGATCGGCAGTAATTTCCAGCGTCTGAGTCTTTTTGTGTTTCTATCTAGAAAAATTTGTTAAAATAGTCAAGGGTTTTTTCTTCTCTGGTCTGTCCTACTTTCGTTTTGAGAAACATGTCTCGTTTGGGTTGAGCTGACTGGACATTAGGAAGAGCTTGTTGTAAACGACTGTTGTTTTTCTTGGCACTTGAAGGCAGTTTCTCAACATTTCTCTGTAGATTTGAGGTTGATTACATCCTGTGCAAGGATTTTTTTGGTACAGTTTTAACTGCCATTACAGTGTTGTGAAAGTTGACCCCAGCAAAAACAGCTGTGCACTATTGTGAATATTTCCAAAGCTCTCCTTCGAACTAGCACAGAAGTGTGTTAGCTCTGTGAACCGGGCACTGTCAAGAAAGCAGAGTATACCCTTAGCAGAAAGGCTTTCCCCACGGAAGTGTTTTGTTAAAAAGAACACACAAAAAAAAGGTTTTTGTAGCTTTGGCTTAAAGTCTTGTTGGTTTGCGGTGGTACAGTTAAACGCGAGATTTTTCTTTAAACGCTCTGGAATGGCATTTGGGTAACAGTTCATGTGCTTTCGGGTGTTATAATACAGTATTTGTACTCCCACTGCAAAGTGCTAGGTAAAGCTTTCTCATTTTTCCGGTGGTTAATAGACTGGAAAAAATGTTAGAGCAGGTGAAGTGAAATTATACAGAAAGAACTGAAAATAATATCAGGAATATGACTGAAATTGTAGGAGATTTCCAGAGATATGAAGGATGACTGTAAAGGGAAATTACGACACCAGAAATGTCATAAGCATTTCCATTCATGAATTAAAACGCTTTCCCTTGTCATTACATAAGGAGAACATAATGAAAGCGTTTGCTTGTAACTCCGTAGTGGAGTCTGCAATCGAGAGGGCCCGTGCGTATGGCCCTCATTTCCCCTTATTTAGCTTGCATTTCCATGGGTATTCCCACATTCCTTGTTTTTATACTCACAGAAATACAAATCTTCTCTTTGTCCAGTTTCCTCTCAAGTGCTGAAAATAAAAAATACTCAAAATTAATCTGCAGTTGAAATTTGTCTGTGCCAGGCAAACTTTGATTTTTTTTGACAGGTACCTTTTAAGTACGTACCACCTGTCTATAGAAATGCTAGCATAGAAATTAATCTTTGTAATTGGGGTCAATAGATATCTTTTTAATAGCTATTGAGTCATTAACAAATAAACCTTTTTGCTGTTATTGCTATGAAAGAACACTTCTGCATTTCACACTTACTCAGATTGCTTCTGTTTTCTGTTGGATATGGTTCTGGTTATAGGTTGCTGTGAGCCTGCTGACAGAGAAAAGCTTTTCCCCAATTTCCACATACCCCCTTCTTTTTTTTTTTTTTTGCCTTCTCTTTGAGGCTATGCACTTCCCTTTCTTCAGAGACAAAGATAAGCTGATGCTCATGGCCCCTGAGCAAGGAGTTATCCAACAGTTGTGCTGGGCAGGTCGGGAAAAGGATGGCAGGATGGGGCTGGGAAAGCTGGGACCTATTTAATTTGATTTTCCCATTTGGCCCAGGGGCTGGGGCAGTGTGGCCCGGTAGACAAAGCCACAGTGGCAGGAGTCATCACTCAGTTCCCAGACCCAGGGTGGACCTGCCCAGGGACCCTGTGAATGACCCATCCTTTCTGCCTGCCTCCTTCCCTCCCTCTGTCAGAAGCATTTCAGGCAGGCTGTGTTATCGCTAATGTTTATTACTATTATCATCAGTGTACTAGCTGTTATTAATATTTACTATTGATTAGTCATGGGTAGTGCTAGTGTTTGTTTGGTCCCTTCTGCAAAGCTGATGGGATCTCATTCAGAGACCCTAGACAAGAATATAAATAGTCATATAAAGCATTAGCAATAGTATCACTAACATGTCTTTTATAAGTGACGAGTCATTATGAGCGCTGCCGTCTCCGAGCATCCGCCACGAGGTCCTCCCACGCGCCATTCGTTGCCAGAGAGCTGGGAGGAGAGGGGGAAGGGGGAGCTCTGCTCTTTCTCACAGTCCCAGCGAGCGAGGCTGCCCGAGCTGAGCCAGGGCAGCACAAAACCCAGGAGTCGACTAACAAGGGCAAAGTCAAGCTCAGTGCTTATTCTCGCCAGCAGTGGACAAGGGTAAAGCTGCTCTCGCCCTGGTGGCACTTGGAGCAAGCAAGGATCTGTTGTGTGTCTGGTGCAAGGAGCCAAAGGCACACCAGACTTCTAGGCGCACTCGTGCTTTGTGTTCCTAAATCTTAGTGGCTTTCAAAACAAAACAAAAAAAACCCAACGCCCTTGGGTTTTCAGACATAAGGTCTGAAGAAGTCTTTGCACCAGACATCCACAACAGGGCCCTGAATTCAGGCTTTCTTGTGAGGAGGGAAAGGCGTGTTTGTGGTTTGTAGTACGCCCAAGAAGAGCACATCCTCAAAATAAACCACACAGAGGAGAGCTACACCCTGAAGTCGCTCCGCGAGGATTTCACAAACTGGCTCTGGCTTGAAGTAATCCCACCGTACATTCTCCTCCTTCAACTTGAATATTGTTACGGTGATTCATGAAGCATGGAGTTGGGACACCACCTCTGCCTTTTCTCTTGTAAGTGAGAAAATTGAAGCAGATTCTGGGGACACATTGACAAGACTCATCCACTTCTCTGGCCAGATACCTTTTATTGCCTATGTTCTAGAGAAATGGGCTTTATGTGACAGCTCTGCCTGTTCCCAGCCTAGGAACCTGCAGAACCATTTGCCAATTCAAATCTGGTTTGCCCAAGGAACCAAGGCCTAAAGATTATGATGTTCCAAAAAAAATCTGAGAATGGGCAGCTGTCTTCTTCGGTTTTCTTGCTCCCAAAACATCATCTTCCTATTCTTGTCTCTCCTCCTTCAGGGTAAGCGACAATGACCTATCTGGGGAGGGTTTCACCAGTGGGCTTACAAAGACGGGCAGTTTTTGAGAAGCAATGGCATTTTAGGAAAAGTTTGTTTTTGCAGGTTTCAAGCAGTACATGTAAATCCTGCAGCATGTACCATGGCACTTGCTGCTTGCAATCTCATGCACAAATATGTCCAGAATCTTCTATGCACACATGGCCATAATCCTTTTGAATAAGAGTAGAACTTCAGACGGGAAGTGAAAATAGGCTGTGTTTTGGAGAAACTGTGCTGCCAGTTTTGTTTCACTCTGTTAAACTCTGGGCCATCCAGCCTCACAAACTTTTTCTTCGTTATAAAAATTTTTGTATGTAACAACTGACTGCACAGCATGAAGAGATGAGTAAATAACCCTCAATGGCCTCAGCTGGCCTAAATCCAGTTGTCATTTTTGGTCACTTACAGACATGAGCTACTCCTAAATTTCCATCCCATTATACAAGCTGCCTTTAATGCCAAGCTGGAGTCTAGCTCTTACAGAGTAGCTCTGGATGATAATAATTTTTCAGGTACTCAGCATCTCACTAGCAAACTGAACCATGGTATTGCTGAATTGTGCTCACACGGGATGAATCCCAGTGCTGGGGTTTGCAGACAAGACAAATGGAGAAATGCCTCTTTACAACTGCAGGAAAAAATAATCTGAATTCAGAGTTGCATGCCCCTGAGCTAACAAGCTCAGTTCTAGAGGTGCCCGGGATGTTTTCCCTAAAGTGTTGGCAAGATGTGCCAGCAGGCTGGCTAGGGACGTGGCTGCAGAGATTTCCTGCTGTTCCAGTGTGCTTCAGATGGACGCCAGCCATGAGGCTCACTCTTCAGACCCACTACCTGCTGATTTGTGCTGCTGTGGGGAGAGGCAACAACACGACAGCTTTAGGCAGCGGTGGTGTTTTCTGCCAGTTTACAGGTAAAGCAAGGCAATTTATGAATTGACATTCATTTTGGAGTTGATCGTTTAAGAAACTCAGTATTATTCTGGCAACACATGGAGGAAAAAACATAGCAACAATACAATAAATCTGGAGGTCTTCAAAACTCAGTTTATATTTATCTAGGGCTCCAGCCGTCACTGTGATCCAATCATAAATGTATCCTTATTGCATGGGGTCACTGCAGGGCAAAGCTGAAGTTGTTTTGATTTCCATACTTCAACATATTTGGATTTCTTTTATATTTAATGCTGAACTTCCTCCTGAGTTTGGGATGTTTGTTTTTAGGATCTTTCCCAAATCCTTGGAATGCTGAACTCTGACGTTGCTAACATAAAATGCAGGTTTGGGTTTGTGATCTCTCTAGCTGAGCCTTTTTCAGAGACTTGAGGAGGAGAGGAGAGGAGAGGAGAGGAGAGGAGAGGAGAGAGAAAACTGCATCATTTTACTTGCACAGAAAGGTAGGCATAGGTAGAAGGAAGATACTCACAGAACTGGGATTCTGGAAAATGGCAGGATTTGGGTAGAGGTACAGTGGGAAGACATATGTTCCAGACTAGTTTGGGTTCCACTCAGCTTAACAGTGACTAATGACTTGTCTGTAAATACCCAAAGAGGACAAATGCTCGGGAACTTCTTCTGCCAAGGACCACTGTTTGGGTATAGATTTTCCCTTACCAGGCTGGGAGATTCAGTGCTTGTGTTGTTTTACTCCCCATGGGAATATACTATATTGAACAGTGTGTAAAGCCTTTTTCCTACCGTCCATCTCCCAGAGCTTTCAAGGCCGTCATCCTGTGCAGGGTGAGTTTCACCAGAAGTTTTGTTGCCAGGATGTTTCCCAGGTTATCCCATAGACGGCAGTGTGCCCTGGAGGTTGCAGACTAATCCCACATGACATCACCACACATCGTTTCCTGCTATTCCAGAGGGTTGTCCTTCCTTTCATCAGAACATCAGATTGGCTTTTCTTTCCCTCTTATATAAGCAAAAGCAGGAAACAAAAGGAAAATGTGGAAAGGGAAAAATAACAGAACATGGGAAGTGCAGGAATGTGGCCTGCAAAACTATTGCTGCCTTTCTATCCCCCCGCCAAGGCTTCCTTGTGTTGGGGACTTCTGCACATGAAATGTTCCTTTCTTCCTTTCTTCTCTGCCTTGAAGTGGATCAGACAACCTTCTGTTGCAACGTGGCCATAACGGGGTTTGTGGTCTTGTCTTTGTCAGCCAGATGGGTCCCAGCAGACTGCCTGGACAGCAATGTGCAAAGAGACAAATGGCATGGTGCCATCCTGGGCCACCTGTCCAGCCCCTAACCCACTGGGGTTCCTTTGATGCAATCTACCTGAAAATGCTTCTCCAGGGAGTTAGGTCTCCCAGGCTACAGGGCAATCTCACCAAGATGCTGAGTTTTATCTGTAATGTTAAACAAGCATGAGGAAGCAAGGGACAGGACATGAGGTTAGTGGAGGTGATGGAGATCAGTGATTTGGTCAGGGCTTCAGCAGGGCCTCAGGCAGAAGTCTGAAGAGTCCTGAAGCAGCCAAGGGGATGTGCTTGTCCACCTGAGACAGCTCTGACCACTCTCAGGCTTTCTGCTGGGACCTAGGGCTTGATGGACCAGTCTTCTCTCTTGCCCTACAACCTCTTCACCCTTCCAAATCAGCTCGCTTTGATGCCTGCTTCCAAAAGTAGCAGCCACGCATCAAGGTTTAGGCTTTAGTGTGGGAACCCATCTCTTTGAGCCAGCCCCCTCCCATGCTGATTCCCAGCATCAGGAATTGCCATATCCGCACAGTGGAACAGGGAAGCAAAACCAAGGTGACTTCTACTTTCCCAGCATCTAATTCTCAGTTCATTGCTTTCGCTGCAGTTTGGCAAGCATGATATTAGAAATACCCCATGTTATCTTTTTGGCTCACAGAAAGACTCCAAGCAGAGATCTTGTGCTTCTGCCCTAGATGCGGCAATAAACATTTGGATTTGCTGCTAGCCTGTTGAGACTGCCAACATGTACACAGTAAAAGTAAACCCTTCCTGTGGCCACAGACCACAACATGCTAGTGATCCGTGGTATTATCCTGTTATTTAGTGAGTCATTGCTGCTGCTGAGAAATACACATAGTCGAACAAGTTGCTAACAATAACACTGGATGTGAGAGACAAGTGTTTGTTTTACTCTGGTGTAACTTATTCCATATGGTCCTTTAATGCATGTTAAATGTTAAGTCGCTTTGGCCTGCCAACTATTATTTCAAGATGACCTCCCGGATTTAGCCTGCTTTTCAGAGCATAGCTATTTGAAACAAGTCTCTGAAAGCATCTCCTGTCCAGGATAAATGCCCAGTTCAGGAGCAAGACAGATGTTTTGGATTGCCCTATCTTTAGCTGGATAAGTAGGTCTCCATTTTTATTGATCGTCCAGAATAGTGATGTTTACTGCTGCTCTGCTGCCTGCTGTGACACCTTTCAGATGTAAGCCGCGTGTTATACCAACGTTCCAGCACAGGGCAGAAGCCATATCTTGATCGAGGAGCTAATAAAAGTTTAACTTATAAAATGGTTTAGGTTGGAAAGGACCTTAAAGACCACCTAGTTCCAACCCCCCCGCCATGGGCAGGGACCCCTCCCTCTAGACTAGGTTACTCAAAGCTTCTATCATAACCTAGCTTCTAGGTTACTTCTAGCACTTACCTCCAACGTGTGTTTTCCCAAGTTGCTGATGAGCCAAATCTTTGTGGAAACCTTCTTGCAGGTTTTCCAGATCTTCTTGGTAGCGTTAATTCATGGGCAAAATACTGCAAAAAGAGAGATATGCAGCTGTGAAAGGTGTCCTTGTTGCACTCTCTGGCTACATTACTCAAAGGTTTAACACAATGATCTCCAGCACTACAGCGGACTACTTTGTGTGATGTCCTGCACTTGTGTTCCCACCCATGCTGGGCCTAGTCTACAAATCCATTTAAAAGTTTCTCTTGTTTGAAATACTTTTTGCCACCGGTTATGGAAAATAGATGCTCCAAGAAGCACCTTTCTCAGTAACTGAGACATTTGGCTTTTGGCTTGAGTTGATTTGATCTGAAGTGAAGAACAAGAGTAACCGGTACTGAAGAGCATTTTAGAGCCTTGCTGATAACCCCATCCTTCCCCTGAAGTGTGGCATATCTCCAACTTAATCTAGGTGAAAGAGTTAACCTTGAAGGTTCTCTGTTGTGAGAGTGACAGTGACAGTGACAGGCCTTGCATTTTTAGAGGCTGGGGCAAGACCGTCTAGGTGTGCACCTTGCTTCGTGTGTGCCTCAATGTGTTAAAATGGCTGAAGACGTACCTTCACGATAATGCACTAGAAAACTTTTGGCCCTTGACCCTTAATTTCAATGTTCTTATCTTAAAAATAACCAGGCAGACTATTTTTAAGCATGCTTTGATGAACAGACCTAGAGGAATGCTACAAAACAGGACAAGTTTGTAAGCATTACAAGCTGTGCCACTACTCATGTTTTCTAGACATTTTCTGTCCCTGTTGATAAAAACATATCCGATTTTAACATTCTTCTCTTTGAAACAGACAGTCTGATTATCTTGAAACGTGCCTTGATGTATGCAGCCTACGGAAAATTACAGAACAAGACAAGTTTGAAGATTCTAACCTTAATAAAGCTGATGTTTTGCCAGCACAAACTCCCTGCCTTCATCCTTGAGCTGTAATTTCATTTCTTGTCATTGGAGTGGGTTCTGTTTGATGCATGTCCTTTCTTTTGTGACTGTTTACTTGTGCCGAGACTTCACTTTAGCTAGTTCTTTCCCCCAAAAAAACCATCTGCAGGAAGGCACTGCGGTGAGCTGGGCTCTTTGCAGAGCTGGAAGTGTGCTGAACGTTTCTTTATTCATTTATTGATTTGTTTTGCCCAGGCTCTGCTTCTTTACCAAGTCTCTCTCCTCCTGGACAAGCCACCCACCTGTATTTACTTTTTCCCTCGCTGGCCCCAGGTTTCCTGACTTTATACGCTTCCTTGGTACTCACGATAGGGTTGCCTTGGTAATTTCTACCTCAGTCAGCAATTAAGCTAGTACCCTGCTTTTGTCATGTGCAATGCTTCTCTTTTCTGCCATTTTTCATGCTGCCATCTAGTCAGTGTAACTACTAGTCAGGGATGGTCAGCTGCACATATAGTACTCATCTTATGGTCTGCAGGTTCTGGTAGCTTTTCATACCCTTGCTTCACGTTGTATATATCCTTATATGTATATGGATATATATCCCATATATATACATCCCTTATATATCCATAAGTCGGGGCTAACCAAAGCCATTATTTAGTCTTTGCTATGGGACTGCCCATGTGTGCTGTTGTGGCAGTAGCGTTGCAGTTTGATCAGGGGTAAGATTTGCCTGCACACCTCAACTTGCGGTTCACAGCGGGACTGCTGACAGCAGGGCAAGCGAAAGGCATTGCCGTGGCAGGAGGAATATTTCCAACACAAACCTTCCTGTGCCACCAGCTCCTGAGAGCGTTTGGGTAAGCTTCAGGGCTCCTGTGGCTGAGCGCAAAAAACTAATGGAAGAGGTTGCTAAGTGAGTTAAATGGCTATAAGCCTGGAACAAACCTGGACAGACGAAACCCAAGCGGGATGTATCATGGGCTTTGGAGCAGCAACAAGCTCTCTTCCTCAGTGTCTCACTGGCTAAATGGCTCATCTGCCCAGGAAATTGTCTGCCAGCCTGGAACCAAGGTCAGTCTGCTCCCAGGTTTTGTGAGCTTGGATGGCATTGCCGCCTAAATCCGCTCTCCCGGAGTGGCTTAATTTCCAGTGCTCTGACCGTTTTGCTACACCAAATCTTTGTCCAAAGCCTAAAGGCAGGTTTACTTTTCTTTTCTTTCAGCCTACTAACCACCACTGGCAATGGTTTTCTTTTTATGGTGTCCTGAATGTCTCCTGATCGCTCATCTCTCAGATGCGTCTTCCTGATGGAATGATGAGAGCTAGGTCACCTGCACCTGAGCTGAACTCAACAGAGGTTTGATTATCCTGGTCTTAAAACCTCTCCGTGACACAGACTTCTCCTTCTCTGCAAACAATCCAGCTGCCTACACCATTACTTTCATAGCCATAGAAAGCTTTTCCTCATGCCAAACTTCAGGCTTCCTGCCCGTAGTTTAACTTCCTGACTTCTTATCGACAGTAGGAGTGGGAAACATCTATTCTTTCAGATTTGCAAGGTTACGTGCCTTCTCTTGACTTGACAGTCTGTGTTCCTGCAATGTTTCCTCTTGACTCATGTCTTCTAGACCTCTTACTTCTCTTATTTCTTCCTATTGTTGCCTCTGCAGATGTTGCCTGCTTTCCTGATGCCACTGGTCAGCTAAATACAGCTGTTAACTCTGTAGTCTACTGATGGCAAGTAATATGCCAGATACTGTTAACAGCCCTGGCACAGGTACCAAAACACCACACTGGTGTCTTGAGATGCAGGGGCCCAGAAATATTCTTGGTGACTGAGGTGCACATGGAAGGGAGCTGAACAAAAGAAGAAAAGCCTGTGTTCCCATCGGCCCTGCTAAGGCACTGGTCTACCAAAGATACAGCTGCCTACACACCAGTGGACTGGTTCTGCTGCCAAATCTCTGCTCCCTCCCTGTATGGTGATGCCTTCCCATCCCTGTTATTCCCTCCCTACCTGCCACGGCACTGCCTGCACACACACCCATGTCCCTCCTGCACATGCAAACACAGGGATAACAGCCTCAGAACCTGGATGGTTTTGCCAGAAGCTGGGAACAGCCTCCCATAAGAGCAGAAAATTTTTCTAAGAGACTTGGGGCTTTCTAACCATGAGGCAGGTGGCAAAGGAGCATCTTCAGTCATTTTACAGCATCATCCCAATCCAGAAAGATGTGACAAAGCCATTCAGCTCAGAGCAGCTTTCAAACAGTCCGTGTCTGAAATTCCAAGGAGGTGGGGAACAGACCAGCACGTGACAGCCTGGGGAGTTTGAAAGGCAATCCGGTCTCACAAACGGTGCAGTTTCATTTCTCCAAAATCTCCAGCAAAAAACCCAAACCCATAAACATTGAGTAATCTGGAAGTTAAATCTGGTTTTCTTCAGTTTCTCTCCTTTTTGTTTAAATTTTCTTTACGTGCAGGGCTTCAATTCCTATGTTTAGGACATGCAGCATCAGGTGCTGCCTCACTGCTGCTTGCACACACAGCACAGAGAAGACAAGCATTTTTGGTCTGTGCCTCTTCGGAAGCGCAAATAGAGCAAACTGGGCCAAAGTGGCAAGAGCTGTGTGTACACCAGTGGGAGCCCCCATCCATTGAACTCGCCTCTAAGCTGTGGGGAGGGATAAGAACCCTGGGATAAGAACCCTGCTGCTGCCTCAGCTGTTCCAGAGACAGAGTCAGCCAGGAGCAAGGGCACATGCCTTCTCCAGGGTGCCTTGGGGAAGACCAAGGAGCACAAAAATTCCCAGTCCCATGGGTCCTCGTGACCTAAAATTGACTGCCGCATGCTCATAAGAGCTGGCAGCACGTTCCTTTGCTTCACTGTGTCCCCAGCACTCAGGGGTTAACCTCCAGCAGAGCTGGTCAGTGCTGAAGGTCCACCTAGCCAGGCAAGGCCACTTGAAGGTCAGACGAGGCAGAGCTGAGGCAGAAGTTGGTAAAGTCGAAGCAGCAAGGAAAACTTCTGACCACCCTACAAGGACAGTGCAGATTAGAGCCCATCACAGCGAAGACAAGTTTCCCTTTAAGAGAAGTCATTTCACATCCTTTTGCCTAATGGGCTTGGTTTTTGCAAGGTGTTCCAGCACCTTTCTTGACCTGGAATATATAAATATAATATAAATAAGGTGCTTCATGCAGCTGAGGTCAGTCACTTCTCACTTTTAATAAAAAAGTCTATTTTCCCTGGAATATTCAGCCTTGCTCAGGGCTGGCAAACAGATGGTGCAGAGGAGGCCAAATTACCTTCACAACTAGGGGCCGCAGCCAGAGTCATGCACTACATCCAATTCCCCCTGCATCTCCCACTGGGAGCAATGGGAACCTTGCACGCAGATCAAATGAGGGATGTGGCCTCAAGCGACACTGGAGCCCGCTGAGGAAGCATCACACAGACCTCAGTTTGCAGGACACAGCTCCTGGATCTTGCCACATTCTCACGGCATTTGCACATTTATTTTTTCTTAAAGTCCCAGCTCCTGGAGTCATGTGATGACATATCACTATTTCATCTCTCTTATTTTTTTAACTTATTTCTGGTTACCAAGTAAACTGGAAAACATCAAACCTCTAGGCTTCAAAAGAAGAAGGCAAATCCAGAGGACACAACATTTGTGGCTTTTTAATTCTGGATTTGGGTGGGGGGAAGTTGGGGTTTTTTCAGCCAATTTTTTTCTAGGCCACAGCAGTCTTGGGCTGGTGGTGAAAAGAGCTGGAGCCTCAAATGGAGAGTGCTAGTGCCTGCTCGGGTGTAGTGCTGCCCCAGGGCTGATGCGCTGCAGCTCCGTGGCCCCTTGGAGGACATTCGGCTTGAGGCAGCGGCATCCCTAGGCTGCTGCTTTCACTGGGGAATGCATTTCAGTTGACCTTGCTTCTGCATTTTTAGTTCCTGTATTCTGCAGTTTTGTAACAGCAAAACACAGCTTCTTTTTTTTTTTTTTGATGGTAAAAGGGACAACTAAGGGACAGGCAGTTCAGCAGGGGACATCTGGCCCTTCGTCTTCCAGTGACTCAGGCTAGGAACTGGTTTTTGCCTGTGAAACGCAGACAGAAGTGAGAGGCTCACATTAGCACGCACTGCTGTTGAGACAAATGACTGCTGTCGGAAGGCTTTTGAGTTTCTACTCCTTTGAGAAGAGTAAGGAGGCAATTTGCACCTTCTACATCTCTCACATTAAGTCCAGGTGCTGAAGTCATTCTGCGCACATCTTGAATTTTTCCTGATGACCAGAGAGCAGTTCTTTTCAAAAAGAAAATGTGAGTTTCTGAAGCAGAATTTGAAGAAAAAGGTGTGTAGCTTGTTTTGTGGACTAGATATTTGTAAAATAAATGCAGCTGTCCCCATTTCCAAGCTCCCAAAATTCATGCCCAGCCCCTATAACTAGTTCTGCTTTCAACCCCCAATGCGGCAGGTGATTTCCAGGGCAAATACTCTTTTGTGTCTGCCACGCACAAGCAGTGCTCTGCAAAATTTGGCCAGTCAATGCTTCCTCCAGGAACGCTCTCTCCCAAGCTGATAAATGCAATGCTCATCAATTAGTGCTCTGGATTTGTTGTTTAAACCTGCATAAAACACAGCATCGAGCAAATACTTGGGGGAAAGCTTGAAAGCAGCACAAGCGTGGTTTCTCCGGTTACCTCTGCAGGCTCCAAAAGCATCGCAGTGAGAGCAAACCATACGCTGCCAATTTTTCACAGGCATGCCCAAACATCCTGCTGAGCACTGCCTTCTCCCTGGGGTACAGCCTTTACTCTAGGTTTTCCAGCGGTAGAAGCCGCCTTCCACACCCAAGACCTCTGGCTGGCCGATGGACAACTGTCAATGCGCTCAGACCTCCCTGGGGTCATCAGGATTCGGACTGTACCAGCTACTTGGAAACAGCTACAGAGGCACTGCCTGGAGAGCTCAAAAAGGAGTGTATCGTGTCCAGCATTCAGAATTGCCCTTCCTATTCACTGCTCTGTCCCACTCCATCCGCCACATTTCTAAATGCCTGATTTATCCTCCCAACAGCAAGAGCAGGTTTGAAGGTGACAGTGAAAGTGAATGCTCAAATTGCTGGAAACTATGTTTCTGAGCATCTTTTTTAGAAACACCACTCTGAAGGATCTCCAGGTCTCTGCCAAGAACATGCAGAGGAGAGCCAGAGAACGTTCAGTGGGTGCATGCTCAAGCCTGCTGCCGTTAGGAGCAAAGACAGATGGATGGCAAGACAGAGGTGACATCCCATCTGCTCCCGCAGGATCTCTCTGGCATCTCCTGAGGGACTCAAGGAAAACCACGACCAGACATAACTAACCAGTGAGGACTCACTGGTTACCCTCCAGCATTATCTGAAAACACAAAAGCTGGAGCAGAGACCAAAGCATCCCACTGAAGATATGTTCCAGACAGGGCTAAGAAAGGGTGGTCGGACAGCTGCTCGGAGGTGAGCATGCTGTGGCTGAGCTGAAGACTGACCTTGCACTGAAGGGAATATAAAGCAGGCATTTTTCAAGCAAGAAACGCCTGAGGGTTCGTGTCCCCCTCCTCTAAAATGTGCAGGCGCTAGGATGTCTTTTTTCACAAGGTATTGAGCAGAGAATTGCCCTGCACCATTATGTCCTGAGCTCCAGACTCCACAGTCCACTAACCCCATTCTTTGCGGGGAGGAATCGTCTTTCTGCTCTGCATATGTAGACAATACCCAGAAACCTCCTCCAGCAACCACAGAGAGATGCAGGCTGCTGTCGGAGAGAGCTGTGGGTGTGCATGAATGAATGAATGAATGAATGAACCATTCGTTAGCATTGGCATGAGAATCTCCATGATTTTTGAGACTGCTAATTAGTGGTTGTAAGCGCATTTGCAATGGTAGGTGTTCGCTCGCCCGATTGCAAAGAGAGAGACGGGGAAGGAAAGGTAGCTGGTGCAAAGCACTGCCTCTCCCAGCACAGCCCAGGCTGCAATCATGATGCAGCACGGATGTGCCCGCACCATGATGAACGTGCTGTGTCAGCACATAAGCAGTCTCATTGCATTTTTGCCTGGAGCACCAGGCAGACCGGAGGAGCACTCCCTTAGCTTGTCCAGCATGGGCAGACTTCACAGCCCCATGCTACCGCTTCAGCTGCCTTGGCTGAGAAAAAGCAATGTGAACCACGACCACTGCAGGCTGGACCGGTCCTAAAACACCGTATCTGCTCTTACCGTTTGGGCTCCCTGTCTCCCCTACTCCCCGACTTCCATTCTTTCTCTCAGAGCCCAACTCCACCTTTCTCTTGGAGACTGTGGAAGGTGAAGGTCTGAATGTGCCTGGAAAGGGGTGTGTGAGGGACTGGGGAGTGGGGGCTGTCTTCTCCCAGCTTCATATCACTCCTGACTAGTCACTTGTCAAGCAGATGGAAGCTGCTCTTGGGTGCATGTGGGATAACACTGCATCTCTGCTTCACGTTTCCCGCCCCAGTGCCATTAAGCCAAAGGCTTCATTTGCATGGCCTAATGAGCATCACCACAAAGGCCGACCAGCTCTTGTCTTCTTCAGCTCCCCTCAAATGTCCCAAAAATCCCCCAGCCAAAGAAACCTTTCTGAGGGTCTCAGCAGGAGGTGGGGACGCGCAGGGCAAGCTGCAGAGAGAGGTGTGCCCAGGAGGAGCTGGGGACACGCCTGGCTCTTCAGAGAGCAGGTCACCAGTGGATCCCCGTTAGCAGGGTTAACGTCTTGGTGCTCCAGAGGAGTTGTGTACCATATTCAGTGAAAGAGCTGGGAAGTAGGTCAGCAACGTAACTGAGGGAAACGGGGAGCTTTAGGGAGAACTTCAGGGCTGACAGCTAATTAAAATCTGAGTTCCACTGCTTACGGTTGCAGTGATTAGATTTCAGTGCGCAGGGTGAAAAGCACCAGCAGGGATTGGGTTTGCTGCAACCACACCAGTTTTTCCTGCTCGCACTATCCGTTTGCCATGCCACCTTGTGCAGTGCCTTGCGTCCTGCAGCCACTGCCAAACCAAATGCCGCGGGTACACATGCATCACTCTGCTCAGGTCCTGAGTACATTTAGTTGTGCTCATTGTATATCAACGGCCCTGCTGGGAGAACAGAGTCCCATCAAAGTACCGCACATGGCCAGATACAACCTCATCCCACCTCCGAAGAGTTTTAAATCAAAAGAGGTGAGACAGACAATCAGAGTTAGCTACTGGACACAAAACCTAGTGGTTTTTTTCTAAACCAAATTCTTATTTGGGAATGCCTTGTGTAGGCAATAAGCTCTTAAAGTGAGACAAAAACTAAATAACAGGACATGGTGATGTAAAAATCTTTAAAAAAAAAAACAAAAAGAAGGGAAGGAAAGCACAAATGAAATCCAAAGGTAAGATTCCGGCTTGCTTTCTTGCCAGCAGTGACAAAAATTACAGGCACAACCAACAAGATAAGCAGGAGAAGGTGTAAGAGGGTGCAGGAGCTAAAATAATAGTTCTGCTTCTCCCCAGTTCTTCTTGCACCTGAGGATCTGGGCGTAGAGGGCTGCTCAAGGTCGCCGGGTACTTGCAACTACCAGCGTGTGAGTTATTAGCTTTGGTCCTATTTTAAGTTCCTAAAGCCACAGAGTTTTGCCTGGAGGGTGGGACAATGGGTTCATCTGCTCCTTGCTGGAGCCAGTGAAGGGTGGAGGAGTTGTTCAGGCATGGTGAAAGGGGAATTGCCCACAGGAAGGACACTTGGGCCAGCCTGAGGTGCGGCAAGTCCTTCTGCGCCAGGCTGTCGGCTTCCTGCAGAACCTCCCCAACCCCGATGACCCTCCCGTGGGGACAGGAGGCTCAGTGGGTTCAGGGGCTGACCTGGACCTGGATGTGGGGGCAGTTCCCAGGAGAGCCCTGGATGACCCATATGCCCCTCGCCTGTCACCCCATGCACCCTGCTGTTCTCTGCAAACACCAGGGTTTGGTTATTTAGGTTATTGGTGATGTGAGAGGGGAGCAAACTTCAACCCAGGGCCCCCTGGGATGCTCCTGGCTTCCTGCCTCCCCATAGCAGCCATGGGCGACACTGTGGGGCATGGTGACAGACACACCAAGGCACTCCTTGCACCCACTGTCCTGTGTCCCTTCTCGCCATCTCTCCCAGGGGTCCTGCCCCCCTGCAGGGAGCAAATGGGGTCGGGCTTGCCCTGGCAAGGCTGCGGGGCGACCGGGGGGGATGCGATGAGCCATGGTGGGCAGGACCAGGAGCTGACTGGGCATGGCGGACAGGGCAGGGGACAGGCAAAGCATGGATGAGGACTGTCCCAGGCATGGCGGGCAGGCATGGGGACAGGCAGGGCATGGATGGGGACTGTCCTGGGCAGGGCAGGGCAGGGCAGGGCAGGGGACAGGCAAAAAGGATGGATGGGGACTGTCCTGGGCAGGGCAGGGGAGGGCAGGGGGCAGGCAGCATAGATGGGCACTGTCCCAGGTAGGACAGGGGACAGGCAAAGCATGGATGGGGACTGTCCCAGGCAGCGCAAGGGAGGGCAGGGGGCAGGCAGCATGGATGGGGACTGTCCCGGGCAGGGCAGGGCTGCGGACAGGCAGGGCATGGATGGGGGCAGGCAGGGCAGGGCTGGGGGCTGCCCCAGGCAGGGCGGGCAGGGCTGCTGGGGGTGGGTCCGCAACCAGCCCTGCCTTTCAAAGTCCCTCGCTCCGAGGAGGAAATCGGGAAATATTTCCAGCAGCAGCAGCAGCAGCAGCAGCAGGAGGAGGAGGAGGAGAGGAGGAGGAGGAGGAGGAGGGCTGAAGCCGCCAGCGCGGAGGAGGGACGGCGGGTTTTTCGCTGCCCGCGCAGCGCGGCGGAGGGATGCGGAGGGAGGGGAGGCTGAGGCTGCCTGCGGGGCGGGCCGGCTGAGCGCATCCCCGGGGCTCCGTGTGTGTGTGTGTGTGCGCTTCCTCCATCCATCCCTCCATCCC
>RSEF01000003.1:17881103-17917744 GCA_003993805.1 Himantopus leucocephalus
TCCCTCCCTCCCTCCCTCTCTCTCTCCCTCCCTCCCCTCCCTCCCTCTCCCGCCTGCCCGCCCGCCGCCGCGCCGCAGCCGCGCACCGGGGCTCCGCCACCCGCCCCGCCGCGATGCCCCGCCGATGCTGAGCCGGCCCCGGCGCCTCCCGTTCCTGCCCCCCCCGGCCAGGTAGGACCACGACCGACCGACACTCCCCACCCACCCCCCAGCCCTGCCCAGCGCGGCCGGTCCCCTCCCGCCGCTGGTTTCTGCCCCCGGGGGGGTCCCCAGCGCCGAGGGAGGAGGGGGGGGGGGNCGGGGCGGGGGGGGGGGGGGGGGGGGACGTGGGCAAGGGGGGTGGGGGGGGGACCGGAGCCGTGGGGGAGCCTGTGGGGAGGCGGGGGTGGGATGCTCTCCTCCCTGCTTTTGGCAATCCAGCCGTGGCACCTTTAGGCAGGCGATGGGGCTCGCCCCCCCACCCCCCTCCCCACCCCCCGCTGGCCAATCGCGACATGTCGCGACGGGAGGGGCGGCTGCGGCGGGGAAGGAAGCGGGGGGGGGGGGGGGGGGGGGGCCCCCCCCGGGGGGGGGGGGGNCTCCGCCCGGAGGGGGTGTTGGTACCCCCAGGCAAGGCTGCTTTTCCTCAGTCCCCCGGGGATTTGTGCCTTGAAAGGGGTTTTCGAGGTGAGTGGTGGGAGGCACCTGCAGCCGCCGGGATGAAATTCCCGTTTTCCTCTCGCTCCTGGGCGTGTGGTTATGAAGGGCTGGCATTAAGCAGCGCTCATCACGTAGGCTTTTGTCTAGGTGGAAGCATGGCTGGGGCTCTTCCGTCATCTCGAGTTTAATTCTTTAATCGTTGCCTTGTTGCATCCCTCCCCGCCGAGCCAGGCGAAGCCACCCCACTCTCGCCTCTGTCTCCGGGGCAGAAAGCGAACTGCCAAAACGTTGTGGGAAATGCAGCAAGCGCTGGGGAGAATTGGAGCCTACAAATGAAAGCTGTAGTAAAACCACAAGGTCACGGGGCGTGTGGGTGCTGAGCATTTGATTTCAGGGCTCCTCTTCGCTTGCGCTTTGCAGGGAGCCGTGCCTCCAGTCCCAGACGTTGGAAATCAGCGTGTCGGGCACTGGAAATGGGGGTTGTGAGAGGCTGGGGTTCTCTGTGCCCTCTCCTGACACCTGCCTAGGCGTCCGTGTGCTTTTTCTCACCACCACAAAGAGAAGAGGTGCACTTTTATTGAGAAAAGGGAAGCTGGGACACTTGCATGTTGAGGCGATGATGGCGGCCGGGAAAAAAAACCAAAGTGCTGTGCCGTATGGCCTTGGCTGGGGCAGTGGACATCACCAAAGAAAGGCATTTGTGTTTCCCTTGGGTGCATCTAATAAACGTTTCTTTCTCCCCGTTTCCTTCCGATTGGTTCTCCAATAGCAGCTTTGCCCCTTTTCCAGCAGAGGCATTTAGCCTCTATAGGGAAATAATCTAGCATTTCTAGAGCCGTAGCTTACCAACCAAGGCATAAACCCCCACCACTGTCTCCCCAGGAAAGTTGATGCATTGCCTGACTCCTCTTAGACCCCACCAGCTCTTGTTTCTCTGGAGGTATAAACAACTCCTAAGCCAGCGCTGGGGAGCTGCGGTGCTCAGAGCTTCCCCTGTAGCAGGGTTTGTGTCCAACATATCGGAGGAGCTTGGATGTTCCCTTTATGCCTCGCGTCCCTTGAATGCCAGCACTGAGTAGCACACTTCTAAGCTGATGAAACTTTGCTTTCTTCTCTCTCCCCCACTTTCACTGAGCTTCTCGTGATGTTTTGACTGTGAATTGCTCCTCAGACTTAAATATTCACTGTCCTGCAGCTGTCCAGGCTGTACCTAGTTTGCTCTCCTGGCACTGCTGTACACGGCATGACATGAACTTGGCTCGTGTCCTTGCTTTTGGGACCTCACATGATGCCATATAGGCACAGCCATTTCTATTCCTGTTTGGGCAGTGTCCTGATCTGCTCAGGGATGTCAGGGTTGCAATTCTAGGACAGAATTTGGTTTTCTGCTGCGTTTTCGGGGGGATACAGTCCTGCTGGCTTACTGGGGAAAAGCCACTGTTCTCCAGCATCCTAATGAGACTTAGATGCTGTAATAAAGCCCAGCATCCCTCAAGGCAGGAGCATCACTGCACAACCAACCAACAGGTTGGTCATAGACACCACAAATGCCATGCGATACAGGCTTTGCTTGCAAGCTCCCTTCAAGCTCAGGGTGCCATGATCTGCATGTGCTCCCAGTTCATGCACATCGGTGCCCGCAGCTGTGTAAATCCTGGCTGCAGCTGAGTCTGCTGCAGGGCGCTCAGGGTGCTGTGCCACCGGGACTCTGGCACCCAACGTGGGCTGAGCTTACTGCCCCGTCTTTCCCTTGCCAAGGGTGCGAGTGGTATCTCCCCAGATATTTTTCAGGAAGCTTGTAGGAACTTGGCTTTCTCCTCTATCTCTATCCCTCTGGTGATTTTCGCTGAAATTGGGAGGGGGGGGGGGGGGNGGGGGGGGAGCGATGTGAACAGAGACACAGACATGGAAACTGTGATTTCATATGCCCGGCTTCCGAAGGAAACCTGGCTACAAATAGAAGTGAGATTTGCTGCAGCAAAGAGCTCCTGAGGAGACAGAGAAGGTGGGGGAGAGCGGGGAGGAGGGAGGGGTGGTTCACCCCGCTTTTGAGATAGGCAACCAAGGCCCAGCACACATCTGGGCTTGGACTCCCTTTCCTGAGATCTGGTGGTCTAAAAACTGGGCATCTGCTCGTCACTCGCATTCAGCTCCCTCTAGAGTCAGCGGTGCGAGAGCTGTACCTCTCTGGATGGGGACTCTCCTGGAAGGTGCTACCCTTTGCCAGACAGGGCTAGGCACCGAGCTGATGGATGGAGCTTGCCAGGGTGGGCCTCCAGCCCAAACTAACCTGCCCAGCTCCTCTTTAGGACCCTGTCCAAATCGCCCAGCTCCACAACCTGTGTTTGCCTCTGCCTTTTTTCCACACACCTTCCCAGGGACGTCTCCCACCCCTTCATCCCTGGATGGGCAGGGGAAGCTGGGGCTGGGGATTTGTCTCTTCTGCTCCTTCCTCCCACAGAGCCCGAGAGAGCATCCCGCTGCACCGGGGACCCACCCACAGCCACAAAAATGGGCCCGGAGGGAAGAGAGAACAGAGGCAGACAGAGAGGAAAGCAACATGCTGGCTAATTCCTCTCTTCTGGCCCCTATGGGGCATCTCCAGGCAGATGCTTCCTCCCCAGGCTACCCAGGAGCCTCAGATTTATTCTCCCGACATTTACGGGAGGTGCTCATCCCATTTTACAGAGGGAGAGGCAGAGGGCAGGGAGGTGAAGGGCTGCCCTGAGATCGCAGAGAGGGAGTCTCGGCAAGGCAGCCTCCAAAGCTGGCTTGTGGAGACCAGGCAGAGGGACTGTGCTTAAAGCGGCGAGGGAGATCTGCAGGCAGAGGAAGGCATTAACAGCCCAGGAGGAATAATGGGGAAGAGCCTGATGCTGCTTGATAAAGAAAAGACCAAACCCAGGTGGTAGGGATAGAGGACTGGTCTGGAGACAGCAGCAAGTAGGAGGGGAGATGTCAAATAAAATAAAAAAAAAAAGAATACAACCCCAAAAGAAATGTAGTATTTCTCCCTTGCTTCTCATTTCCCGGCATTTCCCTTGCTGAGATCTTGAATCATGGGGGAAAGGGACAACTTGCCACTTGGTCTCCATGCGTTAAAAAGCAAGGCTGGAATCTCCCTGACAAACACTTCCAAGCTCAGTCTCTACGAGCTGCCCCCAAATTCGTCCAATCTGGCTGAAATTTTGTATCGGGGATGTTTTATTTTCTCTATTTATCTATTTATTTTGGAAAGTTGCTGGGGAGATTGTGGGAGGAGATTGGATGCTTCATTGAAGAGATAGGATACTTGGAAAAATCAGCTGCAGACTGATAATTGTTCTAACTTTTTAATGTCCTTTGCAGAAAACAGGGTGGCCTGATGTGTATTTTACTTGATTGGCTTCACGGAGGGCTTGTGCCTCTGACTATATTTGGAAAGGTTTTGATGGTTTTGTTTTTTTTTTTTTTGGTACTGATGCAATCAGGATGCTGATGGCCTGGAAATCATTTTCCTGATGTGGAGATCTGGAGGGGCATGGGCAGGGGATGCCAACAAGGCTGCGCCTGTTTTGGAGTGGCAGAGCTGGGCGGAAGGGAGAAGGAGCTGGTCAGAGCCGGAGCCGGGCTGCGAGCCAAAGGTTTTCCAAGCTGTGTTTAAAGAGCCGTCACGCCGCGCAGCCCTGAGCAGCAACACGGTATTTGGACACAGTGGCTTTCCTCCACGGGTCCGGGTGTACAGCCGGCGCGGCGGCAGGGTCCTTCTCCTGTTTTGATGGGTAAAAATCACAGCTGGCAGGAGATGCTTTTTACCAAAGCTGTGCCACGGGTCAGCTTCATGAGCAGAAGTGAAACCAGTAGAGCTGCCTAGACAAATCCCCAGTCGCCCTGTACCTTGCAGGTCTGCTGGCATCCCTTTTGTGTCCCTTGGCTGTAGAAAGCTGGACCTAGGCTCTTGGCTGGTTTACTGATTGATGGTCAGAGATCAGACAATCCGTTTGGGCTTTTTGTTGGTTTTTTCTTTTCCTACAGTCATGTTTTTTCCCAGTAGAGGCTTTGCTGGAGCCACCCTGCTGTGAAGCGGATTGCTGCTTTCAAGGAGGCGCAGGTGTAGAGCCTTCGGCAGGGACGGGAAGGGTGAGGAGGAGAGGAGAGAGGTGTGCTAGCCCTCCAGAGATGGGGCAGTGGAAGGGAAGGATATCATCCAGGGAAGGATGGGTATTGCTCGCAGGGCACTCTGAAGTGCTGCTCTCCTGCAAGAGAAACTGGGAAAGGGGTGCTGTGACTGGGAGACTTCGGGTCTGACCTCGAGGTGGGAGCTTAGGGCGCATCACTTGAAACAGCCATTGACTTGTTGGCTAGGAGAGCCTGTCCTCTCACTTAGGGCCTTTTTTTTTTTGGGGGGGGGGGNGGGGGGGGGGGTGTTGCTGCCTTTTCACCAGGGACACTGGCAGGGGAGCGAGTAGCTGGCTTGCTTTGAGGCTGTGTTTCCCTAGCTTGCAGGCTAGCTGTGCCTTCCCGTGGCTACTAGCTGCTGCTTTGTCAAAGTTTTTGGCCCCTCTAGCTGAAGAAAGACCATCTTTCTCCTGCCCTGGGCACCAGCAAAGGGGGTTTTGAGCTGCCTTTCACTAGGAAATGCCCCTCTCTGTCTGGCCCTGACTATGGGGTGGGGAAGGGCTGGCTGGGATTCCCCATGGTGTTGCGACACGCTCCTGGGCTGTGTCCCCACAGCACGTCAGAAAGCAGCCACGTGAAGAGCAGACTTCCCACTGCCCTCCCCCCCGCCGCAACCAGCAACCAGTCACCCTGTGGGGAGAGGGTACTTCTCCCAGCACCCGCACACCAGTGACACGGCCATGGGGACACCCTCTGCCGTACAAGCTGGTGGTAAATTCACAGTAATGATGTTTATCATGAAGCCGATGTTGCAGTGGGGTGGGCACCGTTGTGTCGGGTGGTAGCTGTCATGGTGCGAATGCTGCTGTGTTACGTTACAGCTGCTCTGTACAGGTTTTCTGTCAAAAGCTGGGGAAAAAAAATTCCCTATGGAAAGTCTCTCACTCTCTCTTTGTGTGGCCCCTCGTTCCTTGTGAGCCCAGGACATTTCCTTCCTTACCCAATCCTTCTTCTGTAAGGAAAGTGTCTGGGCTGGCAGCGTTTTTTCAGTACTCCCAAAAAATAATGGTGCTTATTGCAGATGGTCATAAACCTGTGTATGATACAAAAGCAGAGGAAAATAACAGGAAGGGTTGTACAGTGGATATTTCAAGGGCAAGGTGCCCAAATGGAGATGGGACTTTTGGGAGGCTGCTGCAAAGGGAAAAGACGTGTGTTGTTGAAACGCAGAGCAGCTCTCAGGCTCACTTTGCATGCAGCGACCGGCCAGCCTGAAGGAGCGTTGGTGCCAGGGAAAGGTCAGAGCAGAGTCTAAAAGGCTGTTTTCTCCCCATCTGGCAGCTCCTGAGCTGGGGGGCTGGAGCAGAGCTTGCAGCAGGAGCTTTCTCCTATCAATTTGTAAAACCTAGAGCTCCCATGCCAGCAGGGAGGCAAATATCTCTGCAACCTTCCTAGCCCTGCTGTGGGCAACAGCTTCCCTCCTGGTGTTTCACAACACCAAGGGTTGGAATAAAGGCTGGACCAACATCCCTTGGCTGAGAGCTGCATCTAAACTGAGTTTGTCTCGAAGGGACCATGCAACCTCTCCACGACCATGCAAAACCAGCTGCTGGAGCCCCATGGGAGTTTGTCCACAAAGGGAAGGGGCACAGCTGCGACTTCAGGAGAGCCCCAGTTGGGATCTGGCTTTCCTGGTTAGAATCATAGAATGGTTTATGTTGGAAAGGACCTTAAAGATCATCTAGTTCCAACTCCCCTGCCATGGGCAGGGACACCTCCCACCAGACCGGGTTGCCCAAAGCCCCATCCAACCTGGCCTTGAACACCTCCAGGGATGGGGCAGCCACAGCTTCTCTGGGCAACCTGGGCCTCTTTGGAGG
Source organism: Himantopus leucocephalus (assembly GCA_003993805.1). Classification (NCBI taxonomy): domain Eukaryota; kingdom Metazoa; phylum Chordata; class Aves; order Charadriiformes; family Recurvirostridae; genus Himantopus; species Himantopus leucocephalus. The sequence continues at coordinate 17,887,721 of RSEF01000003.1, forward strand.
TCTGTGGAGCAACCAACCTCCACACTCTCACCACCCTCAGAGTGAAACATTTCATCCTAATATCTATTCTAAATCTCCCCTCTTCCAGTTTGAAGCCATTGCCCCTCGTCCTATCACTAAGTGCCCTCGTAAAAAGTCCCTTTAGGGACTGGAAGGCCGCTATAAGGTCTCCCCAGAGCCTTCTCTTCTCCAGGCTGAACAACCCCAACTCCATCATCCTGTCCTTGTAGGAGAGGTGCTCCAGCCCACTGATCATCTTTGTGGCCCTCCTCTGGACCTGCTCCAGCTCCACCTGAAAGCTCTCAGGCAGCTGGTCCCGGGGAGACCCAGGACAGCCCAGCTCCCTCGGTGGTGTAAAGGGCTCTGGGTGCTGCCCCTGGGCACGAGGTAGTGCTTATGGGCAGGGTTTTGCTGGCCTGGGGTGGTGGCTTGGGGCTCTTCACCACGCACGTAGGGTGAGCACTGAGCCCGAGAGCAGCTTGCTCCCCTTGCCCAGTGCTACCATGATAAATCTGACCGGAGAGGCGTTGGGGGAGCGATGCCGAGGGCACGAATACTGCGGCAGGCAGGGTTTGCCGGGGCTGCTAACCTGGCAGGCTGTGAATCAGCTACCGCATTTGCTTTTATTGTTGATGGCCGGGATGGGAAATGCAATTGAGACACCTTAATGAAAAGCTAACAAAGTTGGGTTTGGAGGGAGGGCTGGCGTTCTGGTAGCCGTGCTTCTCGTTAGAGAATAATATGAATGATTTGTCTGGGAATATTCCTATTGCCGCGCCTGCAGCAGTGTGCTGACCATGGGCTGGGACCCTATGCAAACGCAGAGTAAGAGGGTATCTGGGGACCAAGCTGTTTATTTTGGATTGTGCAAATAAAGAAATGCTGTTAATTTTATAGCAGCTTCTTCTCAAAGATATTTTGCATGCCAGGCTCTGATTGTGTGTGTGTGTAACCAGCAAATTGCAGCCAAGCATTTTCTAGCCCTCCATAACTTCTGAGTCTGGTGTTAATAAGACTCACTGTGAATTGGTTCAAGTAGGAAAGCTGGTGAGGGTGCGTGGATCTTGCTTCATGACTGCACCCCAAAATGCCAGAGAAAGTCCAACAGAGAGCTAGGGGATGCTACTGCCGCTCGAAGAAGGCTTGTGGCATATGGCCAAGGCCGGTGGGTTTTTCTTCCAAAGCTCTAGCCTTTCCCCACCCTTCTGAGCTCTCCAGAAAAGTTCCATGTTCCTTATCTCCTGCCATCCGAGGGAAGAATTTTTTTTGTATGTGGAGAGCTGGGTGGGAAGGCCAAAAAGATGGATTGCTCAGATGCAAGCCTCTGGGCCTTTTTGCCTCCTGTTTAACATAATATAGGACTTGATCTGGAAAAAAAAAAACCACAACCAAACCCAAAACCAATAAGCCAAAACCAACTTATATTAGAATGTTTGAAAGGGAAGAACATGGGAAATAAAGTTCAAGTGACTTATTAATCTGATTTAGTGGGTGTCTTTTTTCAGGCTGAGACTTCCAGTGCTCGAATCCTTTTAAGACTGTAGAGTTGGTCCAAAGTGTGATGGGACTCTCCTATTCTTTATGACCTAAATCAGTGACCCAAAGCATAATATTTTCTCTAGAACCATCTGTTTCCTCTTCTTGCCAAGGGGATTTCACAATGCCTGGTTGCTCTGAATAATTGTACATGTGCAAGGATATGACTTGCCACAGGGAGAAAATTAACTGAATAAGGGCAGGTGGATGCTCTTGAGTTTTCTCTTGAAACTACTACCCTTTAGAAAGAGAGGGTGAAGAAGCATGCAGCTGACTAATATTTTATGCCCACACTAAATTTTTTTTAAGCCTACATATTTTAAAAAAAAAAGCAAAACTACACTTAGCAGCTATCTGGGATAAGCAGAGTAGATACCAAGTCAGCCTGTGTTTTGACAGCCCCTTTATCAAATGTCTCGGAGATCTGGTTTGGAGCAGCGTGAAACACAGGAGTACAGATGTTGGGTGACTAATTCATGCTTCGGCTAAACTTCAATGACCATGAACGCACATCTGTTTTGACTTAGCTATCCGCCAAATGGCCTACAACAAGGTACTCTGCATTACAAACATCATATTTCCAATTTTTTGCTTCAGATTTGTAAGCGGTGGCTACAGCCTGCGTTCTGGGAAGCAGAAGGTACCCAGGGACGGTGACCAGGGGAGCCATTAGCAGGATTTCCAAGGCAAACAACTCCTTTCTTTTACATCTGTCTTCATACAGGAGACTGCTTTTTCTTGTTCATCTTATCTGCTCTTATCAATCAGCTCTCTGACTTGCTCACTTCCTGCTCTGTGTATCTTTTTCTTTTCTTAATTAGAAAACTGGGAGGAGAGGGGGAGGCAGACCAACAGTTCCTGGTGAGGAAATGCCATTTGTATAAAACTGCCTTGATAAATTCTCAGTAGTATTCCTCCAGCCCAATAATCCTACTACAGCATCCTTAAATAAAAGCAAATGGAAGAGAGGGTTTTGATCCATCGTTACAATGTCTCTTTGCGAAGTCAATCCCGCAATGCGGGTGCAGGATGGTACCATTGCTTCGTCCGACTAGTTCTTCACTTGCACACAGACCTGTCCCTGCATAACATGCCCTAATCACCCTAAAGAGGGCTGATTTCTGTGTCACGGGGGAAAAGGAAATGGGTGTTGGTCACTAGGTGCTTGTCTTCAAGGCGTTGGTGTGTCCCTGTTTTGGAGGATCAACGCTTCTTCCCAGGAACGTCTGCCTGGCTGTACTTTTGCAGCATGCGTGGCTGAAGAGCCAGCCAGGTCCCCAGCTGTGCTGTGGAACAAGCCCTTTTTCAGGAGGAAGAGGGAAGGTGTGCTTTAGCCATCCTCCTTGGGTCACGCTGGTTATGAGTGGGCCCCAGGTGAGAGCTGGGATGCTGTGGCTGGATGCAGCCTTTAGCATGGATGGGTCAGTCTGTGTCTCCCAGTGCGTCCAGCTGGGCGGCTGTGTTTGCTGGAGACCAGATGGCAAATGGTAGGGTGAGACCTGCCAGGCGCTGAGGAGGCTGGGCTTTGGCAGGCATTGACCGGATCTCCTGCTAGTGTCCCATCTCTGCTATGGGCCTGGGAATACCACGCTTCTCTTAGAATCATAGAATCATAGAATAGTTTAGGTTGGAAGAGATCTTAAAGATCATCTCGTTCCAACCTCCCTGTCATGGGCAGGGACACCTCCCACCACACCAGGTTGCTCAAAGCCCCGCCCAGCCTGGCCTTGAACACCTCCAGGGATAGGGCAGCCACAACTTCACCAGGCAATTTGTTCCAGTGGTTGAAACCTTTCGTAGGTGGGCTCTTTTTTGTTTTTTTTTTCCTTTCTGGGTGGTGGGTCTTTTATGAGCAAAACCAGTTCAGCCTTTTGTATTCTTCAGCAAAATAAAGGTATTGATGTACTCATTTTCCTCTCTTCTTAGAAATGTTTTTAAGTACCGTGTGATTAAATTAACTTGGAATGGAGAAGCATAGTATGGCAAAGGCTCTCCTTGAGGAGAAAATACAGCTTTAATAACTAGGAATCTGGCTTTTATTGGCTAGTAAAATTGAGAACGTAACACTGAGCATGCTCAGGTTTTCGCACTAAGCATCTCTGTGTACTTAAAGGCATCTGTTCTGTTGGTTTATGCACTGTTAACTAACTGCAAACCTCTTTAACAGCTCCTCTCCACTGCTGGAAAATCCTGAGGCAGGACAAGGGCAAGTACTGCTGTCACGCCTGATGACTGATGTTGTAAATGGAGTGAGAAAGGCCCTTGAAGGGGAAGCCGTCAAAGCTGACCTAGTGGGAAGGGAGTGCAGGGACAGGTTTCCTCTCGAAGCATGCCAAGAGAGCCAGGCTTGGATGCATATGGGGCTCTTTCCAGTTTCATGAAGGTGCAAAGTGATGCGCTGTGGAAGGAATGGCTCCAAAATCATTAATTAAAGACTGCCCTTCTGGTGCACCTTATGACCAAGTTGCTGTTAAGAATAAGGTTTTGCCAGGGCTTAAGCTCACTTTGTACAGCTTTCGGATGTGGAATAGATGCTTGGGAGGACTTTGAGCAAGAAAAGGCTGCGAAATATGTAGTTTACAGTGATTAAAAATGGCAAGTATAAAAATATTTTTTAAAAATGATGGGGGGATAGTAGATTTCCCTGTCCTCTCCTGCTCTCACCCTGAACTCCCGTGAGTGAGTGCACTGTAATTTTGAAATGGGAAACACTTCTGCCAGCTGTGAAGCAGAATGATGGGCTTTAATTAGATGAGAAACAAGAAAGTGCAATTGAACAAATAGGCTTTCAGTGAAGAGAAAGAAAGTGGCATTAAACATCATAGTAGCTAAAGGGGGTAGGTGCTAACCCACTGGTAGCATCTGAATATGTCCTTGTTCAGATAACTGAACTAGATGATTTGTACATGGAAAACTGCAGCAGTCATAACGCAAATGAGCTCATTAGGTGGGTCTTCTGGAGTAACAGGGTAACTTGTTTATATGTTTGGGAAAGATGGGAAATAAATGGGGTCTACAGGAAAATCGGTTATCTCTGGCTGGACTCACTTAATGCATCTTTCCTTTTGTCTCTGCAGCTTGAGGATGTTTGGGACCTGTTCGGTGGAAGTGGCCATGTCGCTAGCAACTCACCCACCCACCTTCCCAGTGAGCTTCCAACTCCTGAGCGTTGTGCTGCTGTTGCTCTTCCATGCAGATGGCGTACATGGGGAGAGCCCCAGCGAGTTGCCTGTGAATGACACCGAGGAGTGCACTGGCTCATACATCTGCAAAAAGGGTGTGATTCTACCAATATGGGAACCCCAAGACCCCTCATTTGGTGACAAAATCGCTCGGGCAACAGTGTATTTTGTAGCCATGGTGTACATGTTCCTGGGAGTATCTATCATAGCTGACCGCTTCATGTCCTCCATCGAAGTCATTACATCCCAAGAGCGGGAAATAACCATCAAGAAGCCCAACGGCGAGACCAGCAAAACCACAGTGAGAATCTGGAATGAGACCGTTTCCAACCTCACACTGATGGCCTTGGGCTCGTCTGCCCCTGAGATCCTCCTGTCTGTTATCGAAGTGTGTGGCCATGGCTTCACAGCAGGGGACTTGGGGCCAAGCACAATTGTGGGGAGTGCTGCATTTAACATGTTTGTCATCATTGCGATCTGTGTTTATGTTGTTCCAGATGGAGAGATAAGGAAGATCAAGCACTTGCGAGTGTTTTTTGTTACAGCGGCCTGGAGCATCTTTGCCTACACTTGGCTTTACATTATTTTATCTGTATCTTCTCCTGGGATTGTGGAGGTTTGGGAAGGCTTGCTCACCTTCTTCTTCTTCCCCATCTGTGTGGTGTTTGCCTGGATAGCTGACAGGAGGCTTTTATTTTACAAGTACGTCTACAAGAAATACCGAGCTGGCAAGCAGAGAGGCATGATCATTGAGCATGAGGGTGACCGTCCCTCCTCCAAAGCTGATATCGAGATGGATGGCAAAGTTGCTAATTCTCATGTGGAGAACTTTTTGGATGGGACATTGGTGTTGGAGGTGGATGAGAAAGACCAGGATGATGAGGAAGCCAGGAGGGAAATGGCTCGGATCCTGAAGGAGCTGAAACAAAAGCACCCTGACAAGGAAATTGAACAGCTTATAGAGTTGGCCAACTACCAGGTTCTGAGCCAGCAGCAGAAGAGCAGGGCCTTTTACCGCATTCAGGCCACTCGGCTCATGACAGGAGCTGGCAACATCTTGAAGAGACATGCTGCAGACCAGGCCCGCAAAGCCGTCAGCATGCATGAGGTCAACAGTGAGGTGGCAGAAAATGACCCCATCAGCAAGCTCTATTTTGAGCAGGGTACCTACCAGTGTCTGGAGAACTGTGGCACTGTTGCCCTGACCATCATTCGCCGTGGAGGTGACTTGACCAACACCGTGTACGTTGACTTCCGGACAGAGGATGGGACGGCCAATGCTGGCTCTGACTATGAGTTCACCGAAGGGACAGTGGTCTTCAAGCCTGGGGAGACCCAGAAGGAAATCCGTGTTGGCATAATCGACGATGACATATTTGAGGAGGATGAGAACTTCCTGGTCCATCTCAGCAATGTCCGTGTGAGCACTGATGCCTCAGATGAGGGCATTCTTGAGGCCAGTCGTGTCTCAACACTTGCCTGCCTGGGATCACCATCTACTGCCACTGTCACCATCTTTGATGATGACCATGCTGGCATCTTCACGTTTGAGGAGCCAGTAACGCATGTCAGTGAAAGTGTGGGAACCATGGAAGTGAAAGTGTTGCGAACCTCTGGTGCACGAGGAAATGTTATTGTGCCCTACAAAACCATTGAAGGCTCAGCCAAAGGTGGAGGAGAGGACTTTGAAGACACCTGTGGGGAGCTGGAATTCCAGAACGATGAGATAGTGTAAGTGAAGGTTTTATTTGTTACCTACAGTCTCTGGTTTTCTTGAAATTAAATGCACATGGCTCCCAGAGCTGCACTGGAGGTGTTTGGGTGCCAGCGCGTTGCAGTAAGCCGTGAATGGCCTTATGTGCTTTGGAGAGCCTGAAGTAGTGTGTTCCTGCCTTGATAACAGATCAGAGTGATGCTTGCTCAGGGGCATTCCACCCTTCCAGCATCAGGGAGATGGGACTGGTTTGTGAGCCCAGCCTCCCGCACCCTACCCACGCGCTGAGCAGATCTCTATAGCCTGGGCTCTACAGTGGAGCAGAGAACAAAACCGAGCTGGCTGTTACCGCTCAGTCATAAGGACCTGTCATGTGAAGGGCCTGAACTAAGTGTATGAATTGCGGTACCTACTTCCCCTTGCCTGTTGAGGGTCAGGTCATCTGGGACTGGGCCACAGCCTGTTCCACTGTTCAGGGCTTTGGTGAAGGTCACTGCATCTCTTCCTCTTCTGAAGGCTGCAGGCCTGGGTCATTGTCCAATGCATGTCCTCAAAAACTACTGTCGTGCAGAAAAGACTCATAGTTAGCATGCAACTGCAGCCACATTTGCCTGCTTGCAAATAAAAGCTGTTGGAGGCTACTACGGTGTGTTGCTAAGTGGATGGTGGAAAAATTATTAGTGCTGTAGCCTTGTTTATTACATTATGTGGAGAATATAAATTAGCCCAGTAAATCATGGTAGTAACCATCTATCCTTGGGTATGTCATGGAGACATTTCCTTGCCCAGTTGGGGCTCAGGAAGGAGCGAAGGTTGGGGGTTGTGTTGTTCCAGTGTCTTCCAACAGTGAAGTCTGTGTCTGTGGGTCAGTCCCTGCCAACAGTAGACTCAGTAGCACAAAACCACTGCATAGAACTTGGAGTAGTCACTGATGCAGAGCACTGCTGTGTCACAGGAGCGCTAAATGTTGGCTTGGGTGTTGGATGTCATAAAACTGGTCTCTTAGGAGCTGAGACAGACCCATGATGAGAGCTGGGAGTGGCCCTTATGTTCTGTTACTTGTATCTGCTCTGTGTGGACAAGGAGACTGAAGCAAACAGGGGAATCATAAAACTACTTGAAGTAGGGGGCGGGAAAAATGATTTGTAGTTCTCAGGCAGGGTATTAGACCAGCTGGGGTGTTGGCTTCTCAGGAAAAACTGAGCAAGAACTCCATATTGCTCCAGCAATCTGGAGTCCAGAACGCACGTGTTGCTCACACAAGGGTCGAGAGCGCACAACATGCCATTGTTCCTGGCTCCTGAATGATAACTGTAGTAGAGAGGAATGCAGTTGTTAGATTTTTGTTTGTTTGTTTGTTTGTTTGTTTTGGGAGAAGCAGGGAGTTGTCTGCAGAGATGCAATGAACTAGGCTATAAGGATATCCCCGAAGGCTCTTTACTTTTTATCCAGGTCACTCAGCACTAGCAAAACTGGGCTACTGGCAGGAAGACTTTGACGTTTGATCTCAGTTCCCCTGGGATGTGACATGTTTACATGGCAGGCCAAACACATGGCCGCAGGCTCTCCGGCTGCGCTCAGAGGGGCTTGGGCTTCCCCCGTGTCTTGGATCCGTCACTCTGGCCAGGATCTCTGTGTTGTCCTTCATCAAAGACAGGTAGTGTCACCTGTGTCAGCACTGCCCGTCGGTGCTTGGTCTGTGATGTGGGGTTTTGCAGTGAAAGCAGTGCTTTCTCCATGGCGTTGCGCCGGGGCCCGCTGTGCTGTGCTTCTGCTGGTGGCCTTTCCTCCACTGCTGACTTTTGCCAACAGCCCAGTAACCAAGGGGTGTGCTGGAAATGGGCTGACCGCATCCTGTCGGAGCTGCTGCCTGGCCTCCCGGGGGGCGTGCTGGTGTGCCCTCCCCACGGTGGCAAGCCTCCTCCTTCCTTTTCTTACTGGCTCTCAGCATGTGCACAGCAAGCAAGAAATGGGGGAAAACAGCTTTCTTAGAAACCCAAGTGTGTTTTTTTTCTGTGCGGATGCCAGGGCATTGCCGTCCTATCTCTGTTGCCTTTAAACTATCTCTCCCTGGAATCGCAGGGGGGGACAGTACATGGGAAGCACCACTTTAGGGGTTCGCAGCCTGGTACAGGTGAGGACTTGGGGAATGGGGTGGGAGGAAGTGGCCACTGGGGGTCCATATGTTGACCAAGGGGCTTGCTCCATTCAGGTGGGAGAGGACATGCACATACCTTATTTTTCTGGGAGAAGGATGAAACCAATTGTACAAATTACAATCTACTCATGTGCCTGAAAGGCAATGGGTAGCCATCTAAAACTTAGCTGCTGCAGTCCACGTTCAGGTGTTGGATGGTATCATCCGACTTGCAGAAGATTTCCTGCAGGTCCATGTTTGCCTGGGCACGAGTTTAGGACAGCCCTGCAGCACAAAGGTGGTGTGGTCCTGAAGCTCAGGTGCTGCTTAGAGACATCCTCCCTTGGAAGAATTTCCTCTAATGGGAATAGAGAAGATGTGCTAGCACAATATGTGGATTATTGAGCCTGTTCGCTATGTAATTGCTTGTTAGCGCTGCGCTTCAACTAAATCACAGCTGTGTGGAGAGGTGCAATTCCCCAGCACATTTGATTCAATAAAGTTCTAAAACTTCAGGTTTTCCCATGGTCTGGTGGCCAAGAGGTGTCTTTGCTGCCCTTTCTAAAGGTCTTCAGTGCCTTTTCAGCTCTGCCGTTCTAGGCTGTATCAATCAGCTCGATAAAATCAAGTACAATGTGTTTTTCTGGGGCATGAACAACAAACGTAGGGCAGTGCAGGGGGACACGAGCATGAAAGAAAACTGTGTACAAGCCTCTATTTTTAGAGGTCTGGCTTGCTGGTAAGTCCCAGTAAAATTAGAAAGCATTGGGAGGGCCCTGATCTTCTGGAGAAGACCTTCCTCTGGTTCCCAAAAGGCCCAATTATGTAATGTGTTGTTTGTTTGCAGCGTCCAGAGAGACTTTCCCATTTTGCAATCTGTTGATGTCCCCTTTCCCAGAGCACACAAAATAGCTGTGTAGCTGCTGAAGCTATGCCACTCCTGTGCATTTAATCAAAGATCTCATTCCGATGCTACCAAAAGAGATGTACGATAGAGAAGATGTTGGTCATCCTATGGAACATTTCATCCCAGCACTGCATGGTAGCCTCATGGAGTGATGCTTTTCTGCTCCTTGCTCATGAAGCACAGCTTGTGTGTTCATTGGGTGCGTGTTGACAAGTGAAAGAAACAGCATTTAAACGTGTTTTGCGAAAGGGTTAGCTGGGTTTGCACAACAGATTGTCCCAAGCTGTGTGGGAAAGCTAAAGATGTCTGACTTGGGTCTCAGCAAGGTCAGTCTCAGTGATGCTGCATGGGTAGCTGGGGCTCTAAGACATTGGTGTAGGACAGGGTGCTATGATTTAAAGTGTAAGAGAGACCCTTCTCCCTGGGACCACCCTCAACAAGGTGACACCAGCCTTGTCTTGCACCTCCATTAATGATTAAAGCTGTCTTGATAAGAACGTGGAGAAGATGTGTAGTTGCAGGCTCTTCCTGCCCACCCATCTACCACAGCTATTGTGACCATAGAAGAGATCACTGGTTCATCTAGCCAGTGTATTTTTATCTCCTGACCGAATGCCAAATAATTCAAAAGAAGTTCAGTGTCCTGTCTTAGAGGAAGAAGCGATCCTTCCCCCAGCTGATGGCATCTCTCTCTTTGCTGTCTTGAAACATCAGGAGGGGCACCTCTTCCAGATGGGACTGCAAAGCTATATGAAAACTGTGTTCTTTCATGTTCAAAAAAATAGTAGTTTTTCTAGAGATAACACTGCGACTAGAGATCTATTGCAATCTGCATGCCAGATGTCTGCACCCACATCCCCCCCACAGGAAAAGCTTTTACTGCATTAATAAGTCAGTGAGGAAGGTGGTACACACAATTATATGGATAACTGATTAAACTGATATTTCACCTATGCAGTTACACCTGTAAATGCATGGAGAATCTTGTGTCAATAGATCTTGCTGTTCTTAATATATAGTTTAGCTGTTTTTATAGAAAGATGTCTGCTGCAGGTTTAGGAAGTGACACTCCTGGCCCATTGAATTTGACTTTTCCAAGACAGCTTTGGCATTTCTCTGGAAGCATAAATCTGGGAGCCAAATGCTACAGTGACACAAACATCAGCTAAATCCTCTGATTTTTTAGGGAAAGTTTCCCCAGAGACCACATAGCCTCCCTCCCAAGAGCCATTTAAAAATGTCAATGTCAATAAATACAGATTGTGGCAGGGGGGAACCAAGTGGTACTGCTTTTTTAAGTTCCCCTTTTCTTTTCCAAAAGAAGTTGGGTGAGGTATTTCTAAAGAAACAGCAAAAATAAAATCCTGACTCAGCCCTGGGACCTCTCGAGCTCAGTTTTGCATCCATGACCTGCAGCTTCAGGGAAAAAAAAAATGAAACCTCCAGCAGGGTCAGCCTTGCAGTAGGAGGCAGTTGAAGAGCAGAGAGTCTTCTGGTGTGGCGGAGAGACCGCTGTCAACCAGGCCAAAGGTGAAGCAAACAAACATTCCCCTTTTCACGATACGTCATTGAACACACGATCTTTGTCCCTCCTGCTTTGTGTGCATGGGTGAGTGTGCATCCCCTCCCTCGCAAGCCCCGGCTTGTGCAGGGTTAATGTCCGGAGCACAGGGTGAGGTATCAAAATGGACCAAAACAAAGATTAAACTCTTACTTGGCCTGCTTCCAGCGCCCAGCTTGGGTTTCAGAGCGTGTTTTCCCCTCACCACTGGCAGTCTCACCTGGCCCAGCAGGACTTGAAGGCAGCTCAACTACGGCCACCAGGATCTAGGTCTTGGGTTCTTGGCAGGAGCACTCAGTGCCCTGGGTCCACCTTATGGGAGGTGGCCCCAGCCATGGCCCACAGCAGAGAGCCAAGCACATCTGTCGTGCCAGGCTGGGGCATGGCGTGGGGGCCTGTTTCCCTTTCTAGGGGACTTCTGTGGAGGAGAAGTTCCCTGGGGCTGAAACGCATCGTTGGTTTGGGTCCTGAAGCCCAAAAGCTGGTTGTCCCCTCCTCAGGGGGGCATATATAAGAGGGTCAGCTGTCTTTTCTTTTTCTCCTCTTCATTCACACAATGTTTAGACTTTCCCAAACACTCCTAAAATGTTAGCCTTAACATCTCCCAGACATGTTCATCTCTCATAAACTGCTGTGCTCTTGTTTTGGTGGCACTGGACAACCCCCACATTTCCGTTAGGAGACAGCAAGGAAATAAGGCCACATGGTATTCACAGACCTTCCCCTGCCCGCAGGTGCTTGCTGTTGTCCTGCACACACAGACACGGACATGGTGTGTACTGAAAAAATCATCCCCAAGTGCCTCGTCAGGTCCCAAGCCTGCGAAGCGCGTACTCGCAACTACGTCTCTAAGTGTCTTATGGCTTGATGTGGTCCTCTGCTCCTCAGAGCAAGGGAGTGCTCCCATGGCATGTCATCGTGGTGGTGTGGGACAGGTCCTGCATGTAGCTTGCTTGAGGAGAGTGAGCACGGGATGCAGCCTGCGCCGTTTGCCCAAATAAGTCATGAAATCTAGGAACTTGATTTGATGATGTCCCCTGTGGAGGGGATTAGGCAGCGAGGTTGTGTTATTGGATGAAGTGAGTTGTGCCAGCGCATCACTGAGGGGAATTGGGGGGGGGGGGGGGGGGGGGGGGGGAGGGTGAGGACAAGAGTGGTTAGCTCTCGCTGAACAACTGACACAGTTTTTGTCCTTGAAAAACCAATGTTTCCTTATTTGTAATGAGCTGTTGTTGGCAATTTACTGCTGCCAGCTGCATCTCTGTGGTTGATTAAGGGAGCTTGGATCTTAAATATGTAATAACTCTCTGAAAGCCATTGAGAGGCAGTTATTAGCTTCATCAGGGCCTGTGTACACATCCGCTGTGCTCCTTTATGAAAAGGCTACCTATTAAATGCATTGTAGTAATTTATAAAACACAGGATCTAGGCTTGTTTTAAGAAATTAAAGCAGCAACCCTAGCGAAGCTCATTGGCGTTGGAAGGGTTGTCTTGTAGCGAAGGGCTGCTCTGCAGCTCCTTGCTGGGGAGATGAAAGTGGGGGACAGGAGAAGCCCTGTTCCTCTTTGCCAGCTCTCTGCCATCCCTGCCGTGTGCTGGAGCACTGCTGGCAGCAGCATTAGCAGCAGCTGTGACACACAGGCCTTGTCAACAGAGCAGGGATCCATCCCCCTCTCCCTCCCATGCCTGCGGGATCCTGTACCGTGGCAAATCCTTGAGCGGGGAGAGGTAAACAGTTGGTGTCGCCATGTCCTTGGCAGGCAGGCCTTCTGGAGGAGATGCACGGTCTACCACGTCTGGGTCTGCCTGCTGTGTGTCCCTACTGGCTTTGCTCACAACCAGGGACAAAACTGCATGGTCACAAGCAAGGACATGCACGTTGCTGCCCTGCAAGGGAGAAGACACCCATGCTGCCCCCTCGTCTCTGCTCCTTCCCTGGTTCTCCAGCACCACAGGGTAACTGTGTGAGCTCAACCTCCACCGTCGGGTCTTGCTGAACCACCTGTATTTCTATTTCTCTCAGATGAGCAGCTTTGATTAAAAGTTAGTCTTTCACAGCCACAGTGTTTGTGATGGCTGGGGTGCATGGCCTAGCTGTGCTGGTACTAGTGGGGATGTTCTCTGCTTTGCAGTCTCAGGCATGGTTGGAGTTAAGGTCAGCCCTCTCCGAGTCATAAATGCCATTTAGACCGAGGATATCTTGGGAGATATCAAAAAATCTACTAATAATGTTTCTGACACTGACATTGAAGGCGTTGCGGCGGTTTCCAAGAATGGCAATGCTGGATCCTGGGTGACAACAAATAATAACAGCATTCTCTGTCTTAAAAATATCTTAGCGTAAGAGAGAAAATATTCCCACTGCTGTGCAAGTAAGAGGGTGACCAGCATGTGCCTCCTCTGTCCAGTCCCTATATGGTTCCATTTCCATAGTGTCTGGACTCCTTCCTACACAATCAAAGTAACAATAAAATGTGTCTGGCAATGAGGAACAAAACAACAACGAAGAATGGGGTCACGGACAGGATCCCCGTGAACTGGGTGCTGGAAAGAGAGTGATGGAGCTGATGGCGTACGTCTGCCCCATCAGAGCAAAGTCCTTTCCAGGGGAAGGTCCTCTGAGTGCAGATGCTCTCAGATGGCTGAGGACAAGGATGGAGGTGGGCTGAGTTGAGTCCAGTGCAGAGATAATACCTTTAGATTTTTTTCTAGAGGGGGTTTAAATTTTACGGCATTGTTGTTCAGGAAGCTTCTTTGCTCTTTGGAGTGCTTCAGTGGTTCCTCTGGTTATTTACTCCTGTGTTATTTGCTCCTGGTGCATGGTAGTCACACACTGCGCTATTTTGGGGTCATGCGATGTGGCTCTAAATTAACCACAGGCCCAGTATGCCCTGAGGAGAGCCTTGTCCCACAGGCCAGATGCACCGTCCCCAGGTGACAAAGCTGTTGTCTCGCTGGCTGGGATGTAAGAAGGAGATGAAGTTTTATGCTGGGTCCAGAAAAAAAAAAAAAAAAANAAAAAAAACAAACCCAAAACGATTGATTTGCTCTGAGTTCTTTTCCAAACTTTGTTGCTTGCTTCCAGGAGAACAAAATAATTATACATGGGACCTTTGCAAACAATTTGGAATAGTATTCATCTGTTGGAGCACTCATCAGCCCCTCAAACTGCCCGGGCAGCCTCTCAGCTTTGCAGTGCTGACGGCTCCTTCCCGTGCCCCTTCTCCCCAGTGCTCGTCCTCCCGTCTCTGCCCTGTTCTTCTGGCCTTGGCTCTGCCCTCCTCTCAGCCAAGACCATACCCGGGCAGCCTGAGCGCTCCTCTTGGCAGGGCTGTGACAGATGACTTCTCCTGGCATGCCTTCAGATATGGGCAAGAAACATGCCTGTCTGGAGATGATGGACATTGTGCTCTGAGAGGCTGCGCATCCTCGGCTGCAGCCCTCCTTTCCCTCTCGGCAACACCGTCCTGCAGCCCTGGCTCTGCTGTCCTAACTATGCTCAGCTCTCACATGAACACGCAGCCCTGTCACAGCATATGAGGCAGAGAAAAGGTCTGTCCTGCAGGGAGACTGGAATAAATAGAGCTGGGATGAGCAGCAGAGAGACATGCTGGTTTCATTGAGAATGGGAGGCTGGATCTGTGACGAAGCCTGTTGCTTTGGCTCAAGCAGGTGGGGAGCAGGTTTTACCTGTCACCAGAGTCTGCATAGGGCTTTGTACTTGCTTAGTTCAGTAGATTTGCATTCATACTTTTGGTTTAGTTATTGAAATGTATGTTCCTCCTTAGAATCATAGAATCACAGGATTATTTGGGTTGGAAAGGAACCTGAAGATCATCCAGTTCCAACCCCCCTGCCGTGGACAGGGAGACCTCCCACCAGACCTGGTTGCTCCAAGCCCTATCCAACCTGGCCTTAAACACCTCCAGGGATGGGGCAGCCACAGCTTCTCTGGGCAACCTGGGCCAGGGTCTCACCACCCTCACAGGAAAGAATTTCTTCCTAATATCTCATCTAAATCTCCCCTCTTCCAGTTTAAAACTGTTCCCCCTCGTCCTATCGCTTCCCTCCCTGATCAACAGTCCCTCCCCAGCTTTCCTGGAGCCCCTTTAGGGACTGGAAGGGGCTCTAAGGTCTCCCCAGAGCCTTCTCTTCTCGAAGCTGAACACCCCCAACACTCTCAGCCTGTCCTCACAGGACACTGTCAGTTTAGAAGGGAGGGTTGTCAGAGCAGCGTGGGAGTGTTGGGTCAGAGTAAGGCCGAGCATGAACTGGATGAAAATTAGAGAGGAAGGAGATGTCCTGCCCATGCCTCAGCAGCGCAGAGGGAGAAGGGGAAGGGAGGTGAAAAGCAGATTCCACCACGAAGCAAGTCCCTCTGTAGACCTGTGTGTTCATGAGGCCTGCAGGTGTAGGACAGAGATGGTGTAACCAACCTGCCCTCATACCCAGCGAGCATACTGAAATCTAGCCTCATGCTGTTAGGGGAATGCCTCAGGGGCTCTTGGAGCTGCTAGAAGTCCCCCTGGAAGGTTTCCTCGGCAATAGGGGATATCTGCAGGCAAGCTTCAGGAGCTGCCATCAAAAGCAGCTCAGCCAGATTAGGTCTGCTTCTGTACCTAAAAGAGCCTAGAATAAATCAACACGTTATTCGTAAGTACCTCGGAGATAACAAGGAGATGAATAACAGCCAGCATATATTTGTCAAGAACAAATCTTATCAAGCCAACCTAATTTCCTTTTATGCCAGCTTTTTGGGTAAGGGAGAAGCAGCAGTTGTCATATCACCCAGCTTCAGAAAGGGTTTTCATGTTGCCTTCTTCAGTACTGTTGTAAGAAAGCACTGGCTAAATGGGCCACTGGGCCCATGGGGTCAAACCTGTCTGGAAAGAGAAACATGGCACTGGATGGGGGTGAAAAGGTGTTCAGTGGGTGCTTGTTGGTTGTGGAAAAGAGAAATTTGGTGTTTAACTTGCAGATAGAAAGAGCGGAGAGGCTGGAAGCATTATCGAAGGTAGGATGGGGATTTACAGAGATGGGCTGGGAAATAGCCTGAGTGGAAGCAAGATGTTGCTTGTGCCAGAATAGTCATAAGCACAAATTCAAGTGGGAGGGGAACGACTGAGTCAGGGGGTGCCGTTGTGACCCAGCAGCCAAATCTGAGCTCACGTCATGCTCCTGCAATGAATGAGACAGACATCATCCTGAAGGTATTCATGAGGAGTGCAGCCATCCTTAGGCTCTCTCTGCCCAGCTTGTATCCAGCTCTGAGCACTCGACTCTGGAAGAAGTTGGGAAGAGTCCAACGGAAAGCAAGGAAAATGACTGATGGTCTGAGAACTGTGACCCAAGGTGAGAGACTGCGAGAACTGGGGCTGTTTAATTTAGAAAGACACAGGCATAGGGAAAGTCTAAGCCTGGTAAAGGGCAATAATGTATTCTCTGTGGCTACAGGGTCTTGAGGAAGCAACAGATGCAATCCATATTAGACAGGAGGGAAAATTTTCTCCTAGTACAGGTGGGTCCATGCAGGAGCAAGCTTGGGGGTGGGGGTGACCTCTGTCAACAGCGGGGGACAGCTTAGAGACGCTGTTCAAAAATTTACTGAACATATCAGGTGTATGGTCTCTTTTAGGGCAGCATTGGGTCAGATGAGGTCTTTGGAACTCTTCCTCTCCTGTTGTTATGTGCTAGCCCCGCAAAAGCGTTCATCGTGTGAGTTGCACTTCAGTCAGGTGGCCTTTGTCCTGCATGATCTTCTGCTGCAACATCGTGATGGGGTAACATGCAAAGCAACCTACAGATGGAGCAGAAAGACCAAATGCGTGCATACACATGCAACATTCAGAGCTTCCCTGTGGCCACCCAATCTGGGCGTATTGCTCGCAATGGATATCTGGGACAGGGCCAGTGCTCGCCTGCCGTCTGTCTCCTTTGCTAATAATTAGATGCAATCCAAGCTTCCCTGCAGGAGAGCCCTGTCCCCACGGGGGAAGAAGCAAGGCTGCACAGATTAAGGAAGCTAATTAGAGGGGAAGACATCATTGGTACTGAAGCCCCAACAGTAAACTTTGAAATCTAGATAAGGGAGCAGTATTTAATTATATACAATTAAAACACCGCATCTCAGCCCCCCCGAGAACTGACAGTCTCGGAAAGCCCTGACAAAGGTGCTAATGAACAGATCTGAAGGCAGCAGTGGGCTAGGGGCAGCGCTTATTAAACTTCACCTGGGAAACATATCTGAAGAGGAGAGCTAGGAAAATTCCCTTGGACAACCAGCTCCTTATTTCTGCGCAGTGTCCTCCCTTTTCCAGAGCAGGTAATGGGAACCCAAAGCTCTGGTACTGCTCTTCCATGCACCCGGGCACAGACCGTTGCAGCCACCTATGCAAGGAGATGCTGTCCTGAAAACGCAGGGAGAATTGGAGAGGGTTATAAATACTTGGCCTGAGAAAAAGAAAGTCTTTGTGCCCTTCTCTCCCAAGGCACAGGAGACAAAGCTCCTGCCCTTGTGCCTGCCAGCCAGGGGCCTCCTGGTATCTCCAGGAAGCACCATGCCAATGTTCCCCTCCACTCCACCATCCTGCAAAGTTATCTTAGGTTATTTTCCCACAAGTTTGCTCTAGCCACTAAAGCAGCTACTTCCCCTCCCTGCTCCTTTGCCACATCACATATATAACCCCTGACTTGTGATCCTTTAGCCTGCCCTCTCCAAGCCAGGGGGGCAGTCTGATTTCCCTGTAAAGTACCTGCCTTGTGGTCAAACATTGCGCTCCGTGCCAGCTAAGCCAGCAAGCTTTGTGGGCTGCAGCAGTAGCTTTTATCCCATAGCTGCTTCTGGGTGTTAATGCAGTAAAACCACGATGAGGGAAAGCCTGGATGGATTTGTATCATCTGGCAGAGTGGAACTGCAGAACCAGCCTGAAGTTTTCCAAAATTCCTCTTCCTCAGCAACTTCAAACCCTTCGGGAAGGCTTTGTTTCAGCCTTGGGTGCCAAAGGAGGTGGTGCCTGTTTTAATTTGTAAATATAAAGTGCCAGAGGGCTTCTACCTCCTGAAGGCAGTAACTTTAAAAAGTGCAAGCAAAAGGCTACAGCTCCTTTTCCTCCATCCTTGTCTCCTGGTATTCCTCTTTTGCCAGGTCTTTGCCCCCACTTTCTTCTAGGTCCGTGCGCAGAACCCCTGAGTCACATCTGCGATGTTGTCACACACAGCTTCCCTGGTGATTCGGCTGCTTAAAATGTTATGAGACCTAAAAGTGATGCCAATGCCATTGAGGTTCATTTTATTTGCCTGAGCTTTCCTGGTGATGTTTTCCTCTGCTGTGCCAAGGGCTAAAGCCTCGGGGGGTTCTTCACTCATTGTGTTTTAGGTGAAAATTAAATTTCTTGTTGAATCCCAGAGCTCCAAGAGCTGGGGTTTTAAGAAAAATGCTGACTTGTCTCTAGAGTGCCCTGTCTGGCCCTTCGTGTGCCCGGGGAGAATTTGCCATGCTCTGGGGGGAGAATTGCTCTCTATTGCCAGTCCTGCAGAGCTGCAAGGGAAGGTGGGGAGGCTGAAGTTGCTTCTCAATCCAAGTCTTCCTAGACCTAGTATGAATGAGCACGCTGGTCTCTTGCAAATATACGAACAGATTTCTACAAAGCACTTGCTAATGAACCGAAACAGCGGTTTGTCCTTTCAGTGATTAGTGGGGAGTCAGTAAAGGACTCAACCTGGGGAGCTCGTTACCCTGCTGAAGTAGTGCATTTTTAGCGTAGCTGCTGGGAAGCTGTTAGCTGCCGGCTGTGATGCCGGGTGAGAGGCTCAGCAGCACCAGGAAGAGACCCATGAGAGGAAACGTCTATCGCCTCCATGGGTGCGAGCACAGGGCTGGCTCATGGTGGGGACAAGGCAGCAGGGGCCGTGCAGGTGGGGTGCTAGAAACGCCGGGTTCCACCCCCACGGCTGGGCTGTGGGCACGCTGGTATCGTCCTGGGGTCTCCGGTCGCAGAGGTGAAGTGGAGAAGAGGAGAGCAGAGCCTACTCGGACACTTAGCCACGTGCGTGGTATAGAACAGAGATCAGATGCAGTCAGACTCTCAGGGCTTAAAAACCAGGTCCTTAATTCTGTACATCAAAGGGAGTGTGGCGTTGCTCAGTGACCGCCCTGCTTCATGGGCACAGCGCATTTGTCACCTTCAGCTATTGCACAGCTCAACGACAAAGCTAATTCACACCGTCACCCTTTCCCCTTGGTGTGAGTAGATGGACTTAACCCACGCAGCAGCTTTAGCCACGTCCAAAAGGGATGCATATCCCTCAAGGTGCCCATGTAGCTGAGGGTTGCATCTGCCTGTGCCTCAGTGATCAGAGCAGGTGACAGACTGACGAGGGATGTGCCTGTATGGGGATGAGGTGGGATAAGGGAAAAGAAAGGTGGATGCTTGATGAAAGTTGGAAAAGGAGGAGTGGAAAGAAAAATGAAAGAGGAGCCAAAATCACAATGGCTGGTATCAGCGCTTCCTCTCAGCTGCTGGTGAGCACCTCCAGAGCTGCAACGTGCTCAGGATCCTGTTGAGGGGTCCCTAGTCCCATCAAAACTTAAAGCAAGGTTGGGCTGCTCAAGTTTGCAACACCTAGTTGGAAAAAGCTGTTTGGCTCTTACTACAGCATGAGTTTGACATCCATGTTTTACATGCGTTGAGCTGATAACTGCACAAGTTTCAGCTTCAGTGTGCTTGCAGGAAGAGCCCTGGCTTGGCACTCAGCAGCAAAGGTAAAAGCAATGAGGAAAAGAGAATTGTTCTGGCCTTGCCAAAGAAAAATCACTGTGCACAGGAAAAGCAGAACTAAACTGATCTGAATTTTTCTGCTATTGGTCAGCATTTTGGTGCCAAGGTAGTCACGCTCTGTGTGGATGGGAACATGCATGTGAGAGAGGGAAAGAAAAAAGGTTACATGAAGAGCTCCATATTTAATATTGTGTTAATCCCTTCCCTCGCAGCTAGAGCAGAGGTTTGAAATTCCTTTGCTGGACATGAAGGGAAATGTACTGATCTGTGGGAACACTATTTAATTAGGGAAGAAAGCTTTTCCTTCCAGGAAAGTTGCAACTGAATAAATGAGTTTGGAAGTCTGAATAAATTAATTGAAGTTTGGGGTTGTGGGGCTTTTTATTTATTTACTGCTTCACAGAAAATTCAAGTTGCATTTTGAACTGAACTTGCCTTCGTTAACTCTGGAAACTTAAGCAGGGGATGGATTTCAGGCCAAGTGTTTTGAAAACCCCTGCTAAGAGCAACTGTGGCAGAAGGTGAAGCAGCAACACTTCAGCATCGCAATTTCTCTGTGAAAGCCAGTATGTGGAAAAGGTATATATCAAGTCAGGCAACTTGTGCAACAGCTCTTTGGAAGCAGGGATTTGCTTCTAGCATCCTAGTTACATGACAGAAAATCCTGCAAAGAGGCAGGTGGGAGTCGCAAAGCCACGCACCAGCTTTGGGCCCAGAGCTGAGCGTGATGGTCGTCTCCAGCAGCAGCCATGGGGAGTGGGGCGTTGTGCCTGCCCTCCAGTCCTTGCTGGGGTACAGTGCCCTTTGATTTGTGGCATGAGTTTTATTCATTTATTTCTTTTTGAGATCCGGCACACGTACTAATTAGAGGC
The DNA here is from genome assembly GCA_003993805.1 of Himantopus leucocephalus. NCBI lineage: Eukaryota > Metazoa > Chordata > Aves > Charadriiformes > Recurvirostridae > Himantopus > Himantopus leucocephalus. The sequence goes on from RSEF01000003.1 coordinate 17,908,407, forward strand.
GAACTGGAGAGCTCTGCTAACGCATTTGAACATGGGTAGCTTGAGGCTTGCATTTGGGTCATTAAAAATGGAGTAAAATGATGTTCTCTTTTCACCAGTTATTGTGAGCAGGGGCCTTGATTTGGCAGCAGTTATCTCCCCAACACCACTGCTCTAATGACTTCTAACACAAAAGGAACAACGTGTCATTAACGCAGTGGGGTGGTGTGAAGCCACTGTATGAAAAGGAGAGGCTGGGAGATACTAGTTTATGACAGGCTTGTAACAAACCTGGACCAACCGGCTGAGTTTAAAGCCTTGGGAGGCTGGAAGCCAAAACATTTGCTGACCCATGAGGGGAAGCCCTTCCCGCATGGACATCCTCCCGAGGATGGGGGCGTGCCGCAGGGTGAGCAAAGTGGGTCTGGAGACATGCCAGCACGAGCATCGCTCTCTCCTGCTCCTCCCTTGGTTTCTCCATCAGTCCCATTACAAAATAGGCCACGCTTACAAGTGAGGCGGAACCAATGTCAGGATTTCTATCCAGGTTTTGCCAGAAGAGGTAAAACCCGCCCAGAGAAACCCAGCTCCTATCTCTGCCTACTTGTGTGTCCAAGCAGCCTGGGACCTTGACTATCGATAGAGGTTTTCTTCATTGCTCTGTGGGATCTCTCTGCTGGCTGCAGGCAGGTTTTGGGCGAGATGGAAGCCATTGATTTTTTAAATGTAAATGATAGGCTGTCAAGAAAGGCTTCATCTCACAGCTGGTCTAAGCTACAAATACAACATGTATGTCAAAGCTGCTAGAGATGGCTTGTAAGGATCATTTGGCTTACCTCCCTGTGTGACAGAGGTTGTACAAGCATGTTGTTGTCATTCCTACAACAGCTGGAACTGGGGAGATGTTTGATTGAGTGTTTTTCCCCAGAAGTTTCTCACCACATTTTTTCCTCTCGGTGAAAATGAGGAAAATTGGAAACTCCACAGAAGCATACCTGTTTTTTGCCTGCTTCGATCCTCGATGACAGAAATCCACATCGCAACACTAACACTGAGTGACCTGCAGAGATTTGCTGTGCTGGGAAGGCCCTGGGCCATCATCCTGCTGTAGGGGTGCAGTCACATTGGTTGAGGTTCAACTGTGAGGGAGGTGGAGGTTTGCTTGCATGCTGTGATGGTGGAAATGGCTCCCATCTCTTGAGCTGCAGAAGGAAATTACTTTCCATTTCTTCTTCTGTCACTCTGTGCCCTGTAGCAGTGCTCTCCAAAGGTGGTTGCAACGTAGGCATAAATAAAATTCAGCACACACTGGGACTACACATACCTGGAGCCATAACAGAAACCTTAATGAGTTAAATTAGAACTTTTATTATCTAATTTCTCATTGTCAACCAGTTTCTCGCATCTCTGTAGATAATTGATGTGGTGGAGAATAGTTCTTGCCTTCTGGAAGCCGGCTGCCTTTTGAAATGCTCCCATCAGAGATGAGTTTTTCAGGCTTGTACTTCTTCCTTCTCATTATCTTGTCAATGGGAGCTGTCTTTGCACTGACTCCACCGAGTGGAGGAAGGAGAATGAATTGGCTGGGAACGCAAGGCCATTTTGTCTTTGCCTGGTGGATGTAGGCACTTGGGCCTCGGGAGAAGGGAGAATAATTCCCCTTTCTGCCGGAGGAGTTGCAAGGGTGACTGCAGCCTGGTGGAGGGAAGCCAGCTCAGCCACGGCTGTGGCTGAAAATGCCTTGATGTGGGAGGGTTAATCATCTGGCCGCTGCTCCTGTTGGTAGGCTCCACAGCTGCTCTTTCGGCAAAGGAGCTCTTTTCGAATCTCAAAGCTGCAGACAAAGGCAGCACATTTTTAAAGTCTAGAGGAGTGTAAAAGACTGCAGATAAACCTGAAGAGTTTTCCCCAGTAGCTAAACCCCTGGGTTAAATCTGTTGAAATTGTTGAGAGAAGATCACACAAATATTTGTAACGCTTATATTTCTATCAAGGATGCTCCGTGCTTAGCTGAAGGAGTGCCTACAGCTCTTGCCTGCCGGCTAGGGAGCGTAATCAGCTGGGTTGCAACTGCGTGAGTCTGCATGCGAACATCGCTGCTCTGCTTTGGGGTTTGGTCCTTTTCCTTTCCAACCTTGTGGATGGTCACATCGAGGAGGTGTGCCTTCCTTTTCAGATCTCTTCTTCCACATGTCCTATCCGGTGTTTGCAAGCACCACATGTTTGGTTGCAGCACGCAGGCAGGGAGCAATGCGGGACTGGTGGTCAGAGGTAACCAGGCTTCTGAGGCATGCAGAATGACGATTGACAACAAAGTGGCTCTGGAGCACACAAGGAAGCTGGGAAGGGTCAGCAGGCAGCAAGGTCTCTCCTCACCACACCTAGTCCTCTTCTGGGGTTGGAAAACCCCTTCTTCCTACAGAGACCTCTTATCTTTCCTTGTATTGTCCCTGTTTCCACCCCAGCCTCCCCTCTGTCCCACCACTCCAGTTTGATCTCTCTGCTCGTCTTCTGAGTGTCATGGGCTCAGGGGAAGGAGGCTTGTACCCTGCCTCAAACCAGGTGGGCCTGGGTCATCCTGCCCCAAAATGTGCTGTGGGTACCTACACAGGCATAATGCTGCTCCTGGTTTGGCCTTGCAGGCTCCCTGCAGAGAGAACTGCTGGGCTTAGTCCTGGGGCATGAAAAATTAATAGATGAGCTGGGATCTAAATCAGGATGGCACAGGGCCCTCTGGGCAGCTGCCCCAGGCTGCACCGGGATGTGCGGTGGTGCCTGTGCGTGCAGCCTGGCGCTGCTTGCGGGATGAGCTCCTGCTGTGAAGGCACCGGCACTGGTTAGAGAAGACAAGTACGCACCGTGATACAGCCCACATAATAACCACCAGCCAAAGAGGTTGGGGTTTGTATTTCAAACTGCTGTTCTCAAGCCTGCGTCTTCTTACTTGCCACCGCTGCAAAGAAGTGTGTTGTGTCTGATGGTTGTTTCCACACTGCGGACTCCCCCTTTTGCTGTGGCGTTACTGCTGCTTTGGCACTGACTGAGGCCAAAATGTGGTTGGCTGGTGGTTTTGTGACCATGCCCTGCTGAGATACAGCATGAGTTACAGAAAGAGACACAAAAGAGGGTTTGTATTTAAATAGAAATCGTTCTCGTGGTTTTGTCACCACATATGGCAGGGACATATGCAGAAATGAATTTGCTGCTGTTTGCCTAGTAACAATAAGCAGGTTGGGACGTTATGTTAGATCTCACAAAAGGACACATGACTTCTCTTTTATAATCTCTGGTTTTTTAATTCAGATGTTCACTGCTGTTTTCTTGAAGCTGGGTTGCAAGTAACGAATTGGGGGTGGGCGGGAAGGCATTCAAGCTGCTGTGAAAAAGAAACAGGCTACCCCAGAGGCACAGGGGTTCATCTGCCTGTCAGATGGCTTTGTGAGATGTCCTCCGCTCAGGCTGATCTCTTGGTGAGGACCAAGTATTGTGAGCCTCCGGCTCAAGGCTTACACCTGTTGGCAAACTCATTGGGCTGGTTTGCGATTAAAATGTTAGAGGTGAGTCGTTAAAAGCCTACGTGCAGCAGACTGAGAGCAGGAACGCCAGCTCGTTGCTTTTGAGCATGAGACCATCTCGGTGGTGGAGCGCATGTGCACAGCAGTGTCTTTGAGAGAGCAAGCACTTGATTCTTGTTGATATCTTCAGGGGCTGCGAACCTGTTCTTCCCCCCTCGGAAGGAAAACCTGCAACGCTGGTTTTCAAGCCTGTGTGTCTGCGAGCATACGGCCCTACTCTGTGTCTCTTCGGGTCCTGCAACTGAGGTCATAACAACCCCATGCAGTGCTACAGGCTTGGGGCAGAGTGGCTCGAAAGCTGCCCGGTGGAGAAGGACCTGGGGGTGTTGATCAACAGCTGACAGAGTATGAGCCAGCAGTATGCCCAGGTGGCCAAGAAGGCCACCAGCATCCTGACTTGTATCAGGAATAGTGTGGCTGGCAGGACTAGACCAGTGATCGTCCCCCTGTACTCAGCACTGGTACTCCCCACCTTGAGTGCTGTGTTCAGTTTTGGGCCCTTCACGACAAGAAAGACATTGAGGGGCTGGAGCATGTCCAGAGAAGGGCAACGGAGCTGGTGAGGGGTCTGGAGCACAAGTTTTATGAGCAGCGGCTGAGGGATCTGGGGTTGTTCAGCCTGGAGAAAAGGAGGCTGAGGGGAGACCTTACCGCTCTCTACAACTACCTGAAAGGAGGTTGTAGAGAGGTGGGGGACAACCTCTTCTCTCTTGTAACAAGCGATAGGACAAGAGGAAAGTTGCTCTCCCTCAAGTTATGCCAGGAGAGGTTTAGGATGGATATTATGAAAAAGTTCTTCACAGAAAGGGCTGTTAAGCATTGGAACAGGCTGCTCAGGGAAGTGGTGGAGTCACCGTCCCTGGAGGTATTTAAAAGATGGGCAGACGTGGTGCTGAGGGCCATGGTTTAGTGGTGGTTTTTGGCAGTGTTCAGTTAATGGTTGGACTTGATGATCTTAAAGGTCCCTTCCAACCTAGACAATTCTATGATTCTATGATTCTCAGCTAAGGGGCTACATCCCTGCCCTCCCAACCACACAGCAAAGCCAGAAATAGTCACTCTTCCAGCCCTACAGCGAACCTCGGAGGTTTACTTTCCCAGAAAAAGCTGGGAGGGAGGCAACAGTTTGCAAGCTGAAGGGGAAGGGAGGACAGAGCTGAAATCTGTGGTGTTAGGTTAGCAAACACTTGGCTAAAAGCAGAGGAGGGTGACAAGAAAACACCGCTGTCCCAGCTAGGCTGCAGTCCGTTCAAGCCCCGGGCAGTGAAGAAGGACCTTGTGCCAGGTTGTGTGCCCCACGCTGGGGACACGGGCACCCTTTGGCAGCTGCAGAAATGTGTGGGAGACATGAAGCACCTCTCTCAGTAAAACGCTGCAGCTCATTTCCCCTCCTGCAGAATGATGCGCGGGGGATTCTAAGAAAAAAAAACAAAATGGAAATTTTGGTGGAAAATGTGGACTTTTGCTATCTAAAGAACTTTTTCAGAAAGGGTAAGTCGTAATCACTATGAGCCTCTGAAGCAAAGCGTTTCAATGCCTAGTGATTTTCTAGCTCCATTTTCACACAGGAGTCGTTTTTGCTCTCATTTCTGCAAGCCTGAATAGCAGAAAACACCGTTCTTCACCAGAAAGCGTCTTGTAAAATGCCCTGCCTCTGCTTGGCAGTGCTTTGCTTCGAGGGTGCAGTGGGTCACACACACACACACACACGACTTTGCAATAGTTAATAGTGCTTTATAGCTCAAGATCTGCCGTCGCAGGCACGTGAGGCCAGGGGACGGCTCTCCGCCTTTCCAGCGTGTTGCGCCCTGTCGCACGCGTGGCTGCGAGCGTGGTGTGCTGAGCCCTGCCTGGCGGGAGCAGGGCTCTGAATCCCACAGCGGGATGGTCGTACTTCAAAGCTGGTTGATGATAGGGGCGCGGTAATTTTACAGAGGTTAACAGATCTCGCTGGGGCCGCGTGTACTTAGCTAGCGACTTAGCATCTTTTTCTCCCCCGTGTAGTTCTTTGACCATATATAGCCAAGGTATCAACTTACAGGCCTGGGGATTTCAGCTTTCTGTTTAGATTTTAGATGAAAGGCTGTAGTTGGAAGTGATTGTTGTAAATATTTCCTGCTATCTGGTAGCAGGCTGACTTCAGTCCCTTCTAAGGAATTCGCCACAATTATCCTTTATAACAGCTGCAATGAAAACCCCGCTCCTGATGGAGGCGGGTGAATGGAGCGTGCCCTCCGGCTGCCCCGGTGGGATGGGGCTGCACCCCGTGTTGGAGGGCTCACATGGGGGCTGAACCTGAGGTGAGGACAGAGCTCTGTTGCTCTGCTGCTAGGGCAACCCAACGGGTGATGTCGCACATGTCAGCAACATTTACAAGCCAAAGAAAGCGCATGCAAAGACCATCGGAGATGTTTTTAGACTCTCTTGCAAGCACAGAAAGAGGGGAAGCTGCTGTTGCCTTTGCAGGCTGGAACCCGGCCGGCTGCTTTCCCCCTCCGGGCAGGGTGCTGCTGGCCAGAGCCTGGGTACAGGGCTGGTGGGGTGGCCAGTTTGCAGGAGCTGAGGTTTGGAATACAAATGAACCTCTTTTGCCCCATCCTGAGGTTTACAAAGGAGATGGAAGCGTTCAATGAACAGGGCCACCTGCATCTTCTCCTCAATGCTGATCAACTATCTACAGGGCAGGTGGCAAGAGGATGGGGCCAGACTCTTCTCAGTGGTGCCCAGCGACATGACAAGGGGCAATGGGCATAAACAGGAACACAGGAAATTCCGTCTGAACATGAGGAAAAACTTCTTGACTTTGAGGGTGGCAGAGCACTGGCACAGGCTGCCCAGAGAGGCTGTGGAGTCTCCCACTCTGGAGATATTCAAAACTCACCTGTGCAACTTGCTGTAGGTGACCCTGCTTTGGCAGAGGGGTTGGACTAGATGATCTCCAGAGGTCCCTTCCAACCCCTGCCAGTCCGTGATTCTGTGATCCTCCTGTGGTTTCTCCTGGCATGGCCACACAGGGGATGGGAGGTGGGGCTCGGTGCTCTCCACATGGCGGGAACCAAGGGATTCTCCACCCGGGCTCTGCTCTCCGCTGGCCACCAGCAAATTGGTCCCCGTGTCTGAGAAGGAAAGGGAAGAAGGTACCATCCCACACACCATCTGGCTGTCCCGACTGCGTGGGATAACGTCTGGCCGTGAGTGCAGCCCATGGAGGGCACAGGCTGGACATTCCTGGAGGAAACTTTCTGCGGTTTCCATGTTAGGGAAAAGTAAGGAATGCAGTGAGCGTTTGGGGCCATTGTCACTCACCTAGAGAAGCCTCAGGACTGGAGACTGGGTAGCTGCCTTCAGTATCAGAGTTGACTGACCATGTTTTTCCTCCAAACGCTGAGACTAACAGAGAGGATGAGGGCTGTCACCCTGCCCAGGACTCTTCCTTTTTCATTTTGCCCTTTCTCCCTCTCTCTCTTCTATCTTTAAAAATCTCTTCACATATCAAAAACCCCACATCAAACCAGCCAGAGCTGCCATTCTGTGCAGAAGGGCTAAAAAAACCCCAGAAAGCAGCCAGCAAAATCAGGCAGAAATCCTGACTCCCAGGGTCCCAGGGCCTCTGCAGATTTGTGTCACAGAAATGCACTGTGGTGCAATTTAGTGCCTCTGAAGAAGAATAAATCTGCTTTCAAAAAAAAAATCCATCTGCATATTGCATATATTTATAGTTAGCTGCAAGCCTTTCCAGTGAGAACTTTTAGAATTTATTTTAAATTAAAGTGACTAGCGTGACATACCAGTACTTAGCCTTTTAACAAAAACATTTTAGTCGTATAAATACAGTTGCTATTATTAAACTCTAGGGAAAGCCAGCAAGCTGCTCCAAATAACATCTCTCTGGTTTGCCTGTCTGAGCTCTTCTGTTGATACCCAGAACCGAGGCATGAACACCTTGATGAAGGCCAGGGGTTCATTTTATTTTCTGCTTCCCTGATGACTGCTGAAGCTTGTTTAAAACTTTTTTCCCGCTTTCTCTTCTTTTTTCCCTCCTCCTTCCATTTTATTATTCCTCACCCTCTTTTTCCTTTTCGCCTTTTGAATTGTTTTCCTCCCTCTCTCATCACCCAGGGAAGCCCAGTTCCCAGTGGTGCATTCTGGCCTTCTCTCTGAAGGCAGCTGGAAACCTGTCTGATAAATCAGTTGCTGGGACGGACTTGAAGGACAGCATAAGCTGGCCTCTGGGTTAGCAGAGAGTAAGGGTATTTCTATGCATGGGAAAATGCCTGTGGAGGAGCTTTTAGGAAATCTCTTTCCATTTGTCCTGCCTACACCTTTCAGAAAAGCCAAGCAGGAATGAGTTTTGATGCTCCAGAGTAAATAACACCAAAGGCGGTGCTGACAGAGCTGGGGGCAGGTTTTGACCTGTGATGGGTCCCCTTTTTTGGGGACCGCCCTTCCAAAGAGCTGTCTGGAAGTTAAAAGGCAGGCAGCCGGTGGCTGGGGTCAATCCCGTCTCCTCCACGTTGGTCTTCGCCCAGTTTGTTTCCAAACAAGAGCTGAGCAGCTCTTCCTCACACAGTCTTTAAGCCTGTGTGGCTGCTGAGAGAGGGAGGAGGCAATAAATCACTTCAGCCAAAGGCATGAGCCCATCCAGTCACTTAATTAATGAGGGGCTTTCTCCTTATTTGTAACCTCCTTTCAAAGCAAATGAGTATGACTGGTAATGAAAGGAAACATATGCAATAGTTTAAAAATAGATGTCTCGGGGCAGTGAGGAAAATCTTTGCCCCGCTGCGTGACTGGAGCCGGCATCCAGCATCTCCCATTTGCCGGCGACTCTGTGAATGGGAACCCACATGCATGGGGGCTGCTGCCCCAAAAGTGTCCCTCTCGGCTCCTGTCCTCCAGCACAGGCATGACGCAGGGAAAACCAGCCAGCTCCTGCTCGGGTTCCCATGCTAGTCCAGCCGTGACCCGTTGGGATTTATCCAGCCCAGCCCGGCTCTCCTCGCAGTGTAATGATCCTGCCTGTGCTGCGTTCTCTGCTGTCCTTCACCTCTTCTGCAGCCCCACAGCTGTGCCTCTGCCCGTCACCACATGGGCCACGTGCTGCTGTCCCCTCTCCCCAGCCTTTGTGACTTTCTCCCTCCTGTGCACCACCTCCCCCTTCCCTCTCTCCCAGCACCCACAACAGCTTATTGCTTCCCATGATGGAGCGGTATTTCTACGTCCAGGGACCAAAAGCAGGGCCCTGCCACACCAGCACCTGATAACACTACATCCTGCCCAAAAGACTTTTTACAAGCCTAAAAACCCTATCAATCTTGCCCTTGTAGGGGGGAACTGGAGGCATAGGGGTCTGGGACCATGCTGGTGTGCATCATTGGTCCAGCTCCCCTGCCAGCCGTGGCTCGTGGCTTGGAGGTCTGGAGCCGTGTATCCAGGAGATACGGGGCTTTCTGAAAACCGATGAGGATTGATTTGCTGGTCCACACAAGGGCACGTCTGTATCAGACAAGACGTGCAGGATACTGGACAGCAGAAACACAGGGTATAATTGGCCAAAACAGTGTGGGTCCCTGTTGTCCCCTGGCAAAGCCGGGATTTCAGCTGGCAATGTGTGCTTGCAGTCCAGAAAGCCAACTGCATCCTGGGCTGCATCAAAAGAAGTGCAGCCAGCAGGGCAAGGGAGGGGATTCTGCCTCTTTACTCTGCTCTTGTGAAACCCCACCTGCAGTGCTGCCTCCAGTTCTGGAGCCCCCAACGTAAGAAGGACATGGACCTGTTGGAGCA
>RSEF01000003.1:17917844-17935999 GCA_003993805.1 Himantopus leucocephalus
ATCATCTTTGTGGCCCTCCTCTGGACCCGCTCTAACAGGTCCAGTAGCCCCAGGCAGTACACCGTCCCTGTGCAAGCAGAGGAATGGAGCTACTGGGGCTGAAGTCACAGTGGCCCATCAGTCCCGGGTGAACGTACACAGCTCGCTAATGGTCTGACTGTAGGAGTGCTCTCCAAGGAGCCCAGTGCTTTTTGGCCACATCAACCGTGCTGTGCATTTGCAGATGAACCTGCAAGGAAGCACATGCCAGAGATGTAATGTGTCCTGCACACATCTGCTGCATGTACAGCAGAAGTTTTCTCGTAGAGGAAACACTTCAAAGATGCTGACCTAAATCCCTCAGGAGAACAAGTCAAGTTCTTTGTTGTCTTGTCCGTGTGTCTGCATGATTCACACCATTCAAAGTAGACAGTAGGTTACTTGGTGACCCCTTGTGAGAAGCCAGAATGGAGATAGCCTGGGGAAAAACCCTGGGAGAGTAGGGAAGCTGAAGCAGTAGGATCCCCCCGGGCAGACAGCCAGGGAGGCTCTTTCGAGGAAGCAGGACTGGTGTGTTGGAGGTGGTGGCTGGAAGGGGTCACCGTAACGGGTGCTTGTAGCTTCTGCACCTGATAGTATGCAGATCCCCCTTGCAGATATTTTGTTCCCTGAATTTCAACAGTATTGCACAGGGCAGAAATCAGCACAGCTTTATAAGGTGTAAATAAGTGCCTCTGGCCAAATCCGGTTTTGAATTTGGGAACAGCTATCAGCCAGCACAGCCCACTTCTTGAACTTTTCACAGTTGTGTGTCCATTTAGGGCTTTGCACATAGAATCAGTGTCATCTATGTTGGAAGGGACCTTTAAGATCATCAAGTCCAACCATTAGCCTAACACTGCCAAAACCACCACTAAACCATGTCCCCCAGCACCACGTCTGCCCATCTTTTAAATACCTCCCGGGATGGCGACTCCACCACTTCCCTGGGCATCTGTGTATACCAAGTACTTCCCAGTTATAGACATCAGGCATGCAGAATCACTCATCTCTTTCAGGAGTAAGTGAAAAATTTGCCCTCTGTTCCCTGGTTTTAGCAGCTATTCTCACCCTTTTATCTGAAGCTGCTGAGATATGAGGAGCAGGGATGATTTCTTGCACGCTGCAGAGGGGCTGCTACATGAGGACAGAAATGAAATGATTCGTCTTGTGTGTAATCCAGAAGCTCAGCTGAGTTACTCATCAAGCCCTTTATAAACCACTTTGTAGACTGCTGCTGCTGCTTATTACTCCTGATATCTTACATTGTCTGATGAGTTACAGTGTTTTGCCTGCTGCTTCTTCCATCACTTTGCACTCTTGGCTGCTTTAGTTTATCAGGCAGCTTCTGCAGCACTGCCAACAAGCAGTGAGCAGTTTTGAGACACATTGTTCAAACCACTGGGTATCTGGAAGCTAAAGGGGGTGGGCTTCCATCATACGTACATGGGAATTTTCGGCATGGTGGGATTTGGATAAGGAATTTTCCCCAGCTATATGTCTGGTTTGGGTTCTAAGCACACACACATTGGTCATGAGGAGGCGTGGTCTCTGATCTGCAGGGTGTTTGGGTGCAGTAGGATTTTACATGTATTTTCTGGAGCTGTGATTTCCATTTTCTCATCAACAAATACAAGCCTGTGCAGGAATGAAAAGCACTGAAGTGCTGGAGAAGAGCCTGATGGAAGCTACATGGGAGAAGCGTTGATATGAAAGTGTCAAACTTTGGCTCATCACAGTGTGGTGAGGGTAAGAGTATCATCTAAGGGTAGTCCAGTTCTGCGCTCCCCAGTTCAAGAAAGACAGGGAACTACTGGAGAGAGTCCAGTGGAGGGCTAAGAAGATGCTCAGGGGGCTGGAGCACCTCTCTTATGCAGAAAGGCTGAGAGACCTGGGCCTGTTTAGCCTGGAGAAGAGAAGACTGAGAGGGGATCTCATCAATGCTTATCAATATCTAAAGGGCGGGTAGCAAGAGAATGGGGCCAGACTCTTCTCAGTGGTGCCCAGCGACATGACAAGGGGCAACAGGCACAAACTGGAACATGGAAATTCCATCTAAACATGAGGAAAAACTTCTTGACTTTGAGGGTGGCAGAGCACTGGCGCAGGCTGCCCAGAGAGGCTGTGGAGTCTCCTTCTCCGGAGAGATTCAAATCCTGCCTGGATGCATTCCTGTGCAACCTGCCGTAGGTGACCCTGCTCTGGCAGGGCGATTGGACTAGATGATCTCCAGAGGTCCCTTCCAAATCCTACCATTCTGTGATTCTGTGATCTGAAAGTCTCTTACACTGTGTGCCGGCTGCTGCTGCTAATTTTTTCTCTTTAGAAGTTGCCAGAAACTGCTCTGTGCAAGGGGAAAAATACTGCAGCTGATTTCTTTAAAAAGTCATGCCTCCTAAACAGCTCCTGTGCCTGGGAGGCAGGCGGTGAGGTACTCTGAATGCATCAACACGAAACCCCCTCGAAGCCATCGCCGTCATTTACGTCACGGCCATCTCGGTCAGTCGCAGTGGCACGCTGGCAGATGAGTCTGGCTGGTGGCATAATCCAGGAGCCCGCTCTCTGCTTTGGAAGATGACTCCTGCCATCAACATCTCCAAAATAAAGCACTCGGGACTTTCATGGGTCTGGTGGGGGGCGGGGGGTGCAGCCTTCCTGCCTGGCCCTGAGCTGCAGGGTGGTTTTGGGCACGGCGGGGATGGATTTGGGGCCACCAGCCACAGCCGGCACCTCCAGGAGCGAACTGCTGCCAGAGGAAGGGCACAAGGATGGTGGGCAGACAGCAGCATTAGCTGACCCTCGGGTTTGTTGCCGGCTGCTACAAATATCGCCAGAGTCTGAACTATCAACCAGTGAAGAGAAACATTCTTTTTTTGTCCAAGAAGCATTGTCAGGGGTTTGGTCTAAGGCTTTTGCAGGTGTCTTTAGCTTTAATGGCTCTTGCATTTAATTGGCAACCCGGCGCTGTTGTGTAACCATTTGAAATGAGAGGGATTTCCAAAGAGATCTGGAACTTTTCCCACCGTCTCCAGCAAGAATCCCTCCCTGCAGCCCTGCAGTCCCATCCCCCAGTGCCCGTGTCAGGACCCCCCAAGAAACTCCCTGCGCTGGCACCCTGGGATGCTGAGGTCCCAGTCTGGCCTCCCTCTTCCCTTTCCCTTGTTGATGTACAGCCTTCCCCTGTTTCGAAATGGTTTATTTTTCCCCTTGCTGCCTTCACCTTGTCCGAAATCAGAAAATACGGAGGGCAGGACAAGCCCAGGGGGGGAAGCGAAGCTCAGGACAACCCCCAGGAGCTCAGGAGGGAGGACGCGGAGGGAAGCGGCATGGTCAGCAGACCCAGTTTGCAGGCAGAGGCTGGGGGAAGAGGTCTAGCCACAGCGCTGGCCGGAGGCAGCGTGGCCAGGCTGGCCACGGCCCCAGCCTCCGCTGCACCCCCATGACATACACCCGCGCTGCCGGTGGATGGATGTATTCCCAAACTTTTAAAGAGTTTGTTCCTCTCAGCCTTTCTGGGAGGAGCAAGGGAGGTTTTTTGGGGCCAGGCTCAGCGCGTCTGCCTTGGAAGAGCTCCTTAGCCTGCACTTTTTGCTGTGTAAATAATAAATAGTACATTTAATATTAAACAGCCTGTGCACTTACCAGACCTTGTGGCGCACGTGAAACCTGGCGAATGAAGTGCATGACAGGAGTTTGTCTTTAAAGACGTGCAGGATTTCTAATATGCCACCTTCCTTTTTTGTGGGGAGCAAGGTTTGCTCTCTTGCTTTTCCCTCTGCTCCTCCAGTTGCATCTCAGAGCATCCTCTCCTGTGCTGAGCACGGTCCTTGGCCCATCCTGGAGCTCCTCTGCCTTGGCCATCCAGCCCCTTGCACCATGAGCACCTGCAACTCCTCATCCCCCTGCAGTGGAACCTCAGCTGCCTACATGGGCACAGCTTAGTGCACAGCCCCAGGAGGACCATGAACACCGGGGTGGAGAAAGCCTGAGGGATTCAAGGCCGGGCTGGACGGGGCTTTGAGCAACCAGGTCTAGTGGAAGGTGTCCCTGCCCATGGCAGGGGGCTTGGAACTAGATGATCTTTAAGGTCCCTTCCAACCTAAACCATTCTAGAATTCTATGATTCACTTGTAGTGAAAGAGCAGAAATGGGTGTGCGGAGCTTGGTGGAGCCGGGACAAGATTGCTTTCTGGCAGGGGACTCAGCTGGATGCACAGGAAGGATGATGGAGCAAGTGAAAATTAGTCATTTGGGGAGGAAGGACTGTCGGTACAGTGGGTGACATCTGCCTGGTTAGCTCACATGCTTGCCAGGGAGACACTGGAAAGCCCATCACTGGAGTAATTGAAAACCCAACTGTACTCAGCCCTAGGGAGAGATGCTGCATCAGCAGCAGGGAGCTTGTCTGTACATGCACGGATGCATACATAGGTGAGGTGGTGGTGTGATGCAGTCGTTTTTTCCATCTCTGATTTCTACAATTCAATGACCATCGATCATTTTGGAGAGCTAATCACACTACTCCACAGTTTCAGGTGAATAAGGAGCAGGCACGATCTCTGGGGACCTGGCACGCTGCAGAGCAGGCATCCGTCTGTGAGAGCGTTATTGCATTAGCCGAGCATTCCTGTTTGTATTGATACATGCTCTGCTCTTGCATTGCTGCTGACAAGCGAAGGCTGCGTGGAGTAACACGCAGCGGTGATGAGGCAAGGCTGGGCAGCCTGATTAGATTTCGTTGTTTGTTTGTATAAGATTCATGGGAGGCAGAGGGAGGGGAAAAATCCAGACGAAGATGAAAAATGATGCTGCAGATAAAGGCTAGCAGTGAATATACAGAGCTGGCCTTTAATTCAGTCTTCATAGTCTGAAAGCAACACACACACTCACAAACACAAAACCCAGGCTGCACATAATGGATTTTGAGAAAATGAGCCCTTGGCTCCCTCCTCCCAGCTTTACTTTTTAGAGAATGCCTTTCCTTCATTTTGGAAATGATTGCATTATCTCAAACTGCTTGTAAATCTTGTTAGCCAAGTAATATAGTTTGGACTAAATGTTTGTTCCTACATGGGCCTCAGGGGAATATGGAAAATAACCAACGCAGCCCTGTTGCGAACTCCCACCAGCTCTGCGAAGGAGACTCCTTATTTTCTGATTAACCTCAGTTCCTTTCCTTGGCGAGGCAGAGAGAGAAGTAGCAAGATTAATGAAAATTAGGTCTATTAAAGCCAGTGTTGTTTTCTAGTTGTGTGTACAGCCTCACCACAAACTGAGCTCATCACCAAATGCAGAATTAATCAAACTGGAGTGCAGGCACTTAGCTTCTCCGTGTGCGTGTGCGTGTGCGTGTGCGTGTGTATGCACCAAGGTGCCGGCACCAGATGCATTTGCAATTGAAAGGAGCAGAGAAACAGAGACAAGATGTTAATTTTCCTATTTATTATTTATGTAGTTGAGAGTTTGCACCCAGCAAAGCTCGTGGAGCTGTGACTGATGAGTTAATTGGACACCACACTGGCACCGCTGGAGGAAGCTATGGAAACCCGGGGACAGAAATAGTAGCTGGGGCTGTAGGAGAGCATGTCCAATGTGTGTTGACATGCTTAGGGATGCAAAGCCATAGCCCCTGCTCCTGCTCCAAAGGGAAGGGACTTGTGATTGTTGGTTTTATTTCCCAAAAGGCTCCAGTGTAGGGTTAGAGCTTGCATAAAGATCAAGATACCTTGTATTTAAATCTGTCTGATCCCTTGCTTTGGGGGAATTGCTGGAGATGCGCCAGAGCCAGGGCCAGCTGCACTTCTGTACATCCCAGATGAGTGTCTTGGACTCTCAGTTCTGGCACCTTCCTCCCATCAGCTGCTGCCCCCAGGCCCTGGTCTTTCCCCACTTTTCCGACAGGGTTATATGGGATGGGGAGGACCCTGCAGCCACCAGTGGCAATGATTTCTCTGCCCATTCTTAGATGTGTGACTGTCCAGCTTGCCTCCTCCTGTGTCTGTCTGTCTGTGTGCCTCCTCTCTGTCCATGCAAAACCCAGAGCCCTCTTTCTTTCTCAATGTTGTCCCAGCTCTGAGTTTCCCTTCACTGTGAACCATGCCCAGAATCTCACCTTGCGTAGTCCAGGGACCAGGGGGGCCTCCCCAGGCCCCACTAACTTACCTGGGGATGTGTTGCAGCCATTCTCCCTGCCCCGGTGCCAGGGTGGAAACAGGTCTCAGCCAGGCATGATTCCCCTCACATGGCCAATGAGGCACCTTTGGAAAAAAACCCACAAACTTAAATTGTTGGAAAGCCAGTTTAGGCCTATGGGTGGTGAATGGGATGAAGACAGTCCAACAGGAAGAAATCAAGGATGTGCAAGTTCCCTCTTCCCTCCAGGCGTTGCCCACCTGTGTTGGGGAGCCAGGCCTTTGGCACTGGAAGTTCGGTGGCTTGGCAGGACCAGGGGACACTCACCTTCCCCTCCAGCCCTGGCTTGCCTAAATATTTTGTTTTCAGCAGCACCGAAAAGCCCTTTGCTGGGGTAAATGGCTGTGAGCAGCACCAGGCTGTCCGTCAGGAGTAGCCAGTGCATTGTCCCACACCTGCCCATGGGAGCTGTGGATGGCAAGGATGAGCAGAAGGAAACACAGGCACTGGGGCTTTCAGGCTCAGGCATGGTTAGCAATGCTATTTGTAAAGGGGAGCGATGTCGTCGTCAATGTCAGGCATGTGGTACCCACCGCACCAACGCAGGAAGGCACCACATGCTCATTCCATCGCCTTCCATGGGTCCCCTGCGAGATGGTCCCAAAGCCAGTTGTAGGCCATGGGGTTATGGTGTAACTGTGACGGGTGACTGTGCTGGTTCTGCCACAAATAAACCACCTCGCAGAGAGCCAGGGCAACCGCAGATCTCCTCCATCTGGTGAACCACGCTGCCTTTGAAAACAAAGCAGCAACTGAAAACTCTGTATAGATCTTATCACTCTGCTCTTCTCTGAATATAAAGAGGCTGAAGGGAGATCTGCAATGGAGATTTCCTGTGGGCCTCTGTGCTTGAGCTGTCCCAGGGGAACGCTAGCTTTTACATGTCACCCATCTTTTTGCATCGCCAATAGCAAATAGAAGAGGAGCACAGGTGGTGGGCCACCAGGGTTAGCAAGGCCAGGGCAGGGGCTGGCGATAGTATTAGGGTCTTCTTCCCCTTGGTGGGATCATTGAAAGGGAGCTAGTAACCAGCTAGCTTTTGTGGCACAAGAGGAAAATATCGATGGATCCAAGGGCTAAGAAATGAAGCTATTTCACTCTGCAAACATCCCCCCACCGTGGCGAGTGGTTTGCTTGGGCTCAGTCTGGGGATCATGCCTCACAGCAGCCAGGAACTGGAGTTTCCTTCCCACCACAAAGCTCAGCCCACCACAGGGAGTTCTCGTCCCTTTCTGTGTCTCCACCACTGACATGGAGCAGCCACTTTTCTCCCATTTCTCCGGTAGAGTCACTTTCCGACCCTGAGCAACACCATCAGGGTCCCAGCAAGGAGAGAGGAAGAAGCCTTTTTCTCCCAGCAGCAGAGCGGTCCCTTCCAGGGTAACCCCGCAGGAGAAAGGCATCACAGGCATGTCACTGGGTGGTCAGCTTTGGGCTCTGAACCTGCTGGAGAAGGATGCAAGCAGGTTTAGAGAGCACTTTCCCATAGGAAAGGCCGGGAGGACGTGACCTATGGGAGTGCACCCTGGGCTGCCTGCTTGCCCTCTGCATCTTGCCGTAATTTCATTTCCAAACCCCTCCCTTCCAACTGAAGCACGCAGCCGTGAAGCACAAGGTCGAGAGGAGCCAAGCTAGGGAGGGATGGTGGGGAAATAATGCTGCTGTAGGATAAAAGCAGCCGATGAATGAAATCCCATCCACTGGGAGCCTGGGGAAACCCTCCTCAGGGGGTTATGCAGAGTCTTACATGGTCCAGAGAAAGGGGAGTTAAATTACTCCCCTTATCCAGTAAATTCAACCCATTTTTCTGTCTGCAGACATAGCAAATTTTTTTGTTCTTCTTACTTATTTGCATGCATTTACAGATGTTTCAATAACCATCTGGATTCCTCAGGCTCCTCTTAGCACAAATTACGCAGTTGGCCGTTCAGGTTAGATCGGTCTCTCCCAAATGAGCAGTGGGGTGCCTCCCTATTCTGGGTTCGCTCTGCCAGGTGAGCTTTCCAGACCTCAACCGGTCTGCAGCCTTTAGCAGGCCCTTCGATGACCATACTGAAAAATGGGAGTTGGAAGATACTGCAGTAGCGGTCTCATCAGTGCTGGGCAGTTGTGTCCCTGACTCCCTGCCATAAGCCAGCATCCGGTGGCGTGGTGGGAAACCTGCGCCGTTTCCAGGGTCACTGCTTTGGGGCTCTGAACCTTCCTCCAGCACCTTTGGACCAATACTTTATTCCTAGTTGTTCAACCTGGACTGGATGAGAAAGCATATTGTTGATAAAAACACAGAGGGGTGCATGCTTCTTTTCTAA
The DNA here is from genome assembly GCA_003993805.1 of Himantopus leucocephalus. NCBI lineage: Eukaryota > Metazoa > Chordata > Aves > Charadriiformes > Recurvirostridae > Himantopus > Himantopus leucocephalus. Next base: position 17,926,364 of record RSEF01000003.1, read on the forward strand.
ACTTTCATTTAAAGCAACTGTATTTTCCACCTAAACGTCTGATTCTGTCTTTAATCATACCAGTCTCCTGACCTCAAAAATACTTCATCTGTTAGTGCCACAGTTTGGCGTGCTTTATGTGAGAATACAAAAATCCTTTTGTTTCTTTTAAATCCATTGCTTTTTAATTTCACCGAGAGATCACTTGTTCTCGTGTCAAGGAAGGATAAATGAGAAGTGTCAGGCAGACCTTTTATATATTGCTTTATCTTTAAGCTAAACAAATCCACTGTGTGCAACCCGGCTTACTATGGAAATCTCTGCACCCCCTTATCAGTTGTCACCCTGTTACTTGATGTTCTTCCTTTCTGAAGCGGAATGACAGAAACCACGTATGTGCCCTTGCTGCAGATTTACTGAATGTCATCATGCTGGTTTGATACTATTTTCTTCAAGCTACAGTTTGCATGTCCAAGGGTTTCTTTTGTTTTCTTGATGTCAGAGCGGAGTTCTTCACCGGGCTGACTGCTGCGGAGTCCTTTTCATGAGCAGCTACAGCTGATTTACAATGCAGGGTGTGTAGGAGTAGTTTGGGTTTTTTCCCATCGATGTGTGCGTTGCTTTGCATTAATTTCTTCAGGCTTCATCCTCCCACTCCCTCACCCTTCTTGGGTGCCTTTGAAGATTCACACAGTTCTCGCTGAGCTTGAGTCAAATATGCATATACATGTATATATGCGTATTTGTATGTGTACACATATGTGTACATATATGGAGGGGTGTGTGTGTGTGTATATGGGCTTTTTTCTCAAGACTGAAAGAATTTCTGAAGCCCCGTGTGTCCTCCCATGTCCCTAAACCATTCTGTGATTCTATGATTCTTCCTCCTTGTTTTCCACTTCTGAGCTGTTTTCAAAGCTGTGACCTCTCTCAGGTCTCCTAACTGTTGATCACTGCCTTTCATTGCCATCCTTTCATGAGGCCTGGACCAGGTTGAAGCCATCTATACTGCACATGAGAGAGTGCTGTGCAGAGTGCTCTTAGATGCTTATCCTCAAATTTCCTGCTCTGACACCAGACGCCTTCGGTTGATGGCTCACTCTCTCTCCAAATTTAATCTGGTTTACTGCATAAAGCCACGCCGTACACTGCAAAAAAAAAAAAAAAGTCAGAAACTTTTGTGCCACATGTGAGCTGGGGGCAGGAGAGGAAGCCAAAACGTGGAAGGCCTGTTGTTGCACTGCCAGCAAACTAATGAGGCTGAGCAGATCCAGGGCTCAGAGCTGCACTGCCCTGCGTGGCTATCAGCTGCCCGACCCACAGAGCAGCTTAGTGCACCGAAACCTGAATAAGCAAGCACATATTCAGATCTGCTTCCCCTCCAGCAGCCCACCCAGGGGCGAACAGCCGGCTCCTCGTGGGGTGTAAATCGCTATTGCGGGCTGACGCCGATGAAGCAGTCCATGCCAGGTCTGGGCCAGGCTCTGTTTTCCAGGTGGGCCATGAAGGGATACTACCACAGCAGATGCAGACAGCCTCTTGTCAGGAGAGAAGGGTGGACAGCGTCTTTGGGAATCCTTAAGGAGGCCAGGAACAACACAAGCAAGTTTTATGTAAAACAGCGAGGATGTCTGGCCACTCTACGTCCTGAAATAAGATGGGTGGCCCCTTCAGTGAACACGATGAGGGCTGCTGCCTTGCTTGCCTTGTGTCGTAGCCTTTCAGCTTTAGAGCCACCTTGAGAGGAGCCAGATTCCTTCATTTTATGAAGTTTTTTTTAAAAAAAAAATTAAGCTAACTTCATGTTCAGTGCGTCCCTTTGGGACAAATTACCCGATGACAAGCCAAGGGGGGAGTGTTTTGCTCTAGCAAGGTCTGGTGTGTCATTCAGCACGAGGAGCTGCTCTCTTAATAGTTTTGTATGTTAAATTCTGGTTCCCCATGCTGGGAGAAATGGAGTGTATCATGCATGCTGTTACTGAGCCGTTGTGAAACAACGTTAAATAGTATAGAGGGGAAAGAGAACATAAAAACAGACTATGAGGGTTTTTTTATCCCAGAGCAACATTGCAATGTGTGTGTTGGGGGTGGAATTCAGAATTCTCACATTTCAATAAAGCCACGTTTCCCTTCAAACTGGGAAACTAGTCCCAGCCAAAAAAGCACTAGGTACCCTGTGAACCATTCACTTTGCAAGCAGAAATGCCAGTAGCAACCTAAAGTGAGCAGTCCTCGTCAAGCTGTGTACCGAAATAATATAGGAGAGGGCCGGTGCGAGCTGCCGAGAAACGAAGCCTGGGGACAGGACAGCTCTGCAAGTAATGAGATGCTGCTCTGAGCACCCTCCAGCCCTGCCTGCCAGAGCTGTATTTGCTTTCTCCGTTGGGTGCAAGGTGGCTTTCCATGACTCCCACAGGCCCCTGTCTCAGCCAGTCTAAAAAAGCAAAAAGCCTCCCGTGGCTCCCATTCTGCATTTCTCTCATGGGTACAAAAGCCATGCTGCTTTGCAGAGCCACAGGGGATTTTTCCTTTGAGAGGTGACTAAAGACTCCTGGATTAGATCCAAAGTGTATATAAACCCTCTCTATCAGGGCAAAGCCCCACGGCTGTGTTTTTCAGAGGCTGGTGGAGGCAGTGCTGGTTTGTGCTAGCATGTGGTCTGGTTCTTTGTGGTTTTCTTGCTGGTTTGGGAGCTGAACCAATTCAAGAGTTTAAATGGCTTTGAAGCCCAGCTTGTCATGAGTTGCCATCAAAATATAGACACACGCGTGATTATACGTTGTTCTTAATAGCTGCGTTGAGCGCGTATGGTTGTGTTAGTGTCCTGAGCAGGGGGACTCAATTAATCTTGGCCAACATCACTGGCTGAATTTCATAGAATCATAGAATGATTTGGGTTGGAAGGGACCCTAAAGATCATCTGGTTCCAACCCCCCTGCCATGGGCAGGGACACCTCCCACCAGACCGGGTTCTCAAAGCCCCGTCCAACCTGGCCTTGAACACCTCCAGGGATGGGGCAGCCACAGCTTCTCTGGGCAACCTGGGCCACTGCCTCACCACCCTCAGAGTGAAAAATTTCTTCCTAATATCTATTCTAAATCTCTCCAGTTTGAAGCCATTCCCCCTCCTCCTATCTCTACATGCCCTTGTAAAAAGTCCCTCTCCAGCTTTCTTGTAGGCACCCTTCAGATACTGGAAGGGGCTATAAGGTCTTACTGAGGTCCATTCATTTTTTCATCATCCTGCCAACTTTTCCAGCTGGGAAAGTGATGAAAGGCCATGCCTGCTCCCACAAGACCAGGAGAATTAAGGAGAAATATGGTTGCTCCTGGAGGAGTGTCTCACAAGGCTGCTGCTCCAATGACATTTAGGCAAAAGCAAGTCCTGTCAGCGCTGGTCTGTCGTGGGAAAATGAGGGTGCAAAATCCAGTGTGTGGTGAAGGGTCCTTCTCCTGCATGATGCTGTGCCTCCTGCATGTCAGCACCTCCATGGGGGAGGGAACGCTCCCACCTCTTTGCCCAAGCACCATAAACAGCTCTACAAAACTGTGCAGGAACTCTTCAGATGTCCTCGGGAGTCCTGGCCTGACTGCGTCAGGGAGCAAGACCACATCCCTGATCCATACTTGACTTTTCTTTTACTGGCAGTGGGGCAGTGGGGTTGCTAATACCAACATTAACACTTGGAAGTCTCCTGTGGTTTAAGATCTGAGACCTGTGGTCTGAATTGCACTGAAATGAAGGCCAGATTAAAGGGGAGAACTTGGCCGAGATCCTGATGTGCCTCGGCGTTTGTGTGTGTGCACATGCAAAAAACAAGGAAAAAAAAAACCACTTGGGTATGATTCACCAAAATATTGTGTGGGGGAATCATTTTCCACCAGGGAGATAATTGCTAATTACATGAGTATGAAGCAATTTGATTTGCAAAGTTTTGTTCTTTGCAGCCTGAGAAACCTAATTTTGCAGGAGCTGAGGTTATGGGTATTTAGGCGATGGAGGTATTGTTGTCTCTGTCAGAGCCCTGAGTTTAAGTTTTCAGGAAAGCTGCTGCCCTTTAAAATAACTTCGCTTTATTTATTAGCTCAAAACTTTCCCAGAGTGAATGACAAATAAAGCCTGTGGTATTTTTCCAGGGCTTATTTTGAGATAAAAGCTATCTGGTATAAAGGGTTCCTCTGGCAGCTGGACAAGACGACCATAAATCAGCATCAAGGAGCAGGGAGAGCTGCCTGACGGATGCAGGATGCGCTTAGAGGGTTTCTCCACTCCGGATGAAGCGGGGTGAGAGCTGGTCAGGCCAACATGGCGCAGAGGTGATGGAGGCTCCCGCCCGCCTTTGCTGCAGTCAGGCACAGAGTGGTTTGGGGCTCACCCTGGCTCCTGCCCCCCCAGCCCACGGGGACTTTCTCCCTGCTGTGCCACCAGGACTCGGTGGAGAAAACGGAGGGAGCAGCATGGGAAATAACCTCCCTCCTGTGCTCCCCCATCCCCTCCATGGCGGCTACCGCATCAGCCGAGCATCAGCCTGGCCGTGGAGCCACAGCAGGGTGGCACGTCCTTGTTCCGTGGTGGTGGCGGGAGGGGACCGGGGGCTGGCTATCATGAAACAAAACATTCCCGCTGAACGTGGTTGCAGCAGGAGTAGCTTGGTTACTCCGGTCTGTGGAGCTGCTAATTAAGAATAATGAGCTCGAGTGAGCGCAGCCGTTTTCTGTGTGCCTCGATAGAGAAATCATCCTCCCCTTATGAGTCCTTTAGTCCTCGCAGCTGGTACGTAGCCCAAACCCCTTTAATTTCTCCAGACAGTGCTGAGAAGTCCTTGGGTGGCTCCCGGCAGGTTTTGTTCAGGAAGGAAGAGATGGAGAGGGCTTGGGTTGCAAGAGCCGAGGGAAGCTGAATGAATCATTAAAAGCACGATAAGAACCTAAAAGCCTCCACCAAATGCCCTTATTAGTGTTGGTTTGATTGTTTATGCCACTTGACAGGGATGAAACCAGAGGCAGATGCAACAACTAAATATTGGGTCACTGCAGCGCCCTGCCTGCGGTGCCTGGCCTTTGCTGGAGACCTCCCTTGCGCATCCAGACACAAGGTTGTGTGTTTGGGAGAGCAGTTTGGCTCGCGGGCTGGTTGCTGGAGGCCAGGCAAGGCGTGTGGCCACCCGAACATCTGCGGCCAGGCGCCGTGCATGGTTTCTCGCAGAAGAGGAAAGCTGCGGTAGCACAGCGTGGGGGCGGCCGTCTTCAGCAGAGGAAGCAGCAAGCTCACCCACCGCCGATGTCCACTGGGCTGGGGGCCTCCTGCTGATGGCCAGCAGCTGGGGGAATAGCGGCTGTCCCCCAAAGGCTCCAAGCGGGGGTCTGGGGACACTCACCCACTGCTCCTCCTGCGCCCTGCAGGCTTTTTGCTGGCAGCCAAGGAGAGGAGATTGAAGCAGGTGCTTTTAAAACACTAGGGAGAACATTAGGAGAAAAGAGGAGCAGAAACCAAGCTCCTCGTCCTTGCTGCTTACCTTAGAGTGGAGATGGTCGTGCTTCGGAGCCAGCTGTCATGGGCTGGGAGGGAAGCGGGGTTTGGGCAGCCTGGCAGGGAGGGGTGGAGGGGGGACCTCTCCCACCCCAAGGACTCCTGCACGCCATCTGCATCGGTTCCCCGCCAGCCCTCAGCAGGCAGCAGCAGCTCCCTGTATCGCAGAGAGCTGGTAAAGATTGTAAGGCACTCAAATAATGTGGCAAAAGTGATGAATGTGGACAATTTCAGGCAGATTATGCCAGCTAGATAAGCTGTCGGTACCTGGAAGGCACACTGCAGGAGAGCTGCTGTGCAGGAGCAGAAGACCTTTCCTTCTCCCACTGTTCCCGAGGAGGCGGCTGTGGGTCTTCTGGCCCCGCTTAATACAAACAGTGGATTTTAGGTGCAGTTGAGCATTCAGAGCAGTGGGTTTCAGTGCGTACTGATCCAAGCCTGGAGATGCTCCAACCTGGAGCATCGCTCTGCCTTGCTTTGGTGCTTTGCAGTTGACATCAGAGAATCGAATGCAAGGCCACCAGCTTGGCCATGAGAAGCTCACCGGAGGGATGTGTCTGAGGCTGCATTAGGAGGGAGTTCTGAGGGTGCTGAGCTCTGTCCTGACCCCTGCAGAAGACTAGTGTTGGCTGTCTCTCACGTCTCCCCTCTGTATGATGGCTTTACTCCACCTCACAGCAGTGTGCAATAAAAACATGGAGGGGTTTTAGTGAAAGGCCAAGCGACTGCCATGACGCGCGGCAGGCATCTTCTGGGAAGCCCAGTTGGCAGGGGGCTTGCGAGCATCTCTGCAGTCTGCACAGGTATCACTGGCAAGGCCAGAAGGGATCGGGTGCTGGAGAGCTCTCAGAGGAGCAAAGGGGCCCTTTTTTGGCATAGGTCTTCAGCACATTCTGCATCTTGCTCTTAGCGACCCACTGACCACTGGCAAACTGTATCACCATCCAAGCCCAATCCGTCCCTGGTAGCGTTGTGAGTGAGTTGCAGTACAATTTCTATTCGGTCTTTCCGCTTCTTAGCTGCCTTGGGTGGATGGGCTGGCTGCTGAATTAGCCATTTGCTTGCAGTGTCTCAGGATAGCAGCAGATACCCGCACGTGGATTTTTGCAAGCACATGCCTGTTTCTTTGGCTTCAAGGACTGAACTCCCGGCGTTTTTCATAGCATTGTTCTCCTCTCTGTGCTTCCTTCCATCTTCGGAGCGGGCCATGGCTCCCAAGGATGAAAGGCCAGAGCTAACCAGGCTGAACTTAGAACTGCAGTGCTCCTGAAGTGCGGCCGATCTGGATTTAGATCAGCAGAGCTCAGCTCACAGCACAAAAATAGACAAAATTCTTCAAGGCATCCTTTAAATGTTAGCAGCTCTTTAAAAGGCAGCTCTTTCAGACCGTCATCCTGACTTTCTCCCTTAAACGCTGCTTCTTGCACAGAATGTGCCCCGTTTTCTCCCCATCCCGCAGCTGAGGGCTGCCACTTTGCCAGCATTCGGCATTGTAGCTGTGGTAGGGTCTTGTGGGGTTTTGTCACCATTCGGCGCCAGTGTGATGGCCTCGCTGGGAGCGCAGGGCCCAGGGACATTTCTGCTCCCTGTTTGAGAAGAGGACCCCTCTGTTCAGGTAAATCCTCAGCTCCAGCAAAGCAGGGTGGTCACTTTCCAGTCTTCAGATGCATCGAAGTCCAGTCTCATTGCTTCCCCCAGCAAATATCTTGCGGTAGCTCCAGCCCGCCACGGCAAGGGGCTTGAAACTTTCCAGGGGAGCCAGCTTTCACGGCTGGGTGCAGGAGCGTCAACTTGGGCAGCCCTGGTGCTGCAAGGAAGGAACCTCCTGGGTCAGAGTACCCCTGAGTGAGACAGCTGGTCTGGTGACAACGGAGAGCTCTTGTGTTGGCCACGGGAGCTGCCAGGTTGTACCCAGTTCCCACTTGCAGCTTTTCCTCCGTATCGGGTGAAACTTGGTTATGTGTGAAGAAAAATGTAGCTTTTCCCCGAGCCCCCAGGCTTGATGAGACTACACCTTTGGGAGAGCACCAGATGGCACAGCACAGAGCCCGGCAAACAAACGCTCGCTGCAGCACCACGCGTTAGGAACGAGGACCCTGCACCTCCTGGGCAGCGTCCTGCGCTGAGCACCCTTGCTTTTGACTTGTGAGGGACCATGGGCCTGTGAAGATTACTCCATGAGGCCAGGGAGCTCGAATCTGTTACCCTCACGGTCAAAAAGTTGTTTGAAGTTGGAAGAGGAAAAGAGAAAATGTGGTCTCAGCGACTAATGTTGCACGGGAGGCCATCAGCAGGTCCAAGGGCCTTAAAGCTTTGTCGTCCTGCATTGGAGGGTTTGCCATGTTTTGTCAACCCTCCTCTGATGCAAAATACAGACATAAGAACCCTTGATGTTAATGGCATGCCAGCCCTGATCAGTAAATGCCTGGATATTGACAGTGAGAGGCGGTCACCTCAAATTAACAGCCGCCGCCATTTAAAGGTCCTTCTCTGCCTGGACTCAGCTGCCCCTGGCGCACTCACAGCTGTGGTGAAGAGAGGCTCAGGGCTCAGCGCCATGCTCTGAGCCTTGCTTCCCTCATCTCTGAGGCATTGCCTGCTCCGTTTTTCTTGCTTTCCTTTTTTCCTTTTTTTTTTTTTTCCCCTCCCGCCCTGTGCATTTTTAATCACATCTCAGGGCAGCTGCAGCATCCTGGCTTATTGCGGTTGCATGTCTGTGTATTGTCCACACTTGCGCTCCTCACAGCTGAAGAAGCTTTTCAAAATAATAAAAAAAAAATCCCTCCCTCGCAAGCACCACACAGATTAAATATGCATTCCTTGGTAAAATATTAAAACAAATCTCTTCCACACAGGCACAGACCATGAAGATGTCTTGAAAACACACAGGGAGGCAGGGATGCAATATTTACAATCTTGAGCAAGGCAATTTATAATCTGCCTGAGCTCCCTGACGCTGTTTGAGCAGTTTTTTTCTGGACTGTATCAGAACAAATTAATCAACATTTTCCTTCATAACTATATGCAAATGGACTTCTAAAATTTCTGGCTGTAGGTTGTAGCACTAATTGCTCACTGGGCTTATCCAAGTGGCGTGGGTTTGATAAACAGGGGAAAGCACCAGACACTTCAGTCTTCTAACGCAAACTGACCAGCCCATTTCCCCTTCTGCAATTATTAAAGGTCAGCACAAAACGAACCAAAGAAGCAGAGGGATCTGGTCGCCTTTTGCTTTGATGCTGGGCTCGTTTCTCTTCCTTGGATTGTGGTAAGGGAAGGAATAGGAGCGAACTACCCCACGTCCACTTGTACCCCTGCGTGGCTGCCCTGGGCACAGTGCTGGCCAGGTCCACAGACCTGGACCCAACTGTCACTGCTGGGAGCCCTGTCCACGGGGGCTGGTGAGGGGTCTCTTAACACCACCACCTTCTGCTCTCTGCTCATTTGCATCTCCATGGATCTGCCCGTTAAAAGGAGTTATCCATGCAGTGTATTAAAGACACCGCTCTGCTTGCTCGTGAGCTCAGATACCACATGCTGAACCATTTCTCATGGCAAAACACAGCCCCATGCGCCTGCCAGAATAATTACTTTTGTTGTTGTTGTTTATTTAAAAAAAAAAAAGCAAAAAAACCCAGGATAATAAAAATTGTCCAAAAAAATTGTCAAATTTTACCTCCAGGCTCTATCAGAGCACATGGCTTCCCGGGGATTTCCTCCGTGTGTCTCCTGCTGAAGCTGAGCAATAAGTTTCCACGTGCGTCTGTGTGACACCTGCAGTTGGGAGAAACAGAGGAGAAGTGGGGTGGGAGAGGAGCAGAAAGGTCCCCAGGGACAGCCAAAGCATTTCTGTGCATCCCTTGTGCTGACTCATCTTGCAGGGTACTTGTGACCCACGCGTGTACATGGGCTTTGTCTGTTGGTGGCATCCAGTCTGAAAATACCTCCGCCAACACCAGCCAAGTGTTACTGTGGGTGTGCTGAAGTGGTTTAGCATTGGGAACTGACTGTTTACTGCAACCATGTTGCAGGAAAACCAAAACTGTTGTCTGTGTTTCAGGATCCATGTTTTAGGAATCTTGTATAGAATCATAGAATAATAGAATGGTTTAGGTTGGAAGAGACCT
>RSEF01000003.1:17946638-17957017 GCA_003993805.1 Himantopus leucocephalus
ACCTCCCTGTCTCAGGGGTCAGCACATTCCAACAAGCCACAGATTAAAGCAGCCACCTTCACCCCGGTTCTCCAGCCTGGGAGCTTTTTTGAATCAAAATGAGACAGGCTATTTGCCAATTGACTTTTAAATAAAGTGTGGCTTGCAGTGGGGCAAGAGGACAGCTGGGGCAACGGCAGCCTCCCCTGCCTCCGGTGCTGTGCCAGCACCTGGCGCTGGGGCACATCATACTAGGGACAACAGGAGGGACACGGCAAAGGGGTGACTGAGGCACCAGTACTGGCAGGGACCCTGCATCCACCTTCTCCTTCCACCTCTCCATCCCCCTCCTGCTTGCCTCGACTCTGCCCTCCTCTCTGTCTGCCCCAGCTCCCAGCTCTCTTTGGGACTGCAAGCCACCAGGGCAAGCCCTCCATTGCCAGGAGGGGACATCTGCTGAGCTTGGACAAGCGAGGATCAAATCCCCTCAACAACTGGGGGGCACGGACACAGTAGCCTGTCCAAACCATAGCCCTGCTTCTCTCTCCCTACCATTCCCTCTCCCCACCATTCCCTCTCCCCCTCCACTGAAGACAGGATCAGTCCAGGCAGGGAGCTTAATAACCTGTCCCCAGCCTACAATAAGTATAGTAGTCCTTAAATAACTATTAGTTAGTAGTAAACCGGTTGGTAGCGGCCGGGTGGAGAAGCATGGTGAGGCTGACTGCGCCATCGGTGCCTTTAAAACTGTGCCAGCTGCCAGAAGAAATAGGTTCTATTTTAACATGGGTTATGATTCCCTTTTAAGAGCCCAGGGGCAGCCCAGCAATCCAGCAGGCTCCGGCCAAGGCTAGTTTAGCAATTTCTCTTCGCATCTGGGACAACACACTACAAGAGGGGATGAGCTGCCCCGACATCCACGGGCATTCTGGGACACACGTGGACACCAGATGAAAGGACGTGACGCCTCAATGGCTCTAAAACTTCTCAGAGATAAAGAAAAAGGTAAAGGCAGGAGGTGTCGGGAAGGCAGCAGCTGTCGGAGGAGCCAAGGGATGGATTAGTTTACATAATTCATTCCCAGACTTCAAGGGGAGTCTCGGGAGCCAAGGTCTCCTCTCGCTGAAGTTGCTCTCCTCCGTCAGCGTGCAGCAGAGACATGATCAATCATGGCCACTGCAGCTCCCCGGTGACATTTCTAAGTGCTCCGCTGAGCGGAGATGAATTAGAGACAGTGGTGGTGTAACTGTGGGGTGTCCAGGTCTCTCTCCTGGGCTCCCGCAGCCACCGAACTCCATCCTCACTCTCCTCTCAGCCACATTTCCTGAGACAGATGGGATCAAGGAGATAATGCTTGTACATAGCGGCACCAGTCCTGATAACAAGCTGTTAACAAGGGGCGTTTTCAGACTGTACTACTTTTAATAGGAGACTGACAACTGCAGAGTAAATAACATAACACAGATAAAACCCAAGTGTTTGTCCGTACGAAGCACTGCTTGCAGCCACGGGGCAGTGCTCAGACTGCGAGCCACACACTGGGAAACTCAAGCCATGTGGTGTGATCCAGCACACACCACCTCCGTCTCAATCTTTCTGCGCCTCAGTTTCCCTGACCCTTACTGCATGATACCAGGTGGGCTTTGTGAAGCACTTGGGGATCTCTGAGCTAGAAGGCAAGAGTCTAGAGGTTGCTGCAAATTGCTGAGCTACCACGGTTTTACACCGACGGCTTCCTTGAGTGAAATATGAGATGTGGACAGCAGCATGACCAGTTGGGATTTGGCCTTTGGAGCCTAAAGATGCTCTGGATTTCTTGTGTGAGCAGAAATCTTATGGATCTCTTGGTTATCAGCTGTCCCTCTGTGAAAGCAAGGAGAAATCCTCTGCCAGGCTCATCCTTGTGCGCAGTGCACTCCCCAGGGCTGTGGCTGCTCTTTGCCCTCTGCTTGTCCAACCATCTTGATCTCAAGAGGAAAGCCCTGAGCTGTGATGTATTCCCTCTGTTGCTCCCTGTGGAGCCTCAGCTCCTGCAATGAAAGGATGGGAGAGCTGCCTGTGCCCTTTGCTCCCACCAAGGGCAGGGACCGCTCCATCCTGCAAGTGCCTGCTCGTGGAGTCACAGCCTCTGCCCACAGGGATGTTTCCTCCCTTGAGGCCGTGCTCGACAATGCCAGGCACAGCTCCCAGCTCCAGCTATTTTTTACTGGGTTGCTATTTTTACTGGGTAACCCTTCTGCAGATCACTCTGCCCAAGGAGCCATCAATCTGCTGGGCAGCTGTGTCCACATCTGGGAAGGAAGGAAGGAAGGAGCCCGTGGGCTGAAGCAGCAGAGTTTGAACACCATCCCTTCCCCAGCAGCATGTGGGGGACCTTTATTGCTCACCAGCATTACCAGGGCCACGAACCTGGCGTGTGAGGGGCAGAGCAGCATGCAGAAGCACCCGAGGAGCACGTGGGAGCCCCTCCAGACCATGAGGAAAGCAAAGGGACAATTCTAATTCTCCATTCTAATTCGTCACCGGTGATGCAATGGCTGGATGCAGCTGTGGTCCCACCTCGCCACCCAAGCTTGCAACAAGCACCGACTCACTCCAGCAAAAGACGTCCCCCAACAGTTTAGGAGCCAGTGAAACCCTGAAACCGCTGGACCAGAAGGACAGCGTGGCAGGGGCGAGCGAGAAGGCAGAAGTAACCTCGAAAAGTGGGGCAAACACAAGTGGCTCTGGAAAGCTCTCTCCTGAAAGAGGAAACAAGGTGTGAATTAATGAAGCCGCTGAGTGAGGAGACAACGGAGACTGTTCCTGCCAAGCGCCGCGGAAGCAGCTTGCAAATGGAGAGCAGCAGATGTGGTGGGAACAGGCAGCGCCCAGGGAGCCGAGGGCCCCGCTGGCGCACAGACACCCGGCCCCAGCACCGAGAGCTAAAAATACACTGCTCCCAGCATGACGCCTGGGAAAGAGCGGGATTCCCATGGCATGGGCAAAAAAGCAGGGAGCATGCGGCACCGGGGCTGCCGTGCAGACTCACTGTCTTCCCTGAGAGGGAGCTGGGCTGGGAAATGAGAGGCTCTGGGTGGAAGCAGGAGGAAAATGTGCAAGTCATCAGTGATTCCCACCCCGGGGACAATCCAAATGCATCGAAGGCAGGTCCAGCCCTGACACTGTAGCCTCAGTTGATGCCCGCAGTTTGAGCTTTTGTCAAACTTCTACTAGCATGGCTGACATCCGTCCAGGCTCAGCGCTGGCCCTGCATGGACCCTGCTGGGTGACTTGGCTGGAGCCCTCCCCATGCTGCTGGTGCCATGCAGCAGCCCCTTGTAGCCCTGCTGCCCATCGGGGCAGGCACGGATGGGGACATGCAGGCAGCGGGGCAGTGGCCACCTATAGTAAGGCAGCACATTTTCTATAGGGCCTGGGAGATGCAGCGTACATGAGATGGGGATGGACGGGGGGGAGAGGGGAGCCTTGGGGACGGCTCAGCTCACCACTCCTTGGGGAGAACACCCAGCAAAACTGGTAGCTCTGCGCTCAGTGTGTGGGGTCAAGTCATTGCCAATCCCCAAAGCCAACTGCCAAGCGAGGGCTTTGAATAGATGATGTCTATTAAACAGAGGAAGGGGATGTTGCTTATCAGTGCAGGGGGTGATACCTGGTCTCTCCCCTGGAAGAAGCACAGGTTTGAGCCACGGGCAGCAGCATTTTTGAGGTTGCCCATCTACCCGCTTGGGTTGGCAGGAGGGCGTGTGACTGGCTGCCGCTCGCTTTGTTCGGAGGCAATGTTCTTGCCAATCTCAGCAATACAGGATGATGTAAGTATATCATCCATTATCACTGTTTTCATTCTTGACACAAGGAAAAATTAATTTTCTTTTAAAAAGTGATGTATGAAGAACCCAGATTTGCCTGAATAATACACGAACCTATAATCTGGCTGTTACCCTTTGTCTGAAGCATTAACATTAGCAGAAGGCAATTTAGGATGATTGCTTTTAAGTTGTAAAGCCAATGTTCAATTAGAGCATGAAATGAACGACTTATCACTAGTACTGCCATAGAGATTTATTCTCAAAGTATTTCTTTTCAGCCATAAAGATGCTGGTTTTGTTGAAAGTGACATGTTTAGAACAAGATGCTTTTGTCTAATATTACTATGAAAAATGGTTTGGAATCAAACAGTTTTATATTTAGGATAATGACAGCATTTTGTTAAAAGAATTCAGCATCATGAATTTGAATTTTGGTTATTGAGTTTGGTTTGAGGAGATTTCCATTCCTCTGGCAGGTCCTGCTGCACCGTGGGCTGTAGAGGATACTGTTCACCTTCTCTGACACCTCTTTTGCTGGGGCACTGGTACTGGAAGCCACAGTGATACCACAAATGTTTTAATGACCAAACAGAGCTCCCAGCAGCCTGCCGCAAGCCTGAAGCTTTGTGGGATTCCAGAATGAACTTTCTGTGAATCAAAGGTTGTTTAGCCTGGAGAAAAGGAGGCTGAGGGGAGACCTTATCACTCTCCACAACTACCTCAAAAGAGGGTGTAGTAAGGTGGGGGTCGGTCTCTTCTCCCAAGCATGAAGCAGATATGGCCTCAGGTTGCACCAGGGGAGGTTTAGGATGGATATTAGGAAAAACGTCTCCACTGAAAGGGTTGTCAAGCATTGGAACAGGCTGCCCAGGGAAGTGGTGGAGTCGCCATCCCTGAAGGTATTTAAAAGACGGGCAGACGTGGTGCTGAGGGACATGGTTTAGTGGTGGACTTGGCAGTGTTAGGTTGGACCTGATGATCTTAAAGGTCTTTTCCAACCTAAACAATTCTATGATTCTACAATTCTACAAGTCTTTGCAAAATGCCCACAAGCCCAGCTGGCCCCTGGCTGCATGTGGCGACAGGCATGGGAGTGGGTAGCCAGGCTGAGCAGAGCAGAGCGGGGACACCCAGGCTCTGCTGCAGTACCTGCTAGCGCTGCCAGTGGTGCCTGGCATGTGGCAGGCACAGCTCGCAAATCCTCATCTGTACGTAAACCCTGCGCCTCTCAGAAATAGCAATTCCCATTTTCTTTGTACCTGTGGATGGCCAAGACACCAGGTTTTCTAGTGAGATCTCAAGAGCTGCACAGCAGGGGGTGTGTGGGGGGTGGATTTGTGAAGATCCAGCAACTGCAGCAGGAAAAACTGTGCACACAACACGCGGGGTTTCACTAGGGAAATAAAAGCGAAAGCGGTGACAAACAGCCTACTGGTATGTAACGTGGTTACACAGCAGCTGGTCTGCACACCGCACAGGGCTCTTCAAGTGATTGCTCGGTCCCAGGTATTGCTCATTTTCTGCACACAGTGCCATTTCTTTGCTGCGTGCTCCATAGCATCCATTCGGCCCCATGCTTCCCAAAGGGAGACAGTACGTGTTCCAGCCACTGGCCGCAGACTAGGCACAGAGAGCAACTGCTGCAGGAATAACAATAAAAGGGCACTTTGCTGTTTGCTGTGCCATCAGTGCTTGGAAACATCTGGAGGGGTGAGCAAGCCCCAAGCCACATGTGAGGCACAGCCTTGGTCAGGGGGCTCGGGCCACCCAGTGCTCATGGTGGGGGAATAGAGGAGGTGCAGACCTGTGCAGCCTGCCTCTCTTTAATTACTGCCAAATCAAAAAGATTCCAAAAAGTGGAGCTTAAGGCATGCTGGGGCTCCTGGAGCTGGGAGAGAGCAAGGCCAGGGAGAAGGGAGCCCTCCCCGCCACCGGCTCCCATCGGGGGCAGCCACGATCTGCCTGGTCCCAGGGAAGCTCGCCAGTACGTCTTGTTCCCGCTCGGCACTATTAATTTGGCTAAGCGGTCAGAGCTGGCAACTCTTCTGCAGAGTCCTGCACTGAATAATAAGCCCCGACGTCGAGACACAAAGTAGGGCCAGGACAGAGCGGCCAGAAAAACTCTCTGTCTGGCACTACCATGCCAAACTGAGAGGCACTGATTTCTGCAAGGCAAAGGTCTAGACCTGAATTGCCACCAGGACTTTTTCTTTATGATAGAAAAATTATCCAGCAACGCTTTCCTGCGCTCAGGTTGGCAGTTGTTTAGTTGAACAGTATGATATGGTGAGTTAGAGCAAAACAGCTGGGTATCTGCAATTAATCTGCGCCTGAAATAGACTGAAAACGAGCAATACCGTCTGCTTGGGTCTTAGGGTGCTGATATGGAAATCCCAGGGAAAAGATTAAAGGAGGAAAGCGACATAGTATCTCCAAGGAAAGTTTATTCCCACAAAAGAAATCACTGGGTTTGTTCATACAGAGCTGTTTCTCAAGGCTATAGCTATTATCACCTTGCCGATATATTTTCCAGCCGCACTTTGCAGAGGCCTGGATGGATCAGAATTACACCTTGGTTCTGGGCAGCCTCTGGCAAAACTTTATACAGCATCAAGAAATGGAAAAAAAAAAAGTACTAGAAAGTTTCTCGCAGTGAGAACATTTGTCATGGAGATATTTCATGGAATAAACCCTGGGCACGGGACCAAGAGAAGTAATTGGACTGGCCATGGTCCATGGTTAAGATACTTGTCTTGGGCTTTTCAAATGTGAAAAGAATATCAGGTCTTTCTTCCAGAGAGCAAGGAAGAGAGGGGCTGATGGTATTTGTTTCTCAGGCACATGTATCCTTTAGGCCTTTACCCCAAAGCCATGTGGGAACATGCCACGTGGGAGTCATGCTGCCACAGAGTGGTAAAAGAGCTCTGGAGTCGTGTAAGGACAGTGTCTCCAGAGAGGCACCTCACCACATGCCTGTGGCTCAGGAGAGCCAACAGAGATGCCTTCAGCCCGCCTTTTGCTGGCGGCTCCCCTGGGCCGTCCATCTGCCGCCTTGGTCCCGAGGGTGCCTCCAGACTGCCGAGGAGCAGACAAACCCCAGCCCACTGTGTGCAACCCCCTGTCCCTCTCCAAATTCCCGACTGCTGGGAAAAGGAGGTGCGAAACACAGTTTGAACACTGACAGGGCAGAGAAGACTGTGGCTGCATCAGGAGATAAGGAGACCACAGCTGGATCTAACGGAGCTGGGGACAACAAGCCGGCTCACAGACTGCCATCTCTGCACAGGGAGAAGCCGGCGTGTAAACGCCTCTGCTTCTCGACTCCGTGCTGTGGATGGACCCCGCTACTCGCTGAGCTGAGCACCCACACATCTCCCTATAGGAATGGCTCCTGTGAGGAGCTCGTGCCCAGCAAGAGGCCGGGAGGGAGCTGGGGGTGTAAAAAAGCAGATCCACAGCTTTGGGATTTACTGGGGATGACACTAAATTTATCCTCTGTGCAGGCAGCCCTTCTTGGTCTGCTGGGCTTGCGGCTGGTTTTGGGGATCCAGCTGCAGGGGTGACATGGCCTGGGGGGGCCAGGGGTGGGATCCGCCTGGGAAATTTGGGGTCCTAGGGGTCCGTGTGTTTGGAAAGACTGAGTGCGGCTGGTCTGGGCAGTTGGGGGGAGACCATACCGGCTTGGGAAGCTGCTTCTCACTGCGCTAGTCCCTCAACCCAGCGATTCCCCAGGCTCCTCTAACATCACACCACCCTTCTCAGGAGGGATCTGTTGATTTGGATTTTTTTTTTTTTTTAAATAATCCTCCATACTAATATGTGCCTGGCAGGTTCTGAAGTAACCAGAGCCACCAGTTATCCAAAGCAGCAGCACAGAGGTAACAACAGCCCTGCGATTACAGGACCTACTGCAGTCCCCACGGAGATTGCCTGCGCTTCTTGGGGAGGTTGTAAGGATTGGCGGTTGTAAGGACTGCAGCTAGCTGATGCGGTATTGCCAGGTAGGTTAAGCACTCAAGCACAGATTAATTGCTAGCTTCAGGAGGTAATTAAAGGGACTTGGAGTCCCCCTTTTCCCCCCGTCCCAAGGCAGCACAGACCACAAGTCTCAGCCCATGCAGCTGCAACTGCGCGCACCCTCTGCCTCCTGAACTGTGGCAGTGAGCTGAGACAGATAGATTTACACAATATTTGTTTGCCAACAGGCGATCTGCCATCAATATTTAAAGCTGAATGAGTCTCAAGAGTGGGATGAAGAGCCCTTCACAAGGCAGCATCCATCATTTTGGGTTTTAATTTTGCGCTTGCTCACTCACTGCACAGCATTATATGCACATCGGGTAAATGAATAATGGATAAATAATTCACCAAATTGCTCAGCCTCTTGGTTCTCCCAATCATCACAGAGCTTGGGCACCCGGCACAGGCAAGCTGGAAGTACCAAGCGCAGGGAGATGGATTTCAGGGGTGTAGTACCACTCAGTGCTTCTGAAATCCCTCTGCTAACAGCTGCAACACCACAGCTGCCCAGCTGGCTCTATAGACACACGTCAACACCCGACATCCTCCCACCACTGCTCAGGAGCTCTCAGGAGTTTCAGCAGCCCCTTCACCATGTCTCTGCTCACTCTGCCCATGCAGTGAGTGCCAGACTCCCATCCCTGCCGTCCCCAGTGTGTTGCAGGGGTGCCATTTTGCTGCACCATCTTCACGCTCTAAGGGCAGCCAGAGAAATCCCGGTCCTCCCGAAGCCTGTGCCACAACTCTGCTGCCCAGGCAAGCAGAAACGTCAGCCTCTGCTGCCATTGCTGAAGGGGGAGGGTGGGCTTTTGTTGTCCCCCTGGGTTGTTCGGCACAAGGGCCTTGGACACTGCACTTCCCAGCCCTCAGCAGCACCTTTTAAAGTGGCACTTCCTGAACCGAGGGTAAAAGGGAGAACGCTGCCAACGAAACCAAGGATGCAATGATGCCGGAAAATCCTCCCCACACCGTCCTGTGAGGCTACGAGCCGGCTGCACCCCACTCCACAGCTGTAACATGTTTATTTCTTTCATTCCTCCTGTGTACCATGCTGCTGCCTAAGGTTTGGCAGGTCCCTTCTGCCCTCACGCAGCTCTCTGCTCACTCTTTGCTCTCCATAAACAACGTTGAGGTCTGCAGGCCATGCATGCTGGGTTGAAATGATGCAGGAGCATTTGCCGGAGCACCCAGAAGCTTTGTCTGCAAGAAACGCTAAGAAATGTGTAGCTGGATGGTGAGAGCACGACAGGCGTGGGAGAAGCTGTGGAGCAGGGATTTACCATGTGCAGCTTTTCTGTCAAGCTTCTCCAGGGACCAGACCCTCGTCCTCACCAGCCACCCCCCCAGTCACGCTGGCACCATCCAGGAGACCTTCATCTGCCTCCAGCCTGTCTCACCCACATAGCAATAATGGTGGTCAGCTGTGCACAGGTGTCCTGCCATCGGACTGGGGCATCTTGAGCTCCGGTGATGAACAATCACAGCCTAACCCCAGGGGCTGGGCCACCCAAGCAGGCCCTACAAGCCACCAGTGGTCAAAAGTAGAGCCACAAAAGCTCCAAAGCCCCGATGCCATGGCTGGGAAGGCTCCACCTGCCTGTGTTTGCCGGGTTCCTGCAGCAGGAACACCTTTGCAACATTGGCATGGCCAGCGCAGCAGCCCAGCTCTGCCTCTCATCCATCAGCACAGCGTGCCACCTCTGTTTTGAGATATTAGCCTTGGTCAGACTTCCCCAGCGCACCACCAGAGAAACTCAGCTCTGCTGGGAGCGTGCCTTGGGACACTGGGGGAGAGCAAACCTGCAAAGCTTCACCAGACACACACACACACAACTGAGCTGCCTGGGACAACCTCGGTCCCCAGCCCCACACTGGGACCTGCCTTAATTTATGGTGGCAAATCAAAAATCAACTCCACGTGTTCAGTGCAAAGGGCTCAGCAGTTCCTGCTGGAAGACGCTTGTATGTGCAGGAGCTGATTTTTCTCCAGCAGTGACCAGCAAGCTCTGAACATCTGGAAAGCAGCTTGCTTTGTGCTGAAAGCTTTGCAGCTACACCAGGACTTCTGCAACCTCTGGTCCCAGGGGCGTGCACAGGTGGTGTCACCTGTTCCAGAGCAATCTCAGCCCCTCTCTGCCTGCAGAAGTGCTGACCTGACGTGACAGCCATGATCCAGGTCTGCTCTGGCTTCAGACCTGGTTTGTGAGAGCGTTGCCTCCTCATAGCTTTGTGCATTTCTGGGTCTCCAGATGTGAGGTTGGAGCTCACTAGCTCCACCTGGTCAGAGCAAGCCAGTAGGATACACAGCATGTCTATGATACACATACTTCATGTGGGCTGGGGCAACCCCGTGCACAAATCCAGGCTGGGTGGAGAATGAATGGAGAGCAGCCCTGAGGAGAAGGACTTGAGGGTGTTGGTGGATGAGAAGCTCAACATGAGCTGGCAATGTGCACTCAGAGCCCAGAAAGCCATCCGTGTCCTGGGCTGCATCCCCAGCAGCATGGCCAGCAGGGCGAGCGAGGGGCTTCTGCCCCTCTGCTCTGCTCTGGGGAGACCCCCCTGCAGTGC
>RSEF01000003.1:17957117-17977743 GCA_003993805.1 Himantopus leucocephalus
CCAGAACATGTCACCTGCTGGCTGGCTGGTCCAGGTTGGTCTCGGCTAGTGATGACATGCTTGCACACCCATGCTCGCTCCAGCCACGCTGGAAATTTTTCCTAATATCCGTCCTAAGCCTCCCCTGGAGCAACTTGAGGCTGATTCCTTTTGTCCTATTGCCTGTTCCTTGGGAGAAGAGCCCAACCCACTCCTTGCTACACCCTCCTTTCAGGTAGTTGTAGAGAGTGATAAAGTCTCCCTTCAGCCTCCTTTTGTCCAGGCTGAACCACGCCAGTTCCCTCAGCTGCTTCTCAGAGGACTTGTGCTCCAGACCCCTCACCAGCTTCGCTGCCCTTCTCTTTGCCACCAGGATTTTTCATTCCTTTGCAGCAGCAGAGCAGGGAAAAGGCTTCTTCTGTTGCAAACCAAGGCATGCAACCCACCGTACACTGCAAGCATGCTGAAGTCCCTGCATCAGCCCAGAAATGTCCTAGAGAAGTGATGGACCCCGCTCCCTAAGCCCTTTTTTGCAGGAAGAGATTCGCTGCTGATCAAATTCCACCCTAAGAGACAGAAGGGAGCTGAGCGGATATTCCCACTGCAGGAGATGAAACCCCCTCTCAGCCTTTCCTGCTGCCAGGTAGGAGTGTGGCAGAGATGGACAAGCACCTCCTTGTGTTCCTTGCCCTCACCTGATGCACCAGCGCAGCAGGCAGGGCTCTGGTGGTGGGCTGGGTTGAAAACTGGGGTGAATCCAATTTCAGATTGTGGATCCCATGTAGCACTGATCTGCTGGAGAGGAACAGATGCCCTTGCTACTCAGATCTAGGAAAAGTTGCAACTAATGGGTATTGATCAGAGGAGAAAGCAGATCTGTGGGCACAAATTTATGTGTGAGCTTGAAAGAAATATTTCCCTAAAAGGGGAACAGTGTGAATAATCAGGCTCTGAGACAAATGCTAATCAGCATTACATTTTGCCTCTGAGTCCCCAGACAGAGTGTTTAATCTCTGGAATTAGATATTTCCCTGGTGAGAAGTTAGACAACTTCAAGAGACTCCTGTTTGAAAAATTAAGCTTGGCGTACGTTGGGTTTAGATCTCTCTGATTGTGTGCCGTTCAGCCTGCCCAGAAGCTGGCCAGCCTCTGGACCTTTGAGCAAAACATGAAAACATTCATTTCTTCCCCTCTTTATTGAGAGACCAACAGAGAAACATTTATTAATCAAAGGATACCAAGGACGGCTTTCAATCAGATATAAAGACACAGAGTTTTCCATATGAGAGCCATGACACAAACATTTTATCACTGAAATATTTTATCAAAGATGAAGGCTCAGATGTTCATTATCTGGAAAAGTATCTCCTACAAGTTGCATCCTTATGTTTTTGGTAGTCCCTGGGGCTACATAGCATTGAATACAGGAGCTGAGCCATAGGAGAAGAATGGATTTATGGAGATGTGAGCTGGACGTTTGACAACTGTAGGTTCAGGCAGTTGGTTAATCAATAACTGGTATCTATCCCAGTTTTTCATTGCGCGAGTGATATCTAGTTTAAAGAAGTCTCAGATGGATTAACCTTTTATTATGTGCTCTGGGCTTGCTTCTCAGAGTCTGGAAAGTGTCCCAGATGGTGTGTGTGCACAAGCACGCATTTATACAGAGACATATATATCAGGCAGGCTGAGAGCTGGGGCTGTTCAGCCTGGAGAAGAGAAGGCTCCAGGAAGACCTTATAGCCCCTTCCAGTCCCTAAAGGAGCTACGGGAAAGCTAGGGAGAAACTCTTGATCAGGCAGTGCAGCAATAGGACGAGGGGGAACGGTTTTAAACTGGAAGAAGGGAGATTTAGACTAGGTATTAGGAAGGAATTCTTTACTGTGAAGGTGGTGAGGCACTGGCCCAGGGTGCCCAGAGAAGCTGTGGCTGCCCCATCCCTGGAGGTATTCGAGGCCAGATTGGACGGGGCTTGGAGCAACCTGGTCTGGTGGGAGGTGTCCCTGCCCATGGCAGGGGGGGTGGAACTAGATGATCTTTAAAGTGCTTTCCAACCTAAACCATTCTGTGATTCTATTATATATGAGCACCCTGCCCTAGCTTTGGTGTTGGCCTTGCTTTGACCAAAGACCTCCAGAGGTCCCTGCCCACCTGGACCCTGCTACAACTGTGCATTTCTGACCACACTTCAGGAGAGGGTATATGTGCTTTCCCAAATGCTGTGTGCCCATATGCATGTAGAAATGTGTGTGTTACTCACTGCAGCAAAATAAGCTGAATCAAGCCACAAAGAAGGTTCACACAGAAACAAGAAGGAAAACTGTACCTTGCTAATAAAAAATAAATCCTTTTTTTTTGTTAAAAAAAAAATATATAAGGAAGGAAAAGACTTCTTTGTTCCTCTTAGGAATAAGAGTTCTGGCATTACAGTACTTATTTGGGAAATTTCATGACAGTGATTTCATCCTTTGTAGCCACTTGTGGCTCAGAACATTTTTACCATGGTTGCCAAGTAACAATCACTAAGCATTTGTGTCTAGATCAGTAAAGGGGAGTGGAGGGAATGGATAAAATCTATTTTCAGAGGCATAATCATCAGCGGCTCTTTGTAGGTTAACGGTTAAGTTCACTCAGCAGTGACAGTGTTTTGTTGAAGGCCTTGGGATTTACAAACAGGAAAATAGAAAGCGAAGAGACTAAAGAGGGTTTTTTATCATTATTATTACTTTTCCAGAGCAGAATGGCTTATGAGTGATTAAGGAGGCATTAACTATGTTGGACGTCAAGTCCCACGCGCAACAGGCACATTATAATCCCCTCCTCAGGGCCGGGCTGCGGCGTGCTTGTGTCCCCCCAGGTTTCGCTGTTCCAAAACCTCCTGACACCACAGACCCTGCTCTGCCCTCATTTGGCTCACAGAGCAGCTGACAGCGGATGCTGGTGGAGAAGAGGTTTCCCTCTCTGCAAGAAAGGATGGAGCAATGTCGGGAGAAATAGGGAGGAAAGCCGGGAGATCTGGCAAAGAGTACCTGCAGGAGTTCCCCTGGCACGGCAGAGGCTGTGGTGTGGTCTCGGCGGCATGCGTCTAGTCTACACTTCTGTGGATTTTCCCTGCTAGCCAACCTGACCTGCCCCTGTGCCACCACTGCTACCACCTCCCCTGCCCATCAGACAGGGTGGTTTTGCCCTGATACCCTGACTTTTTCTCAGGAAAATTTTCCTCTTCCATGACTGGTCACTCCTGAGCTTTTCTAACATCTTCCAGTGCATCTCAAGGTGACCTTCATCCTTCCAAAGATATTGTGCCATGGATGCGGCATTCAGTGCTGGCTTAGAGAAAAACAGTTGCATGCCCTGTCATCTTCCAGGTGGCAGTCCTCTACACATTCCTGTGCACTGTCCACCTTCCTTACTACTTCAGAAACAACTCCCACTGATTCCAAACAACTCCTCTACCCTTGGTGTCCTTGCCTGAAGAGCTGCCGCCAGTCAGGTGTTTCCTTTGCCCCGGTGATGTTGCACATTCCCCAAAGCCGAGGCCATGCCTTGGGGAAGGTCTGGGGCACAGGGTGGGGGCAACCACATCTCCCAGCGCCTATTCCAGGGCATCCCCTGATGTTGCAGCCCAGTGGGAGAGGAAGGCTGGGGATGAGCACTACTCCCTGCCCCACCAGCCTGGGCTGGAGCACGGCCTCTTCTGATACTGGGCTCTGGTAATGGCACTTCAATCGTGCTGGCGGGGCTGGAGTTACCACACAACTCCCTTTCCCTTTCCTCCCAAGAAGGAAAAGACAACCCTGGGAAACCAGCCAGGTGTTAATTACAGCTCGTAATCCTTTCTGTGGCATGTGAGAAGTACCTGGCTCCTTGAGAGAGGGAAGGGGCAGCAATGGTCTCCCTTAATTCTGTTTCCACCACGGATGCACTCTGGGGGAATACACTTAGGCTAGAGGAGGACCTGGGCTGGCTGCCAGGAGCCCTCTGTGACAGGCCTGGGTTTCTCTTGGTGGATCACAACTCAGGGATGAGCCAAGGAGGCGGCTCTCACTGCTGACTCCAGCATAATCCAGCATCTCTCCTGGGATGGGCGTCTGGGCTGCCCTGCAGACTCTGCTGCTGGGGAGGTAGGCAGGGAGGCAGTGGGAGGAGGAATGTCATGGAGCAGGGCTGTGTGCGGCCCCAGCTCAACAGCGAAGACGCTGGGGAAGGGCACGCATCCAACAGGGTCTACCTTGCCCCTGGGGGGGCTTTCTGTTGAGTGATACCTGCCGGGTGGCACTGCTCCCTGCCTGGATGGTGGGGATCAGAAAGGGAGAACCAACAAATGTTGTAATCGAGGGGACAGGCATTTTGTAAGATGACTGATCCTGCGTGCTCGGGGCAGGGGGGAATGCCCAGGTCTGCCCATGCGTGAGACACTCACAGGTGCTGCACGCTCCCCACAGCCCTGGATGGAGAGAGGGTGCGTCCCTGGGGCAGGAGGACAGGGACTGCAGCCTCGGTCATCTGCTTTCAAGTTTAAATGAAGACCAACCAGTGTGGGTGCATTTTGATGGAGAGAGGGTGTGAGGAAGGACGTGGGAGCGAGAGGAAGAGAAAAAGGACTGCTACGGCCAGCATCAGCAGCACATTTCCCACTGGCTTCACAGAGGCACAGAGATTTCTGCCTGGTCTCCCCAAACCTCCTGCATACAATTCTCCATCCTGTGGATAACAAGTAAATACATACACACATAAATAAATAAATAAATAAATAAAAGCCAGGTTGTTGGCAGAAAGCAGACAGGAACGGCTACTCGGGGCAGAAAAAGGGATTTGCAAAGTCTTTTTGCAGGTTCCTTGGAGAGGGCGAGCACAGAGGGGATCCATCTCACACACGTTCTCCCCACAACAGATGACCCTGTGCAGGAAGGAGAGGTTTCTAGTTAATTGTGCGATGCGAGATTGCTGTTTCATAGTGCTGAAAAGGCTGAAAACCGAGCAGGGCCACACTAAAATATGCCAGAGCAGAAACACTGGTGCTTTCCCACCCAGGCCGTCCCCCTTGTAAAACAGCAGTATTTTTAGATTGGTCATATCGTGAGGTTCATTTCACGATGTCTGTTGGATGGGATCGCTGAGTCCATCTGCAGGTCAGCTGGAGGGATGTAAGCAGGATGGAGTTGGGCCCCATCTGCCTGGAAACCACGATGAGTGGTGCAAGACAAATGGGAGCCCCATGGACGTGGGGAAAGGCATTTGAGATTCGTTATTTGGGTGAGAAGGCCAAACAGCTTTCGTAACCTGCAGGTCTGTTGGACTGGAGTGTGCTTAAATGGGGAGGTAAGGATATCCTGATTTAGGGCAGTGAGGTTGCTTTCATGCAACAAGCGAGAGCTTCAGCCATTTTGGCAAGGATCTGATGAGGGTGTTTGTAGGGGCACTGTGACCCATATGTTACAAATGTAGAAAGTAGGATTGTAAATTAATTGGCATTTAACCAATAGCATAAGGTTCTATAGGTCCTAGGACACGCGTCATTTTTAATAAAAGTGAAAACAATACATTTTGGGTCATAAAGAGCATATTTGAGAAACGGCTCTGTGGTGATCTCTGCTCCTTCAGCATCTTGTTCCTCCAGGGCAAGGAGGTTTTGAGGATGAGAGAGGTAACAGTGTTAGCGGGGGCATTCTCACTTGTGCTACCAAATCTCCCCAGAGCTGGCGGCAGGCGATGCCACCATTGCCAGGCTGAGCCGGAGCCAGAGCTGAGCTTTTCTGCATGCAGCCATCCTTTCTCACCATTGCTTGTGGATGGCCTGCTGGTGACCACAGTCCTCAGCAAGGCAACATGTGTCCACGGGTGAGGTGTGGGCTGTGTGTTGCTGCTGACTGGGGAGTTAAAGCCAGCAGCTTCCTGGAAACTGTGATGCAGATAAGGCTTAACGCTTGCATCTATACGATTGGGCCCCATCTGTGTTCCAGGAAATATTTACCTTTAATAAATTTTCATCTTATATCTTCTGACAAAAAAAAAAAAAAAAAAAAAAAAAAAAAAAAAAAAAAAAAAAAAAAAAAANGTGGAAAAAACTTTCTCCTTCCACTTATAAAATCTGGTAGTTAGAAGCAGCTCCCAGTCCAGCAGGATTTGTAGCTCACATTGAAGGGGTTTGAAGTGGGGTTGAGTGTGGTTTTTTCAGGTAGATCTTGACTTCCAGATACAAACTTAATTGTCATCTTCTGGTGATCTGAGATTCGAGAAACAATAGCACCATACCACTAATAATTGCCTACACTTTTAAAGACCCCCGTCTTCCTCTGAGAATCACAAGTGGGGGGGAAAAACATGTGAGTTGTTTTTCAGAGCTTCATCTGGCTGCATTTCATGGAGCACGAGCGATAAGGAGCCCTGCAGGACCTCCATTTTCAAGCACGAGCTCAGTGCTGGGTTTCACACCTCTGTATCGGCTAGTTCCCGGCTGTGCAGTGCCTTACCTATCTGGGAAGAGGCACACGGCATTTCTGCCCGGAGTGCCGGCATTCGGCCCTGGAGGTGTTGAGAGAAAGGCAGCTGGGGCTCTATCTGTTTGGCTTTGACCCAGCAGGACATCACTTTTCCAGCCTGCTCCAAGCAGATCTGGAAGCCCTGATCCGCGAACAGCCCTCCCCGTGCCACCAGATGGCTGGGACATTTCAGCTGGCACCTACCAAGGCTGCTCGATCAACTCCCAGGTGACTAAGCCATTTCTGCCTCATGGCCAGTTCCCTAAAGCTGCTGAGTGACTTTGGTGCATAAGTCCGAACAACTGCTGCTTCCAGGAGCTCCAAGGCAGCTCCTGGGGAACCGGTCCACCAACGCTTGGAGACACCCACTCATTGGCGTGGATTGAAATACAGCCTGGAGCGGGCATGACTTGGAAAGTGGTGGAAGATCAGCACCCCAGGGACGTTGGAGATGAGTAACAGATACAGGGATGCTTGTGTCGAATACATTTTGGAGTCGAATCAAGCTGAAAGGGTTCACGGGCAGAGTATGTAGTCTGACCACGCATGGTCAGACTGGTTTGGGAAGCTAAAAATAGCAGCAGCAGAGTGGAGTGAATCTGGGTTTGTTAAGGCCAGACATCCAGATCCAGTTCAGTACTTCCATTAAAAAGGCTGTATTTACAGAGCTGCTGAACTGGCCCGTTGCCCACCGGGGTGATACTGGCCACTGGGCACTGGGCCAGTTTGACTGGGTGACTTCAGTATCCTCCTCCAAAGGCTGTGCTACAATGTTGGCCTGGCTCGTTCTCCTGAGAGCTCATACAGTGGGTCAGGAGCAGAGCTGGGATTTCTCTGCTGAATATCTCAGCCTCAGGCTCACAAACGTCCAACTTCTGCCCTCAGGAAACCCAGTCACACTGGACCCGCCCAGAAATTTCCTCTTTTGGTCAGAACTTCCCATCTTCTTTTGTCTTGACCCATCAGCAAACCTTTAAAAGGTGAATTACAGAATCACAGCATCACAGAACAGCAGGGGTTGGAAGGGACCTTCAGAGATCATCTAGTCCAACCCCCCGCCAAAGAACGTTCTCCTAGAGTAGGTTGGACAGGAATGCATCCAGGTGGGTTTTGAATATCTGCAGAGAAGGAGACTCCACAGCCTCTCTGGGAAGCCTGTGCCGTTGAACAGGTTTGCCTGTTTTTGAGAGATTCGGGAAGGAAACCCAACCATTCTGCACTGTGCCGGCATGAATAAGGCTCGGTTTGTGATGTGGCTGATTGATGAGACTTGGTTTGCCCATGGCTGACTGATGTCTCACGTGAATTATGTGGAGGCTGGAGTAGCTCAACCCTGTGTTAGCCAGCTGAAAACTCACACAGAAGCGAAACATCAGGCATGACCCTGCTGCAGAAAAAGCTGCATGTGGAGTTCGCACGTGGTTAGCAGCAGAAAGCCTGCTGGCAGGCCATAACTTTCTAATGTCTAATGAGCACGCTATGCCAAAATGCATTTTTGAACACAGCTAAAAACATCCAAGCAGTCAGGGACAAGGAGAGGGAGGGAGGCAGGGCAGAGAAACGAGTTTGTGTTGATGATCCCCTAAGCCTCATCCTCCCAGCAAGCAGACTACGATCTCCCCTGGGACACCCCATGGTCCCCCAGGGCAGCGGTGCAGGTCCTGGAGCATCATGTCTTCAGAGGGTGCAGGGGCAGAGCCGTGCTGGTGAGAGGGGCTGCAGCAGGTGCTGTGGTGGCTGAGATCACCCGGCATCCGTGAAAGCCATCTCTCCTGACTTTGCCCCACCTCCTGCTGCTGTAGCAACCGATGGGTCAGGAGGAGAAGCTACCGGCACTCCCCCAGAGCCCGCTGCTGGTGACCTGCCCATCCCCGGGCATGAAAGCAGGTTTCTCCTCAATGTTCAGCTTCCTGATAGCCTGAATGATGTCCCCTGGAGATATCTGTCTGTCCAGTGATGGAGGGGGTTGCTGAGAGCAAGTCCATCAGTTTTGGCAGGGTCCTGTGCCTTTGTGCCTCCAGTCTCTGCTTGCAGGCGTGAGCTTTGGGATGCTGGTACATACTTGACAGTAACAACCACATGGATAGCACAGAGCATCACACCACCTTCCTAGAAGAAATTATCACTGCCAGGGAGAGGGGACAGGAGGAGAGCAGAGAGACAGGGCAACGTGTCCTGGTGGCTGAGGGCTGGCAGCTTGGCTTGCCTGGGAGAAGCCCAGGCCATCTCAGCAGCGATTTACACCACTTGTAATGCCATGACAGGAGATTGCTGGCTCCAAACTGCGAGAGAGATTACTGTGTTTGCCCACAGTCAGCTGATTAAAATGGTATTTTCCGCACATTTGTGCAGTGATTAGTGATGAAATGCAAATCACATGCAAATAGCTGGTGTGCACAGCCAGCTCTAAAGTCGGGCACTTTCGTTTCTTCTGAGGCATTTGAGCTCTTTTAGTATCCACACGGAGGAACAGGACGAACCCACTTGTGATCAGAGCACATAGCTGAAGCAAACAGTGCAGCGAGAGCGGGAAAAATCAACCACCGCCTGGATGCACGTACCGAGCGGCATCTGTTTTGGTCGCATCGATACATGGAATCCAGCTTATGCAAAGATCTTTATTAACTAAACAGCCAGAAACCACACCAACGAGCCTTCCACATACCTCGCTTCCCAGCCGTGTTTCTCTTGTTTACCAGGGCCTGGCTGGAATAGCCTGTCACATTGCAAATCAAAATGCCATCATGGTTGCTGGATATAGGAACAGAATATGTCTCTTTAAGCATCAGATTTGGAAAGAAGGTCTATAAACACAATGAAAGCAACAAAACAAATTCCCAGACCCTTGCCACAAAGAGTAATTGTGCGCATATATATATATACACACACACACATATACATGCATTCATACTTTTAACTTGGCTTCTGTCTGTCTTTGGCTTGCAGACCCAGAGCATTGCTTAAGTCTGAAATTCAGTGCAGCCGTGTTTCCTTGCTTCCAGGCAGCTTTGTGGGGAAGGCAGGGCCAAGATAAATAAATAAATAAGGGCTTGCAGAGTGAAATATTGTATTTAATAAGGCTGACAAGTCCTCCTGAAACCCAGTTGTGAAAACTTTAAAAAGTGTCTGTTTCCTGTAGCTATCAACATGCTAGGAAAAGGGAAACCCTACGGGCTGGTCAAGTTTTTCCCAGCGGCCGCAGTGACTTTTGCAGCTGGTCTTGATTTGCCTGGATATTGCTCATTTTCCTAGTGCTCGTAACAGCCCTGGAATGGAAATCGTGGCTTCCCTGGCACTGGGTGCATCCACGTGGGGTGCTGGCAGGTGAAGGGTGCCAGCCCAAAAATTATTCATCCTGATTAGCTCTTGGCTTCCCCTGCAGTTTGAGGAAATGAGGCTGGATTCATGAATGACAGGGTGAATACAGGAGGCCTAATAGAGGACAAAATTCATGGTGAATCTAACTCCCAGGTTTGTGCTGCTCGTGGCGGTCTCCTCCCTTCTTGACACACCACGTTGACAGGGTTTGTGTGTGCCCACCAGCTGGGCAACAAACCCCTACCTGATGGCTGGCTGATGATGGTGAACGGGAGTAGCAGAAGGGAGACAAGGGCTGCTCTGGACTTTAAAAGGCAAAACCCAACACAAGCCAGGGTCGGAGGCTGCTGCAAGCCCTGTCTGCGTGCCTCTAGGCTGTGCATGCACGTCTGTGTGCCAGCCCCTATTAAATATACATGGCCCTGCTATTTGTGGGACACCATATGTGCACCAGGGAAGTAACTGGCCTGATGCATGACTTGGGCTCTGCCTCTTAGGAAACGCAGAGGAACCGGTGCCTATACCTAGATCTTCTGTGAATCGGACATAAATCTGTATTATCTTCAGCTTTTTTTGTGGCACGGCTGTTTCGGTTGGGAAACGGCGGCATTTGTGGCCCCAGGAAAAGCCGTGGTCTCCCCTCATGCCCGAGCATGCTCAAGGACGTGGTGCAGGGTCCTCTTGGCTCTTCGGCCTGGAGATCGTTTTTGTTCGCTGCTTTTCTGGCAGGGCCCTTCACACCTAAATTGTCAGCCACTTGGAGTACACCTTGGGCATTTTTATCTGGGTTTCTGGCAGCTTGGAAGCACGCTTTTCTGCCTATCTGCTAGGGTTTTGACATGAAGCTGTTTATTTGAGATGTAGAAATGGAAATCTCATCTTCACAAGTCACCCTGGAATTTTCCTCCAAAGATCAGTGAAAGCAATCGTTAATACAGGGCATCATTTATAGCTCTGTGCAGAATAATCCTGCAGGCTCTCTGGCAGCTATGAATTGGAAAACAATAAAGACCATTACTAGAGGGTTCTTTTAAAAAAAAAAATGCATGTTTTTTAATACGTTGTGTAGCTCTCAGGAAAGAAGGCAGCGAATTAAAAATCTCAGCAAATGCATGCAGCACCGTTCCAAATTCCTCAGCTTTTTTTTCTTTTTTTTTTCTTTCTTTCTTTTTCCATGCCCTGACATCTTCCCTGAGTAGCGCCAACAAAATTAGAGACTTTTGCTAATGTGCTCTGCAAAGGTTCCTCTGGGGAAACAGCAACCCTAAACGAATGTTCACCTCTGCAGACGGCTCCCGAGTCCAAGGCTGCAGCAGCTGTGCCCGGGCACCTTGGCTTGGCCAAACATCTGAGCCCCCCGTGTGCTGGACATATGAGCTGGGACTCACTGTGGCTCTCCCAGTGCTGCCATCCTCTCAGCACTTCTGGAGGCTCGTTCACTGCTTGCTGCCTAGATTTTCCCTGATTTCATTTCAAAATGTGGTCAAAACATGCTGAAAACTGCAGCGGGGACAAATTTGACTTTATTGTGCAGCTTCACAGCCCTTCTGTCCAGGTTTGGTCCGGATCCCCACGCGTTTTGCTGCACATGGTGGTACCATCAGCCACGTCTTTGGGACTGTTCTTCTTGCAGGTTCTGGCCAGTCAGGCTCAGGCTGGGACTGCAGAAGCATGGCCCTGTCCATGCTTAAGCCCTGTTGTGGTTAGGGTTTAAATTAACTTTAAACACCTAAATAGCTTTAAAAATGTGAGTTCTGGTGAGCAAATAGAACAGCAACTGTGTGTGGCTACTTTACCTGGCTGCGGTAAAGAAACATGCTCACAGTCCGTTCGGCATCCCGATACTCAGTCAAAAAATAGATACGGTGATGAGATGGTGTGAATTGGTGTGATGAATGACAGCAATGGGTGCTGTGTGGCGGGGCATTTGGAAGGGGACCTCAGCCTGTTTGAAACAGGCTCTTCTAAGTGGAGTCTCCCACCGAGATTCATTCTCTTCTTCGAAAGCACTAATATCCCCACAACAGTACCTATCCATGCTTGAAGGACAAGCTAATGAGTTTCAGAGGGGGAAAGGGGCAGAATACAAAAGGCAGCCTTTATTTCCTGGCTGGTTGTTTTGGTCAATTTGTTTTCCTCTTACTACACTTTGCTATGGTTTCCTTGAATCCTGACAGACAGTGTCCTTGGAACACTTCTTGAAAGCACCTTTTTTTTCTTCAGACTGTAATTATCATCACCAACATGGCTTTCTGGAGCCAAAGGCAATTAATGCTACTTTTGTTTCTCTCTCTCTTTCTTCCCCTCCCAGGCTTTGCGCCAGGAGGACTCCATTCCCTTGGCCTCCCCCCTGCCCTCCTTCCACCCAACAGCTCCTCAACCATCCCTGTGGTTCCCACCAGGTCCAGGTTAGGGAGAAACTCCCAAGCGCAATACTGAGGTGTCATTCTACCTCTTTGCACTTTAAATGCAAGGTTTTAAATCACCCTTCCCAGGATGAGCAGGTTGGATCATGGTCCTATCAAGCCAAGCATTTTGGCCCAGAGTTAAAAAACTCCAGCCATGTGCCTCTGGTTTTCCCCAGCGGCGCAGTCTCACTAAGTTGAGTTCAGGATCAGGAAAGCCGAAAAAGGAGAATCATCCCCCCCAGATCCCAGGCTGAGCACGAGGGTGCAGATGTAGACACCCCGGCAAACTTCATTGAGGATGAAGTTTGATCCAGCTGATGAGGAGGGCTACCAAAACGACTGCGGAGAGCCCGGCATCCTCGCAGCAAGTGGGACCCCATGTGCTCAGAGACATTCCTAGCTCAGAGGCCAACCCTAAGGAGGAGGGGGGGACACAGACATGGGATTTCCCCATGCTCTGTGGCTGCCCCTGCCACGGGCACCCAGGCCAGCCAGCTTCCCTGGCACAACCAGAGCTCCCAGTTCCCCAGCACAGGGAAAGCCCTGCTGGGGGCACAGCCTTGCAAAGGCAGGTTTGGCACTGGGAGAGGATGGAGCATTTCCAGAGCAGATGAAATCTTCCAAGACCTTGAGCTGCCAGTTCAAAGAAGCCTACGCATTTTGCAAGTTTTTAAAGTCTTAGAACTTGGTCTAATTTAAGCAAATTTTTATGGGATTGGCACATCCGAAGCACTGGAGAGATCCTTCTGCTAAGTTTCATCCTCTGCAGTAAAGCATAAGGAAGAGAGAATTACTCAATATGGTGTTTGGGAAAAAAAAATGTTTGCATGGGCAAAGTAGCAGATTTTTTCTTTCCCAAAGTGGAGTCCTCAGTGGCGAAAACGGTGGGGCTTTTTGTGACTCTTCCAGAAGTGGCCACTCCACATGGAAAGTTTCAGTCTGAATGGCTGAAGTCTGGCAGAGTATCAAGCAACTGGAACAGACTCTAAAACAGTGGAAAGGCATGGGCAAGTTGACAGGCACTTTGGCATGTTCTGCCTTTAACTCAAAGCCCTGAGAGCGTCAGGGGTCCGGATGAGCACGTGAAAGATATGAGGATCAGCTGGAGAAACAGCATCTGGGAACTTTTACCTCTTGTTGCCTGAACTAAGGATTGCAGAGGGATGGAAACCAGCTCTGCGGTTTGTGTGGGAATCACCGCTTCCACGTAACGTCAGCAGTTTCCAGCATGACAGCAAAGCTGGACCTGGGGCAGCCCCTGCGTGATCCCTGCCGTGGGGTGTGCAGCCTGTGGGGCTTGAGAGAGCCCTGTCTTTGCAGACAATCCAGCAGGCTGTGGCTTCTCGCCTTTGCCACAGGAGCAAATCCAGCATGTGCGTCCCCACGGGGCTCTGCAGTAGGATTTTCCATCCCACATTCTATATATCCACCAGTCCTCCGAGCTTATAGACAGGGACTGGAGGTGCTGAGCTGGCCACAAAGGGGAGTCATTTTTAGTGCCACGTGTAGCTGGATTTAGTTTGCTCCCACAGGGAGGTCTCCTCTGATGGCCTGAACACACAAAGATGGGTCTAGGCTGAAGCCTCTGTGGGCAGGGACTTTTCTGTATTGCCGTTTTTACACGCTCTCTTGCCATTTTCACCCAGGTGCACGTGAAACACGGACCTTTTCCCCCAGGAAGAGGGGAAGAGCTGCTGGCCAAGCTCAAGCCCACCACAGGGACCCTGCCCAGCTTGTAAGGCAGAAGCTGTCACAAAGCACTCAAGACGGCTCTTCCACGCTCACATTTCTCTTGGCCACTCAGTTCCTCTTATTTTAGCTTTGTTTAAACAATCTCCTTGGTAACTGGAGACAGAAGCAGAATTTTTTCATCCTCCTCGCAGGGTTGGTTTCCTGCCTATCTCAGCACGGGGAGGGATCCTTAGCAAATATGCATTTGCTTTTGTGCTCCCACCGCAGGCTTAAACCCCAAGTGTCGCTGGGGAGACCTGGTGTCTCGTTCAAAGGTGTTTTATACCCAAAGTTTCAGCTGAGAGGGACGTATTTCACGGTTTAATTTATTTCGCAGGAAACAGATGGTAATGTGTGTCAGCCACGCAGTGTGAAGGGTGGCTCTTGCAACTGCCCACGTCCTCCTGACCTTGAGTGTGTCCAGCAGCAGGGAACCTCCACTGGAGTGGCCCTTGCTGGGATGCTGCAGGCGCCAGGGTGGCGAAACCCTTCAGCAGGGATGGGGAAGGGCTCCTTCCCTCCAGCCAGGGACCACAGCCCCGCACATCTTCTAGCACCCACCTCTGCCAGAACACAGCAGCCCAAGAACACGACGGTCCTCTGGTCTTCTTGGGGCAGTGTCGGAAAGGTCTCTGCAAGGGGATGGGCATTAATCACTAGTAGCTCCTAAAAACCTGGAGGTGTTTGAATACGCAGGGGAAAAAACTCCATCTCAGCTGTCAGCTGGCACGCTTTTTTCTCTGCCCTCTAGAGAGACAACCTGTTGGAATGCAAGGGGGAGAGAAAAAATTAAAATGAAAACAAATCCCAAACTGTCTGAAGGCTTGGCTGCGTTTCCAGCCAGGGGAGGTAAAATCAGCTCCTGCACTTAATCCCTCTGTCTGAAAACAAGTGGTGTCCAGAGGCACAAATTTCAGAGGCAGACCAGCTTTCCCTATTGCCCTGTCGTGTTCAGAGCCAAGCCCTGGGGCCAAGTTTGTCCCCTCCCTGCAATGTCCTGCTGGGCTGGGGGCAGAGAGGGACCCCGCTGCTGGCGCTCAAGCCCAGCACATCCTCTCTCTTGGCCAGAGCCACCCCCAGAGGATGGAAATGTGAAAACACCAAGCAGCACCTTCGTGCAGAAGTTAAGAGTTGAGATTTTGGGGTCGTTTGTTGACTTAATGCTCCAAACATTGTCACTGTTTAAGGCAGCATTGCTGTAGCAGCAGCCCCTCTCTGGAGATGGCTGGGGAGCACTTTGGGGGGCTGTTCTGAATTTGCTGGCCTTATCCCTGGGTAGCTCCGCATCACCTCCCTCGCAGGGCTTGCCTTGTGGCATAGCGACGGCATCGCATGGCACTGGGGTGTAGCTCACGGCTTGGGTTGTGGTCTTCAGAAGTGAGCATCCCTGATGCTTCAAGCCTGTATAATGACAGCATTTCATATGCTGGTACCCAGAGGCTTCATGTCTTTCATACAGGCAAGGTAACCCCCGATACTGGTCCAGGACAGGTGACTTGCCAAAGGGAGACTGGACCAGGAGTGAACTCTGCAGCCAGTCATTTCAATTGCTGAAAACATGAGCATTGCACTCGAACCTCCCTTGACAGGAGATTACTTACAGCTTCTTCTAATAAAAGTTCAGTGTGACACTTCGCGACAAGCTCATAAAAGATCAAAGAGGCTTTTCCGTAGCTTAGGAATCCATTAGCATCATCAGGGCCCCAGCAGAGAGAGCAGGTAGGATGTTTGCTGGGTGCTGCGCTTGCAAAATACAGATCACATCTGCACACCCTCCCACACCGCCAGCTGTGGGCAGATGTCATGTTGTTCGGCACTTGGACTGCAACCTTGTGTGCGTGTGTGCGTGCACACAGACGCGTTTTGCTAAGCTGGCACAGAAGCTGTTGAGAGCAGCAGGGCACGTCGGTATGAGCAGTACAGCACAAAATTCTTCAGCCACAGCTACTTTCCTAGTCTTGAAGTCAGTTGCTTGCATCACTAGGGAAAGGAGGATAAACGTAGTGAGGGGGAAGCACTTATTTCTGCAACACCATCAAAAGGACCTTGAGCCTGCTTTTAGGTCACCATTCCAAGAGTTTGGGGGGAGTGTCTTGAAAAGAGGGGGCTGATCTTTGGGGCCAGCCAGCAAATGAGAGGAGTCAGCTGCATCCCTGTCTGAGCATGGAGTTAAAATGAAGCTGGATGCTGCTCCTGAAAGGGAGCCTGCACATTCGATACTGAATTTCTGTGGCATGCCCTCTGCCATCGCTGAGCATCCCCTTGTCCTCTCCTTCCTTTCCCATGTACAGCTGTTCTTCCGGCAGCAGAGCTACCTGCCAGCAGCCCTCGCAGAGCGGCAGGTAACAGTTGAGACCCCTTGTCCAGTGTCTTCCCAAACAACATGGGAAATTCTCCCTTGTCCTGAAACCCAGGCAAGAAGGATTCGACACGTGCCTTCCCTGGGAGGGACGCACTGCTATGATTGATAAAAAAATCTTGCTGCTGATGCGCGCCATATTTTGGGCTTCCTTGAATCCCAATTCCTGATGCTGAAGCCGTGCTATTAGACACGGACCTATTATTTCTCATGGTCCCCACTGTTTTGTGTAGTCAGCTTTAACTCAGCAAAGTTTGCTGAATGATTTACACAGCTGTCCTCTCCGCTGGCAGTTGCTCGTCAAAATTCATTTTGGGGAGTGCCAAAGCCATTTCGATAGGGTCAATGTCGCCTGCTTGAGGAGCACTGTCACGGCAACTATGCCACGTGCACACAGGGACGAGTGACTCGTATTTATTTGAAAGGTTAGAGCAATTACTGTCGTAAGGGGGGGGACCTGGCTGTAAAGAAAACCTGCATGCATATTTTGGTGCATGGACAAGCAAGAAGCATTTGTATGAGCGTCCAGTTGCTCTCCTTGGGGAAAACGTGTGTGAGGACAATCATGGAGATTGTCATGGACAATCACCGAAACCTCTTCACGGTTTTATTCCTCACCATGCTTGTTTTCCACTTCAAGTTTTGCAGCAAGGTTTTCAAATCCGGCCTTGACCCCTTCTCACGTCTCTTCCCTGCAACATGCCACCCCATCACCCAGCTCCCTGTGAACCGGAGCAAATCCTGCCAGTGGAGCATCAGGAAACAATGGAGACAAGTTTCTATCCCCTTCATTACCTGCCTGCATTCCCCACAAACCTGACTGACCTGCCAGGCAGGAGGGGAAAATACCAGAAAGGCAGAAGGGGAGCGGAGGGAAATGCCAGATCTCGGCTCTGAACCTTACAGGCTGAGAAACGGAATTTGCAGGGTGTTTTATACCAAGCAAGGATGTTGGGCTGGGCTGAGCCCCAGGCAGTCAATCCTTTGCTTGCCGCGCGGGCTGAGTTTTTAGGGACTAACGGCAGTTTTTAGCTGGCATGGGCAGGGTTGTGCAAAGCCAGGGGAGAAGTTATTTCTGCTCTGTCAGCTTTCCCAGACACCTTAAGCAATTGCTGCTATGGGGGTGTTTTTGATGAAATTCACATCAACTGTGTTTTCCCTCCTGGTCGTTGTCACTTGTATTGCCCTGTTTGTGCATGCTGTCCTTGGAGATCCCGATACTGATCTAGATGGAGTCTCCCCTGTTCCATCCCCCAGTGATCCAGCAGGCACACTGGGAGCTTTAAGGACTGTGGATCACCGCTGCTAGACATGTATGGCAATGGGATTGGGAAAGAACAGCACAGCCCCATTTGGTCCTGGTGTCACCACATCCAGAGCCACGGGAATGGGGAGGCCACACCTTCGGCTGTCCTGAGAGAGCAAAACATTTAAGCATGACCAAGGGCTCAGGCCCTGCTTTGGGGTAGACCAAGAGAGTGCCATGCATCATTGACTAGCTGGCTCCTTGCAAAATGTGACATTGGCAGACAAATGAAGAAGTGCATTAGCCAGAGGGCAAAATTCACAGCCAGGTCAGAGCAAACATCGGGGGTTCCCCAGAAAAGCATTCCTGGTCTGACAAATCCTGCCCAATGTGGTATTCCTAAGAAGAGAGGCAAGCAGCATTCAGTCTAGCATGTGAAATCATCTTACCTGGCAATCATTGCTCCTGAAAAGTGTTTTCTGAGGCACTGAGCATCAGCTGTGCCTGTCATCTCCCAGCTATTCGAGCAGCAACTTGAGAGCTCTCAGTCCTCCTGTCTCTGCAAACCACTTCCAACGTCTTATATCTCCACAAGGCCAAGGAAGAGCAGGCTGAATCCTTTTCCAGGATTTTCCTCATAGTGATGCCCTGGAGCAGGCCAGCCTTATGTATTCGAGCCGTATGTTGTCATTTATGCTTGATGCATCCTGAGGCCAGGGGAGCAGTTGGTTTATGCAGCCATGGAAATGACAACACAGCCCTGTGGTCTTGAAAAGGATGATTCGGCAAACCTTGGAGAAAGAGGTGGAGGGCAACCAAGAACATAAGAGCAGCCAGGTAAATTTTGGCTCCAGAGGTGGGAGGAGGATAGAGGGATAGTTCCCCCTCCCTTTGTTTGCAGCCCAAGCCTAGTGTGCTCGATCACAGTTTTGGTAGGCATTGGACTGTGCAGCCCCATGCAGATCTGGGCTGCTGGACTGGCAAACCAAGCTGCCACATCAGCTCAGCTCACATCCACGCTTCCCAGAGCACGCGTCAGGCTTAGCTTCAGGCAGGTTTTTCCTTTGCCCTCCACATCATGTTTGCAGCACGCTTCAGGCAAAATTTTCATGAAGCACAGACATTTCATGTCAGCAAGGCTTGGTTCTGCAAAGGGCCCTGCATGAGTGACTCATGGGACATCTTACAAAGATGGGATCCCATCAGCAGGGACAGAAGCCCTAATGAACCCTCTCGTCTGCCAGAGACTACTGGGTAAGAGCTAAAATTGTGTCTGACACAAGGTCATTCACATAATCTGGCCCATTTCTGCGCATCTTCTGTCCCTCAGGAAGGTGCGTCCCTGCACTGGCTGAGCAGGTGCCGCATTGCCCTCTCACACATCCCCCACCAGGTAAATGTCCCCTCCACCACAGACCTGGGTGTCTCTCTGCATGCAAGGCGGTTGCCTCCTCACCATCAGGTGCAAATTTTGTTGTCAACTGGTGGAAGAAAAGCTCCTTTTCCTACCCAGCAACAAGACAGCTTCCCTCCTCAAGTAGCTGTCAGAAATTTGAGCAATGGAGCTGCTAAGTGCATGAAAGCACTCCCTGGTGCCCCGGTCGGATGAGTTGTGTGCTGCAGAGGCAGATGCAGGGCCAGCAAGGTCTCTAACAGCACGGATGGGGCCTTATGCCCCTGCAGCCTCTGGGGAGGCTCACCCAGCAGATGAGGACAGCCAGGGAGATGGAGAGCAAAGAGTAGTGAAGGTGGGGATGGGGAGAGAAAGAGCTGCCTTGCTCTCAGCTGTTGGGTCCAGCTATGCCCTGGCGTCTAGTCCAGGTTCCTCACTGTGGTCACAGCCAGTTTGCATGGCCGTGGCTCCGGTGGTGCCCAGGCCTGACGATGATTTTGGAGCTTTGTCCCTTGCGGCACCTGGTCCCCTACGTCAGCCCACCTGCCCCTCTGCACAGGCACTGCCTGGTACCCAGCGCTCAGAGGAGCTGCGCAAGGCAGAGAGTCTTCCAAGCCACGTGCCCGTCTCTCATGGCGAGCTTTAACTTCAGCTAATTAAGTGACTGGCTGATGAGCAGATGTATGAGAAATCGATGCAGCAGTTTTCTGTGGGAGCCTGAGAACGCATGCTGGAACGGGCAGCACCAATGGATGTGGCTTTGAAATATCCCCTCCAGAAGGTGGCTGTTCTCTCGCTGGCCCTCTGGGTGGGAAGGCTTTTCAGTGGTGCCCAGTGATAGGACAAGAGGTAACTGGCACAAACTTGAACATAAGAAGTTCCATCTAAACATGAGGAGGGACTTCTTTCCTTTGAGGGTCGCAGAGCACGGGCACAGGCTGCCCAGAGAGGTAGTGGAGTCTCCCACACTGGAGACATTCAAGACCCGCCTGGACACCATCTTGTGCAACCTGCTGTAGGTGACCCTGCTCTGGCAGGGAGGTCGGACTAGATAATCTCCAGAGGTCCCTTCCAACCCTGACCATTCTGCGATTCTGTGATTCTGTGAAGTGCTTAGCTGTTTGGGGGTCAGGGCTGGCAGCACCAAGCTTAGGCAACAGGACTCCACTCCTGACTGCCTACCCTGGATGTGGTGACTATGAATCTGCAGTAGAAAGTCCTCCAAGCTGTTCATGTTGTTGTGGGTGATCAGTGGAAACTGGATGGGTGACAAGCTGCATAAGCGCATTGTTCCCTCTGTTGATACAGGAATAAGTTTCTGTCTGTTCAGGCAGCGACAGCATGCCATGTTCTCATGTGCAAGCTAGTTACTAACTGCTATAGCAGTTGGTTGGTTGTATGTTTAGAGATGATCATTCTCCTGGCCCTCTGGAGACACCACTACTGGCTACGTGCAGTACTTCTTAGCTATTCCAGCTCCAGCTTGTGGGCGATCTGTGCACAATGATGCTTTCTTAGCTGCCAGATATGTGATCTAGGTGCACAGCAAGGTTGAGGTGGGCAAGGTGTCTGGATTGGAAGGTGTCTGGATCGGAAGGTGTCTGGATCGGAAGGTCTCTGGCCCAACCTTTTCTCAGAGGGCCAACCAAGTTGCTCAGGAGAGCATTGAACATCTCCAAGGATGGAGGTAGCTGGCCTCATTCTTTCACT
>RSEF01000003.1:17977843-18051168 GCA_003993805.1 Himantopus leucocephalus
AAAAAAAAAGAAAAGAAAGCAGTGTTAAAAAGGCATGACTACAGTTCTGAAAGAGAGCTAAGGGATGTGTTGTGCAGCAAAGAAAACCACCTTTTGCCATGCTGAATCTGAGCAGCAGTAGGAAGTAAGTGCTGGACTTGACACATCTCTGCTCACGGAGATCTCACCCTGTCAAGAAGAGCCCTGGAGGATGTCCTCTGTCCCCCCAGCATGTCCTGCCTGGATCTCTCTGGAGCTGATTACTGATGCCCTGGAAACAGCAAGCTCCCTTGGTCCTTGCAGTGCTGGTCACTTGTCCGAGTCATGAGAGGGGTTTCTGCCATGTCATGTAACTAAGCAGTACAGTGTAGATTGGGGATGGTAGGATTTTTGTGAGTATATTCAGGATTTCCACTGGTGCACTGTGACTGTGCAGATATTCAGGTTTGAAACGAATGCAAAGGTCCATGTAGGTTGTCACCAGTCTTTCCTGGTGCCATCTGATCACACAAGAGTGAAAAGGCTGGTGGAGACAGGAGAGCTGGGAGTCCCAGCTCCTTACATCTCTGCCCAGTGCT
This sequence comes from Himantopus leucocephalus, assembly GCA_003993805.1. NCBI lineage: Eukaryota > Metazoa > Chordata > Aves > Charadriiformes > Recurvirostridae > Himantopus > Himantopus leucocephalus. The sequence continues at coordinate 17,978,401 of RSEF01000003.1, forward strand.
GCACCCATCTTCTCATGTGGCCTTGGACAAAAAAATACCTGTACAGAAATATTCCCTTGTTGGCCTCTGTTCTGCTCCTGTCACCCTGTGCTAGCTCGTTACGTATGTACCTTTCCCTGCACGTGCATGAGATGATTGCTCACAGGGTGACTTCCCCAGCTGGCATTTTTTTCCTAAGCATTAGATCTCTTCTTGCCCTGCCTTTGCCATTGTACAAAGCCAGTTTGCTTGCCCATTGACAGGAGACATTCAGCCCTGTCCTGCTAGTGCCATGTCCCTGCTGGGGTCACCTGCAGGCAGCCATGTGGGTGCTCTCTCTTGCCCTTTCCAGAGGTGTGCCCAGAAAACATGGGTGGGCTGGCATGTTTGTGCCAAGTACACATCACCTCCCAAGAGCAGCTATTTGCTGTCCGTGACACTGGGCTGGCATTAGCAATCACATTGCACACGGGATACCGCAAATGCCACAAGCCTACTCAAGCTCAAAGGGAAATGGGAGAAATCTGCAGAGCATAGCTAAATAGGTAGAAACCTGGTCTGGCTGGGAAACCCCTGAGACACAAATATCTGGGGGCTGGGAGAGCATCAGTTGGAAATACTGTCTATATTCCTGTCCTGCTCTTATATCCTCCTACTCCAAGGTGCTCTTGGCAGTTGTCAGAAGAAGAGGCTGTGCTGGGTGGCCATTGGGTCCAATCAGGTATAGCAGCTCTTCCCTCGTTGCGCCATCCTTAGAGCATCACCAGCCAAGAGGACTTTTGCATGGGCTATTGTAACTAAGGGCTCTGTGGGAATGCTCTGTTAGAAGACCTTTACAGTTCGAATAAAATAGCACGGTGTAAAATGAGAATTAAATCCTGATGGGGAGCACTGGGTTTGGAGCAAGGGCAGAGATTTGTGTGCCACGTTCCCAAAGATACCATCCTTCTCTTGCTGCTGCATGTCAGCAAGAGGAGAAGAGCTGGAGCTGCAATTCTGCAAGATTTGTTTCATTCTTTGTTTTCCGGTACATGGAAATGAGATGAAACTCATTCCCTCAGCAATTGCCTTGGCTACAGACTCCGGGAACAGCAATTTCTGGTCCAGAAATGCCAACAGTTGGATGCGCCATGGACGCCCTCTGCCTTCATCCCAGAATGGGGCTCTTTAGCTCAGGCAGTATGGACTCATCACCAATGGAAGGAAAACCCCAGCAGCAGCAGTGGTTTGCTACAAACATGCCCCATGGTGTCACTGGGGCTGCCTGCAGCAGGCAGGGAGGAAGGCAGGAGGTCTTGCCAAGCTTGGTGGCTCAGGCCAACACACAGCCAGGGTCAGTAGAGCGACCTTTAGCCCCACGCACCCAAAGCTGTCAGAGAGATGCTCCTGAAATTGCTCTTTCCCGCCTGCAGTGGGACAAGGCAGGAGAAAAATATTCTAGCTTTTTCAAGGGCTGTCGTGTTTGCACGCTTATGGGACCTTGAGTGTTTGGGTTAGATACCCAGCTCCTGGAGATGTTAGATTATGGCAGAAACACCGCTTTCGTCCCCAAATCAAAGCTCATTCTGTGAGGATTTGGGGAAACACCATCTAAATTGACCCCAGATTCGCAGGAGGTGAAGAAAACGTGTAATGTTTTAGAGGCTGCTTTAATCCTCTATTTTAACCTGTTTTTTCCCTCTGTCTGGTGGATTTGGGACTCCTGGTTTCTGGCCCTGCAGTGACTCAGCAGTGGGGGTTTCAGGGTGCTGTACAGTGTCCCTTTTCTTTTCTGTTTACACAAGCACTATCGCGTCTTGTGCTGAAAGAGCCCCCGAGCCACAGGAGAGGGAGATTTTAAAAGCAAATTTCAGCACGTATGTACTTTTGCTGTCGGGACTTTGGGGCTCATCATACTTCATCCCACTGTGTCCAGCTGGGGAAACCAAGGGGCAGATGTTCCAGGTGCTGCACTCAGCACGCTGCTTGTAATGTGAGAAAATCAGCCCTGCGCAGCAACGTCTGAAAAAGAGGACTGCAAGCAGCAAGCTTGCAAAACTGGATGCTGCGGGCGCAGCAGAGGACGAGGTGAGGCCACCGGGAATCTGCAGCCTGCACGGGCAGCTCCAATGCTAGTGCGGTGCTGCTCGCGCTCTCACAGCCCACACTGTCCAGCAAATCTCCGCCTGGGAGAGGACCAAGACATAAAGACCATGTCAGAGGGTCCCACAAGAGCAGGGTGTCATCAGTGCACGTCCCAGGTTACTGTAGAAAGCAGTCCTTGCTCTGGCGTGGGATAAATTGTGCCGTTGCCTGATCCTCCTCCTTCTCCATGGACCAAACCCTGCCACATGGTGTCGTGGTTTGTGGCGGACCGGCCACTGAGACGAACGACTGATTCTCTCCCCCAGCTCTCTCTCCAAGGAGAGGGGGGAGAGAGAAAGAGACTTATGAGTTTAGAAGGAACTAAACTGCTTTAATGAAATATTACTAATAAATAACAAAGTTAGCTGACCTCGGTTGTTATGGCAATAAGTACACGCAAGAGCCTCTCTGCATACCATTCCTTGGCATAAATTACAACTAATCAGGTCTTGTCACTCTGAGAGCAAACAGTATCTGCACAATATGCTGTTAATTTCAGAGAGTTCAGTTAGTTAGAAGAGGCTTAACTGCAAAGTAAAATTACTGCACAGAAAATGGGTTCTATTTTACTGCAAACCAGGACACATGGCCACACAACACATCGGGGGGACCCTGTGGAGGGGCTTTGCCGCAGGCAAGAAGCAGTGCCTGCATTATTTTCCCGTACTTGCTATTTCTCAAACAGATGCGATCTCAAACACCATCAGGAGGAAATCCTGTTCTCCGGGATTGCAGTCTCATCCCAGGGACAAATTTGCCTCAGCAGTTCTTGCTGATTGGAGATTCATCCAGAGAGCGAACTTGCCGTTTGTTCCTCCCACCCTTTTTCCCCTGACAACCTTATACAGCAGAAACGGCAGTGGTGCGCATGTCTACCCAACACGGGGCACTTGCTCACACCCTAGACAGATCTCTTGGAAAACCACACCTGCTGGCAGTGGCACTTTAATCCCCAAGGCTGCATTGAATAATTGAATAATAGGAATTCCTACTGGTGTTGGGTCTAAGCATCAGCTACAGCTTTTTTTGTTGGCACCCAGGTTTCTTTTGGCGAGAGAGAATCGTTTTGTGGGGCTTTGAGGAATGCCACACACGGCAAGCCAGAGCACACCCATAGGAAGTTTACGTCTTGATACCTCTGCTGCCCTCAGAACTGACAAAGGCAGCTTTTTTAATTAACTTTCCTGAGAAAGGCTTTTTTTTTGTCATACACGGGGACAGGGTGCAGTGTACATTTTAATGGGAGTTGTCAGGAAAATTATTGATTTTGTTAGTAATGCCTTTGAAATTGTGCCATTCTGTTAATTCTGTCAGGTCCTCTTGCTTGGGTGAGAGCATTTTTGCATCCTTCATTAGTCTTTTAATACACGATAATTTCCCCTAACTCATCAATGCAAACCGAGATCAACTGCATGCTTGGTAACCATTTTTCCTATGTACAAACTCATTGCAGCAATAATTATAAACAGAACAAATTATTACAGATATTCATTATAAAATACAATTACACTGAGCCGTGCTGCATTGTTACACTTTTCACAGCCATCGCTTGCTCTTGAGTAAATGGTTTCATTATAAGCATGAAGGGCAAACTTAATACACTTCTGACTCATAGCAAACAGTGCAAGAAATCATCGTGGCTGTTCCTCCGAGTGCTCGGCAGTGTTTGCAGTGAATGAGAGTAAAATGCCAAATACTTGTCAGCTTAACAGAGGGGCTCTGGGTGGCAGTACAGACGTGCAAGGAAGGGAGAAAGCCAGAAATTACGGCAGCGTGGCCTGAATTTCACTCCCCTAGAGTGTGGCTTTCTTCCATGTTTATGGGGTTTTCAGTGCTGGGACCTGCCAGGAGCAGCAGATCCTCCTTGGTCATATATTAGAGCAGCCTCGGGCTGCTTCGACTTGTGCTGGCTGCGCAGAGGCTGTGCACTGTAGGAAAGACCACGTAGTCGTCCCCCCGACCCATGCACAAGCCCCTTGTACCCCAGGGCTGAGTGTTTCTGGGATACTTATGTGAGTCCCTGAAAAGAGCCAGCAAACTTCTTCCATGCTAATTTTTCCCCGGTAAAGCAATTTCGTTCACTCAATTTTCACCCTGTTGGGTGCCCCAAGGAGCAAATCTCTCTGCTGGTGGCCAGAGCCTCCCGTGAGGCTCTTGCCCTTCTTGGTGCATGCTTTGTGGCTGTGCTCTGAGCAGGGGCTCTGCCATCAGACCTGCCCTGCTGGTGCCGTGGGGGAAAATTCCGCAACCCCAAGCCATGTGAAAAGAGAGCTGCTGCACGACTCTCGAGCAGGAGAGAACCAAACCTTCAGGGCTTGGGTGAGGGTGTGCTGCTTGCAAAGGAAAATAAAAAAAGTTAAATCTCACTGTCAGTGAAGCTTTCCTTCACCCTTCCCTAACCAGAAAGACTGTCTTTCCCATATGTTCCACAGAAGAAGTCCTAACTCCAGCATCCCTTTCAAGCTTGCAAATTGGAGCCTCCAAAGCCCAAACTGAGCAGCTGATGGTGATGGTGTGCATGGATCTGCTGTGCCTGGCGAGACGGAGCCTCTTCTGTGCGCGGGGGCTGGTTTAAGCAGTGCAGTGTGCTTTCAGAGGCTTGGTCTGTGCTGGTTCCCAGTGCTCGTGCCCTCGGGAGCCTATGCGGTGTGTGCGAGCTGTCAAGGGGCTGTTCCACACCCTGGATTTTTGGAAAGGGACGTGTCTTGCTGCCCCTGGGTGGAGGCATCTCTGGGGGAGGCTGGTCCAGGCTGCGTCATGTCCACCTGTGGCCTCTGGCTGTGCTTGGGGAGGAAGGCACCCTGCGAGCTGCTGGTGCTCGGACCCTGGGGTCCGTGCTCATCCTGAGGCAAGCTCGGCCCATCGGCTCCCGCCCTTTGCTTTCAGCTGTGCTGCTCCTCCAGCCTGTGCTATCAAACCCACTGTCTTCTGTCCGCAGCACCCTTCTCCTGCCATTTCCACCCTCCTTCTCTCCCTGTCTCCCCTCCTCCCTTTTCCCCCCTTACTCTTGAATCTCTATTTCTTCTTCTCTGTTCCAGCAAAACGATATCAATCAAGGTGATAGATGATGAGGAGTATGAGAAAAACAAGACCTTCTACCTAGAGATCGGGGAGCCCCGGCTGGTGGAGATGAGTGAGAAGAAAGGTGGGGGACGTGCTCCGGGGCTGAGCCCAGCCTGTGTGTCCCTGTCTGGCTCATTCATGCCTGGCACCTGCAACACTGAGCTCACATCCCCAACGCCTATGGAAAAGGGCAGGAGCCAGGGCAATTCCCACCCTCCCCCTGAACTCAGCCTTTCCCCAGCCCACCAAGATCCGACCCCAGCCAGGTGGTGGGGAAGCTCCTGCCCTTCCCCATATGCCCCAGGGGGGGGATGTGCAGCCGCTTCCCCCGACCCGACCATCTCCAGCACCACGGCACCTGGGCGGACATTAACTGCATGCGTGTGTGATGCCAATCATGTGTTTGCCTTTGTCTTGTGTTCCCACAGGAAATTCATTACCCTTAGAGTACTTGACCGTGAGGAGTATGAGAAAGAGTGCAGTTTCTTCCTTGTGCTTGGGGACCCGGTGTGGCTACGACGAGGAGTGAAAGGTGTGAGAGTAAAACCAGACCAGCTCTCGAGACGCTGCCGTCCGCTTTCTCTGTGTCTCCCTACTCTCACACTCCTTTCTCCTCGCACTTTGGCTCCCGGCCGTTTTGCCTTCGAAGCTTGGCCGCTGCACCTTTTTGCTCTGTTTTCTTTCCTCTTTCATTTTGGGAGGACTCCGTCTCGCTCACCAGGGCACCCCCGGAGAGCAAGGGCGTGCTCCCAGGATGTTCCCGGAGCGCCCAGGCAGGGGGACGATGAGCATCGCCAGCCCCCAGGGACATTTTGAGAGCGCTGCCCCATCACGTGGCAGCTACACCTTCATTTAATCGAGTAGAAAATTCGGCCTCGAGAAGTGACAAGGCGATGCTGCATCATTTTTATCAGAAGATAAAATAGCATTCACTGGAAATAAAATGCATGGCCAGAGCAGTAATTTTAGCCTTTTTATACTGGCACTAGGATCTGAAAATAGCTGAGAATCACGGCACAAACAGGTAATACCATAAGATGCAATCAGTCTAGGAGAAATCAGGTTATACTCAAATAAAGTTTCACAGCTCTGCACTGGATAATAGCTTCTCATAGGAATAATAAAAACAATTTCGTCTTTCATCACATTTTTAAACCAACTGCAAACCTTCCCAAAAAGACAGAGTTCACTTATTTTGCCATGCATTTCTTTCTGCTGGGAAATTAAGTGAAAATTAATGGCAGCAGCTAATTCTGTGCACTATTGGCGGCTGAGCAAGAAGCAGTTTTAGAGTTACTTAAGATAATTAGTTGCCCTACAACAGACCCTTGTTAAAGCCTTTGTAAAAAATTGGCAGCAGCATTTCATCTGTCTGCCTTGGAGCTGCTTTCTAATTTCTGGGACATCAGCTCTCCCTTCAGCAGGCAGGGGGTTGTTACATATCATTTGTTCAGGACAGAGAGGGCCCCCAGCAGTCCCCACGCTGAGTGGGGACATGCTGCAGTATTCCAGGCTAAAAACACACCCGACACCAATGCCGCATTCCCCTTAGGCGCTGGTGCCATCTAGGTCGGCTGCATCCTCCCCTCCATCAGATTTCCTGCTGGTTTATGTGGCCAGCTAGCAGAAGCAGGGCTAAAAAATCCAGCATGCTGTCATGGCCCAGGCTCTGCAGGTGGGATTTATATCATTAAATGGTGCCGGTGGCATCTATGGAGTCAGTGTTGCCAGGATAAAGCGACACATGGACAACTCTGCGGCTTCAGCTTTGCCCAGCTTCGCCCAGCTTCACTGGGACCAGTGCCGGCTCAGCCTTGTGAGTCCAGCAAGAGCAAATACACTTTCCAGGCCCCAAGTTTCTGAATCCGTGGTACCAACTCACAGGATCCTAGCTGAAATTTTGAGTTAAAAATAGGAAAAAGAAAGGAAGTTCCTCATCTCCCTGGTCACAAAGATAACTAAGGAAACCTGAGGGGAGCTGAGCCTTGCAAACTTCACTAGCTGGAAGGCAAGTCGAGATTTTAAAGGATGCTATTTGCTGCTTTGGTCATGCAATCTATTTTTTTTTAACTTGATTTTTGTGCTTGGTTTTGTACGAGAGGCAGTGAGGCAGGGCCAGCTGTGCACTTGGCACCCTGGAGATAACAGCATCTCTGAAATGTCACCCTTGGGCCATGTAGCCGTGGTGGGGTCCACGCCTCAGGGGCCAGAGACCCACCAGTGGCACTAAGGGCAGGGCTTTTTCTTTTTGTTTTGGAGACCTAAATGTTGAGCGACAAGATCCTTGAGCTAAGCCTTGCTACAGACTTTTCTTCTCTCATCGTACATGCCAGAAGGGCAGCTGCCTGCTGGAGCTATTGCTCCCTGTTAGGCAGCTGGAGGAGGTCAAAGCCAGTAGCTGCTGCACATGGGACGTCTTGTGTCCTCCCCCCGGGGCAGAACTGCCTCTGAGGCCAATGGAAGATCTTGCACATACAATTCAAAGGGGGAAAATGAATTTTTGGAGTGTGCCTTTTTAATCCCATATCCACCCCATGTTTGCAATGTTTTTTTTATTTTAAATCCACAATTCCATGAAACTTTTCTGTTCCTTTATTTTTAGTGCCTTTCTCTCAACACTAATGGTATCCTGCAGCTTTACAGATCTGAAATCTCTGCCCTGGGATCTGGAGTCTTTCTGTGGATATCCCTTTTGATTTCATTATTCATTTAATTTTCTTCTTCTGTGTTTGTCTCTTGTCTGCCTCCTTCACAGCCCTGTTGTTGAATGAGCTTGGTAAGCGCGCATTCGTTTTTCTTTTCCATTTTTCCAGTTTGTCTGCGTATTTTCGGAAGACAATTGATTTTGCTTGACATTTTTCCTTGCTCATGACATTCTCTTGTAAGGGTGGTCAGCACTATTTAAGTAAGCTCAGGTGTCTAATGCCACATCTTTCCTTGGAGTAGAGCCCCAAAGTCACTAACGAGGGGTAACCCCCTGCGGCGAGGAGCATTTTTCAGGAGTGGCGTTGTTACAGCCATCATAAACCCGCTGACACCCCGAGTTACAAACCTGCGCTGTGCAAATTAATCCATCATCTCTTACACCGGCGTGGCAGAAATGGGATTGCCTGGTGACTGAGGGATACTTGTGGCTGGACGGGAACATTGGCCAGTCCCTTTTGAAGAGATAGTGCAAACTTTGCCTCCAGTCTTGGGGACAATTAAAGCCCATCCAGCCTCTGAACTTCCTTGCTGGCCATCCCCAGGATAGGGTGGCCAGGGAGGGAAGGAAAGCCCCCCTCGTTCCCCCAACGCACCCCCAGCCCCAGGGCAGGCTCGCGCTGGTTTTACCCACTCCGCAGCATATATTAGGTACTGGGGGGGGGGGCGGCAGCTTGCCGATACGGGTTGAAAAGCCTGTGTTCAGGTCTCCCCACACTATCCCTGGGGTGTGTGTCGTGGAGTAGCCCCCACATCCACAGTCCCCAGCCGTGGGGCAGGGAAGGACCACCATGTCCCTGCTGGCTGAAGGGTGTCCATGTTGCTGTGCTGATGCTAATCTTCTCTCTCTCTCTCTTTCTCTCCCTCCCTCTCTCTCTTTTTTTCTCATTTTTGGTTTCATCTAGGTGGCTTCACCATCACAGGTATGGATTTCTGCTCTCCCCTCGTCCCCCCAATTCCCTCCTCTTAATGGCCATGTGCTCACCCTGCTCTTTCCTCTTGCTTTCCTCTTTTATTTTGTTCTGTCCTGGAGGGAAACTCTGGAAGGGTAAGAAGGTGCCGTGCCGCGGCCCCGCTGCCCCACACAGTCACACTAACACCGTGTCCTCTCACAGAGTGCTCTGCCTGCCCCACAAGCCTAACCCCCACCTCGGGGAGGAAGAGCCCTCACCCCTCAAGCGACAGGCAGCACCCCCTCGATCCCTCGGAGCAGGGGCGAGGGGGTGCTTCTCCACGTGGTCCAGCCTTCCCCATCCTGCTGCCCATGCAGGAGGCGTGCACAGGGCTCCGCATGGTGCGGGGAGCCTATCCTCACTCCCCAGGCAGCAGCCAGGGTGCCCGAGCACCACAGGAGTTGCAGGACCCCATGGCTGCTTCAGGCACCCAGCCCTTCCCACCACCATTGTTAGCCAGCCCGGCAACCATCATTAGGCCAAGTGTGGCACGGGGAGAAGGTCCCAGGTCCAACGCGTTGCAGAGCAGCCCCTCAGGAGCCCTGGAAACAATAATTCAGACTAACCAGGCTCTGGCCACGAGGCTGGTCCCTTTGACCAGCGGGAGGAGAAGGGCTTTCCCGCGGCATGGTGCTGCCTGTGCAGACAAGGGGCAGCTGGCACAGGAGTGACACTAACCCCATGTGAAGTAGGAGTATAGTTTACTAACCGCACGGCGGTGGTTTGCACGGGGCATACGGTCCCTCCTGCTGATCTCCTGCTGATCGCTTTGATAGGCAAACCTATCTTCAGGAAGATCCAGGCTAGAGATCATCCTCTTCCTTGCACCGTCGTCACCATCCAAGGTACCCGCATAGTGACACCCAAGGGCCACGGCGGTCTAACATGGACTGACTGGAGTGTTTGCCTACTGATGGTTTAATTCCTGCCTCCAGTGAATCCAGCCCTTTTTTTAGCCCCGATGTCCTTCTGCTCATCCCTGGGGTGGACTGGAAGGGAGCTCAATGAGGGTCTGTGCAGGCACAGTGACAAAAGCCATGCTGCCTGGGGTGCCCATGCCCCAAAGGTCGCCCGTGGAGGTACAGACCTGTTGCATTGCTCTTGTAGTCTCGCCGTTGCCTCCTCTCTCAGGGTTTGGGGCCAGGCCATGCCCTGTGGATGGCTCCTCACACCTGTATGGCCCAGCATTATCTCCTCCAGCCCCACCATTGCAGCAGGAGTTTCATGCTCTCTGGCTGACAGACCCCTCCCCAAGGTAAAGCCCTGCTCAGAAGGAGGCAGAGGTAAGATTTCATACCCATCCCAGTCCTGGGGCTGCCGGCAGCTCTCTCTGGCTGTAATAGCCTGATGGAAATGTCCTGAGCATGCCCTGACGCAGACCTGGAGAGCTGGGAAATGGAGCAGCCTTAGCGGTCCATTTTAGCGGTCCCAACCTTAGTGGTGTGGGAGAAGCAGCAGGTACCAGGCAATGAGCTGTTCCCCAGCCCTGAGGGTGAATTGGACTCCTTCCGAGGTTGGACGAGTTGCAGACCTCTTGCTAGCATTTCCCAGCAAAACTACCTTGCCTATTGCTCTATGACCTCCTCCTTCTCAGCTGCTCTGTCGCTCACCCTCCCACCCAGAGGCTTCCTGACAGGAAGCCAGCTCCAGCATGACCAGCCGGACCTGGCTCACCAACGGGCTCTTTGCTTTGCAGAGGAGAATGAAGAAAAGCAGCCGCTGACCAGCAAGGAGGAGGAAGAGCGCCGAATCGCAGAGATGGGGCGCCCAGTCCTGGGGGAGCACACGAAGCTCGAAATCATCATTGAGGAGTCCTATGAGTTCAAGGTACTGTCCACGTCCCCTGTCCCCACTCTCCTTCCCCTCCAGCTGGGGACCCTCCTTTTGGGCTTGCACAGCATTGGCAAGTGCATGGTAATGGCATCACAGCAGCAGTTCCTGGCATCACAAGGTCTCACAGCAGGACCGAGGGACACTTTCTAAGGCATCTGAGCCAAGGCATGACGAAAGGGTGAGGGTCACTCCAGTGAGATGGCAGTGGGTTAAAATACACTCACTCTGTCCGTTAGCCCACAGCCATGGTCCCTAGGGGATGATCCCAGACTTTCCATCCTGCTTACAGACTGTGGTTACCATTATACAAGCACATCAGTCCAGTGAGCTGACTAGGCTCCAAAATGCTGCAGGTTGCTTTAAAATATAACCTCGTTCTCACAGTGATGTGCTACGCCCAGGTCCTACTTACAGGCAGTCTTGAGCCTGGGACCCCCTGCACGAAGGGCTGATACCCTAAATGGTTGTGAAGCTAAGCTGCCATGAATGCACGTGCCAGACTAATAGCTGAAAAATGGCCATTTCACTATCTTTTCCCTTTTTCCGTAGTATAAAAAAAAAACAGACCACCCTTACTGTGTCACAGCGGTGGCTGCCTCCCTTCCGGTGTCTTGCTGCGTGCGTCCGAGGCATCGCAGCCTGCAGGCAGCCCTCAGGCTGCCTGCCCAGGAGCATCTCCTACCTGCTGCTGCTGTAGCACCTTCCCTGCTGGTGCTGAGCTCCAGCCCCTGAGCAGCACAGAGAGCTGCAGCACAGAGAGCTACAGCCCAGCTCCACAAATGGGCCTTGATTAGTGCTTTGAAGCAGCCCACTAAAAATTCTTCCCAAGGCATCGGGAACAACAGGAGCTGGTGGCACCTCAGTACTATTTGCTGTTAAACCTCCGCTGGGATGGTTCAAACTCCCATCATGAGCAGGTTTCAAAATGTCTTTTTAAGTGGCAGCGAGGGGAATTGCAAGTACTTAGATTTGCTTTCACTGCTGGAGCTCTTGACCTGAGCTTAAAATCTACTAAGCTTTTTCCATAAGTGCATGGCTGTAAGCACGAGTGGCGGTGGGTTTTAGCCCGGCATCTCCAGCCCGATAGCCCCTAACTCTCTCCTCTGCATCTCCATCCACAGAACACGGTGGACAAGCTCATTAAGAAGACGAACCTGGCCCTGGTGGTTGGCACAAACAGCTGGAGGGAGCAGTTTATTGAGGCTATTACTGTCAGCGCTGGTGAGTTTGGACCGCAGCTCCAGGTGAATTACGATCAACCTCGCTTGTGTGGTGGCTTGGCTGTATCAGTAATGCAGACCGTCATGGAGCAGCAGAAGGCAAAACAGGTGGCGGAGTTATTTACAGCGTCTGCATACATAAGACAGCTGATTAAACCCTTTCATGAGATCACCTTGGCTGATGTGTAGGAAACCTCCTGCATTAAGTGTGCCTGTAGCACCCGGCAGAGAAAACGCCCTGGCTGTTACCAGATGGCAGAGGGGAGAAGGCATTTCAGTGAGAGAGATCTGGGAGGCGAACGCAGTGTTTAAACTCAGAGCGGCATAAATGATGCTGGTGTGAAGCAGCAGTGCTCCCTGTCCCCAGGGCTGCCCGTACTGCTGCGGGAAGGACAGCATGGTAGCGAGGGTGCCAAGCCCTGAAGACAGCCACTGAGTCCCCCCCTCTGTGGGCCAAAATTTGCCCTTGGTGCCCTGCTTTCAGGAACTCCTGCTGCTCCAGCCAGCTGGGGCTGGAGGTTATGGCTCAGCAGCCCAGTAGCTGCAGCAGCACGTGATATCTGTGGTCATATCTGGTCATATCTTCCCTCTCTTGGAGAATTGCCTTTCCCTCAGAAAATCCCCTGCTGTACTGTTCTCACAGGCGCCGGCACCACGTTTGCCAGTATGCCTAGTATAGGATATATTAGCATTCCCACATCTGTGGAAGATGAAAGAAAGGAGGTCTCCTCCAGATGTGGTTTTAACAGCTGGCAACACTATAACCCACTGGCTGGATGTTACAACCTCACAGCTCAGGCTGGGCTGCCTGTGTGCATGTATTAGGCCAAAATCGACCAGCTTAAATTAAATCACTGGGGAAGGCAATTTGAGCTCATCTGTCTAATTGTGCATTGAAACACATGGGGGAACACTCACGCTTCCTACCTCGAGCTCTGCTGTGCAGGGTAACCTCTGCCCGGCACAAAGTAATTAAAAGTGATGGCTGTACCATTTAGCCTCCGCCTCTGAAAACGAGGACAGGACATTGTGCAGCAGCTATATCCTAAATTGCGATCCCTCCTCTTGTAGCATAGTTATTCTTAGAGCCTCCAGCCAAGAGCCTGCCATTATTTCAGATACAGCATGAACATATCATGCAAGACAATCCTTGCTGCAGGTTTTGTAGCTAATACGGCTAAACTAATCTATGCCAGAATCAATTATTTAATTGAATCCCATATTAAAGCGAAGATAATCACTGGTACTTGGATCCCATCTCTGTGACACATGTAAAGACTGAAGTTATGTGAAAGCCCCGTTGCCACCATGTCTTGAATATACAGCCACCATCACTGCTAACAGGATGATGAACAAACATTTAATAAACGTGGCATATTTTGGTGGACATGAGCTGTCCCTTGCAGCTGGGGAACAGTAGTTTGTCTCTGAGCTCTGAACCTACTTTTTTTTTGCCAGGATTGAGCTCCTCAAGCTTTGTGCCAAGCAAGTTAAAATGCCTCAAACGCTGGAGTTTGGGTTTGAGTTTTTCCCTGCAGCACGCCATGGAGAGCAGGTGAAAGTCACACATTCCCCTTTCAAAATGGAACATCCCAGCTGAGAAAAGTAACCTTAAAACCACATTTCCCACCCAACGAGCAGCTGATGGTGATGTTGATGGGGGAGGCTGAGCAATGGAGCAGCAGGAGGTCAGGTCTGTGGAAGGTGCAGGCAAGAGTGTGCCACGCTGTGCCGTGCCATCCTGTGCCGTCCGCAGGGCTGAGCTGGAGCCTCTCACCCATAGCTGCCTTTGGTGTGCACCCAACAGTCCATAAAGTTTCTTCCTCAGCAAAAACATCCCTGGGGTTTGTGAGCCCACTCCTGAACGCACCCCTGGGTCACCATGCAACCTCACGCTGTGTTTAAGTCACCTTCACAGGATCTGGCCAGCTCTTCAAAAGAAAGACATTATTGCTGCTTAACAAAATGATAGACAGATCTGGATGAGTGTTATGACAGTGGCACTCATGTTCATTTTTCAGTCTGTTTTATCATCCCCATAAAGATTTAGATCCATGACAGTCCTGCTGCTGTGCAGCTTGGGAGAGGATTAAAATACCTGCTGCAAAATTACGCCGTGAGCACAGCACAGTGTATCCTGCCAGTACCAGCCTTTGTGCAACGGGAAAAAAAACAGGCCAGCATAGTCTTCCCAGGCTGAAAAAAATGTTCCTTATCTCTGCGCAATGCACAGGAATAGGGTATTTATATCTGCCAAAATAATAACACCATGCCGCTGATTAGCTACTGTTGCTGCCATAGTGAGTTTGAAGCTTTATATCCAAGCAACACATAATTTTCCATCAAGTTATTGTCGAGACATCAACTTTCCCACTGCCTCTATATTATGGGTTGGTCTTGATCTCCAAAGGTGCTTTGAAGACAAACAATGTGTGTAAGGTTGCAGTCCAACAGGGGGCTGAGTAGGACTTTTCCCTGGGTGGTCATGGCTTTATTCAGCTGAATATTGAAAACCTCCAAAGATGATGTCCACCATACACACCAGTACGTGTCCCGAGGCTGCACCACCCTCCTGGAGGAGACGTTTCTCCATGCAAGCTGCAGCTGGCGGCCGTTGCCCCATGTTGTATCTCTTTGTCAGCGCAGAGGGGAGTTTCTCTCCATCCTCATGGCCTCAAAGTCGCTGGAGGCTGTTGCTTGGTCCCTTCCTACCTCCTCTCCTCCTGGTTCACCAAGCCAGCTCCTTCCACTTCTCCCCATAGGCAACATCCTCCTGGCTCCTATCATCTTGGTGGCTCCACTGAATCCCCTCCAGCTTCAGCCCAGCCCTCATGTGGGATGCCATATCCCCTTTGTACATATGTCTGCATTAGGGGTTCCCTCCTGCCTTGCTCTCACTGGCTCCATCACTACCCTCTCCCCTAGAGCTGCATCCCAGCTGAGAGCCCCAAGGATGCCAGCAGAGTGCTGGGCCAAACGAAAAGCAGGTTGGCTCCCCTTATAGGTTACCAGATCTCTTGAGGGTGCTCACAATCCAGGTGATCCCTGGGCCCTTTTCCTTTTCTTGTTCTCGTGCACTCCCTGTGGGACCACAACGGGGAGTAGCCAAGAGGTGAAACTTCAGTCCACAGGGTTTGGCCTCCACTTTCCCATGAAGGGTGGCATGTCTTGATCCCCCAGTTGGCTTTTCATCGCCACTTTTGTGGTGAGGCGGAAAGAAATTATTGTTGAGAGCAGCAACAGAGCAAGCAGCTCACCAGCAGCTTCCCCCAGTAACTCTGTTGTCATGGCACAGAGCCACCATTTGAACACGGGGTTAATTGATACCCGCGTGTTGGTACACAGCATACAGCAAGGCGGCTTTATTCTCCCTGTGGGAGGCTTTATACATTTTGTTATTCAATCAAATGTCCTCATTGTGGAGGAAGACCTGAAAGGAGGAATGTTCACCCTGGCCAGCAGTGGGGCAGATAAAAACACCACTTACACCAGCCTCATCGGTACTGTGGCTGCTGGGAGAAGCAGCTTTTCCCAGGCACAGAGCCATCATCCCCTTAAACCTAGTGTCTGGTGAGGTTGGACCTTGTCCCCACTGCAGAGGCTGCAGTTTCACTGGGTACACTTGGCTGCGCTGGGACTTGGCCCTTTTTTTCCACCATCCTGAGGTGTCCTCCTGGGACAGGCTCGCTCATGCCGTCTGACAGAGATGGACTGCACATTGCATCCCCACTCTTGGTGAGGAGCTTCTGCCAACAGCTGTGCAGGGCGAGCTGGTGGTCCACGTCCTTGGAGGGAAAAATACGCATCAAAGACAATGACAAACCACCAACCCGAGTGCAAGGGATGTCTTTACCACAATTCGCAATGGCCTTGGAATCCCTGATGTCCATGACTTAGAAACCCATCCTTGTTCCTTGAGGGTGAAAGGAAGGCTCCCACTGATTTCATTGGGAGAACGTCACCTCCCCTTCATGCCGGGGGGTGGCTCGAGTGTGAGCTGGAGGAGATCTTGGCTATGCCACAACTCTGGTGTTGTGCACTGTGCCAGGCTGGGGCAGCTCCGCGTTTGCCACGCAGCCCACCTGGAGGACATGCTGGCCAGCAGGCTTGCGAGGTGCCTCATCAGAGCTGCTGAAGTCAGGCAGGAGGTCACCAGCCCTGAGGAGCTTGCTCAGCCCTGCACGATGGGGGACCCCCTGGAGGCTGGATGCCAAGTGGCTTTGGAGAGACAGGTGAGGTGCCGACACCTGGAGCAGGGAAGGGAGAAACCGAGACACCTGTCTGGATCCCCGTGGCTCTGCCAGGACTGACAAGATGAAGATGTGCCAGGACAGTCCCATGTCTGCTGAACTCTTTCCCTGTGGCCCACAGGAGAGCTTCTGGCCGCAAGCCAACCCGCATGTCCAGGGGCATGGCTGTGGATGCATAACCCCCCAAGAGGGCCTCTGGGGGCATGCAGCAGCTGGCACTCGGGGTCTGAGAGTCCCCGGGATGGGCATGAGGACTCACATCCCCAACTCCCCACCTGCGCTGGAGATCCAGGTCTTGCAGGTACTGCAGGGATGCAGCTGTGGGCAGCAGTGCGCTGTGCAGGGCCAGGAGCTCAGCACAGCACCAGGATAGCCAGGGTCTGACCCACACGGTGTGCCTGGTGAGCAGGGATAGGGCCGGGACTGCTGGCAGGCTCAGGCTGAGAAAATGACCCCTGCAAGACGTTAATGACAGATTGGTGAGAAGTGAAGCACTGACCTGGATCTGGGACAGAAAATAAAGAGAAGAATCATAAAATGGTTTAGGCTGGAAGGGACCTTAAAGACCATCTAGTCCAACCCCCCTGCCATGGGCAGGGACACGTCCCACCAGACCAGGTTGCTCAAAGCCCCATCCGACCTGGCCTCGAACACCTCCAGGGTTGGGGCAGCCACAGCTTCTCTGGGCAACCTGGGCCAGTGCCTCACCACTCTCAGAGTGAAAAATTTCTTCTTGAAAGAAGGAAAGTGCATTTTTGCAAATGGTGCCCCTCAGCTGGCTCATGGCCTGGTTTTCTCGACAGCTACCTGGAAGGAGTGCAAGTGGGAAAGCATTTTCATGTGCAGGGGGTGTCCACTGACTGTGGTCAGGCAAGACTGAAAGGAAAGGGCAGCCAGAGCTCATAGGGAGGCACATGAAGGGGCACAGATGCGCAACAGGGAAGGGCAGTCAGCAGTGATGGACCAGGGAGGTTTTAGGGCATATATTCTTCATGGCTGGATCCCGGTTTGTGGAAAAGGTGAGGTACCAGAGCTAGCAGCTCAGCAGCCACCGAAAACAGCCGTCTTTCTGGAGAGCTGGAAGCAAGTGCAGGTGCTTGTGAGAAGCGGCTCAAAAAGAGCTTCCTTAGGGGAGTCTCCATGAGGCACGTGTTGCTCTTGGTGGGTTCACCCACCCTGATTGGCTCCAGCCAGCGTGAAGCCAGTCGTTTCCCACATCTACTGGGGAAAGGGCTCCTGACCAGGGGCTGAGTCCCAGAAAATATCTGGTGGTTAAACCCAGGCAGAGGTGCTGGTGTGAGACTGCATTTTCTGAAGTGCAGGCTGGTTTTCAAGACCAATGCATTTGTGCCATGTCTCTTTGTGCGATGGGAAGGATCCAGGAAAGGCCATCGAGACCTTATGATGATTGCCCAGAAAATAAGATATTTGGAAGTTGAGGCCTTCTGGGGCCCAAATCATGAGAAGTGGCATTTGGGGGGGCTGCAGTATGCACAGGAGCTTTGCCCATCCTCCTCCAGGATGGGCGAGTCTAATCAGGCACTGGTGGTTTTCTCCAGGGGAAGACGATGATGATGATGAATGTGGGGAGGAGAAGCTGCCCTCCTGCTTCGACTACGTGATGCACTTTCTGACCGTCTTCTGGAAGGTCCTTTTTGCCTTCGTGCCCCCGACAGACTACTGGAATGGCTGGGCTTGCTTCGTCGTCTCCATCCTCATGATTGGCCTCCTGACAGCTTTCATCGGCGACCTGGCATCCCACTTTGGCTGCACCATTGGCTTGAAGGACTCGGTCACTGCAGTGGTGTTTGTTGCACTGGGGACATCAGTGCCAGGTAAGGACAACAGCAGGGTTTGTTGTAAAGGTCCATCTCTGCCCAGTCTGAGTTGGGGTTTGGGCTGGGAAAGCTGGGCACAGCAAGGTCCTCAGCTGTGCTCTGCAGGACCCTCGAGGACAGTTTTGAGGTGTATGTGGAAGCTGTTCCTCAGTCTCAGATGCACCAGGAGGATCAAACCAGGGTGTGGATTCAGTCCCCTGGAAATTGTTTCAAGGACCTTTCCCTTACAAAGACTGTGAAGTATCTATTTCTGTGGGCAGGCCCCGTGGCATCTGCTCTCAGAGCAGGAAATTGGTCTTTGATTAACATGCTGTCTGTGTTGACAGTCCTGCATTTTCTTTCTGAGCATCTGCTCCTTTACCTTTGTCTCCCAGGTGAGTTAGGTGCTAGTTTGTGTGCAGGGCGATCTGCCCAGCCTGGACACCTTTGTGTGAGACTGGGTTCAGCTTTGGTTCAAATGGATCAAGGTGAGGTTGCTGAGCTGGGGAAGCTACTTGAAAGGTGACTTGTGAAACCCCTAGAAGTCCCCAGCCCCACAAATATTTGGAGACGTGTCTCTGATCAAGCGGTCACCGAACCTCAGAAGACAGCAGAGACCGAGGACTGACCAGGGAGAGAAAAAAACATGCGTTTCCATACCCATATGCCACTTTGTCCTCCACATTGATTTGCTGCAACCCAACCTCCTTTTCTGCTGGCTCAGCAAAGGGATGAACCAGTGCACTGGAGAGGATGGTCCCAGTGACATGGTTGCTCTGGGAAGTCCCACGTCAGCTTGTGTGAGAGGGCCTGTGCCTTTCACTCACCCTCTTCCATGGGCTGGTTCCTAGACAAGGGGCTCTAAACCAACCCCACCACCCCCTGTGTCAGTCATATCTTCTCTCATCACCACCAGACTTCCGGTGATCAGCACTCGGATGCTTGAAGATCTTGAAATTGTCATAATGCTATCAAAGCCCAAAAAAAGAAGCAGCAGAACCAAAAGGAAGAACAGATTTGGGCAAGGAACAGAAGAAGGAGCATTTTTTGGACCTCTGGCACTTTCAGGCATGAGGTTTGTAGGGCTGTCTCACACCCTTGACAGCGAAAATCCTCCCTCCTGCTTTTGTCGACAAAAGGTGGCATTTAAGAAGTTGCTTTTAGGATATATTTGGCTACTCTTGTTTGAACTAGCAGATGCTCCCAGACGGTGTCGTGTCAGCTGGGTGCTCGCTGGGCTCCTCCACACCGGGGAGGTGCAGGGTGTTTTCCAGGAGGCGGATGAACGTGCAGTGGACTCAAGACTGACGGGGACCTTCCCTGGGTTAAAAGCATGGCCCAAGCTTGCAGAAGTTCCCACATTCTGGTCGGGGCTGGCAGTGTGCCCCAGATGTGCCTCATCCCTCCTCCCGCAGCGGCAGCGCTACAGAGGCATCAGCACTGTCCCACCACCACCGTCACCCAGGCTGAGAACAAGGGGAAATGCCTTTTCCTTCCTTCAGCACCCAGATGCGTTTCCATGGGAGCTTTTTTTAAAAAAAAAAAAAAAGTAAAGCAGCCTTTTACTTTCTTTGCTGCAAATGGCCCCTCTCGCTGTGCTTATAGGTGCCCAGCCCCTCCTGTTACATGAAGCTGGGTCTTGGTGCCAGGCTGCGCTTCGCCATCTCACCTTGGAGAACCCGCTGGGCTGGAGCATAAAGGAAACTCCATAGAAATGAAAAACATGAAATCTGACCTCACCACTTTCTTTTTCTGAGCCACGCTCCACTGCCTGTAACCCAAGGTGGTCTGGGAGCGCAGATGTGTTAAGGATTCATCTTCTCATGAGCTGAGAGTGCTCACCTGGACAAAACCCAGATGCTAATTCCCCCTCCTGCTCACCCCACCTCCCCCACCCCCCCGCAGATCCAGAGTGGGTTTGGATGTAAAATCAGCACTTCCCTGTGGTGCAGAGCAGCATCGTGCTGGTCTGCTCGACACACGATCTGCCATGTAAGAGGCCAGCACAGTTTTATCACAGCTCTTTTGCCACCGGTGTTAAAGCTGGTGGGGCACCTGGGCAAGCGTACAGCCACCTGCATGGGTTTTCTCCCTAAGGGGTGAAAGATGTGATACTTGTTTACCAAAGCGTCAGAGTCTGCACATGACGCTGAACTTCAATGTTTTTTGGAGAGACATCATTAAAGCAAACACAGAAATACAAATACAAAACTTCGGGGGACCTGAAGGATAGATACAAACCATTGTGGCTCCCACAAAGCTTTTCTAAGCTTTTCAGTTCTTTTGCAAGTCAGCAGATTAGCAGATGTGGGAGAAGAGGACAATGCAGTGGAGTACTGGGAAGTGTTGTCTCTTGCTTGAGGCACTGGAGGGCCTCTGGGGCCATACTGGGGGAAGCTCCATATTTCTAGATATTGAGATTTCCCTCCTGGGCATTTCTAGACCCTGACTGTCACTCTGGCTCTGGCCAGATGTGCCCTCCTGTGGGAGTCCCCACAGACGGGGCTGTACCCTGTCCCTTCACCCACTATGTTCATTCCCCAAGTGATGCCATTGACATTTGTCCCCAAGCTGCCTGCCGCTGTCCCTCCTTACCTAGCTGCTTCCTGAGGGTTTCTCTCCGCCTTCCCTTTGCAGACACATTTGCCAGCAAAGTAGCAGCAACGCAGGACCAGTACGCGGATGCCTCCATCGGGAACGTCACCGGGAGCAATGCCGTGAACGTTTTCCTGGGCATCGGGGTGGCCTGGTCCATCGCGGCCATCTACCACGCAGCGCACGGACAAGCCTTCCAAGTCTCACCCGGCACCCTGGCCTTCTCTGTCACCCTCTTCACCATTTTTGCTTTTATCAGTGTGGGCGTGCTGCTCTACCGGCGGAGACCCGAGATTGGAGGTGAGCTGGGCGGGCCGCGGACTTCCAAGCTGCTCACATCCTCACTCTTTATCCTCCTCTGGCTCTTGTACATATTCTTCTCATCTCTGGAAGCCTACTGCCACATAAAGGGCTTCTAAAGGGACAATCGGAGATAGTAAATATATATATATATCTATATGTATCTATATAGAGTGATATATAGGTATAGATATAGATATAATGCTGTGTATCATGAACAGAGAAAGAATAAAAGAGATTTGCCATGTTCACACACCTGCTGACAGAAAGCGGCTTTGGAGCATCCTTTGAACTAGGCAGGACCCCAAAGCCAGCAGGACCCTTCCCTGGGCAGCCGCCCCGGCCAGGAGCCTGGTGGCGGGCCCTCTCTGCAACTCTACCAACAAGAGCGGCTGGTAGCCACCGAGCCCTTTCCCACCGCTCTCTCCCACCCGCCAGCCCCCCCCGCCCCCGGGAGGATGGATGCAACGGCGACTGGGGCACGTCAGTACCGGGAAGGCCAGAGTAGCTGGCGAGAAGCAGAGCAGTGGGCAAGGGGAGGTGAGGAAAAGCAAGGGTCCTCCTCTCCGACCACCAGCCACCTGCCTTCGCCGCTTGGCAACGTCCCCTCTGGCCCTGTTGGAGAGAATCGAGAGACCGGACTGAAGACAAGGGGAAACTGGGAGCTTTCTAAGGATAGAACACAAACCGTTTTTGTCATTGATTTGGGGTTGGTTTTTGTTTTTTTTTTCTGTTTTGGCGTGTGTACAACTAGCATTTCCCCCCCTCCACATGCCCCTTGCCTTTTCTCCCTCCCTGCTTCGGGGATGCGCAGCTGCAACCTCGTGTCCGGTGTCCTTAGCCGAGGCTGCGCAGAGTGGCAGGAGCTTTCCTCCCGCCTCCTCCGCCTCTTCGGGCATGCTGTCGTGGTACTTGTAACATTTTGCATGAATGAAATGAACCCTATCTGTATATAGCATCCTATAGCGATAGTCCTTCTGGCCATGTGGGTTGAGCATTGCAGATGCAAGTGTTTTCTTTTCACCGGGTTTTATTTATTTTAGTTAGTTTGGTTTTGCCATGGGCTTTTGTTTGTTTGTTTGTTTCCTCTTAGCGGGGGTAAAAGGAGGGAAAGCTGTCCCCGTTAATTGCTTGGCGCATGGCTCCACAAGAAGCAATAATCGCCACACAGATGTAGGTTTCCAGGGCAGGAAAACCCACAGCCCAGAGACTGCGGGGTCCCCCCCACAGCGGCCGGTCCAGGACATGCCGAAGCCGCTGTGAAGGCCATCCACAGGAGGTTTTACTCAAGGTCCCAGGGAGCCCGAGTGAGATGAGCAGTGTCCCAGCCTGGGGGGGACGAGCACGGCTGGCTCCCGGCACCTTGCCTGCCTCTGCCTTTATAGCCGGCAGCTGCCTCAAAGCCCCTTGGCCCCACTGTGTCCCCAGAGGTCTAGTGACAGCCCCTGTTCCTGAGCGTTAAGCCATCAGGATCAGTCCCCAGAGCTGATCCTCTTTCCCACAGCCATTTGGAGGCAGAATAATTCAGCGTTAAGGGCTGAAGGGCCGTAACGACATCTCCCATGCCACTAAGCGGAACTGGGAAGCGTCCCCCAAGGAAAAAAAAGCCACATTCTGCACCATCCCAATCTGAAACCGATGGGAAGGATGAGCCAGGGAGGTGTAATTCAGCATCACACACACACACCCGACTCCGGCAGTGTGGGCTGGGGTAGCGAGCCGAGCCCCAGGGAGGTGTGGATGCGGAGCACAGGGGTGACATTGTGCACTGGTATTAAGAGGTGTCCCCTTACCCTTACGCCTCTCGCTGGGCTTCCCAGCATCCTAGCCAGGCAAACACCCAGCCCGCGCCTCCGCTGTGGAGCTCTTCCCACCCAGCAGAAAACCACATCTGAGCCTTGTACCATAACCAATTGGCTGGGGGTATCTGTGCTCATTTTGAACAATCTTTGGAAGTTTTAATCAACCTGTTGTAAGACTTTTCTCTAGGAGTATGAAGTTGTGGGATTTTTTTTTCCTTCTCAAGTCTTTTTTTCACTTTTGATGGGGTTTGGGGTTTTTCTTTTTGTTTCTCATTGTTTTGGGGGAAGAATCAAATGCAGGCACAGGTTGTTCAGGTTTATGATTACCTTTATGTACAATTATTTCATTTTCATCTGTTTGGCTTCATTGATTTTTCTTTGTGTGTATTGCCCACGATTATAGGCAGTGAGCCCACTAATTGTGATGATCCTTATCAATGGTACACAATGCACAGACAAATAAAGTTTGTAATGATTCCTGATGGATCCAGTAGTGCTCCTGCATATTCTCTATGGAAAACCCTTCCCTCCCCTCCCATTGTCTCTCTTTACGTTGCATCCATCTCTTCTTTACTCATTGGTTTGCCTTCATTGTGTTTCTGGCGCTGACGGGGGGGTGGGGGGGCAACGGTGCCTCCACACGCCCGCTCTTGGCCCATCTCACGGCTTTCCTCCCGCTCCATCTCCATCGTGCCTCGGGCTTCACTGTGCTGCAGTATGGCCGGGGCTCGCTCTCAGGGGGATGCAGGTACAGATGCTGCAGTGCAGCTCTCAAGGGGATGCAGGAAACCGCCCAGGGACAAAGCTGCGGCACAGCCCTTCTGGGGCCAGGAGCTGCTCCTGTACTGGGTCCCCCATCAGTGCTGGCTTGCCCTAGGCTCGGGGAGAGCCACGCACATGCCCCCAAGGTACTTGGCAGCTCTTTCTGCTTATGTCCTCTAGTTATATGGAACTGTTCCTGCCCTTGTTCCAGCCTCACAGTGACTTGTGCTAGGTTAAGCCACTAGCTGATGATAAGTGGGAATGCAAGGGCAGGGCAGGGCAGGGTCCAGAGCAGATCTGAGACACACCACGAGGACGCTGAGCAAACCGGGAACTCGGGCTGCTCATGGCAACTGCCTGCCCCTGCCCCAGTCCAGGTGTCATGGGGCCATTTCTGACTCACGTGGCTCCACAGAGCTGAGGAGGAGAAAAGCCTCTACATGCCCAGGGATGTTGCTCCTCCCTGTGCTTCATCCAGCATCCGTTGAGCTGTCCCCAAATAAACCCTCCCTGTGATGCTTCTAAGGTCCCGTGCTGACAGCTGAACTCAAACACCAGCCCTGGAGACGTGTCCCAGACAAGCGCTGCCTTCGTCTGGTGGGGCTCTCCCTGCTCCTCCCGGCAAGGCATGCCTGCCCACGCTTCTGCCCACGGTCCTGCCCGTCGGCTGCGCAGGGTCAGGATGCGCAGCCAGTGAGGCTGGCACCAGCAGCAGTGTCTGGCTTTCAAGCTCCAGGCTAGAAACGTGCCACCAAGCAAAAAGCATGAGGGTGGCTGTTTTCGTCGCAGCGTGACCATGTCTGTAGAGCAGAGGCAGTAAAATTCCCATTGGCTGCTGTGGGGGATGCATGGCAGAGCAGGTAACTCGCCCTGCGGGTGCTCAGCACCTTCCAGGATGAGTGTGGGTCAAGCCTCAATGCTCGTCAAGCCCCAGGCGAATGCAGCCGGTCGCATCCATGTGCTTTTCCTCAGCAGTGAATTATGAAAGCAAAGCAGCTCTCCTGACCCAGTAATTACATCTGCCGAAAGGTGATGTTGGTATTTCACTCTCATCATTTGCTTTTTCGGGATGAATTGCAGTTGCTGAAGTCATGAACAAGTCGAACGGGACTCGTGTAGCAGCTTGGTTTAATAGGCAGTAAATAACCGTTCCACTCACAGAGCTTTCCACAGGGAATGACGGAGCATTGCTTGCTTAGGACAAGGCCTAAATCACACAGTAAACACCAGCCTTGTTTATGCACTTGTTCTCTGCCAGCCGTGTGCTTTTGGGCATCTTTAATGAGCTTATGCCAAGTGTGCCACGTATTTGCCCATGGAGGAGCCGCGGATGAGCAGCGAGCCTTTTACCTGGCTGCTGCCTTGCTGTGCCGAGGAGGGAAGGACCGCTCCACCTGCCTGTGTTCACAAGGGCATTAATGCCTGCTCCTCTGCACCGACCTCCTCTTTAAACCAGACCCTGCCTTTTCCCAGAAATAGCACTTCAAACCCTCGGCCTCCGTCCATCCACCTGCCCTGGCTGCTCTCACCCCTGTCTCATCACCCCACTGGCCAAAGGAGAGCCTTTCCACGGAAAAGGATGCAACACGGCACGAAGGACGTTCAGAGACGGACACCAAAATAACTCAACAGGCCACTGCGAAGCGCTTAGGAAGGACAAAGGGAAGGAGCGCACAGAGTGGTGACAGCCCTGATCATCTTAGCAAAAAACATATCCCCAGCGCTCTGGGGGCCAATGGGCGAGGAGGCAAATCCCAGCCCCAACCTGAACAGATGGAAAAGGTGCAAAAGAGCCAGGACCCCGCAGATCAGCAGAAGGCGCAAACCTGCAGCATCTCCAGGCTGAGCCGGCCCGCGCTGCTCCCACCCACGCTGGGGAACCGCTGGCCCCGGGTGATGCCAATCCCTCCTCTCCAACCAACATACCGCGCCGTGTGTGGCCCGTTTCCAGCCAGCCTGCGGTGGCTCTGGGGTGAGGGGAGATTGCAAGAGGCATTTGTGCATCTTTTCCTCCGCTTTCCCTTGCTTCCTTAAAGGACAAAAGGGAAAAGGGAGGCGTTGGGCCCTTTCGGGTCATGAGGCTGGATGGAGCCTATANGGGGGGGGGGGGGGGGAGAACCAGAACCCATGTGTTATTGTTACAGCTATTTTTAAATGCTTGGGTAGGAATCAAGTGCAAGGGTATTGGGGGCCATATACGTACCTAAGGAGGAGGCTCAGCTGCATTCCTGGAGAGACAGAGCTGGGCATAGCCAGAAAGTGACACAGAGAAAGAGAGAGAAAAGAGGAAAAACTTAACGCCAGCGGGCGTCATTCCTGGAGAAACCCCTGCATTATTTTTCTGTAGGCTGTGGCACCCGGGCCCATCTGGGGAAGTGTGTTTGTAGAGCGCCAGGAACCTCTCTGTCCTCTCCGAGCGTGTGATGGCCGACCACACACACACATACACGTGCACAGCGCAGCAGCAGAAAAGCCTGTTTATCTTGTAAAAAAAAAAAAGAACTTGCGCAGGAAAGCATCCAGAGGCATCTGTATTCTTGCAAAAAGCACCAAGGGACAACAAATACAGTGAGATTCCTCACCTTTTAAGGACTTGAGTCTTCCTCCTTTTGGAACAGGAGGTGCCGAGAGCCTCTCACCAGCCAGCAACACCCCTCGCGCAGAGGGAAGGGGCCAGTCTGGCGAAGCAGGAGCTGGTATCAGCAAAGATTGCTGTTACTAGCAGGATTTGCTGTCTATGGCACATCCCTGAGAGCATCCAAAGGGTCTCCGCAGGGTCTTGCTGCCTCTCTGGGGCATCCCAAGAATGGCCAGCCCTGCCCCTCAGCACCCAGTGTCCCCAGGGTGGCTCATCACTCCCTCCTGTGGGCCCTGCACCCTCCCTTGGCTCCTTCTCACCCTCCCAAGGTGAACACCAGCTCCGGGCTCCCCTCCCTAGAAGTGTGAAGGAGAGCACTGGGGTGCATGCCATTCCCAAAGCAGGGGCTGCGGAGCACTGTGGGGCAGTGGAGCTGGGCGCTGCCGGGAGGATGTCCAGATTCAGAGGGGCATAGGGAAGGGAGAAGTGCCCTGCAGTCCCACCACCCAGACCTGGAAACCCTCTTTTAAGTGCTGCCCCAGCATATCCCCCTGCCCCAGCTGCCCTGGCTGTGGACATGCATCTTGATTTCCACACAGCTATCATGAAGCCTCCAGCTTTTTTGGCTGTCTGTGGGCACCAACCCCAGGCTTTATTTTTACTTACTTGATTCAAAATAGCCCTGGATCTGTTGTACTGCACTACGACAGCTCTCCGCCCTCTCCCTGCACACGCACCCCCAACCCTGTGCAGTTCTAGGTAGTGGTGGGAAGGAGTATTAGCAAAGCACCAGGTGCGTATGTGACCTGAGGTTGGGGTCCTCCAGCATCCCCCTTGAGCCATCACAAGGCCCCAGAATGGCCATCTGCCCACGCTGAGAGTCCAGCTCGGGGCTTGCTCTGTGCTGTTCCCCCTGCAGAGCCTCTTTTCATGCCCTCTTCTTTCAGGCTCCGGGCAGAGGAGCCTTCTCTGTCCCTCCTTCCCCACAACTGGGGGCTTCCCATGTGGGACAAGGCTCCTCTCTCACTGGACCGAAAAGCAGTGCTTGTTAGCGCAGGTTTGCTGTCTGTATCTCAGGGCAAAGCTTAAGCACTCCAAAAGATGTCTTCGACTTGAGCCCCTGTGAGTGAAGGGCCATGCAATTTTCCACGCAGCAGAGGCAGATGCCAGCGGGCTGAGCTCTTCCGTTCTTCACCCAGGCACCATCACAGCCACTACCCACAGGCACTCTTTTTATTGTGCTGCTATCCTCCACTCATTAGTTTTTGAAAGATCTCTGCTGAATTTCCACCATTATCAAGT
Organism: Himantopus leucocephalus; assembly: GCA_003993805.1. NCBI lineage: Eukaryota > Metazoa > Chordata > Aves > Charadriiformes > Recurvirostridae > Himantopus > Himantopus leucocephalus. The sequence continues at coordinate 18,005,682 of RSEF01000003.1, forward strand.
CGCACAGATGCTCCAACTCTACCACTTCCACCCACACCACAGCTCCACCTCTGCGCTTCCAGAGCAACTTAATTGCTTTTAACTGAAAGTTCAAGGTCCACCTCGACTCCTTTCTTTCAACACAGAACCCATTCTTGGTGCTCTAAATATTCTAAAACTTATCTACTTGCCTACAAAACCTTCCTTCCCCACCTCCACTGCTGAAAATAGGTAGAGTCAAGCGAGTTGCAATGGCTGGGGATGTTTATCCACACTGAGAGCTCCCAAACCCTTGCAGGACATGGAGGACTGTCGCAGGGCTCTCTCCCTGCACTCCTGACCTCTCCGTTGAGGTTGGATTTCATTCTTCTCCTTTATTTCTAAGCTCAGAGGAGTCCCCCACAGATGACGGGAGAGTGAGACCCACGTGGAGTACAGCCTTGCTCCATTTTCTTGATGAAAACCGCCATGGCGGTCTACAGCACTGTCATCACTGGGAGCGTCTGCCCCTCGGTCCCAGCCCCCAGCCCCCAGCAGGCTCCTCGCTTGCAGAAACTTGAGTTTCTGGCAGATGAGCGCCTTTGCAGAGATCCTTAGAAAGAGGGAGAGCTGCTGAGTGACTGTCAAATTGCTGCGCCAGCACAGGACGGATTGGATCCTGGCAGTGCGAATGTGTCCCACGTTGCTATTGGGCTGATTCAGGACCATCAATGAAAGCTTTTGCGAACTAGCGGCTTTGCGACTCCTGAGGAGGCACACAACGGGATTTCTCCTTGCTCAGTGCAATGCTGAGATTGCTCCCTTACGCCTGGCCTTGCCTGGCAATAAGAGCTGTGATTAGATGCCTCTCGGCCGTACTGATGAAAATGAACTGGTGCCTGTTGTGTCTTCATTTGTTTGCCCCATGTTGTTTCCTTCATCTCCCGAGCTCTTGAGAAAAACGCGCTCATGCAGGGAGCCATGTAGGAGGCCTGCTTGTCTTGCTCTTAATCAGGAAACACGCACCACTTCTAGCAGCTCTAGAGAGCAAAAGATTGCGATAATACCTTTCACATTATGGTCTCAGTGACAGCAAGAAAAAAAACGTTTGTTTTTTTTTTTTTTTCCCCTGACGACAGCTCAGCCTTTGACAACACTTGTTCAGCTTCTTTTTTGCTGTGATGCATTAAGCACTGGGAGGTACAGCTCTGCAAATAACCCAGCTTTCAAGACCACCTGTCGAAGACATTGTTCATCAATCCAGCCAAATGGTTTTATTTGTGGATGGATGGGAGAAGACGGTGAATTCTCCGAAGCTTCCTAGCTCCTGCTGGAAGAAACAAGTACGGGCTGGTAAAAGCCACAAAATGATGAGTTTGGTACAACACAGGCCTCTGTATCCTATCTTTCTGTGCCAAAGAGACATGGCAGGAGGTCGTAAAATCAAAACCGTGACTTCCCGAAGACTACTCAGCAGTGCTGGGCATCTTTATACCTACCGCTGTCCCGAGGATACCTGGAGAGGTCTCTCATCCACCTGGTGTCACATGCCAGGAACGCATCCCAAAGGCAGCAGGTTCCCCACAGGACTGTTTTGGGCGGCTGCCTGCATCACGGCGGAGCTGCTGGCAGCTCAGCATCCCGCAGGCAGAGCCGACGGAGAGGCCTGGGCTATCCACGCTTGCTAACAAGAGCATCAGCCTTGACTCCAGCCAGAGAGGCCTGCAGGGAGTGGCCATGATATCCTGTAGAAGAGGGAAATGAGATGGGAATTAGTCAAGAAAACCCCCAACAGTAGCAGTTAATTTAGAACTGTTACTAATTTTAATTAAGCGGTCCCGTTATCTCGATGCTTGAGTGACCACTCCAGTTCTCAAAAGCCATTTCCATACACTTGAAACACAGGGAAAGCAACTGCTCCTCTTTCTAGCATAGAAAACGGGCCATTGCGATGAGCTTGGAGAGGACGCGGAAACGTGTCTGCCTTGGCGGAGATGTGGTTCAAATCGGCAGCTTCTGCCACTGTCTCGCTCAGGCGTGGAGGGACACTCAGGCAGGGAGCTGGCAGCTGCCTGCGCAGCCTGTCCCGGGGATGCTGGATGCTCCCCACAAACAAGGCAGCCCAAGGCGCCCCTGGAAGGACAGGATGCAGGAGAGAAAGAGCTCCAGATGCCTCGCTGGTGCTAAAAAAGCAAGGGGAATGGCAGCTAGTGGCTAGATGCGTGTGGTGCTGGGGGGCAGGTCGCCCACCTTGTGGGCACCTCGGTGCCAGGGCGGTGACCCTGGGGATAGCACTGCCCAGACAAGGTTGTCCTTTGGTATTTTTGATGTGCTGGAGCCGGGCTCCGAAAATGCTGGCTCACGCTTTCCTGCTCTCCTCTGACAGCAGCCACTGGGGAGCAGCTCCCCATCGCCCTGGAGGTGACAGGGGGGAGGCTGTCACCATCCTTCCTGATGCATCCTGGCCAGCCCAGCCACCCGCCGCAGTCACCCCCGCCATGTCCTGTGTCACCCGTCATCCTGTGCATCCTCCCCTTTCCAGCCGCAGGGCACTCTAGGGCAGACACGTCTTGTGCAAACCCTGAACCAAGAGCGAGAGAGAGAGATCGAGATCTCCAACAGCCCAACGTGCCACCCGGTACCCCCTGCCGGGGACAGGGCAGGAAGACCCCAGCCAAATTTTTCCCAAAGCAGGTCTGAAAGGAGAGTTTGACAAAGAACTGGCTTGCCTGGAGAGAGCAACCAGCATACGGGTCGTGAATTCAACCCCACCTTCCTGCTTCCTGCTCCACCAGCCAGTGCTGCGCCGGCAATGCAAAGCCCCACCCTGGGCTCAGCAGCCGAAACCTCCCGATCTCTCTGTCTCTCTCGTGGTCCCCGGTACGTTCAATGGCACAATGCAGCTACACTATTTGAAAAGCCATAATATTTGTTGGTACGACTCTTTTATTACCGTCGATTTATATATATATTTGTGGATAAAAGAGGTCACCTTGGGAGACGCTTGTAGTCTACTGGGAAAATAATTATCCGATGCTGTATATTCTGTACATGCTGTATAAAAAAAGCGAAATATTTAAATCGAAACGTTCGGTGGACTTGGTGGCACATGCTGGGCGGAGGGAGGTTGGGACCAAGCGAGCCCCTTCCTTGGGCCACCCAGGCTCAGGGTTCCCGGCAGAGTCACCATCCTGTCGGGGGCTCAGCTAAAGCCCAGGGCAGGATCTGGCCACGGGGCGAGGGCGAAGCCTGCGGCTCCCTGGGTGCTTTTTCCCATGGGAAACGGGGAAGGAGGCGACTTTGCAGGTGAAAGTCGCTGCACTTGCTCTCCCTCCTGGGAGTAATGCACAGGACTGGGTCCAGCTTTGTTTGTCAAAAACCTCCCAGCGCAGCGAGCCTGGCATCACCCACCCGCTTCCTTCCTCTCCTGCCCCAGCTGGAAGCCCTTCAGCCACCACCCAGCGTGACATCTCTAAGCCTTACAGTCAAAGAGAGATGGCTCCCCGCAGGGAAGGGGATGTCCGGCAGCAGCACAGACTGGCTCTGAGCATATGGCTCCTCCGGCTCGTCTCCCTGCTCATCCCGTGTGACGGTGCCAGCCGCCTTCCCCAGTGCGTTTTCACGACAGCGACAAGCTGGGGTCTTCTAACCCCACACACACCGTTAAAAAATCTGTTTCTTCTTTTCTGTGGTATCGATCTACAACATTTGAAACCATTGGAGACAATTGTGGTAGCCTAAAAATCGTGCTGAGCTCATATATTTTTATATTTGTGGTGTTTTCCTATTAATAGAGAGTAGTGAACCAGTAACCCTATAGCTGAAAGTGAACTATTCAAAATAAATATACGACTGCAGAAAATATTTGTAAAAATAATTTATTTGAAATATTCTGCCAAAGATAGCTCTCTAAAGATCTGTAAAATGTTGTTTCTCTCTTTTTGCTCTGAATGTCATTGTGAAAGCACCTTTCTCCCCGCTATCTTTTGAAGATTTGCTTTTTTGTATCTTTAAGGGCAAAGAAATACGCCAATGATTTTTTTACCGGAGTAGTAGGGAGGCATGAGACAACTTTATAACGGTGATAAACAGGATCCAGTAACAATCACTCAGACCATCCGGTTTCTCCCGTAGTCCCTCTTGCAGACAGATGGGTTTGGAAGCCCGGAGATGGTTCTCTAAGCAGGAAGGTCTCGACTGCGGTGGCTGCTGGTGTAGCTCACCTGAAGGAAAGAAATCTCTCGACCACCCATTTGCAGGTGCGAGGCATTTGGGTGACTTCTCCCTCTTCGTTATTTATCCGCGCAATACCTTTATTAGCCCTTCGTAAGCCCTGCAGCGTGCTGGTAAGCCTCGCTCAGGGCTTTGCGGGGCTTCACCCAGACGAGGTCTGGGGCCCCTCCAAAGCCGTTTCTGACACGCACCCGCTTCCCGCTGCAGCCCCGAGCTGGTGGCAGGCGTAATCCTGCTGACGCCCGCATCGGTCCCTTTCCCCGCATGGGGGCGGGGGGGAGACCCAGCCACCGAGGGACACGAGCCCTTATCAAGAGGATTGGTCGCTGCAGGGAGGCAGTTGAACAAGTGGACGTACGGCCTTTTACTGGGAAGCAGATGCCCAGATTGGCCTGTTCAGAATTTACAAATTATTTTCTTTTTATCGGGAAAAAACAATCTTACTTCCCTTCTTCATTTCTTCCTCTTGAAAGAACTTTTCAATGCTCGGAGAAGCCTTCATTACCTTCCACAATCCCCAAGTCTGTTGCAGCTGACATACATCATCAGCCATGTCCGTTAGGCTCCACCGTATCAGAGAGATTTTTGGCTCAGGTTTTGGGGTTTTGGGGGTTGTTTTTGCTTCTGAGCAGATCCGTAGTTTCTTAAATTTCTCGGTCATAAAGATCTGGAGGAATTAATTGCTAATAGAGAAAATGAGGGGCTGTGTTCCAGTGAACGGGCTTCAGCGTGCAATTCGATTTTTGACTCATCTAAGGTCAATGCTGCGCCAGAGAGGTGCCCAGAAACAGAGATGGCAAAAGCCGTTTCCGAGCCGGGAGGTGAGCACAGGTGTGACGGGAGCACCGCCAGCCATCGGGTAAAAGCCCGCAGGTGCAGCCTGCGGCCGTGGGAATGGCATGCCGGCCAGTTTTTGTTGCACCGTGCGACGAGGGTGCCGAATGCGGGGTTGTGCAGTCTGCCGCATGGCAGGGAAACGCCAGCGAGCCGGGGAAGACAATTGCGAGAAAAGTTGGGTTTCTGATCACTGTGCATTTTGTTAATTAGTGAATTCAAATAGTTTTATTTTTACCAAAAACAGATTATCTTTATTCCAGTAAAGACAACTGTTGACTTGAGATATATATATATATATATTATTTGAATGGTTTATATCCTGTTGCTCTAATGACATGAAAATGGAACCATGTTGCAAGTTGTGTCATTCTGATGTACAAAATAAATGACTTTTCCCTGCATGCTGCCTGGGTATGTTGTGATTTGAATAAAATTAAGAGTTATATTTGAATTGCCTTATTCAAGAGGTTGTATGTTACCTACCTGGGGACTGACCTGGCGCTGTTCATCACATCACACGTATGTACTGGATGCTGTGTTATGTCAAATTCAGACGAGATGTCCGTCATCTGTGTATTTCGTGGCAGACCTTTTATCTTGTTAAACTGTGCTATGTGGACCTCTCATTGCCTGAAATATTCAGAGTTGTATAAATCAGTGTCTTCGGCTGTTTTCCTAATTTTATCACATTTCCTAACACAAAATATAGATGTTTGTAAATTCTTCATTCATTTCGTCTATTTTTACGTAGGAGGCTTTTTTTTTTAATCTGGCAAAGGAGCACAATAGGCAGCTTACCCTGAATTTTTCAAGCAAGGCTCAGTTCCATTTCTATCCCCCACCCCACTGGTAAGATGCAACAACCAATTTTCAGCAGCTACAATTGGAACGGGCGGGACACACAAGTATATTTATCGCTATTATTTTTTCTGGCTCAGATGGGCCGTTATTGCTGCAGAACGCAATGATTAACGCCGAGCCATGCACGATGCTTCTGTAGCAACAAGCCCTCCAGGGACCAGGCACTTTACAGCAGGTTTTTTCCACCCCTCTGCCATGCTGGGGGTCGAGTGGGGTTGGGAAAGGGTAGATGTCCCTGACAGAGCCAATAAAACAATCGCTGAGAGGACGGAAACCCTCTTGCCGGAACCAGCCGCGATGCCTGCTCTGCGGTACGGGTGCCATGTCCTCCGCAACACGTCCTCCGCAACACGTCCTTCTCCCCGCTCCTCCAGTTTCTCATCGTCGCTGCTGCACCACTGCGCTGTGTGAAACACTGGTCATTTTTTTTTTTTTTTTTATGTCTAGTAACCATAGAAACGCACGGTCGGGGAAGTAAATTCCTGGAGCAGGACAAGCCGCTGTCCTGGTTTATCGATTCCCTTGCCAGAGCTTTGGGATGGCTAAAAAATTTCCCATCCCATCCATGAAACACACCTCCCATATTGTTTTTTCTTCTCTGCCCTTTCATTTTGGCAAGCTTCAGATGCGAAGGCTGCTGCAGGCAAATAGGGAGATGCAGGGGGAAGGTAAAATTGCTAATTTTTGCCTTACCCACTCGGGGGCTCTCAGTGTGAGCCCAAAAGTGGCACCGCCTGGATGTCACGGGCTCACCCGGCACGGGATCCCGCTGCAGGGGCTTGTACAGCCCTGGGCGTGCAAGAGGACGTCCTCGGGTGTGCAAGGGACATACTCGGGGACGGGGATGGGGGACAGGAGCTTCTCCACAGCAGACCTGACCCGGCACAGGGGTAGTCCAGCTCCAAGCCAAGGCCGGGCTGGGACCCTCCAATTGCTGCNTGCAGAAGTGAGGTGAGTATGCAACTCCATGCTGAGAATAAAAAAAAAAAAAAAAAAAGTCAGAAACAGGCAAAGTGAAAAATCAAAATAAGCCTCAGGACTGGGGTGGGTGAGGAGAGGGGGTGAGTTGGGCTTGTCCTGCCCCCGCTGCGGGGTTGGCGCTTCCCTCTGCCCACTCCCGTGGGGGTCTCCAGGGATGGCAGCGGCGCTGGGACAGGGGTGCTGGGGAGGGCCTGGGATGGCGGGGTTCACTGGCATAAGGCACCAGGGTGGGCAGAGGTGCACCGAGTTGTGCCCGGTCTCGGCCGGGAGCCGGGGGGAGACGGCTGCTCTGGCTCTGCCTCCCTGTGCTGCGGGACCACCCCCCCCCGTCACCCACCAGCGCCGCCGAGACCGGGCACAATTCAGTGCACGGAACGGCGGCGGGTGGGGGCGGGGGGAGGCGAGGCCCCGCCCCTCTTCCCGCGTGGGGCCCCGCCCCCCGGCCGCCATTGGCTGGGGAGCGGGCGGGTTTCCCGCGCGCGCGGCGGCATGGCGGGAGAGGGGGCGGTGGGGCTGGTGCGGGAGCTGCACCGCGCCGGCGGCGGCCGCCTGCCGCCCTTCCGTGTGAGCGGGGACGGGGACACCGGGGCGGGAGGGGGGAGGACCCGGGGGGGCGGCTGGCACTGACCCTGCCCGGTGTTGCAGGCGGAAGGGCTGCGGCAGGCGCTGGAGGAGATGCGGGCGCTGTACGAGCGCAACCAGGCCGACGTGTGAGTGTCGCACCCCCTGTCCCCGTCCCCCCCACGCCATCCCACACCTCTGTAATGGGGCTCCTGCTCCTCCAGGTCCGAAGCGAAGTCGGGACGGACGGATCTGATTTTCCTCATCCGCTTTCGGCACTGCTGCCTGCTCCGAAACCAGCGCTGCATCCTGGCCTACCTGTGAGTGCGGAGTGTGGGAGGGCCGTCGGGGGTGCGGGGGGGGGGGCCGTCGGGGGCACAGCCCCCCCAAAAGGCAGGGATCCTGCTGGAGGTGCAGTAGCAGGGTGGCTGCGGGCGTCTCTCCTTGTGTTGGTTGCTGGTACTGCCAAGAGAAGGCCCTGCTTCCTCCCTGTTCTTTAAAAGTTTTAATTACGGAATAGGCCAAAAGTCGCACCTTTTTTTTAAAAAAAAAAATAACATCTTTTAAAGGAAGGTGGGTGAAATGGCCCAAGGTTTTGCTCCCTGCTTTGAGGGCAGGACTGGGGGCATCAGTGTCGCCCCCGGGGATGTTGCCAGCAAAGATGCTGGGTTTTCCCCTTGTTTCTTCCCCCAGGTATGACCGGCTGCTGCGGATCCGAGCACTAAGGTGGGAGTATGGCAGCATCCTGCCAAACACCATCCAGTTCCACATGTCAGCTGAGGAAGTGAGTCAGCCTCGTCCTAAACTCTTTCCCTCTTTCCACTTATTCCTTCTGAGAGATTGTCTGTTTAGTAGGGTCAAAATGGAGTAGACTGTCTTCCCCCGCTATAAACATGATGCTTAATGTGCCTGTCTGTAAATACCCATTTGTTTATTCATCGTCTGTGGGTACAATCCCAAATGGATACTGAGGGCTGGTGATGCTTGTCACTTTTAAGGACCAGGTGGTCTTCACTGCGTCAGACTTGCAGCCAGCAGAACTAGGTCTTCACAAGCTGCTCTCGTTTGAGAGCATCTCTAGACCAACATACAGAGCTGCTCAACGTTAGCAGCACACGTCCTACCCTGAATCCAGACTGCTCTGCCTCTGGGCCAGTTTTTCCCTTTGGAAGAGCTTGCATTCACCTTTGGCTGGCACGAACGCGCTTGGGAACAGTGGTCCAAGAGCACAAATAAACTAGATCTCGCTCATCAGGGACCTGTCTTTCAGCATTAAGCTGTTCAGCTTTGCCTGAGGCGTCGCTGTTCATGTCCGCAGGTGGAATGGTTCAACCAGTACAAAAAGTCGCTGGCTACCTACATGAGGTCAGTAGGAGGAGAGGAGGGGCTGGACCTTACGCAGGACATAAAACCTCCCAAAAGCCTGTACATCGAAGTAAGTGCAAGATCAGTGGTTGCTGTCCTTGANTTCTTTTCTTTTTTTTTTTTTTTTTTTTAGAGAATTTCACCCCCATCCCAGGTCAGAAGGCCATTGAGCAAAGCCTTTGAGAGCACCAAAGCTTCTACATTTTTACTCTTTATGCTCAGCCTGCTGATGTATTACTCCCTCTCCTACTGAGGGCTCAAAGCATGTTGAAAGATGGCATTTCTAGTCCACAGGGAACTAAAAGGTGGGGTGGGGTGAGTGATCTGAATCCCAGTGAGAAGTTTTTTCAGCATTTTGCTGAAACTTAACCAACTCCCAGATCAACTAGAAACCTTGTTCCCATGTTAAGGATCATTAACTACTTTTCTTTGTTGTCATTTTAAATGGACTCTGAGAGGTGAGACTATACAGTGTTTTACACGATTGACACAACAAAGTAAGAGCACGTGAGAAATCAAGAGTTGGCAGCTGAAGTGCTCTGTTCTGATGTTCTCTTCGAACGCACGTGTAGTTACGATTAACCTGCTCCTTAAGACAGTTTCACTGTTAACAGACTGGCATTTTCTGGTATGTGTGTGAGGAGGTTCTCCTGGAAATGCTGCTGCTCTTCCTCTAGTCCCTATGGAGGGCTGGGCCGGGCTCCTCGCTGGTGCTTCTTGCTCCAGGCAGAGGCAGGAAGAGAACATCAGGTAGAGCCCACAGACCGTGGGATCAGTCCAGTTCTGTATTTCCAGGTCTGCTCATATTGAGGCTCCAGCAGGTGGGCAGGAATGTGTCTGTACTTACGGCTGCAAAGCATCAGTGATGTCTGGCGTTTTCTGTGGGAGATCTGATGATCTGAGAGCAGCATTTCCGCTTTGCAGGTGCGGTGTTTAAGAGACTATGGAGAATTTGAGATCGACGATGGTACCACCGTGCTGTTGAAGAAGAACAGCCAGGTACCTGTGACAAGAGAGCGTGGTCCATTCTCTTCCTTCCCTTTCACTGCCGTGACATCCCCCTGCTTATCACAGCGTGTCATGGTGCCTGCACACATGGCTCCTTGCACATGCTGCAAGCTGTCTGCATGGCGTGGGGCTGTGGTTCAGCTCTGCTTGATCTGGTACCACGATGCAGCAAGCACACAGCACAACAAACAGAGCTGGTTGTGTGTAGCAACAAATCCAGTCTGCCTGGGTTTCAAGGAAAGTTTGTCTTTGTTTCTATGCAGCACTTTTTACCCCGCTGGAAATGCGAGCAGTTAATCAGACAAGGAGTCCTCGAGCACATTCTGTCATAAGCGCACAGGACAGGAGGGACAGCTCTTGCTTGGTGGCCTGCCCACAATCGGGACTGAACTCTGGGGTGTGCAGGACTTCAGACACCTCAGCATTTCTGCAGTAGGCACCCTGCCACTCCTCGTAATGGCCTTTGGTACCTGCTACAAAGATCAGCCCTGAGTTTATAAAGTATGCAAACCACATTGGCCGGCTCTTCGTGACCGAAGGGTGCATAATGGTAATGTAGCGAGCCTGGGAATCCAGCACAGGGGGTGGGGGGTGGGGGGTGTTATCCAAGTAGGTTTTGTGAATGCATTTTTGTTTGGAGCAGTTCTTTTGTTCACACTGTGCAAGTGGGAGTAAGACACTGACCGGCTGGGCTCTGGAAGCCAGGAGAGCTCCACGGTTGCAAAATAAAGAATTGCTTCAGCCTTCAATTTAGCGTTTTTCAAGAGTTAACGTGTTCGTTAAATCACTCTGATGTGGCGCTCTGGCCCAACCCATCCTGACGCTGCAGGGTGATGCTCAACTGGTTATTTAGGTGTCTCAGTGGAGCTGTTCCTCCAAGCGTCAGATGAGGCTGCACAAGCTTCTTTCTAGGATTAGACATGAAGCCTTCTCTCCCATCAGAGGCCTATAAACGTTGATTTTTAAGGCGCTGAGTTGAACAAGCGCTGCAGTCTGGGTCATGGGCCTGGCCACGGTTTCTCACAGCACGCTTGGGCTGTCCCTCTATGAAGAGTCTCCCCCAGAGCATTAGGACTATTTGGAGTCAGGGTGGAAAAGGGTGCAGAGGATTTTAAGGATTCCAGTTAGCACAAAACCAAGGCTGAAGAGCTACTCTCCCTGTCTGGTTTTCCTAACGGAGCTGCTCACTCCTGAGTAGTGGCTGGGAGATAACACTTCTGAAAACATAAGCCCTAAGTAAAGCTAGAGGTTTGCTTTGCCCCCATCTCTGACAGGAGCCAAAAAGCAAATACCTTAGGGAAGAATACAGGAACAGGATCGATGCCTGGGGCATTACTGTGTTTCTCTCCCAACCCCAGCCAAGGAACCTCCCTGAGCTAGCCCACAGCCTCTGTTGGGGCTTCCCTCATGGCCCTTGTAATCAGAGCTGCAAAGAGGAGTCATCTGTCATCCACCAGCACAGAAAAAGCATGTCTAGATCAAGGTGGCCTCCTCAGTCACAGCCTCCTGCCATCTCCTGGCACTGTCCCCAGGGCCAGGGCACCCCTCTGCCCTGGCACACTGGGAATTAAAGGCAGTGGCTGAGTTTTAGCTCCCAGCCAATTTATCCCCTTTTGTTCTTGAACCAACAACAGCTTGAGCTATTTTTAAGCCCTATTCTTTGTACTGACTTTGTCCAGCCTCTGCTTTGCTACCCTCATCCAGTCAGGCTTGTCTAGTCTCTCTTGTACAGTAGTCTCCATAGCCCCCAAAATCCTAGGAGTCCTTTCATAGCTAGTGGCTGTGAAACCCTCTGTGTCCCTCTGGTCTGCACAGAGCAAGGCAGGAGCGAAGTGACAACGCTGCATCCTCCATGCAGAGGATAACGCCCTGAGCAGATCAATAAATTTGGTATCTGCTGATGTGAATGCTTGGCTTTATAGCCTTTCAGACAACTTATTTCGGCAAAAGCAGGACTCCCTGCCAGTGTGTGAAGGCCAACAAGGAAGGCAAGATGACACAGTTCACTTACCATGTCTCTTGGTCTCCTTTGAAGAAGTGCAGTGCTCAGTAGGGGTCACCAGCACTGCCCCAAGCCTTGGAGGCTCAAATTGAAAGAAGGCTCTTCCTCAGCCCCTTTGTGCTGCTTATCACAGAGGCAACAATCTAGCAGCAGGTTGGTTTGGATCCTAGGCTCAGGCTTTAGGAAGGCCAGAGTCTCCTAGAGCCCAAGAGGAGCTGTAGGGAATAAAAGTCCAGCAACAGTTGCAGGAGGCTGCTGAAATACAGAGCAGACTAGAGATGGCAGGAGGTGCTGTAATACTGCAAACATTTTAATGCAACAACACAGCTTTCCTGCTGGGAGTGAGCCAGATGCAGGAACCTGCAAGCCCTCCTGCCCTGGCTTCCCAGCCGTAACAGCATGACCCCAGGGGCAACCCTCTGTAGAGAGGGAGCATCCACACCACCACCAAACATGCTGCGAGCATGCAGGCAGCTCCTGTGGGATCGCTGCCCTGAGACAGACCTGACTTACAACAGCGCACACTGCCACTGAGAACGGCACCAAAGCTGGTCCTTTCAGTAGGAAAATTCAGCTATCCACAGAACCAATTTCCTTAAAGGACTCTGTCTGGTTTTCTCCATTCTACCCAGGAAAATCCTGGCGACACCAGGGAGGACAAGGCTGATTTCCCAACCCAGCCATCCTTCCCCTTCCGCACCTGACAAACCCTGGCCAGGACCAGGACCAGGGCTGCCACAGCAAGTGCCGCATCACCCACTCAGAGATGCTGGCGTGATTTTTCCAATGAGCTGCTTCAGGGCTGAGGCTTGCTCCTCCAACAGCTGATTCTTCTCCTCAGTGCTCTTCTGCTTCAGCTCGGCCGCCTGCAGGGCCATTGCAAACCCCCTATTCTCCTCACGGAGGTCTTTGATCAGCAGTCTGTTCCTGGAGAGTTGGGCCTACAGCAGGGACAGGAGGCTTAAGGTTCATCATTCCCACGCAGGGGTCCCAGGCAGGCTGGGACACACAGCACTAACCCCTCTTGTGCTCACCTGTGTGTCCTTGAGCTGAGCCGCCCTCTCTGCCAGCACAGCTTCAGCACTCCTCAGATTATGCTCCAGCCCCTCTGCCTGCTCCACAGCTGCCTGCAGCAGACGCTCGTGTTCCTCCTGCAGCAGGCAATAAAGCCTAACATGGGGTTGTCCCAGCACTTACCTGGCCCCTGGCAACCCTGGACCATGCATTTCCCCAGAGCCCCACTCACAGGCCTTCACACTCCCTGATGGAGAGTGGGGGGGATCAGTGGAGGTGGTGCAGGATTCAAAGAGCAGCAGGACAAGTGTCTAGAGCAGTACAACCTTGGCTAGGCCAGCACCAAACAGATTTAAGACAAGGCACAGATTTCCCAGCAATGTTTTCTATAAAAACAAGCCAATGGCCTCCCCTCTCTCAACTATGTCCAGAAAAGCCCAGGGAGAGACATAGTTTCCTTGGATGCAGTTTTTGCATCTGCTCATTTTAATTCCTTAGGTTGTAATTTACTCCATCTTTGCCCAGGTTAGGTCAACTGAATCAGTATCCTAAAACAAAGGACAAACTCACAAACACCCAACAGCTTGTTGCCCAGTGCCCTAGAGATAAAACCACCTCTCTCTGTGCAGTCTCCATCTCCTTGTAGAGGGCTCAAACCTTCTTTCCCCAGCCTGAGCCAACATAGAGTGTCTGCCTGGATAACTCCTGCTCCTCTAGGCACAAGGTATCTGGTCTGGGGTAGGTGGATTAGAGTGGGGAGGGCTCCTGTTTGAGTGCAGGGAGATGACTGCATTCGTGAGGAATGAAAATTGCAGCTGAATTTGAAGATCAAGTGCATTTTCCACATGGGCTCTTCATATATAGCATCTTCCGCCCAAACCTCTGGTGGCTTCAGTCACAGCTGCCTTCCAGGCTGGCAGTGCTCCCTCCCCGGTACCCTTGACTGAGTTCCTGCAATTCCCTGCTTACCTGGGTCCTGACCAGCTGCCTGCATGTCTGTTCAGCCTGCCGGTGGAGGTTTTCCTGGAGCTGCTGAGCCTTGCACTGTTCCTCTCTCAAGCTGTTTTGCACCTGCTCGAACTGTTTCTTTGGCACCATGTTGTTCATCTGGGCCTTGGCCTGCTGCAACTGCCGAGCGTGCCGAGTCTGGGCCAGGCTCAGGGTTGCTTTGGCTTCTAAAAGCTGTAACACCGGAAAGCCGATAGCTGGTTACAGCTTTGTGCAAGCAATGGGACAGACCCAGGGTGTGCTGCGGGTGAGGGGAGAGGTAGGAAGCACCCTCAGCCCCAATCTCGGCTTTCACACCAGCGTGGCCACAGCAAAGCAGCAGGACCATGGAGTGGTGCTTGCTGGGCAGCATACAAAGCCAGGGATGAAGAACACTGAGAGCTGCAGGAGGAGAAACAGGGACCCCTTGCTGAGAAATGCTCCCCTTGCTGAGCAGCAAGAAGCAGGAGTTGCTGAAGGGATCCTCTGGGAGGGAGTTCTCGCACCAAGGGCCACAATGGCAGGAGGCAGAGGGGGCTGCTCACCTGGGTTTGTTCTTAAGACACATCCCAGGCAAGCTGGGCTTCAATCCCTGACTGTACTACGTCCTCTGCTTCCTGCCAGCAGCAAAGGGCAAGCCTGGTACTGGGAAGCAGGTCTGGTCCAGCTTTGCCCTAGGGCTACCTAGGGGTGGCTGGCATGGGCAAGCTGTATTCTGGAAAGCCATTCCCTGAGCCTGTCCCTAGGGTAGAAGGCAGGACAGGGATAGTAACACATCCGGAGGTTTCTCACATCAGCTCTCCTCTCTTTTAGAGGTCCTTGTTACCCTGCTCTGATCACCTCATTTCCCTCTCCTCAGACATGGCCTGCCTGGCCCCCATCATCTCTGCCCAGCCCCAACCTGATCCTGCCACTCCTCTAGCGCCTCAGTCAGCCAAGCTATGGGGAAACACAGCTCCTGGCACTCCTGCGTGAGCCACCTCTGCTCAGCCTCCGTCTCCTCTGCCCAGCTAGCCTGCACAGGACAAGGACAGAAGGGACACCACAGGGCCAGCTGTGAGCAAGGACTCATCCCAAGCTGCACCTGAACCGGCCCCTGACATATCTGAGCCAGAGGGCGAGTCCTTTGTCCCCCACAAAGAGGAAGAGGACAGTCTTTTCTGCTTGGGGAAGGTGTCCAATACAGCCCCAAGCAGGGCAATACCAATATCACAAGGACCACTCAGCAGCCTGCCACCCTGCCACCAACTGAATGACACCCACCTTCTCCTGCGATGTCTTGAGCTGCTGTTGGAGCAGCTCCATCTCCATCCAACATGCGGCATGCTGCTGGTGGTGCTCTAGCCTTACGGCTGCCTCTGCTCCTCGTAGCCACTCACTCTGGAAAAGGTTGAGAAAAAAACCAATTCATGCACAGAGGCTTGGGGTGGGAAGAGAGGCAACAGAGACTTAACCTGTCCCACGCTGTCCCCGCTGGGTTCCCACCCAGGAACACTGCTGTTGCTGCAGAGCCTTGTGGGCACTCAGGACAAGTGCCCTCGTTTCCCAGCCTGACCGAAATCCAGCAGCTGAGTTCAAGCACAGCATTCCTGGATAAGAAAACCCACACGGATGATAGCCCTGGAAGAGGTTACTAGGGAAAGCGGGGGAGGAGGCAACTGGGGTCTGACTGTACAGATGTGTAACAGAAATACTGAGATTGGTAAGAATACAGTATGAATAGAAACGTGTCCACATGCATGCGTGAAAGTACCAGATGAAAGAGCAGAGTAAGGGCTACAAGAGCAGCCTGCATCGACACTAAAGGGTACCATCCCCAAGATGTTGCTCCTAAGACACCGTCCCCAGCAGTAATGCTGAGCAAGGTGCTGTTTCTGGCCCGTGCTCTGACCAGACCACAGCACAGATAACATGTCAGCAGAAAGCCTGCATCTAACAGCAGGGCAGCAACACACCCCCCATCCTGTTCCTCTGCTAGCCTCCCAGGAAAACGGCCAACCAACACAGCTTTCCTCCAAAGGAGGAAAAGAAGACAGTGGGCAACAGGTTTGTGACTGAAGGTTAATGGAAGCTGAAGGCAGCAAAGGGCACCCTGCTGCAGCTGATGGCCCAAAAAAGTATAAAAGACATGTCCAAAAACCAGGTTGTGGTTCCCAGTCATGAGCAATCCCAGGAACAGGGTGAGGAACTAACAGCCTGCAACCCTTGTCCATGTTGCCCACAAGCAATCCTGGCCAGGCCTTGTATGCACGCATGTCCAAGGGCTCATGAGCATGTGGGTTTGAGACTGGGAGTGAGCAAAATCCCTGGGAGAAACAGTGCAAGGAGGTAAGTCAACCTCACTACAGATTTCGTAGTAACATCTTCCCTTCTGTAAGACCTTCATCGGCTTTTGCCACATGGATTTTCCCTACTTGACGAGCTACAAAATGAAGCTGGTTCTTCAAAGCAAGACTGGGTTTGAATGTTTGAAACAAACATTCTCATTCCCTCTATAAGCACATGTGGTTTTTGTCCTCCTAAATCCTTCAGCCAAGAGCCTGTCAGTTAGTGTTAATGGCTTCTTACCGATGCTGTTAACTCTGCTATTTCAGCCAGCTCCTCCACCTTCTCTCTGCCCAACTCGCTCACATGTTTCCTGTGGGGGAGAGGGACACGATCAGCTTCAGGCCAGAGAGCAGCAAACCACAGGCCCCATTTCAGGGAGCCACACATCTGGTTTTGGCCTGCAACAAGAAGCAAAGCCAGGCCAAAATGGGTATGGTGATGAATTGATGCAGGAGGGGGTCAGGTGTGTCTGCCCCAACAGGTGATTCAGCCCAGCCCAGGGCAGACAGCTGGGGACATCCAAAGTCCTGCAACACTCAAAGGCCTAAAAATCAGGGGCTGAAGAACAGTGGGAGAGCCAGCTTTGCAGACTCTTGGGACCATCTGCACCAGCAACCTGGCTCTCCTTGGATTTATGACTCAGTGGGGGACCCCAGTACCTATCTCCAGCTTCCTAAGGCAGCAGCAGGCCACTGGCCAAAAGGTTTGTATAGCAAAGAAGGCCACCCTCTCTCGCCTTGGCATACCCATCCCCACAGTCTTCCCCAAACCCAGCTCCGGATCCTGTGCTCTGGCCTGCCCAAGCCTTTGGCTGGCCAAGCCTGTCCCAACACTGGCTGCTTTTGCGTGGAGAGAAGGGTGTGAGAGTGCTGGCTCACCCAGAAATGAGAAAACAAAAGGCAGGTTCAGCCAGCAGAAATCTGGTTAATGTACCTGAGGGGCTGTTCCTTTTACAATCATTAGCTACCCACTCATCTGCCCACCTCCCACAGCTGGCTCCTCTCTTACTCATCATGCTCGCTGCCCTTCTCCTTTGCTAGCCTCAGCTCTTGCTGGAGTCTCCCAAGTTGACTTTTCAGCAAGATGTTCTCCTCCAGCAGCCGGCACGGCTCTCCCCTGCAGGGAGAGACAGCAGAGTGAGAAAACCATGCAAAAGCCCAGTTTGCTCTTGGCATTCTACGCTGGCTCCCTGCTCGATTCCCACTTGGTTTGCAAGGACAGCAAGAACTAAAGAAATCTGAGAAACAACCATCCAATAACTCATGCAAATCGTGTGGGGACAACCAAGAGACATTGGTAGAGAAGGAGCAGGTCTTCAAGGGAAGGGAAATAAAGGGGAATAAGGACAAATAGCATCAGACCCTGAACTTGTGTGGCTTCCAGCTGGCTGAAATTATTTTGCAGGCCTGCCAAGGAGTGGAAACAAAGTGATTTGGCTCATCAAGACACACCGAGATTCATTACAGGATAACCAGGTGGTAAGCCCAATGCCTCACTTGCAATAGAGCCATGTTTGGAGAAGTCAGCTTGCTTGTCAGGCCCTTCTGATTTTACAGTGCTGGAAACAACAGCTATGACCCCAAATCCAAGGTAGCCTCTCTGCCTCATTATCCTTCCACTCCTACTGGTACTCCCAGTCTCCCATGAGGCCATGAATACTGGCACTTGCGGGAAGGAAGCTCAGTCCTGTGTTAAACAGACAGTCTGATCCAATAGCTACTGCTAAACCCCGGGTCCACACAGGACCTAAATTCCTCAGGGAGAACGGACTGTCCATCCTGGCAGGGAGGACAGCATTGCAGTTTGTGGCATTGCATGTGAGAGGCAGAGGGGCCGAGTGTGGAAGTGCTTCCTCTTTTCTAGCCGAGTGTGGAAGTTCTTCCTCTCTTCTCCAAGTGAGAGGACACGGGCTGTGTGGTGTTTGCTCCCCCTGCTTGGCAGGACACTTGTCCTGGTTTGAGTGACACAGGATTAATTTCTCTTCTAATGCTAGGAAAAACTGTACTTTTAGAAGACTCTAGTGTCTGAATTTGTGAAAAATATTTACTTTATAGCCAGCTGTGGTATTTGGGTTTAAAGTCTCAGTGTTTTTGAGTTAGCCAGGTGTAGGGACGAGGAGGAGCGAGACCTGGGCACTTGACCCAAGCTGGCCAACAGGATTATTTCATACCATGAATGTCACATTTAATATAAATTAGAAAGTTTGCTGGTGAGTTTTCTCTCTTCTATGATGGCTGTGACACTGAGAACTCCTTGCCCCAGTGCTGGAGCCCTGAGCCCTTCCCTTCCTTCCGAAGCAGTAGCGCTCGTAGTGTCCCACATTTGCTGTCCCCTGCTGGGCATGCACAGCTTCTACTGAGAGAATGAGCTGAGTATAATCCTTGTATATTTTATATTGGTATTGGGATCAATATTGGTTCTTTAGTATTATTAATGTTAATTATTTAGTCTTATTCTATTAAATCTGTTTATATTTCAGCCCTCAGGTTTCCTTGTTTTTCCTGATTCCCCATCCTGGGTGGGGAAGGGTCATTGGGTGATAGAATAAATGTCTAAACGACGACAAATTGTTGTGGCTTCTTCAGACCATAACAACACACCTCACAGGAGCTGCTTTGAGTCAGTTTTACATCAGGATTCATGTGCCATGCTTCTTGTGGCATGTCCAACACCCATGTACAGCTGTACAAGGCAGAGGAGACGAGTGCGTAGCCAGTCAGAGCCGTGTGAGCACACCCCAGCTCTCTGACTACACTCCCACAGTTATTAAGACATGCAGGGGACTGCAAGACAGAACATAGCTGCTGTTACAGTGTCGAGAGAGAACATAGCTGCTGTTAGAGTGCCTTGGACCATCATGTTGTTAAGCAGCCTTGTGTTTCACAAGGCATCTGCTTTCTTTGCAGCAGCAGCACTGTGTTAGTTCTGCAAACTGCCTTTGCGCTCAAACCTGCCACTCTCTTAAGCTCTGGGTTCATTTCCCAGCCAGTGCACAACATCTTGGAGCTGCATCAGCTCCAGTTTCACCCTGTTTCTTTCCCTCTCCAGCTCCATTTTGACAGCCTGAATCTCACGTTTCTTCCTATGCTGCTGTGCCACTCTGTCTCCCAGGGCCTTTTTTCCCTCTTCTTGCCCTCCAGATGAAGTCTATGTCCTGACACGCTGCTGCGTCTGCTGTGTGAAGGCAAACCATTTATTCATCTTTGCTCTCTCTGCCTCCTTCCCAAGCACATCCCCTTATCTATCAAGATTTGATTTCTCCTTGACAAATGCTTTCAGCTTTGGCTCCAGCTTCTAGATTGAGCAGGCCATTCGCTGCAACAGACCTCTGCACCAGTCCATCTATCACACAGTTTTTCATTTCTCCTCTGTTCCTTCAGTGCTGAGGTTGCAACAGGAGATTTTGGTTCACCTGCTCATCTGAGTCTTGGGGACCTGGCTCCTTTCCCCCTAGAGGGCAGCTCTCCAGATACCTTGTCCCTTCCAACACCACAGCCCTCAGCCCCATGATCCCTGCATTATTCCCATTTCATCCTGGTGCTTTTTTTCTCTTTTTCTTCTCAACAGCCAGCATCTCACACATCTTGACTTGTTCCTCCTTAACCTTCTCTCCCAGCTTTAGCTGCCTCTTCTTCCACAGAGGGACCACATCCTTTTCCTTCCACTTCCACTGCTGCCTTTCCTGGACATGCTGCTCTTGAAGGTCTCCCCTTGGAGCCTTTATCATTGGGAAATTACCTCCTCTCCCACCAATATTGCTGCAACAAAGCCTTACAGCTGTCCTCACGCTGGCATTCACACTATGACAA
This sequence comes from Himantopus leucocephalus, assembly GCA_003993805.1. Classification (NCBI taxonomy): domain Eukaryota; kingdom Metazoa; phylum Chordata; class Aves; order Charadriiformes; family Recurvirostridae; genus Himantopus; species Himantopus leucocephalus. Next base: position 18,025,626 of record RSEF01000003.1, read on the forward strand.
CTCTTGATTGTGCTCAGCCTCTGCATCTTTCCTAAGGATAAAAACCATTTTGCTGACATGGATTTGATAACACAGCTTGAAAAGCTGAGCCAGCCTCAGAATGTACTTTTGCTGGAGAGGCAATGCAAAGTTTTCTTTAGGTTGCAAACTCTAAGCAATTACTTAAACGTTACAGAAAGTTCCCACACCATTTTGTACTTCTCAAAGACTCATCCATCAGATGTTTTCCAACAAGCCTAAAAGCTCCCCGCTACAGCCAGTCCCTCTACCATTCACCAGAGATGGTGGCAACACAGCTGTTATTTGGGTTTGTTCCCCTGGTCTGCCAGAGTCAAGTCACCTCCTTTCTCCCACACCTACCTATCTCAGCTCCTCAGCCGTAAAACGGGGATAATGACCTAGCAAAACTCTCCACTTGCGTATGGCTGAAGGGTACTCTGCTCCTGACAAGAGGCAGTGAAGGGAGGCACAGCAGGGAAGAGGCAGGAGGAAAGTATGGAGGCAGTGGCGGGGTGTGCTGGGAAGCAGGAGGGGGCAGGCACGGACAGGCAACAGTTTCCTCTCCAATTCCTCTTCCGTTTCCTCTGCAAGGCCATTCTGGCCCCTGGGGAGGGTGCAGAACTAGCACCACAGGCACAGGAAGGGAAGACGAACAGCCATTTAGTGACAACCTTACTCTCCCACAAGCCAGTCTGTTTTGGCTATATAGAGAAATTTAGGCTGGTTTTGCTGCTTTTAAGACAGCAGGTTGTGATGATCTAGCTAGTAGAGGCAAGTTCGCTGAAGGACCAAGAAAGAGAGAGGTAATAAGAAAACAATAAGCTCTCTTATTTCCCTCACTGTTTTGTGATACGATCTCTACTGGGCACTGCCTCTGACACAAGCTTGTAGAACATGCAGGGAAAACGTCACGTCTTGAAACAAAACCATTCATGTAAGGGGAGTTTAGACACCTCACTTTGAACAGCTGCAGCCCTGCAATACTGCCCAGATTTTCTTCCAAATTAAAGCAGCTCTCCAGCCCCATGAGAAATCAGCCCAACCTACTCTGGTATGAGCAGGGGATGCACCCTTAGTTTCCCGCTTAGCCCCAGAAAGAGAACAGTGCCAGACCTCAGGTTGTCTCTGTCCCTGCGCTGCATCCTCAGCTCTTCTCTCTCCTGGTCCAGCTGCTGCCCTGGGTGGTACATGTCTTTGGTGTGCTGTTGTCCCACCCTGGCCTGCTCCGTCTCAAACTTCTCCTCCAGCTCCACACTCCACACACATTTTTGCTCTTTCAGACTATCAATGACAGCCCAGTACTTTGCAACTGTTTCTTCCAGCTCTCTTTTCTGGTCTTCCATCTTGTACATCTCAGCCTTGAACTTTTCCTCATTGTCCTTCCTCTCTCTCTCAAAGTTTCTCCTCATTAACTCGATTTCCTCCTCATAATAGTTTATCTGGTGGGAGGAGACAGGATTTGGATATTAGCATCATGCTCCCAAGAACTCCCCTCTCCTCCAACAGCTCTGACTCAGATTGATCTATTGGTCCCTCTCAACAGAGGACACTCTTCAGGCAATTCTGGTCCCTACTGACGTTAGGGCAATAATCAGTCTCATGCAGCAGCCTCTAACAAGAAGGAGGTATCGGTGGTCCCAGCTCTTCCCAGCAAGCAGCACAGTTCTCCCCTTTCTCCTTGTTTGCAAGGGACCTCAGAGAGGAGAAGGGAGAGGTCAGGGCATTATCCGCTGCTGCTCCTCATATCCTTCCTCCACCCTTGTCCTGGTTTCAGCTGCAATAGAGTTAATTCTCTTCCTAGTAGCTGCTGTGTTTTGGATTTAGTATGAGAATAATGTTCATAACACATATTGGTTTAATTGTTGCTAAGTAATGCTTATATTAAGTCAAGAACTTTTTCAGCTTCCCATAGAAACCGAGAGGGAGCACAGACAGGACAAGCTGGCTGAAGGGATATTCCATACCATAGATGTCATGCTCAATATATAAATGGGGGTTGGCCAGGGGACAGGAATCCGCGATCGTTGCTAGGGATGGGCTGGGCAACCGATCATCAGGTGCTGAGCAATTGTATTGCATCACTATTTTGTACCCTGCTGGGGGAAGAGAGAGTGAATGGCTGCGTGGTCCTAGTTGCCAGCTGGGATTAAACCACCACAACCCCTCAGAGTGGTCCCTTGTGCAAGATGTGGTGGTGACTAGCTGCTGCTCCCCACAGCTCCCCTGTAAACGCTAAAAACTCCAGGATTTGATGAGCACAATGGCAGGACTGTGAAGCAAGCAGAAGATCTGCAAGCAGCTTTGTGCTCCTTGAGCTGTTCACCACCTGTGTGACAGTTTAGGATTTACTCTTGCAGTGCTGCAGTGGAAACCCAGCAAGCATCCCCAACCTCTCAGTTCAGCAGCAAAAGGAGGAGTGAAGGTGGAAACTGAGGCATCTCACATGAGCACTCGCTGCTGTCTAAAGGGAGGGTCGGGCTCACACTGTCACCTTAGGGCAAGCAGGTTAAAAGTGTCCTGCAAGCCCAGGGAGACAGGGCTCTGATACACCTCCCATGCCCTCAGGAGACACCTGGCTGTTTCTCCTCTTGGTCCTGTCACTGGTTTTACTGCAACAGCAATACTGAGTAGAGTTCATCTCTAGTTCCCCATAAGATGCAAGACCCACACAAACATTTTGCAAGGTGACAGAGATTTCCACAAAGCCTTTGCCAGCCAGGGAGGGCTCCAAACCCTCCTACCAGCTAAGATGGGCTGGGGAAGCACATGCAATAACCCCAGCGGAGAGACAAGGTACCTGAACTCTCCAGCAACCCTCCTGGAGCAGATGCCCCATCAGCCATGCCGTAGCAGGGTGCTTACCAAGCAGTTGTGCCAAGAGGTCAGGACATCTCCCCCCACCCCCCTCACCTTGGTTTCCAGCTGCACCTTCAGATCCCGTAGCTGCTCTTGGAGCTGCTCCATCAAGAGAGATGTCTCTGTGCGTGCAGAAGCGGGAACCAGAGGGCTGGGAGAGCAGCACACTGGCAGAGAAGAGCCCTGTGAGGACAGGCCTACAAGACATAGAATCACAGAATCATAGAATCATCTAGATTGGAAGGGACCTTGAAGATCATTGAGTTCAACCATTAGCCTAACACTGCCAAAACCACCACTAAACCATGTCCCTCAGCATCACATCTACCCGTCTTTTAAGTATCTCCAGGGATGGTGACTCAACCACTTCCCTGGGCAGCCTGTTCAAATGTTTGATAACCCTTTCGGTGAAGACATTTTTCCTAATACCCTAAACCTCCCCTGGCGCAACTTAAGGCCCTTTCCTCTTGTCCTATCACTTGTTACTTGGGAGAAGAGAGCAACTCCCCCCTCACTACAACCTCCTTTCAGGTCGCTGTAGAGAGCAAACAGGATGGGCCTGGCTGTCCTGATCAGGATTGCTGCAGCTTCATCAAGTCAAGACCATACAACCCCAAAAGATGGAGATCCTCCATCTATCTGGCAACCAGTCCCAGGGCCGCATCACCCCTCTGGGCTAGAAGTTTTTTCCTAATGCTCAACCTGAATCTCCCAACTCACAGTTTGGAGCTACTTCCTCTTTATTATATTGTGTTTCCTCAACAGCCTCAACAGTGAAAATCTACCTGTTCACTCCCAGCTGCCTAGTCCACAGGTCACCATCACCATCTTCGAGTTGGAAGAGCCTCCTTCCTTCCATCTGCCTCCTCCTCATCACCCATTACCCACTTCATCCCTCCCATGGCTGCCCAATGCCAGAACTGGCAGCAGCAGCTGAGGCACAACAAGCTGCCCCACACTCCCATGGAAACTCCAATCCAGAGGGAACCTTGTTCTTGCTGAGAAGATGGACAGGCACCTCCTTTGTTTTACCTCCTGCTGGCAGCCCTCTCACAGCCCCACTCTTCTGTAGCTGGAGACGCAGCCTTTCCAGCTCCCTCCACAGCATTCCATTCTGGTCCCACAGCACCTGAAGCAGAGACTGGTCACGATGCGGCTACGAAGCTCGCGAGGGCTGCAGGGAGCCAAGCTGCTGAGGCCCACCACACCGCTCTCAGAAGCCATGTGCACTCAGGGCCTCTTGCAGCATGAAGAGCAGAGCCCTCTCGCCAGCACAATCAGAGAATAAGGCAGGGGGATTTTCTTCCATCCAAAACAGGCAGAGATAAGAGATTTTGGAAGAGCCAGAGAAGAAATACAAGCCTAGATTACGGAGACTGCTATGACAAGAACCACCATTAAACACTGTAAAGCATGAAGAGCCACAAGCAACTGACCCTGCATGCAAAAGCACACAATACCAGGGGCTTTTGCAGATACCTCGGAGGGTTGGACCTCCTCAGATCCCCCCTGACCTAAACAAAACCACCAACACACAAGAAACACTGTGATCTAAGTACGAGTCCTCACACAGTCCAGAGGTTTGCGTTTACATCCCCAAGACACTCCTGTGGGCATCTGGGCTAGCCAACAAGCACTACCGTACGCAGACAAAGCAATAGCAGGATTTATGGTGAAACAAGTCTGGAAGGGAACATTTCTAGGTTGCATAAGGAATAAAGTGAGTTGAGAAGGTGCTGATCCCATGGGAAGCAGAGCACAAGGCAGGACCTGCTGCCTGCTTAGCACAGAGACACCCTCAGATGCCAGCACAGGAGTTTATCCCCAACTGCAGCAAGGAATCCCACGGCTGAACACCACACTATGAGCCATCACAGCAGTGCAATGAGCCACTTCCATGAGGGTGTCTGAAGCCAGGCAACTGCTTCTTTCACTTCACACTCTCCATCCCGCACTGGAAGCAACAGCGTACAAGGCATCCTGGCTCCCTCTGGACAGTCCACTTTGAGCAGACATCAAATTATATCCCATATGATGCCACCCAGGAAACTGATGGGCTGCAAGAGCCTATGGACTAGGATACTTCCAAAGATCCCAATCAATAAATATTGAGCAGATCTAGACAAATGCAAATCCAGTTTGTTAAATCTCCATTCTAAACAGGAGAGCAGAGGAGGAGGGGCACTGACAGCATTCAACAACGGTAAAGGATAAACCCGAGTGGGTGCCTTCACAGGGGCAGATGAAGCCTGAAGGGTGAACCTCTCCATCCATCACCTTTCCCATGGACAATTCTGGGGCTGCTCAATGGGAGGAAAAATTGCAGCACCGAGCATCTTCAACCCTCTGGTGCCACCTGGAGCAATGCTGTGCTGCACAGTGCTCCAGCATGTTTGCCTTTAATTACAGCTTCAAGAGGGGCTTTCTGCTGCATCCGTGAAAAGGCTTTGCTGAAAATGCAGATTTTAGCCCGTGCTGGGGGGGATTTAATGTCTCTACTCAATGTTATTCCCCATTCACTTGGAAACAAATGGGCAATGCAAGAAGCACAGGACTCAGAAGCCAAGGCACAGAGCACCCAGCAACTCACAACATGCAAGATACACGTCACGTCACTTAAAAACAAGAGGAGAGAAACAGAGGCTGTGCTCATGTGCCCGAGAGCCCAAAGCTCTGGGCAGGAGCACAGCACCCTGCAGGAGGTACAACACACACCCCACCAATGCCTGGACCACACACACACCAGGTACCTGGACAGGCTCACCTTGACTCTCTAGTTCAGTAGCAACAAGTTTTGTAGGGGTTGTAAAAGTGGGGTAAGAAGGGGGAAGGGAAAAACAAGAAGATAAAAGAATTTAGCTGATCACATGCTTTCCAAAGAAGGCGAACAGCTTTCTCCTTGTGTTCAAGACGAAATGCAACACAGCCCAGTGTGGTCTGTCCTTATACAGAGCTACATGGTTCCCAAACAAAATGGCCCGTGGCTACAGGGTGGCAGGAAGGGAGGAATTTACGACCCGCCCCTACTCCCTCCCTGCCAGTACCCCAGCAAGGGATCAGCCCATGGAGGGCTGCAGGAGCAAGGAGACAGGCTGCTTTACTGGGGGGCACAGCTGTGCCCTGCCTCCTGCCGAAGGACTCTGAGCAAGGCATCTGCACTCTGATCAGGGCTGCCTCCTTCCTCTCTCCCAGGACAAAGTGCCCAACAGATGTGCCAATGAGAGCTGCATTTTCATGACAGCATTGCTGGAGAGCTGCCCACCCATACCTGGCACTGCCGCTCATACTCCAGGACAATCTCTGCAAAGCGCTCACTCTGGTTCAGGAGCTCTGGGCTGTGGGGCTCCACCTGGCCCAGCTGCACAAGCACAAGGAAACAATTCTCATTGAAGGAATGACCACTTCTCCAAATGGAGAGGCAAAAGCTCTACTAAATCACCAGAGCCATGGTGCTACACCCATGGATTCAATGGCAGAGTTCCTATTGACACCTGTGGGATGGGTCAGATGCAGAAAGAGGAGGAAAAACATTTTTTTTCATGTGTGAGAGACACCAAACCACAGGCAGGTGAGCTTTCCCATGCTGGCTAACAAGACCACAGACTCATTTCCTTCCCCAGATCCATTTTACCAGGTGCCTCACTGAAGTGGAAGACGCTAAAACTAACCCTTTACTTCAACACTTGAAAAAGAAAGCTTCTCTTTTCTATAAACCAAACTCTAAAGTTCGTACTTGAAGACTGCTGATTTGTAGAATTTTCTACAATCGCAAACTTTCCTTATCATTTTTTTTTCAAACTTTGAAAGGCCTAAATTAAAAGCCAATATTTTTTCTTTCCAGGTTGTCATTAATGGGCAGAAGAGTTCAAATAGGGGGAGACCATAACAGACCCAAAATACGTCAGCTTTCATAGAAAAGGGTCCATCTTGTGATGAGTTCCTAAAAAGTTCCTACTTAACCACAACAGAGAAAGAAAGGCTACCTTGTCCTTCACAATGCAGTTGAGTTCTTTCTGTAGCTCCAATACCAGCTTCTCAGAGGCCGACAGTTTCTCAGCCATCTCCGTGACCTTGTTTTGCAGCTGTGTGTTCTCCTGCAGACAAAAGGGAGAAGATTCTCTTGATGTTGTGGGTCCTTACATTGCCAGATGGGTTCATCGGCCACAGGCTTTCAGCAGGAAGCTGTAAAACAACTGGCGCATCAGCATGCTGAATGCAGCACAGCTCTCATGAGACCCTGCTTTGGACAGCACGCTGCTGATACACACCAAGCGGGCTGGGTCTGGCTTCTCTCTCCAAAGGGCAGACAAAGGAGTGGGTTTTGCAGAAGACAGCCCCACAGGTTCATCTCCACCTCTGCTTCACAAAACTATGGTTTCCCTCACAGCCAACAAAGGCAACAAGTCCTGAGCTATCTCTGTCTGTACTACACTGAACAGCATGGAAAAATCCCAGGCATGCGGACACCGTAGTCCCTGCTTTTGGCATGGTCCCTGACACAATTTTAGCCTCAGCCACCAGGTGTTCAGGTGTTACCAAGGGCCAAATCATTCCCAACAAACAACATGGGATTTAAATAACGTCATGGCAAGGGAACAAGCTCTGTATTTAATTCAATAGTATGGATGTGGCTGATGATTTTTTCTGCATAAAACTCCTGTCCATTCCTGCAAGAGCAACACAAACCATCCATTTTTGTCACCACCCCTGCTTTGCCTCCTCTGAAGAAGTGAAGGTGTTTCACCCAGGGCAGCTTTACTTACCTTCACTGTGTGGTTCAGTCTCCCTTGCAAGCTGGCCTCTTTGCCCTGGAGGAAACGGGTATCACCCTCCAGCTTTGCTTGGTGATTGATTGCCTGCTGCAAAAGCAGCTCTTTTGCCTTGATTTCTGCCTGAACATCCCTGGGGAAAAAAAAAGGAACATCCTTGGGGCACCTGGAGTGTGCTCTCAGATGGTCACAAGGTCCAGACACCCCCTCTCACCACGCACAAAGCAGGAGATGAGGGCTTGGCTGGAGGGATACTGGGACAGTAGTGAGGGGGGTTCTTCAGGGACTTCTCTGCCACTGACACAATGGCAAAACAAGTGGGAGATTCATGAAGGGAGACGGGGACGGGAGGGAGAGTCTGTGGGCACCCACAGGAAAACCATTTTCCCTGCCCCATCAAAAGGACCTCTCCTACTTGAGCTTGCTCTGGGTGTGCTCGAGAGCGACGTACTGCTCATCCAATTCCCTGTCAAGCTGCAGGCAGCATCTCTGCACTTTCTCCAAGTCCAGCCTTGCCTTGTCCCTCTCCCTGGCGATCTGCCTCACCTGGATCCTGCAGGCACAGCGAGCAGTGCATTAAGAGACATCTCACGCACCCCACAGAGGGGCCCTCCTCACAGAGAGCAGCACCCTTACCTGAGGCACTGCAGTTTGTATCCATAGGAGGTGACGGCTGCATGCTGAAGCCCACTCCTGGGGACCATGAGCATGTTGTCCAAAGCTGCAGGCAGCTCTGCCAGCCTCACCTGCTCCTCCGTGCTGCTACTCAGCCTCTGCAAGGACGGCACAGACTGAAATCACTTTCCCCCTCTTCTAACAGCACCAACAGGACTTCTGTTGTTACACCATACAGTCTTTCAGAGATCCGCCCCCATCTAATGGATAACCTTAGATCACATCCATCCCAGATTTTCCCCAGCCCTGGGGTGGCCACACCCTGCCACCCCATCACAAACCTGACTGCAAGCGCTTCTTCCACCCCGGATGGCTGCTCACTGAAAGGCCTTGCTGCTCTTTTCACTCACCACCACCAGACAAAGCAGCACCAGAGACCTTGAGAATCACCTCTAAGTTCTTCCAGGGCTCAGATGGCAATGACAAGTTCAGACTTGGCAAATCTAGTGGCGTTGCCAATGCTGGAGAAGAGATGTGGGCCCAAGCAGCTTGGAGAGAAGGACGGACTGCTTCCCTGCGCACTCTCCTCTGGCGCTGAGGAAAAAAGCAACGGAGGTGAGTCAGTGGGGCAAAATTGGCAGAGAAAAACTGACAGCTTACAATACCGAAAGGAAACTCCAGGGACCCCATCAATATTGGAGAACGTTCTAAAAAACAACCCCAAGCTGCCAGGAGGGAGATGTCCTGAGCTGCCTTTAAGGCAGCCACAAGGAGAAGGATGACAGGTGCATACCGTGCACTGTGGTCTCCTTACTAACTCACAAAAAGTCAGTATTCACAGAAAGACCAACATGGAAATGTACATAGCATCAGAGGGTCACATGAAAGCTGTCACATGGGGACTGCTAGACAACATTTTGTTTGATCTAGAAGCTAAAATTGGGTTGAGGTCAGCTTCAAAGGCCAATGAGATTCAGCCAAGGTGAACCAAAAAGCAGAACCCAGAAAGCTGATACAGAACTGGTAACATCTCCAAGAGCACCAGTTTCTTACCAGGTTTGGAGGAAGCCTATTCTCAGAGAATGGTTACGTCAAAGTCTTAAGCCAAAAGAACCTGAAACAATTCTTTTTTCGTTTTTTTCCTGGAGCTGTTTTCCTCGGGATTCTGGATGGAGCCATGCTGGCTGTCAGGGTAATCAGCTATTCACTTCTACCTTAGTGCATTAAAGCGCAGTTACTTCAAAAGCTTTTGCAAATGCTTTGCCAGTCCTTGGAATTAAAAGCAGTAAGGAGAAGAAAGTATTTTACATCAAACAAAGAAAATGTGGATGAAGCTTGCTCCGTGCACTAAAAAGTGGACAACCTGAGTCACAAGAGGTGCAGAGACGTCAGCGCTTTGGAAGTCAATGAATTGGGGTGATCTTTCCTCTCTGCTAGGGTATGCATCCCTCTCCCTCCCGTAAAAAGATGAGGCTCGACAGCCCTCTGTTGTTCCGTATTACCATCCCACTCCACCTGCACAGGGTTTGCTCCTACTTGGGCAGCTCCCAAGGGAGCCTTTTGGTCACCATGCAGTGGGTGGAGTCCAGACCATACCCAAAAACTGACTGTCAAGTGGAAAACTCTCCCCAAGTCACCACCCTCACATGACCAACTAATGTCTATTAAATCACCCCCTTATGAAACGAAACATCTTGGGCTGAATTGTTCTCAGTAGAACCCATTCTTTAGCCTGCTCTTTTGTGGGGAAATGGACAGAGAAACCTTTCTCTGCTGGATTTGCAGCTGGATTCCCTGCAGGACGTTGTAGACACATCAAACACAAATGAACCATCCTGTGTCAAGAACTGGCAATGACTTATGGTTCCTTATCCAAAGTGAATGGAAATCACCTCCAAGGAGCTGCAGATCAAAGCCAGGACCCTTTTTACAAAGAAATCTTTCTGCCTTTCAGCTCACCTCACTACTGACAGTCTTGACTGCTTGAGAGATGTTGACGTACCTTGGAAAAAGGTGGTCATGTGGCTGAACAAGCCAAACTGCAGCTCCTCAAAGCTCACCCTTCCATCTCCATCCTTCTCCAGTTTAATGAATAAATCTAAAAAAAGTTCCTAAAAAATTAGTACAAGACAAGAGAAACTCGCCAGCTGCAGGAACACAGCTTGAAGCATCCAAACAGCTTCTTAAAATAAATCCCACTGTTTTTTACAGTGCAAATGGAACACAATTAAAAAACTCTTTTGGAAAATTAATGCTGCTCTATTTCCATGCACACAGAAAGACACAAACTTCTCTCCACAAAGTCTGTGAGGCCCAGTAGTGGATGCAGACAGGTACAAAACCCACTTGATTCCTGCTTCAGTTTTGGGAGAGAAGGGGGATTAAGGCCCCATGCCTACTCAGCAACCCTGAAGGCATATAGCCGCCTTGTATTCATTTTGGAAATTATTCGCAGAGACACACAGCAAAAGGACAAAATACAATGGGAACAAGCTGCAACAAGGGAAACCTCGACTGGCCATATATTCTTCCTCCTGAGTGCGCTGCAGCCCGCAGACAGGCCCAGAGAAGCTGGGGGGTCTCTATCCTGGGAAATACTCAAACCTAGACTGGACAAGGCCTGAGCAACTTGGTCTAGCTTGAAAGTCAGCCCTGCTGTAAGGAGGACCAGCCCAGACGCCTCCAGAGTTCCCCTCCCACCTAACCCTGCCTTAGTCAGACACTACAGACCAGCTCCTCTCCAAGGGAAGCCATCTGTGTCCCCAAGGAAACGCAGCCGTGCTGGGGTACGCCAGCTCGGCACCAGTGCCTGTGGTCTAGGGGAGGCAAAGCTTACTTTTGACAGTCATTTCCTCTGACTCTACAGATTCACTGCCCAGAACCCACCGCTCATCCCTCTCTCAGCAAAGCGGCTCCCGGCCTTTTCCTGCTCACCTCCTTCCTCAGCTCCTTCAGCCAAACGCTGGCGGAGGAAAGCCTCACCTCCTTGCACCTACCTCCTCTGGGAGCCTCAGCCATGTCCAAGGAAGGGCCGGGCACCCGCCGGGAGCTGCAGGTTAGTTCTGGCTTTCAGATGAAAACACAGCCATCCTAAAAACAGCCTCCCCACAACTATTTGTGACACAATACTGTGAGGACCAAGCTCCCTCTATCTGTATTTATCCCTGTAAGGACAATGCAAGAGCACAGCCAATGTCGCTGACACAACAAGGATGATGGGGATCAAGGAGCATGGCTCCCCTGTCACAAACACAATCCAGGCATGTTAGTACCGTGCCATCTTCCTATATTCCCCTGCAAATCCCAGAGGATCTGTACCACGTCCTCTCCTGATGGCTTGCCAATACATTGGAGGAGGGAGGCCATCATACCTTGTCCCTCCAGCGTCACATTCAAAAGAGCTTTATCACTTTCAGCCTCTTTGTTTGCCTTCAGGCCCTGCTGCAAGAAAAATGAGAAAAGGGAACCAGCTGCTGTCTGCCCCAGGGCAGGGGTCACACACCCCAAACCTGCCGGCTCCGCTCAAACATGCAGCTCCTGACACATCTGCTCACAACCAGAACGGGAACAACCCATGTGAAGCACCCAGCTGACTCACTCAGGCACCCTCAGACACGCTGGGACTGGAAACATTTGTGGTTTTGTAACAACTTCATTTCACCCTGTCAGACATTTTAGCTCAGGACTCAGAAGAGTGCCCTACCAAGAAGGAAAGAACCTTTTCCCACAAAAATTTAAGGGTTTGTTCAGAGATCAGGCGCGTATCCAGAATACCCATTGTGGGAGGACAGTTAAATCTGCCTTCTATTCAAGGATGAAAAAAAACACTGGAGGAGTAGAAAAAGGGGAAAAGATGCAAATCCTGCTGAAATCCCAGATGGGAATGGAGGTGCAGCATGCCCACATCCAAACCCTCTGCCCAAAAAGCAAACCCAGAGATCCAGCTCTGTGAAAACTGGATCCCAGCTGCTTGCATGACACGGACAGTGAAATGAAGAGGGCGTCGGCTGACGAACGGCAGAGCAAAGCATGGGTCCTTCTCCTCTGGTCTCTGTTGAGAACCTCAGAATCTCCTTCATCTGCCTGGTTTGTGCAAATCAACCCTCGTTTGACAGTCCTGGGCTTGTGGCAGAGGTGATACGGTCTGACAGCCAGCCCACCCTAACCCTGCAAATAGCCTGGGGTGTTCCTGGGTCTGGATACTCGGCTTTTACATGGGCAACACAGACTGTACATATAGACTTAAGTTTTTCCAAGGGGGACACATCACTATGCAACCAGACATCAGGCTCCACCCACCTCATCTTCAAGCAACACATTAAGCAGGGAAACGAACACCCGTTCCCTATGCGAGACCTCCACCTCCCGTTTCAAGGTGTTTTAAGAAGGATGTACAGCCTCCCACAGGGCGAACAGGCCACGCTAGGCAGCGGTGACAGTAGCCAGCCCACAGCACACTCTGCAGAGACGAAGCTATCTGCAGGCCACGCTTCGCCTGGAGGGGCGGCTTGGAAGCAACCCCCACACCTGCGCAGGCCCCTGGGCGCCGGAAGGACTCGCACCCTGCCGGTACCGGCGCCCAAGAGCCTGCGGTGTCCAAAGCCCGGGCCGCACCGTCCCAGCCTCCCCCCGCCCTCACTCACCGCGCCGCCGCGCATGCGCACACCCTACCCATTGCCCCGCGCATGCGCATGCCACACCTGTCTCCTAGCTCACTGTCACTGCGCATGCGCATGCCGCGAGCTCCCGCCGGCCTTCACTGACGCGCATGCGCACATGACAGCCACTGCTCTGGTCGCTGTTGCCGCGCATGCGTACACCGCGCCTTCCCACCCGGCCACTCTTCCCGCGCATGAGCACGCGGGTCTCTCCCGCCAACCCTCTGCGCATGCGTACACAGCGTCTTCCCGCACGTCCACACTCCCCGCGCATGCGCACACCGCACCTTCCGGCCCACCCACGCCCCCGCGCATGCGCAGGCCCCCGCTCATGCGCAGGCGGGGGTCTCTCAGTGCGCGGGGGCTGCGGCGCCATAGCCGGTGCGTGAGGGAAGGCCTCAGCCATGTCGGGGTCGGCGGGGTCTGGCGGGACGGGCGGCTCGGCGCGGAAGCGGCTGATGAAGGAGGAGGACATGACGAAGGTGGAGTTCGAGACGAGCGAGGAGGTGGACGTGACGCCCACCTTCGACACCATGGGGCTGCGGGAGGACCTGCTGCGCGGCATCTACGCCTACGGTGCGTGGCCGGGCGGCAGCGAGGGGCAGAGGGGAGGGAGAAGGGGAGGGGGTCGCCGGCGGCGGGGGCGCATCCCAACCTGCCGGGTTACGGGGCTGCCCCGCCGCTGACGATAACGGCGGCCTCCGCAGGTTTTGAGAAGCCTTCGGCCATCCAGCAGAGAGCCATCAAGCAGATCATCAAGGGGAGAGACGTCATCGCCCAGTAAGTGGGGCTCCCGGCAAGGGGGCGGGTGGGAGAGGCCTGTGCCACGAGAAGGCGGGGGAGGGGGGAGGAGGGAGGAGGGGGTGTGGTGTCAGTCACAACCAGTGCCTGAAGCGAGCTCTGTCACCCGTGGTCCTCGGCTGCTGCCAGGGAGGATGGGGGAAATCACATCACGAGTGATACGGGGTGAAATGGGCCAACTTGCACATCGGTTGTGATCCTAATAGCTCTTAATGGCAAAGTTTATTAGGTTTAGGTATGTCGGTGTAATAAAGATGCAGCCAAGCTATTGTGTGTTTTCAGTGAATAAAAGCCAGAGAAATATAGAGATAACTGTGATCTTGATCAAGGGAAAAAGTAAGCAGAAGGAAATCTATTATGTCTCTAGAGACAAAGAAGGATATGCATCCCACTGAAAAAAATCCTTTGTACATCACTAGCAGGAATTGCTAGCCTTCCAAATTGTATTGGCTTACCTACCACTTACTTTAAAAGTAAAAAAAAATATGTATGACAAATTGCAGGAAGTTAAAATGCTGGTCTGATAAGGAGTAAACATGCCAGAGCTGAGGACCCTGCAACAGAGTGCTCTGTCCGGTTTGTCTTTGCGGTTCTCAAAGCTGCTTGTCTGCAGGTTACGCTGTGATCATAACAAAACTTTGTCAGCTATGCTGTTGGCGATATTGACTTCTTTGCCATGGAGGAGTGACAAAGAGTCAGGGTGGAATTCATTAAAACTGAGTGTCTTGAGCCAGATATCCAGAGTATTCACCAAAAGTCTGTTTCTCAGGTCACAGTCAGGAACAGGGAAAACAGCAACATTCTCCATCTCTGTTCTGCAGTGCCTGGATATACAGGTAATTTCCTAGCACACGCTCAAAATGTTTTTTAACTAAATTGGTAGAGCCTTTGTCGTAAAAGCCTTCATTTTTAGAGTGAATAAATAAAGCTTTACACTGAAATCTTTTCATTATGAGCAGTGACTTTCAGACAAATTTGTGAGTGAAAATTTCACCAGCCTCTGCTCTGTAACAATTTAGTTGTTAAACCCACCTTGGCAAAATAAGTTCAGATAAAGTCTTGTAATTATAAAGTTGGCTTTAACAGCTGACCTCTTTCGCATCCTTTAATACCAAAGGGCTAAATTAATCCCTCAGCAGGCAGAATTGTCCTGAAACAGTCAGAACAGCATCAACAGCCTGTCTGAGCAGTTGGCGCACATTGCGCAGAATCAAACCTGGGGTTTTGACTGACAAATGTGTGCTTTTGTTGTAGTCAGGGCTATCATGTCCATCCAATTGGTTTTTAAGTATAGCTTGAATGCGTAGATGCTGTTGAACAAAATGATGATTTTCTCTGAGCCAGTTAAATAAAGCTTAGGTTGTTATTCACCTGTCACTGCCTGGGGATGTAAGACTAAACGTTGTGTGTTCTAAACAAAGAGGTCAGCTTTACACTTCATTTCTGTAAAGCGCCCATAATATTTTTCAAACACGACACTTTAAAATGTTCTCTTGGAATCTTTGTGCAATGCAAGGTTTTTATCTAAACTGAACATACAACATTAAAGTGATTTAAAATTGTTTCTGTTCTTTTGCAAGAAAAGCACACACTTTTATAATTGTTTTCAGAGATCGGGTTGGAATGAAAAATGAGCTATCAAAGAACTGTTTAAGTGCTGTCTTGTCAAAAGTAACTTAAATTAAGTTACCAAGGCCAGGCTGGATGGCAGTTTGAGCAACCTGGTCTGGTGGGAGGTGTCCCTGCCCAGGGCAGGGGGGTTGGAATTGGATGATCTTTAAGGTCCCTTCCAACCCAAACCATTCTGTGATTTTATGAAGAGGCTGTTACTGTGTGAGAGCAGCTTCCTAGGTGTACTCACCCTTGGAAATACTAGATTTTAGCACAAAATTCTGTGATTAATCCTTCAGATGTGACATTTCAGAGTACTGTGGGGTCCATAATCCCTGTTACGCTTGGATGATATCTGTCCTGTGATTAACTGCCCTGTGATCACCTGTTTTTAACCAGGTTCGGGAGACCCAGGCGTTGATCTTGGCACCAACTCGGGAGCTGGCTGTACAGATCCAGAAGGTAGGTGCAGTTAAATCATCTTCTGTAAAGCACTCGCGAGGTCTGGGGCTGATTCTCGGGTGTTCCCCAGCAGAGCTCAAAGCACAGCTGCTGCTTTTCTTTTCTGTTCCTGAAAGGAATAAGAAATTCTGAGAAAGGGCTGGCTTGCTCATCTGCATTATATCCATTTTAGCTTCCATGACCACATTGGCCAGCAGTTTTACACATTCCTAACTGAATTGTTAAGGACAGCACTTTTAAAGTAGTTGTGATCCCTGGGGAGCTGAGTTGCCAGTGTTTGAACGCCTGCTGTTGAGGAGGTTTGGGTAACAGACATTAAAAAAATCCCTCTTAACTGCTTGTGCTTACATCTCTTTAAAAAAAACCGTGTATGGCTGTGCAGACCTGCATCCCTTCATAAATACGAACTTCCTGAGAGTTCGGTTAATTAAGCCATTCCTTTGTATCGACACAGGGTCTTCTTGCTCTGGGAGACTACATGAACGTCCAGTGTCATGCCTGTATCGGAGGGACCAACGTGGGCGAAGATATCAGAAAACTGGACTATGGGCAGCATGTTGTTGCTGGCACTCCAGGCCGTGTGTTTGGTAAGATGTGGGAGGCTGCGTCACCTCCAGGTTCAGGTCCGAGTGGTGCCCTGGGAACCTCCTGCAACTTTTTGTGTGCTTAGGTTTGAAATAGCGTGAAAATTACATTTATCATGACACCATTAATGTCAAGGATATCAAGGAAACAACTTACTGTAGCAATAGCTGGAAAAGACTATAGAGAGAAATCAACAGGGATAGTATTTGGATTTTCTCTGTTTATATTTCACTTTTAGTTGTGGAAGTGTTTCTCTATATGACGGCATGGGAACTAAGAGCATTTTTAAAGCAGAATTACAGTCCCAGGAAGTACTTCAGAATCTGGAGGAGATAGGAGCTGAGTCCATCTGAATGTCAAAGTTAGCTCCACATTTTCCGTGTGCTGGCCATCACGCTCTCTTTGTTAAATCAAGTGCACTTGCAGGTGGTACTTTCTGGTTTCATTGCATGAAGATTTTTATATTTACTGTTCATGGCAGTTACCACAGCGATAGTGTGAGCCTTCAAGCTCACATCTCTGAGAAACAGGCAGCACTTTCTTACACAAGCACCTGTCACTGGGAGAGCATAGAGCTCCACAAGTGGAAAAAAAACCAAACCCAAACTAGCAGCTGCCAAACTGAGATGGCTTTGAACAGCACGCAAATAGCAAATACTTTTCCATGACAGTATTAAGGGATTACACAAAGCCACGTGCTCTTTCAAACAGGATGTGGATTTGCCCAGTCTGTTGGTGAAAAGCTCACCTAGTGTTTTGCGTTTCTCACATCCAGCCGCAGTTACTGTGGGAGACTGGGGCACTCATCCTGTGCAGTTTGCAAGTAGCATCCCACAGCTCAGACCGGCAGAGCTTCCCTGCAGTCAGTGCTCCCTTAGCTGAGCTGCGGAGACATTTTCCCTTGCTTGCAGGGTGCTGGGGGCGTGCTGTGGCCCTTGGCTGTTGCTTTCCATCACCAAACACCAGTCTTTGGTGGCAACTGGGGGAAGTGCCTGTCCCTCCACCAAAATGCCATGACAGCGGCTGGGAGCAGTGTAGGCACGCTTGCTTTTAGAGCCTTTTCATCTTACAAAGTGAATTCTTGCAGATATGATTCGTCGTCGAAGTTTAAGGACTCGTGCCATCAAAATGCTGGTTTTGGATGAAGCAGATGAAATGCTCAATAAAGGTAAAATATTTTGTCTCCCTTTTACTTCCTCTCTTCTCACCTCCTTGAGATTCCAGGGTGTCCCAGCTGGCAATCCCACTTCTAAAAACAATTGATTTTGTCAAAGTTAGACAACTAATTAATTGTAGGCTATAAGAGCTTGAACTACTGAATATGCCTTGTCTGACTTAGTTGTAGTGTCCTTTTCAATAGTTACAAATTCTTGAGCACTGCCTTGCGTACTTTACTGTGTGCCACAGCCACATTGTTGTGGGTTTGGGAAAATTAGGAAGAGATGAGCAGTATGTGACACTGGCTTCGAGTTACTGATTCGCTCATTAACGTTCATCTCGTAGCATAGGCCCAGTATTGAATTCCAGATCAAATTGTGAAAGAGCAGGATATTCGGGGGAAAGATGTGCTAACTGTTCTGTGCTACTTGATTTGCCTTTCAGGTTTTAAGGAGCAGATTTATGATGTCTACAGATACTTGCCTCCAGCTACACAGGTGGTTCTGATCAGCGCCACTCTGCCTCATGAAATTCTGGAGATGACCAACAAATTCATGACAGACCCCATTCGCATCCTGGTGAAACGGTGAGTGAGTTTCCTAGGCAAGCACAGGAGCTCTTTGAGTTGATCCGGCCCTGGGCAGTTTGCAGTATTAACCGATTTAAATGTCCAGAGGCTCTCTCACATCCCTTCTCCCCATTGCAGTTTGTCTCGGTGTTTGCAGACATCCTCGGGTCCTGTTTTACAGTAGAGGCCAACTCGTTTCTCTGACTTTAACCTTGTCCAGTTCTGTTTGCTGCTGCTCAGCCTGACTGCCCCCTCACCCTCCCCATGTATGGCAGTCTCTTCTCCTGGAAACCCATCCACACCAGAGGGTTTTTGCAGGCCTCCTCCACTAATTTGCTATTACATAGCGAGCCAAAAAAAGCCTTTAGCTGACTGATCCCAACTGCCGTTGGAAGTGTAGCATGCATTTGGTGGCGTCACAGGTCCTTGTGTGCTGGAGCTCAGCTGAAGAGGAGTAAGTATAGGCAACCTGGCAGGAGGAGCCTCTCTCATGCCTGATCTCTTACACTGCCCCATTTTCCTTTCTTCAGTCTCTCTCAGCAAGAAGCTTGAATGTAAAAATGATGAGAACGGCAGTGTTTCCCTTTGAAGCACTCTGTCTAGAGCAGAGGGGCTGTCCCGGGAGTTCTAGTCTCCGTTGCATGGGTTGCGTTGGTGGCCGTTCTTAGAGCAGACGTCTCCAGGGACCTTTTAGAACAACTTGGACTCACGTATAGACCCAGCAACCCACAGGGCAGAGGTGCGATCTCTGCATTGTATGTATTTGCCTACTTTTGTTGTGATCTAGCTGTTCTTCTTCCCTACAGTGATGAGTTGACCCTTGAAGGAATCAAGCAGTTTTTCGTGGCTGTGGAGAGGGAAGAATGGAAGTTTGACACCTTGTGCGATCTCTACGACACGCTCACCATCACCCAGGCTGTCATCTTCTGTAACACCAAGAGAAAGGTAGAGCAGCCGCTGTCGGAGGCTGACTCCGAGGAGGGTGCCAGGACAAACCCAGTTAAGAGGTCTGGTTGTTTCCCTATTTGGGAATAGTTCAGGAAGAACAGAGGTGAAACATTTGTCTTCGGGATGTGCCTCGCTTAAACAATGGGTTATAGGCCGACCTGATAGCGTTGCCTTTTCAGAGAAGTAGACTCGATTCTTCTAATTGCTTATAATCCCTGAAAGAAAACCACACTTTCTGAGTAAACCCCTTAACTCCTTTCCTTTCAGGGCTCCTGGAGTCCTGTATCATATAGCCAACGCTTTGTAAGGATTATATACTTTTTTTAGCTCCAGAATGCTTGTTGAAGTGTCTCTTGGTCCTTACCAGCATATATTGCTGCAAACAGCCTCCAGGCGTGACTCACGCATTTGGCTCTCCTGAGCAAAGAGCTAACCCAAGCTGCTTGGCTGTCTGCACAGGTAGACTGGCTCACCGAGAAGATGAGAGAAGCCAACTTCACAGTTTCATCCATGCATGGGGACATGCCACAGAAGGAGAGGGAGTCCATTATGAAAGAGTTCCGATCTGGTGCAAGGTAAATGCCTTAAATGGCATCGCTTACAGCATTGCTACCTCCGGGCAGCGTTTCTTCTAGCATCTGAAGGGAACAGGCCTAGGAAAGCCATAAAACCTCTGTGAAGGCCTTGTTCAGCTCAAATTAGGAAGAGCTCCGATTGCCATCCTTCCTCTGTGGTGTCACAGGGTTGGGAGATTGCCACTTTCCAAGGAGAGATGCTCAAACTTACGGAATTAGTCTGGTTTATTTTGCTGAAGAAGTTGGGAGTTGCTGCATTCAAAATAAGGAAAAAAAATACTATCTGGGCTCTATCCTGTATTTTACACTCTTAGGAGCATTATATTCTTTCTGAAAGATCAAAGCTGCCTTGGTACCCTGCTCTCACTGGAGTTTGGGGATGCTGCAGGGTGCTGTGGGGGCAGGAGGAGCGCAGCGTTGCAGGGGATGCCTTGTGCTGCGAGGCTATGACTTCTCAGCTCTCACACCCACCTCAGTGGGGTGGGAACAGCCATAACTGTCCCCTTCTCTTTGCAGCCGAGTCCTTATTTCAACAGATGTTTGGGCTAGAGGCCTGGATGTGCCACAGGTGTCCCTGATCATTAACTACGACTTGCCCAACAACAGAGAGCTCTACATACACAGGTAAGCTCGGCCTTCGCCTGGGGAAGCGTGTCTGGATTACCCTTCCCTGAGGTGGCTCCATTCTCTCCTCCTTTCTGCCACCACAGAATTGGCCGGTCGGGCAGATACGGCCGAAAAGGTGTAGCGATCAACTTTGTGAAGAACGATGACATCCGCATCCTGCGAGACATTGAGCAGTACTACTCCACCCAGATAGATGAGATGCCCATGAATGGTGAGTGCCAGCCAGGCTGCTGCCCTCCTCGAGTTGGGAACTGGTGTGCTGTAGCTGGAAGAGAAATGCCAGGGGCTTTGTTGTTTTGCCACATGCCTCCTTCCCAAGCCTGATCCATCTTTGCTTCCCCCTGGGGACAGCAGTAGGTGCACTGGCCTGCACTTACATTCTCTCATTTTTCTCTCGTTTCAGTTGCTGATCTCATCTGAAGGGCTGTGTTTACCAGGGAGTTGTACGATTTGGTAGCCCCCGTAATTCTGTTTTGGACCCACGTCCTTTTAGCATCTTGCTGATCCTATGTTCTTGAGTTGAGCTGCGCTTGGGAACTTGTGTAAATAATGTCTTTACTCCCACCCATGTTTTTTCAATAAAGAAAAGGAAGTTTTACCATAACCTGTGCTTAATTACTTTAACCCAAGATAGTAACAGGCAGAGAGTTTTGAGATACTGCTGTAGTTGGCTAGCACAATCAAAAACACATTTGACACTAATTATATTTAGGTTCAAATACAGAGCTTCCTGGTCTCCACCCTTTCGTTATCGCCATGCCATGCTGCCTGATAAACACTTTAGTTTCCTTAACTTGACTCTTAAAGATCAGCCATCTACAGGAAAAACCTGTGGCCTCTCCCTAGCCTGCTCGAAGTTAGAGGCTAGCGAGAAAAGAAATTTCCCATTGTTGATCCCCTTCTGGAGCCAGAAACCACATTGCCAGAAACCACTGTGGATGAGGATTTCCCCTCCCAAGGAACCCAGGGGCTAGAGCAGGCACTCGTCAGGGCGAGCACCTCTTTAACTTGATGCCAGCTGGAGAAATACATCATGGTCAGCATTTCCACATCATCCCAGTCATCTCTCCTCCTCTGTCTCCCTACAGCATTGTACTGTAAGACCTTCCACACAGCTCTGCTCTATCCTTGAGGCAAAAGTCAGCCAGAGCTGTACTGCTGGTGGGGGGTAAGTTGCCATGTTTTACTCCATGCTTTTTCTGTTAAACTGGTTTTTGCTTGCTCAGGGAGGACGGGGGAGCAAGGCCTTAGAACACCCCCAGGTTGCCCAAGAGAGGAGAGGCTGCTACAGCTTCATGCCCTCGTGTGTAGTCAGTGTCCCTGGTAGGCACATGTGTGTGTGCACACACACACGCTCAGAGCACTTGTGCAGGTCACCATTCAGTACCAGCACAAACTGCACCACCACCCTCATCTCATCGCTCTCCAGCTGATCAAGGTGAAGCTCTGTTAGTGGGAAATAAACACGCACAAGCTGTGGATCCCTCCAGTAACTGGGCAGGGAGGCTCAGTTCACCCAGCAGGCGGTCTCAGGATCACCAGTCTGCTCCAGTAGCCAGCACAAGGACACAGCCCACAGCCCCACTCCTGTTGTGTTCCCACCGGGGATGCCCTCAGTCATTGGCCTTCTGCCACAAGAATGGAGTCCCTTCTCCCAGGAAGAGGGTGAGAAATGGAATTAAGGGAGAAAACAGGCAAGAATGCTCACAGCAACCTCTCCCCACATGACCAGCCCCTTAATCATCTATTTCCCACTAAATCATCTTGACCCCTCCCTTTGATCCCTCCCAGAAAGTTGGGGTTGTTGGGGTTTTTTTTTGCATTAATTCTGCAACTTCTCAGCATGGTGTTCAGGAACTCTCACCCTCCCAGCCCTTCCAGTCCTCTTACCAGAAGGGTAGACCCTGGGTAAAGCCTCCCGGCTTCACTCTGCGCCTGCCGGCCAGAGTTCTGCTCTCACCATTGCTGCAGGGCACAGCCCAGCCTCAAATCTGACGTGTATCTGCCCAGAGAAGGCAAGCACAGCCCTCTGAGCCCCCGACATGACTCCAGTCCTTTGACATATAAAGAGATTAACCAGCAAAGCATTAGATTGTTTAAATAACAGTATTTAATCTGTACAAGTTTGAGAGAAGAGAGCATAAAATGGAACATTCCTACCTCATCTTCAGCATCCTTCACCACTCCCCAGCAGCTCCTTATGGTACAGAAGTCACAGTGCAACCACTTTAGTCCTAGACAGATTATTTCCCTCACTCAAGGGAGGGGCGAGTGATGAAGCTTAAACATTGATAGAAATCACTGCCATTTAGGAATGCAAAAAAAAACCCCATCTATTGCACACAGTCATTCCCAGTGGAAACTACAGCAGGTAATTATTTAGCTGCCTTTACACTCCACCCACCCATCTGAAAACCCCTCGGTTGATACTGATTTAGTCAAGAGCAAAAATAGCGCCAGCGACAAGATTTCGGAATGACACGGTGGTTGGGTCACTGGGGGGGCAGAAGCTGAGAAGCAACTCCCCAAGTTGAGAAGTTTTCCTGTACAGGGAGGGGACACGAGCTAGACAGATGTCACCTTTCAGAGGCAGGCACGAGAGGAGCATCAGCTACGAAGTACAATAGACAATTTGCTCACATAATTGCCAGGATAAGTATTTGACATCGTTTATGGCATAGGATACATACTCGAACATCTTTTAAAAATAAGCACGGATTTCATTTCATATATACACAACTGATTTTAATCATGTACTGAAAATAAATTACAAGAAGTAACTTTAAAATGCAACAGAGGACAAGAGTTTCACAACAAACATTCCCATTGATTTTCCCACGGGGGTGAGAGATTGCAGTGCTCAAGGCAGGTAAATATCACAAATATATCAAAAAAAAACCCCTTCAAATCATTGATGCATTCACACATTTACATGAGCCACAAACATTCCTTTACGGGGACTGCACTTCGCTACCACAGAACCAGGTTTTGCCATAAACTACAAAACTTTGATACAAAATTGTATTTATAATATTTATATTTCATATACATGCCCTATCTGTGATTTCTTAAAAAATAAAAACTAAACACACTGTACAGACAATCCGAACTCATTGCTTGGTAGCTGTAGGCAACAGGGTTTGTTTGTGGGTTGTTTTTTTTTTTTCTTGGATGGAATTTCTCCCTCCCCCCAGTGGAATTAATGGCGATATTATATACATGAAGGCTTAAACCTGCAGAAAAAGCCAGCTGGGTTCTGATACGCACCTCCCTCAGGCCCGCGTCTGCCAGCTCCAGGCAAGACACTGGTTGCTCCTCCCGCACAAGTCAGTTCTGCCACCAGCGGTGGTGGCATGAGGAACCAATCCATGCATTTGTGTAACACTGGTAGAAAAGGCAATAAAGCAAGATACGTATTGTGATGTGGTGTCTCTTAACAGCTTCACTGATTTGATACGCTCAGTCACAGAATCGTCCGGGGGCAGCAAGGGGATGGCATAGAGCTGGGGACAGCTGGTGAGAGCACACCTTCGGTGGGCCCCATCATTTATACTTCCCTGAAATTCCAGAGTCCCACTGTTGACAGCATCAACTCCAGCACAGGAGGAAGATCCCTCCTCCCTACGTGGTTTTCCAGGACTACACGAAACACGGCCACCCTCCCTCCCTCCCACCCCAGCCACCTCCACAGCACCAGTTTGTGGGCAAAGCAGAACGCTGACAACCTTCCTCCTCCCAAGTGATGGCAGCAATCTGTGAAGCCAGTCACACTAAACTACTTCTACAGTTGATTGTAAACTTTGGTTTATTTTTATTTAATTTTTTTTAATTATTATTATTGAGTTCTCATGGTACAGCAAGCATGTCTAGGATGAGAGGGCAGAGTCGAAGAGGAGACGAGCTGTCAGTCTGTCTTTAGTCTGGCATGGTGAGCCACCTGCTCGGTCAGGCCTGCTTTGATAGAGTTTTTTACAGACTGCCTCATATGATCCTCCAGCAAATTATCACTCATGGGCTTCAACACCTGTGGAATGAGAAACGTGCAAAAGAAAAAAAATAAAATGAGGTAACCGAGGAAAATGAAATATTAAAAAAACATACAAAGAGATGAGACTTGAGATAATGAAAAAAAAACAAACTTAAGAATGCTGAAGTCTGACACATACTGGCATGAACTGAAAGAGAAATGAGTTTCACTGCTACAGTAATGGGGTTAAATCAGTCATGTGCTATGGACACAAGTGATATCCCTCCTACACAGCAGTACTTCACTGAATTCCAACCACTTTACAGTTCCTAGAAGATGGATGTGCAATTCCATACCCTATATGCAGCATCAGTCTGGTATGGTTACAGCGTTTATGCAGACCGGCCCAGACAGTCCAGCTTATTGTCCTATATGTGTTAAGTGTGAACACTTCAGATACAGAAAGAAAGTTAAAAATACTGGCTAGTTTTTCTTCTTGTTATTGTTGGATGAGAGTCGCTGTCGCGGCACTGATGTGAGAGCACGGCGAATCGTTCGGCGTCTAAGGACTTCAAAGACTTTGGAAAACACCTAAAACACGAATTCAGCTTGTTAGGAAAAGCAGCTCTTAGAGACCAGCGTGAAAAGTCAATCAAGTTCAGAAAGAGAAACTGATTGCCAGTAACTTCTCACCTTCCTGGGATTCCTCTGAAGCAAGGAGGGAAAAGAAAGGCAGAGATTCAGAAAAAATAAATCAACAGCAAGAACATGGTATATAATCAGAGTGACTCAGACAGGACCTGTCAGGGCTTTCGAGATTACCAGTGATATGCAACTGGAGCAACACCAGCAGCAAGCCCTTTGGGAGACCACCTTCCTCTAGCCCAAAAAAGGCAAGGTCCTGCTAGCAGGAGCCAAGTTCTCCCCTGCGCAGGGAAGGTGAGCAGGCAAATCGAGCCTTAGGTACTTTAGGTAGCCTATGGCACCAGCTGCACTCAGCCAGTACCACGCACAGAACCCACACCTTCCGCTTCCCTTGCGGTGCTCTTCAGCCCCAAACACCAAAGCAAGAAGCTACGGTGGTACAGGAGAGCCTCCATTTGAACCACTAGGTAAGGGGTGTAACTCAAGATTTAGTACCCTGATGCTCATTTCCCTCCTAGTATTATTTTTTCTGCTCCAGCATAACTCCTTACCTGGTTACTCAGATAGGTCTACTGTGCCACTGCCTACCATGAGCCTGGAACAGTCATTTTTCAGACATGGAAGACAGCCTCCGTATCGGAGGCTCCAGTTAGTTATTTAGAATCACAGAATGGTTTAGGTTGGAAGGGACCTTGAAG
>RSEF01000003.1:18051268-18086531 GCA_003993805.1 Himantopus leucocephalus
CTGCTCCAACAGGTCCATGTCCTTTGTATGTTGGGAGCTCCAGGGCTGGACACAATATTCCAGGTGGGGTCTCACCAGGTGGGGCAGAATCCCCTCCCTCACCCTGCTGGCCACACCGCTGGGGATGCAGCCCAGTTGCACCAACTGAAGTGGTCACAGACAACACAAGCCTTCCTGAAGGAAGAAACCTTTCTGTAGCAGTTCCTGCACCTCAATCTGGTAGCTGCAAGTTCTAGTTAGCCCTCCAGTGTCACCCTATCAGGGGAAGTGAGGGAGGGCAGTGGTGTTTCACCTTCCCCATTTCTTGCACCACCTGAATTATTTTATCCACCACCTCCGTAAGGCAAGTTTATCACTTTCAACCTACCTTTAAAAGCAGAATTCCTTGCTCTGAAAAAGTAACAAGATTTTTAAAGAGTCTCTTCACCATTCAAGCACCTAGGAAGGCTGGTGCAGCGTTACTTTAAGTAATACTTTTTTTGGTAATATCCTAAGCTTGTTTAACATTCTTACTGAAGAGAGCAGTCACTTCTGAGCTGATTTTCCCTCCAGCAGCACTAGTGTTCTCCATTAGGTCTAGACCAGCTTTTCACTGGCAGCACTGAACAGAAACTGATATGTCTGCTCAAAGAAAGGAAGATTTTGCATTAAAAATGAATACCAACCTGTTCCCATATAGCTTCGGCGATCTGATCAATGGCTGTTCCAACTTCTCTGAATTCCCCAGAGTACTTAACGTACGCCCAAGTACAAAACGATATAAGAGCCATCCCCAGCACGAGATTACACAGGGTAGCTATGGAGTTCATACCAAGGAACCCAGTCAGTCCTGAGGTTATATACATGGCAAACATGACTGCAAATAGAGTGGCAGGGGTACGAGCAGCATAAAAGATGTTTTTGCCATCGTTGTGCTTCACAAAGTTTGCATAGATCTCGTCGATTTCCACTTCAAGCTGTTCTTGGTAGCGCCGACAGAATTCCTCCCCTCCCATCTTCTTCACCGAGCGGAACTGCCTGACAGCTGACTCTCTGAAATCCTGGTGCTTCCGCTCAAGGTCCGATGGGGCAATGTAAGGCTTATCTCCCCCACAAACCTGTTAGAGCAATCAGAGATGAGGTCATCGCACCCTGAGTATCTTTTGCCATACAGAAAGCAAACCTGCTCCTCAGTGCCCCCCTACGATGCCAGGAGGGGACTACCTCCTGCAGCTTTCTTGGCTGAAGCTCTGGAGTCCCGTCTCAAGTGAAACAGCTAAAAGGTACTTCACATGATGGCAGAGCCAGAGCCTCACCTGTCTAATCACATCCAGAGCTACAGCACGGGACTGAGCTCAACTGTTCCCCTTGGACAAGCCCAGAAGGGCAGGACATAAGCCACACGTACATTCCCGTTATGAACAGGTGAAATAAAGGAACACTAGGAGGCAGAGAAAGCTTGGCTTAAGGAAGGTTAAGGAGAACTCCAAAGGCCACAAGCCTTCCCCCTCAGCTTTTTACTCCTGGTCACACATCTCAGCAAGATGGTCAGTGCAGAACTTGGACAAACAGGGTCAATTTTGCCCACTTGACAAGTTTATTCCTATTTATTGCTGCCACTAGCAGGCTCCATAGAACTTACCAGGTGATAGGAATTAACAAGAACTAGCTGCTGACATCTTTAGCCTATTCTTCCCTAGGATGTCCTCTAGGCTTGGTTCTGATCAAATCGTGAGAGTACATTTCTGCTGAAGGGACGAGACCATGGACTCAAATGGATACACGTGACGTGGACACCCACCATCTTCCTCTCCCTGAATCAGCATGAGTATGAAAATGGTTTGACTCCAAGGACTTCTACTCTGCAAGACTGACTTCTGACCTCTTGAGAACTACCATTAGAGATTACCTAGGCCATCAGAGACAGAGATGGCAGATCAGTTTTTAGACATGTCTGACTGTGCAGGCCTGGAGGAGTTGGAGCTGAAGATTCTTTCCATATCATGTCAAACAACCACCCTCCCTCTCCTGCATCAAGGTAGGCTTATCGCAGTGCTTGTCACCTCATGTCTGGACTGCACCAACAACTTGAACTTTCTCCTGCTGCTATCCCTTCAGCATCACTTTCTCGGAGTACCGCATCCCCCTTTCTGCCTCACAAGACACATGGCTTCACTGGCTAACTTCTTCAAGGCAAACCTCACTGGCGAGATCCCCACACTCCTGCTTTGCCCCTTGCTCCAATTTAACAAGCACCTTTCTGCTTTTTCTGTACTGAAGTCCTCCACATCTGGCAAAACTCTCCCTGGAAAATGGCTACCAGACTCATCCTCCACAATGGTCTTTTCACGTTGCCCAGGGAGCATTAAACACTAGGAGCTGCTGCATCAAGCCCACCGCACAAATAACTGCCACTGTTTTCTTCTACTCCATGTGGCTGCACCTGTTGTTCCTTACACTAACATGAGGGGGACAGTATTTTGGACACACTCAGCAAAGGAGGGCTTTGGTTCAGGAGGAGAACTCGGAAGCTACGGTAAGAACTATCTTTACATAATCCAGTCTTAAATACAAAGAGTTCCTACTTCTATTCCTAAACATAGAAATTTCAGAGCTGTGTCACCTTAAGAACATCATTTGAGACATCTGGATAAAAAACCGATTCAAGACATTTGTGCGTATCTCAAAGGGATACAAAAATACACAGTACTGAGGAACATTACTATGGAAACAAAGTCTGTTTAAGAGAACATCTGTTCCTGTTTATTCCTTGCCCAAGTAAGGAACCTTACAACTACAGTATCTCAACAGCCATTGAAGAGTCAAGGTAGGAAGGCAGACTTGGCATTTATTATAAACAAACTTTTACTATTTCAAGAGGTTTTCCAAAACAGAAACAAACAAGAGAGTCCCCCTACACCAGCAGAGCATTTTCAAAACCAACAGCTAACAATTGGAACTGGTTAGTCTGCCATTAGCATTAGGTCTTACTCTAATTTCAAAATGGAAAGCTACTGCAGCGATTAAGACCAGAATTAGCCTCATTAACGGGGAGCTATGTTTGTAGCATGTTAGCACACCTACTGGCCTTTCACAATAAGCATAGTTCTGTTAAAGCTTTAAGAGACATGCCATTGATTTCAGAATTTCCTATGATAAAACTTTGCACAACACTATGCCAAAGTACGAAGTCCATCCAGACATTCAGTTTGCATTAAGTCACTATCTCCAAGAGAAGAAGCAAGTAGGTAATTACATATACAGCTTTTTCAGACAAGATAATTCTTCTATTTCAAGGGGTTTTTTTTAAACTTTAGAATAATTTTAATCCTTGCATTTTACAGCTAATGAATGACCACAAATCAGAAGCATGAGGTTACATAGTACTAGAACTCTACCCTTGTGTGACCCTGGCCCACCAAATGTCTCCTCACCTGTTTGCCCATTTCATGTCACAGGATTTTAAGATGTCTGTCAAGAGCAGCAGGGGGAACTAACAGGTGGTACCTTAAACATGCCCATTCCCATATCTCCCCCCAGCAATTTCTGTCTCAAAGAATCCTGGGTTTGCTGCATCAGACATCAAACCTCAGAGCAGAGTGCAGAAAACACACGAGTCCTGTCCCTAAGCTACTTTTTTTTTTTTCCTCTGTTAACATGCTCACAACCAACACCGAGCACGACATTAAAACTGAAGGCCTGTATTTGCATGTAGGCAATTAGAAGTTGTGTCATCATACCTGCTCCATGCCTTTACTGTACAAGTCTTTTGCTCCTGCCACAGCAGCAAGATTGTTCGCCTCGGCTGTTGCCTAGAAAACATCAAGCACTGTGTATATCATCACAGCATTATCAGCAGCAAGTTACATACATGTAGTTACACCCCCCAACATACCCCCACAGCCTCAGATCACTAGAAAAATACCCCACCAAACCGGGAAGGTTAGCGATAGACATTAAAATAGATTACTGACTAGGAAAATATTTTCTTCGGCTTTCTAGCACAGCTGCAGACAAACTCCCATGTGCTTGTCCAGGCTTCTCATCATGAGCAATCTCTTCTGAATGCTCTATTGATAATAAGCAAACAAGGCTCACTGAACTATTAAATGTTAATCCTGATCCATCACTACCTGCGAGGAAAGCAGCAAGCCGGTATCATTTCTGCATTACATATGTGCAGTTTTAGTGTCAGAATTTAAGACTGTTTTCAGCCTGTGTCACGTCAGGGACAGTTATTCTAGCTAGTGCTGCAAGATGTCATCCTCTGAATCTCCCAGTCACATTTATGGCATGCTAAGTAGAGGAAATGATAGCAGCCTTTGTTTCATTGAGATGAGTTTTCTGAACTCCCCCAAAAGTCTAAAGATTTGGTTCCTTGAGGGACGACACCCAGAACAGTCACGTCTTAATAACGTGACCAAGGAAGCTTAAAAAACCCCAAGTCTTACAAACACAAAATGGTTAAAACTGGCCCTAAAGCCTGCACTTTAGTGAAAGCTCTTCATCCCAAACAACTCGGGGGTTCACCACACAACTTTATACAATCAGTTTGTGTTCAGATTGCTTTAAAGCTGATTACACCCTCTTTGGATCAACCCAAGAAAGAAACCTCAATACAGTTATCCTGTCTAACAAACCCATACGGAGTAGCCCAACACTGCAAGACAGCGGCAATAACTGCATTACTAAAGAATCATAGAATTGTCTAGGTTGGAAGGGACCTTTAAAATCCTTCTCCATTTTATCTGCTGCAGCCGATGCTAAAAGCCCTCTGAATACAGTCTGAAAGATAGTGGCAAAATATCAAGTCACAGGAAACACATGCTTAGAAGTTGAAGCAGCTCAAAAAAACCTAACCAACCCGATATACCCCTGGCTCCATTCAGTAGACGGAACTGAGGGAAGACACAAATGCGTAACCCAGGCTACACAGTTCAGGTGGTTTTCAAAGTACACAGCTCCTTCAAGAGCTACAGCTCTGTGTGCAGGAGCTTCAACTGCAAAGAGCTTACAAAGTACACAACATCTACCAGATTATTTGAAAGGAAAATAAAATACCTGCAGCATAGATTTCGGATGAGGTAGCTCCTCTCCTTGATAGATTTTAATATAAGCCTAAATGGGAGAAAGAAAAAACAAAAGGTTGTTTTTCCTAAACATTTATGACTGAGGAGGAGAGAAGAGGATGGTATAAAGACAGAGTTCAGATTATTTCTTTGTAATAATGCTAAATATTCAATTAAGCAAATTTCTTCATCCAATGCTGGCATTCTCACAGTTATCCCTAGTGCTTTAATCCCTTTACTTTCCTGCGCATTTGAGGCTGGGGCCTAGCAGGGTAGCAGAGCACCTTGAGAAGACACGGCCACTATCTCAAGAAGCGACAGGCAGGTTTCTGCTCCCTCAAATACATAAAAAGGTCTTTGCTCGGCAGGGAATCTTCATCCAAAACAAACAAGTGAAGCTGACTATCTCACACAGCCTTTCCAGCAAGAGGTCTGTCCAAACACCCCCCCAGCGCTGGTAGAACCAGTATTTACATTTCCCTATATGCCTTGCTCCCTTGAAGTGTGGGTGGGGAAAAAAAAGCAGATCAAAGAACTAACGCAGACAGAGCTGAGCTGCCAAAATACTTCTGGAAGCCAAGCAGGCAGCCTATCCCTCTGTGCCCCACCCCACCAATCCTCAGGTGCCCTTTCTTCCACCAGGGTTTCAGAAGGCTGGAAGAGAACATGACCTTCACATCTTCTCCTGCAGCCCACAAGATGGCCCGTGGCACAGCTCTTGGGGACAGATTAGCAGAGGGGGCACAGCAGGCACCAGCAGCCATTTTAGCGCTTTGGACAAGACACACAGAAGGCCACTCTCAGCCCCTTGGAGGCTGGGCAGTTACTGTTCTTCATGCTACTACTGCCCCCCCACCCTAGCTTGTCTACAAGCCTCTGCCCTGAGGATTTTTCTCTGTAAAGGAGGAGAGAACAAGGTTATCAGGGTCCCTATATACCCAATGCTCTAGGTTGTAGGACAGCCTACAAAAAACGTATAGAGTTATACAGGACGCTGTTCCCTCGACACCCTCCTTTGCTTCTGTAGCTAATTCCTGCAAGTAAAAGCCCTCCAGTTTCCAACTCAGACTTCTCCATCTCAGCTTTAGATGCACAGTCCGCAGGGAGCAGTCCCCTTTTCGTTGCATAACCGCAGTGTTTATGCAGCGCCCTGCACGACCGCTCCCAGACTGAATACGGGATGCGAATCCGGCAGCTTTTCAACACGGGAAGTTTTACACTCAGTTTTTTAGGGTGCAGTCCTTCCTAAACTGCTGTCGAATGCGCACTCCCTACATTGTATAGCATCAGGTCTTACTGGAGAAGAAAGCAGAACAAAAAGCAGCATGCAACCACGTTAATACAGAACCAGAGCGTTGATTTTTTTGCTTGTCAGAACAGACACACCTTCTGCATCCCATATCGTGTCTTTCCTTTGTAAAAAGTTACTTCACTTTTACAAGTGGTACAAAGTTCTGGTCTCCAATTCCTTCCTCGCATAGCTTCTTTCTTAACATCACCCCAACTCCGTTCTACGTTTAACATGCATGCTCAAAAGCAGTAATGCAAAATTAACATCTTTAGGAATGAGTGCCACTTCTTCCTACCAAGCCAACTGTCCAAGTCATTCCAATTAAAAAGAAAAAAAAAAAAGTTACACACACCAGACCAATTCCTGGTGATGCAGGGATTATGTTATCACATTTCTGCTGGTGTCACCATGATACCAAACCAGCTCAAGCGTTTAACAGCTGCAAGTATCATACACAAACATTTCAGAGCATACAGTGGTGCTGCACACACAAGTGTTTAGGAAGCATCTTCCTTGCATGTTAAAAATCCAGAGGGGATCATTTGAAATTTTCACTGCATACCTAGCAGTTCAAGAGCTGGTTTTCAATCTGTACAATCTACATGAGACACTCAAAAAAAAAAAAAGCAAGATATCCAGACAAACTAGAATGCCAAAGTAGGAAAAAGTATTGAAGTATTTCAGCCTATTTACAAACAAAGAAAAAAAAGGAAATCCCCACAATTTTGCCAATAGTAGCTCGCAAAGAGCTACACTGCTAGGAAGCTGTGTGCTAGTTCTGGAAAGTCAAGAGTAATGAAATGAAAACAAAAGTGAGCTGATCAGCAAGCGTCAGCCTAGATATTTTATCTTCTCTGGGAACAACATGCCCTAAAATTAGAATACTTTCTTTTAAGCCATTAGCAGAAATAATTAGTGTGAGTTTGCTTACCTTGAAGTATTCTACAAGATCTCTACAGGTCACCTTGGATCCACTAATCTCTTTTTCTACCAAGTTTTCAGGGGCAAGCAGCAATGGTACCAAATTCCGCAGTTCTTTCTTAAAATCCTCATCTATATCTAGTAAAATTCAAACAATTTCAGGGAAAAAAAAAAGTGGTTAGTTTTCTTTCCAGTCTTACATTTCCTAAAGGAACACTGATAACCCATGACCCTTCAAAATCCATAGCGTCACAACTCTTGATTGTGTTTTTAAGATATTTAAAGGCTTAAATACACAGTATAGCTTTAGTAAGTTCTACCTACTCTTTAATCTAAACTTCAGGCTGAGAGAACAAGGTTCTATAGTCATCGTAATATTTAAAGTGCACTTCCCCAACTACACCAACACCTTACACAATAATCCCACTGGTCTGTGCCCTCAGCACAGAAGTGGTTGGCACCCCACTATCGCAAACCCACTTTTTTAAGCCTTTGACATTTTGATACATTCCCTCTGCTGGAGGACAAGCAGCAATTGGAGGAATCCCTACTGCCTCTCAATTCTGCAGTAGTGGAAGCCTACAGCTTTTATTTTAAAGTCATTCTAGTGCTGACCTGTGGTTTAGCAAGTTCTTCAAGAAAAGCCGTTCAATTTTAACAAAGTCTTCAATTTTATGAATTCTCCCCTCTGGAATCCTTATTTATCTTTAGAATCCTTATCTAATGACCTTTAGGTATGTCTTAAGCTATCAGATTACTATCAACAGCTAAACACAAAGATAGCCATTCCCTCTGCCTGCTTAACTCCTCTACCTTTTAATCACCGAAAAGAACACACAATGCACATTTCTAGACTCCGTAGTTTCACCTTTTAGCCCTACACTTTTCCAATCAAACATTTCAATAGCCAACCATTTCAATGTTTAACTTCCATTATAAAAGAAAACAAACTCCGTGATCTGAATCAAGAAATACACAATGGAAAGCTTCCTACCATTCAACCTCCCATCAAAATTTGGATTTGTTGCAACTTTAAGACCAGGGTGGGGCAACAGGAAACAGCCAAGATTACTGAAACAGGAGTGAATATGCTTCCTTACATTCTGTAGCTCTTCATGTTGGTTTTGCTTTACCTGAAGAAAAAAAAAAGGCAGTGAGAACTGCTAGTAGTTTTACAGTATTGCAATTAAGATTAAATATCAGCTTAAAAGCACAGAAGTGTGTTTTAAGATTTCATTCCTGAGCCTAAAAATGTCAAGTTCTAAACCCCAGAACTCCCCACACGAATGGGAATATCACAAATGTATTTTATTAGCACAAAGCATTAGCTCATTGTGCATCATTATCTTGATGGTAAGTTGTCACTTAAGTTAGAAGACCACACTAGGATTATTGGAGATAACTTACCTGCAATCTTTTCTCTAGGAACTTCTTTCCTCCTTCCAAGCCATACGCATGTTCATAAGGATAACTCCAATCTCTAATTAAGAACATTAGTGTCTGTAACAGGGAGAACAGCAGCAATGAGTGGCTTGCATCATTCCTAAGGTCAAAAAGTCTATCACATATGTGATTATTTTAAGTAAAAAAATTTCTAATAAGCTTAGCTGCTCTAAATGAAGGAGCCTTGTAGTTTTGTGGTGCAAGTGTTTGCTTGTTTAAATAAAAGAGACACAAAAAACAACCAAACCCACACACCAAACATTGAAATACAACGGACTCCTTATCTGAAAGGAAGTACCCAACTGTCTCAAAAATGCCAGTAGTTTTGTGACTTTTAGTGCTGAAGCCAGTAACCCTTCAAGTAAATGAAATGCAACATGGCCCTCCTCAATGCTGTCCTTAACATCTGCACACCACTTGACACTTTCATACCTTATAACTCTGGCACAAAGCTATACTTGCCCAAAATGTGATCATCTTCTGCATTTTTCTGTGGAGTTTTTGCCAAGAAATGTGGTGATGGGAAAGGAAAAATCAGTCTCGTAAAGAATGAGCTAGCTTCAGCCCAACTCATTTCTCTTCATAAATTATCCTGAGCTCATTTTCTGCACACTGAATTGCCTAAGATCCATTTAACAGATATAGTTACCTGAAACGGCTTTTGGTAAATTTCTTCCATAGCTAGTCTTCCATATTCTGTAAACAACTGGTAGAAAGAAGAGTGTAAGGGTACCGCGTATAAAACATTCTTCTACTGTAAAATATTCTATTATGTCACTAGAAAATAAAGCATTTCATCTTAAATCCTATTATGGGTTGAGAATGGCCGATACACCTCAAGAACAAGTACACCAAGCCTCAGTAAAACTCAAAATTCATAGTTTCCATTTGTTTCATAGTGCCATTCCATAACTGTCAATGCACCGTGCCTTTAAGTGGGTGGCCTGTGGGCTATTCTCAGAGGAAAGTTGGCTGCCTCTCTCAGCAAGCCAGTTTCTGACACTTGTTTCCTAGGCTAAGGAGGTAAGCCTGTCTAACATTTGCCCCTTACTTCCCACAAAAGATTTATTCCTGGAAATCTCAAGGAACTTGGCTAGAGCCAACATATCAGACATTTAAATACAAGCCAAGTTCAGCAGCTTCCCAAATCTCTACTTCAGCCTGTGACCATAACTGATAATTGTTCTTTCCTTCCAGTATAAGTGCAAGCATCAGCTCTCATCCTTGCGTTGCTTTCACCATCTTTAATACCAGCAGCAGCATTCTTCACTGGACTGAGTGGGCCAGACAAGCCCCCAGAACACAAATTATGGACTCTGCTTGCAAAACCTTGGAGGTTCAGATGAAGGAAGCACCCCAGTATCCTCTAATACCAGACAACTGTTCTTCTGCATTAAAACTAACTCCTGGAACAGCTTGGATAAATTTCAGGGCTAAAGGACAGTTCCCCTTCTGTTGATCACAAGGGCATCTGAGAACTTGTAAAACTAATTTAACACGAATTAACTTCCAAGCCCTCGTCACCCAGAGCAAAAGCAGCTCTGAAGCGGCCAAGCACCCACAAGACTGGCTCCTTTGATACTAATTCACTATCCCACTCACTTTCCTGCTACATGGAAAAGGCAGCCAGAGACTAACAGTATTTCAGAAAAACAGACATTCCTATTATGAAATTCAGAATTTCCTTCCCTCAGCCCATGATTCCTTGCCCCAACTTTAAGTTCATGGGTGTTCCCTACCCACTGCTTATGTTTATCACCCTTCTCTTCCCTCCCTTCCCTCAAATCTCACCCTCCAACATAACAGAGACTGCACTGAGGCTGTCAAAAACCTGAGGTCATGAGGAAAGCCTGGCTTTCGTATAATTAGTTAAGGCTTTTTTTTTGTTGCATTGCTTGGTTAGGGGGTTGTGTTTTTTGGGGGGTGGTGGGGGGGGGAGGGGGTGGGGGGTGCTGGCCCAGCGATACAACTCTGTTAACTGAGAAGAGCATCACAAGACTATGTTTAGTTAGCGCTCTTCTACTTCTAGTGTTGGCAGCCAGTCTTCTGCAGCACTGACCAAGACAGAAGTCCTTTCAATCAGAAGACACATAAAACAGTTTTAAGCTGTGACAAGGTCACAGCCTGAGCAGAGGCAGGCATTTGTTAATGCACAAGCTAGCCTTTAAAGCTACAGGTTTTAAGTTAAGCAGATAAGGTTCTTGCACCATTCATGTGAAGCCAGAATTCAATGGCCTTTGACCACAACATTCCATTAGAGGACGAAAACCCCACAGTCAAGAGAGGACAACTCTTTCCTACTTTTGTTTCTAAGCAGAAGTAAAACTCTGTGGAAGTTTCTCAGTTGAAAAACTAGAGAAGGCTTCTGGGTAGAAGATACTCTTTCTGCCTTGACCCAAGCTCCCACATTTCTTTAGAAACCAGATATGAAATACCATCTATTTTCCCATTTCACCAAAAAAAGAAGAAACATTAGAATTTTCTCATTAAGTACTTCCATAAATCATTTCCTTTCTCATCCTTTCAGGCATTTCAGAACTTATCATATAGAGAAGAGACTTTAGAAAGATAAGATTTAGCGAGATTAGAAGCCTGTGCTATTTTGGCACAGCAGAAGTATCACAGCATCATGGAGTTGATGCAAATACTGTTGTTATAGGCAGTACTAGTTTTAGCATCAGGTCAGCTGCAGTGTTTTATATGCAATAGCAGACAGCTCCCAAATCACAGTTACATTAGTAGTAAGAATATTCAAGAACAACGTCAAGACTATCAGTTCAGAAGCAGTTAACAGATATCCAGCATATTCTCACCTGCAAATGTTGAAGGTCATCTTCCTGAATATTCTGGGACAAGTTGTATACCTGCAAGAGACAGTAAAAGAATTACAGTGTAACACAAAACCATTCTCTTAAATTCATGTAGTCTCTTTTAGATATCTTGAGTATTTTTACCCCCTCCAGAAAAGTCTAACTACCCGGAAGTCAGCAACTAGAAAGGTATCATAGAATGCATCTCAAAAGTCACTTCCTTACACAAAGTGCTAGGGACAAAACCACTGCTGACTACCCCAATCCTTCTTGGAAGAGCTTCTTTCCAAGAAAGCAACCCATAAAGGAATCAGAGAAGACTACTGAATGCTTCAGATCACCACATAGGTGTGAGGGTTGAGAAGGGGACGTCTGTTTGCCATCCTCAAGTTCAAGTGCCCTAGGTTTCAGTGATCTAGCAGCTGCATCTCCGACACAGAAATGACTGGGTAGTTAGTTCGCCAGGATTTTTGCTTTCAAATCTTCACGACTGTTTCAATAGCACAAATACCAAACAGCAGTAAATTCAAAGATGCATCAATAACCCACAACTTATCCTAACCACAGGAAAAAAACCCCAAACAGAACGTCAAACCAACCCACCAAAAACAACCAAACAGGGCAGAAGTAGTGTTCTACATAATGCTGCTACTTTCATGTTGCAGCCTGTCTGAAGAAGGTCACTTGTCATCCCTCAAAAACCTGCTTGCTTTTAGCACGTTTTGGGCACAAGCTTAGAAGTAGTTTTGGGCACAGCACAAGAGAACCGTTAGAAGTTTAACAGTAGCTGCAATTGTAAGTTTAGCTGATTACAGTGTAATTTCAATACAAACTGTATCTAAAGTCTTAAAAAAGATTCGGTAACACATCTGTACAGAAGAGGTTGCTACTCTGACTTTTTTTTTTTTTTGGCATTCCCCAGTTCAGTCAGCAATCTAACTTAGCTTGGCCTTAGATAGCCTTGATTCTACAAAGAAACTTACGTGGTACACTACACTGAAAATAAGACATTAAGTATGAAAGCTTCAATGATAGTTGGAGGAAGATATGCAGGTGATCTTTCAAAGCGTGGCTAGAGAGACATTCTTCGCGTGTTCAAGACAGAGCTATATCAGAGATATAGCTGCCATTATTCACCAGCACAGGTATTCTTACCTGGACAGAACTCGTCATGGTGCTCAGAGCAAAAACCGTTGCACAGTCTTTGATAGTGGATTGGCTATCAAAGGCACCTTGGGTATCCATGAGTAGTACAGCAACCTAGAGAGTTTTAAAGAGCAGCAATAGTTAACCAAATTGTTAACACTATCAAACTCCAGCCCACTGGGATAAGTTCAATTTCGAGTAGAGCAAGCCTCTGCCCCTGTATCTACTTATTAACCCTCAGTCAGCTCTCTGCACTTTTAAAAATCTACCTATCTTAAAATAATCATTTTCATAAGAAAACAAGATCATTGATACTGACTGTCTGCTGGAATGACAAGGAATGAAGTGATCTTAATGATAAGAGCTAATCTGTCCAATTCCCATCTTTGGGATCTACTACAATTCCCTTCTCTTTCAGTTAGAGATGACTGATAAGCAAGAACAAGCAAGTGACTTGTCCCCAGAACACAAACAGATCCTCACAACCTAACTGGTTTTTAGACAGAGAACTGTTTGGTTAGCTATGAAATTTGATAGAACTTCCTGCACTCCCTTCAGCCACTATCTGTTTAAGATCAGTGTCCCATATTAATTGGCCATCAGATGTTTCCTCTGCAAATGCAAAGGCTACGAAAGCTAAATAACCAAGAGCTTATGGTTCAGGAAAACATGAATAGCTCAAGATACACCACCAGTATTGTGGAGTAAATATTTATTAACAACATCAACAGTTTGTTTCAGCATGAAGATGAACACCTACAACCAAACTTTGTAGTTAAACTGACTTAACTAAATAAGATGCACCAGCTTTGATTAGAATAGAGTTAGCACCTTTTATCCCACTATTAGACTTAGTCCCTTAAACTATCAACTATACAGAAGGACCAGCTTCCAGACACTGAAGCTGTTCCCAGTACGGACATCCATGCATTGTATTTCATTAGAACACAGCTACAAGCTAGAACACATTCTCACCTCCAAGAAAAACGGTGTTTGTTACAGAACTGTTCATCATAGCATTTATCTATATACAGTATTTATAGCCATTACAGTTTTACAACATCCACAGGATAACCCACCCATCAGCCTGGACAGAGTAGACTTTGCAAAAAAAACCAAAGTACACTCATAACGGGACTATTGTTGGAGACTGAACCTTAGAAGCCAGCATGAAAATTCACACTTGCACTGATTTAAGGTTTCCAAATGTTATGCAGCTACTGAACACAAACACTGATGTTTGAACTGCCTCCATGAAACCCATAGCATTAATGGTATACACACAGAGGCAAGAATCCTTACATACACCTGTTTAAACCAAGCACTTACCTTTGTTCCATTGGGTTTATCAATTACAAACACTTCACTCCAAATCTGAATGCCAGTGGTTTCCCGTTCGCATCCACCTCTCCATGTAAACCCTGTCAATGGCTCAGTGTTTCCACCTATCCAGCAAGGAGAATTCTACAAAACAAAAGGAGAAACTTATTTAAAACCAGGGAGACAACTTTTTTTTTTTACCTGCTATGTTTTAGCAGACTTCCACATTGTTCTCTCACTTTCTTCAGAGCTAATTGACAAGACTACACAAAATATTAAGACACAATGCTACTCTGCTGTGTTTCAAGGATCATCCAGAGAGAAATGTTGTTTGAGTCTGCCATATTTCAGTGATCGCACAACTCTGTGCGCAGCTTTCAAGTCACAAGCACTCAGAGCTAATGAGAACAGCTCAGTTTTGTCCATCAATTCCACTTCGCACTCATGCTCTTCTCTCACAGTTGAGAGAACTCAACTCAAACACAGTTCTAAATAGCACGTATTTTAACTACAAGAACAGCTAAACCTCTGCAAGGAACAAAAAACCTGATCTTGACTTAATCCTCTCCCTTTCCCCTCACAAACAAGTCAACTTCTGAAACTAGCCAAGCATCTAAGCCCCTGCACCAAGAGACCAGCGCAAGACTCCCCGCACCAGCCTGCAGAAGCCAAAGAGAACAGGTAACGACTAGAAGATCTACAATCTGTACTTATCATAGTTACAAAATACTTTGTCCTAAGTGATTAGGATTCAATAGAAAAGGTCACATTGAGAGTTTGATATGTGTTAATCAATCCATCCATATTAAAATTCTATTAGCACGCTGCCCACTTTCATAAAGGCTATCAGAGCGCCAAGTGCAGTTTGCAGCTAACATTTCTGGCTGATGGTACTGTAACAAGGTCTTCAGTCCTCAAGGACAGGCAACACACAGAGCAGCGGCTCATGCAGAAGAATCCAGCCATTATACAAGCACATTTAACCCGGAAACGTAATTTATGTACTGGGCAAATAAGAGGCACGAACAGGCTCCCTGAGGAAGTTTCACTGCAATGGGTTTATATACACTGAAGTCCTACAAGTGAGAGGTGGCAGGCAGACAAAAGTTTCACTGATGAGGAAGCTTAGAGAAAAGCCCTTATTACACAGGCTAGAACACAGCATGCTAGCAGAACAGAAAGAGACGTCTAATGAATCTGCCTCTGACTGCCCAGAGAAGATCACCAGCTAGGAAAGTGTGCTCTTTGAGAAGGTCAAAGGGGAGACTTCTTGATTCACCAGGCTACCGTCTCCACCTTGCTGACTCTACCCTGGCAGTTTTCAGAAAAGAGCTCAAGACACATCTTTTCACATTGCAGAAAACAGCATGAGCACTCAGGGGCTGTACAGAATAGAAATACTCACTAAAAATAAGTGAAACTGCTTATTTCTAAAGGGGGCGGGGGGGAACCCTGCAGACATTCCTCACGCCTAGCAGCGTGCAGAGCAATCCATAAAGAGGGAAAGGCAATCAAGCAGTTCTGCACCAGCATTCTTCCAAATGCTAAGTCCACACCGTTCAGCTCTGCTATTTGGATCAGATATGGCAAAAGTAAATGAGATGAACAGAAAAATTCGGAAAATGAACGTAGGTCTTGAAGTGAAGAGAACCACAGCTCTTTACAGTTAGGTTGTTTGGGTTTTTCCTTTTTTTTGTTTTGTTATGCAAAACACCTCTAGCAGACACACTAAGCAAAACCTGAACAGCTTTCCCTGTTATCCATCTACTTATGCATCCACTGACCACTCTAGAAATCAAAGCTCCAGGCCTGCTTTGGGCTTCAGTACACTCCAGGATGCAGTTTCATGATGCTGAATTGTATTTCACAGGTGTATGGCAATGGACTGTAGCCTTCCACTTTTTCAAAAGAATCTGTTACGTTATTCAACAATACGTTCCATTTTCCATGAGGGTGGTGAGACACTGGAACAAACCGCCCAGGGAAGTTGTGGATGCCCCATCCCTGGAGATGTTAAAGCCTCATCCAACCTGGCCTTGGAATAAGTTGGTCTAGTGAGAGGTGTCCCTGCCCATGGCAGGGGGGTTGGAACTAGATTATCTTTAAGGTTCCTTCCAACCTTAACCATTCCATGATTTTTCAGCTATACAAGAATACTATTTCCCAGTTTGGTCCAGAAATTATCCCTATTTCTAGCAATTCAGACCAAAACTACACAAATCTTTTGACAAGTCCCTCAATGAGCGCTAGATATGACCACATTTGATTTCATGTGATGTGTGTCACAGACGACTTTGGTGTCTTAACAGGCACAACTTGAAGCTGCTTCATCTTGTGGATGATGGACTTAAGCCTGTCTAACTCATCTTTACGTCAGTTTGAAGCACTCCTAGCTTGTTACCTCTGTCTTTCCTTAGTTAAAACTCAGTATTTTAAACAGTCTCCATCCAGCAAATTGGCTTGAAAGATATGCAAGAGATGGGAGGAAGAAAAGACAACTTTGTTCCTACATGAAATCAAGCTAGAAGTTGCATTACAATTTTGTATCAGCCACCTAAAAGATAACCTCTCTAAATATATTCCACACCAAGGAAAGGACCAATGCAGCTTTATTTGCATAGTGCCATTAGTACACAGCGCACCTTGCAGATTAATACAAGCTAAGAAGGTCATACCCCTGTAAAAAAAGCTTTTAAATCTAAATTTACTAGTGTTACTGCACCCAACTCTTAATAAGGCTTAAACTGCAACAAAGACAACAGGATCCTTGCAGCAGCTTGCTGAGTACACAACTGCTGCTGGTTTGTGGCAGACTATTCAGTTCCATTTCAAATAAGTAATCGTTACACTAAGTATCAGTGCCTGAAATGAGATGCCCACCTCCCTGAAGTTAGTGACCAGTCTCAGTCATGCCAAAATCCTACTTGTCAATTCAACCAGGTGAGATTTTTTAGAATGGTAACTTTACACATGACCTCCAGCTCTTGGTTGAAGACCAAAAAATGGGATTCTGAAGTATCTTGGTGTGCGTCATGCATGTTAATATTCAGTGGAGGATATCCCTAAATTGCTTGATCAGTGTACAAACTGAATGGAGATGCTTTAGTATTTTGCGCAGGATCCAATATTTAGTTCACAGAAAATACAGACTTGTAATTAAGCGTGACTGAAGATGAAGCGATCAGACTAAAGAGTACTATGAAACTGTACCGAGGCCACCCCTCTTGTACTGAAAGGAGCATAGAGGATACCCTTTGCCTTGATACAATTCAGCACTGCTCAAACGAGGCAGCGTTGCACTTATCTTCTCTCCTCCCCAACTCCCATCAATCCGTTTGCAGCAGCTTTGATGCTCGTCAAACTCTTTCCCTAAGCCAGTTTACGTCACTGAGCTGGCAGGAAAACAATTCAGCAAAGTACAGTGTCTTCTGATGCATCAGTGAGTTGGATCAGCTCAGCTAAGGGCCCGCAAGCGTTACAGCTTCAGAATGCAAATACCTAGCTAGCAGCAGCACATGGAGAGTAAGACCTCGCTGCTTTGGGTAAGAAATAGTTGTTACAGTAGACGGCCAAGTTTGCCTTCATCCTCAGTTTAAGTGAAACAAATGGTATTTTGAAGGACACTTATAGAAAACTGAAGAAAAGTCATTGCACAATAAAGGGAACAGAGAGGCACGATATTACAC
Source organism: Himantopus leucocephalus (assembly GCA_003993805.1). Classification (NCBI taxonomy): domain Eukaryota; kingdom Metazoa; phylum Chordata; class Aves; order Charadriiformes; family Recurvirostridae; genus Himantopus; species Himantopus leucocephalus. The sequence goes on from RSEF01000003.1 coordinate 18,068,934, forward strand.
AAGGCTGAAAGAGTGTTTCAATCCACTTTGCTTTATGAACTTTTATTTCACCATCTGAAAGTATTTGCTTAAAAGCCCACCCCTTCAATTTTTGAGAAGAACTAGTACTACCTCTACCCAGCCACCATCTAGCTCATGTTGCTATACTTCTTGGGAGTTTGGTTATTTTTGTTTCTGGTTAGTTTGGGGTTTGGGTTTTGTTTTGTTTTTCTTATTAATATAAACAGGACACTAGAGAGGGTTTATACACACACACAAAAGGCCACCCACTGAATAGCTATATCAATGAAACTTTTATTCCTCCCTACGTTAAGAGAGTCTTAAGAAGTTGGGAGCACCAGCTTGCTACTCTGTATTTCTCCAACCATATCCTCAGTGTCTTTCTTACAGAGCTCTTGGCAAATCAGTGAGAGGAATTCAATAGCAGGCACTACTGGGAGCGAGAGAAAGGAAGTCCTCATCTGCCAACTACCAGCAGCTTCTCTGCAATATTCCCGTATTTCCTGCAACTGCAGGATTTATCCCGATTTCTCCTCAAGCCAGCACAAAGGTAAAATAGATGCAGTTGTGGTTACTTTCTGCTACCGTGAATTCAAACTCCAAAGAACAGTGACCGAAAAACAAATCCCTTCTGGGTTGGTTTTTTTTTTGTCTCTCTCTAAGACCTTCAAAAAGCAACAAAACACTGAATTGTCAATATTCACTATTAAAAGAAACACACCACAACCTGTGACAGGCAGACGTGTATGTTCACAGGAGACCCTGCCCCACCATCTCCGTATCAGCCAAGAGTTCAAAATATAGCAAACACAAGACAACACCAGCCAAAAGCTACAAGCTAAGAGAAGTTAGATTTTGGATCAAGCACTCATTAACCAATGATTTTATGCTGAGACACATTCCAAGCAGGAAACAGGACACCTTCTCCCTTTTCGCATACCTCAGATTTAAGCAGATTTAGTCCTCCAATAGCTACCTGACAAGACTCTTCTTTTTGCAGCAATGGGTAAGCTAGTTCTACAATACAATTTCAGAAGATCAAGTCAAAGCGAGATTCCTCCAAGCCACCACTTGGATGAGCCCTTCCCCACAGCTCAACTAGAAAACCATCACACTCCCTCATTCAAGTTCTTCTCACAACCACTTACATTGGGACACCAATAAGTTGCCTTGATATCTGCAGGAAAATTCATATTGAAAGCCTGTCACCTAAATACACTTCTTCACAGAGTAGAAACAGAGTAGCTGGCTTCTCCACCACCCCCAATAAGTAAAAAAAATTTGTCCTCAAGTCAACAAATACAAAGGTAAATGACTACCAAACTACTTTTCTCCTGCAGGGAAAATCCAAATTACTCACCCTGTTATACATGTATCTAAGCATGAAGTCCAGCAGAAAAGATTTTCCTTTGCGGAAAGCTCCTGCTACAGACACAACTACTATGTTAAGATCTTTGATGTGTTCCTGAAGCAAGATTTTTTCCAATGCTTCTTCATCTAATTCAAAGTTATGGTCATCTTCATGAGCAAGAACAATCTGTATGGGGCGCGGCTTATCCAAATCCACCTCATCATCTGAGTCAGGCAGGGCATCCGAGTCAGGTAGGGCATCCTCCTCCTCTTCTTCATAAAGCTTACCTGCAAATTGACAGGTTATGATACATTAGTAAGTCAGAGCTTAGGGCACTAGACATTTCTTTGAAGTGAAGCCTTGAGCTGGGCTTTCATTCCCAGCAGCAAAGGTCGTGTTCTTGGGAATACACATGTGCAGACAGCAAGATAAACAGCAGCTCCCTGTCCTTTTTCATCAGCTTTGCGTATAGTCTACATTTCAGGTCTTCACCATTCTCTGTTTTAAGAAATCACAAAAGACAACTGATTTTCAGCATCAAAATCCCTTTTAAAGGATTCTTAAGTATAACTTCCATTAAAAATTAAGGGCGTTTTCTCTCCTATCTGAAAAAAATAATTACTTTAAAATAAGCTCCAAAAAGGACCAAAAAAGCCATTTTTAGATCACCACCTTCTTATAGTATAAGGAAAAAAAAAAAAAAGAAAACCCAATGTTTTCTGTCAGTTTTGCTTACCAACACGTACAAGCAAGACCACTGATCTAGTATGTAACCCTAGGATTACACACATCAGCAGATGACTAAGTTCCTCTCTAATTCCACCACATTCCACCCGTTTCAATTCTCACTACAGCACAGACTTCAGAGTGCCTGTTCACTGCTTGCAAGAGGATAAACTCCTGAGCACGTGAAAGGCCTAACACTTCCGGGGTAAGAAAAACAAAAAACCACTGAAGTAGTTTCTCACTTCATTCTCCTCCTATGACACATTATTAAGCAAGATTTAGTAACAGTAATTACCAACTCTTTCAAAAAGAGTTAAGAGAATATTTTATACACAGTTTAAGAATCAATACCCTTTCAGGATCAGCCAGTAGCTGAAAGAACTGTAACTCAGATGAGATTTCAGTTACTAATGAATGATAAGTTAACAGCCCTTCAGATGTATAGCACAAGAGTACCAATACCCTATTCTCCTGACTTCCAGAATTCTGGAGTTAGTGGGTCAGAGGCCGAAACAAACCAAACTGACCTGCCCAAGACGTTCCAAGCACCACAACATTGAAGTTTGTCCCACAGCAGAAATGAACTCTACCACTGGCCTGATTCCACTTTTCCTATCAAGCTTGAGAATTGCCTCCAACTCCAGATTTACATTTTGCCATATGAGAACCTCACGTGCACAAACCTGACCAAGGCACCTTCCTAGCAGTTACTTATCTAGGAACATCACCCTACGAATTTAAGTGCGTTGGACAGGTCATGCGTCCAACATGTACGCTGGACAGCTTGCATTTCCAAACATTGCTTTAATGAAGACCAAGAAGCAGCCATCTCCCGTTACTCGATGGATTGCACGCAGGCAGGTTAGAAGGCCACTATGCTTCCTGGGGAAGCAGCCCAGAAGCAGTCTTTTCTTGCAGGATGTGTCACGAGGCTCCACAGAACGCACCACGGTTCCATTCCTTCATGGCAGACCCTGCCAATACCCACAGCACCTGCCAAGTCGTTCCTGCCAGACTTTGCATCCTAGATACCATCCTCAGCAAAAGACTTAAGAACAGTGCTCCAACGCACTCTGTTTTGTGGATGTAATGAGACATTTGAGTTATTACCATGAACTTGAAAAACTGGTAACATGGTGACCCTGGAGTTTTTCCAGCAGCTGTCTCTCTAGCTCGTTCTGACAACGTTTCACATTATTGCAAATCAGAAAGGACATTTCCATTTCCAAGCATCAGATCTGTGACACCTCAAAGGCCAGTGGCACTAAATCTTAAAAAAAAAAAAAAAAAAAAAAAAAAACCAAACAAAAAANGATTCAACTAGTACTTGGTTTGAAAAGGAAGTAACTTGAATGCTAAAATCCTAAGCAGCTAGAACTGAACTCCAACACTATCCAAGTGGGTGTGCTAAATAGCCCCTGGCATCACCCTAACTCAAACAAAGCAGGCCAAAAAATTCAATTGCACCAGCAGGCCTGACAACTGGAAGGGGTAACTTCAAAAAGAAAAGCTGTCAACAAGACACTAAACTGTACTAACTGCATCGACACAATATTGGTCACCACTTCAGAAGAAAAAAACCCTCACCTCTGGCCTAAAGCTTTTGTATTCCCAGAAATTAAACAAGCCCCCCCCCCCCCCCCCCCTTTTTTTTTTTTTTTTTGAAAGAGTTTACGAAACAGCTTTTGCCCCATACAGATAGCCAGGAAACAGCCCAGGTGAGGTACGAAGATTTTGACAGTCAGAAAGAAAGCCTTCAGCATCACAGCCTAGAAACATAAAGGGAATAATTCTATTGATAAAAGCATTATGATTAGACAGCTCCAAGAAGAGACACCTGCGTTTTAGCAAACATATATACACACAATGTATCAAAGCCTCCGCTTCTATGTATTCCCCAGGCAACAGGTTTGACTTGATTACTTAAACCAGCCTTATATTCTTTTATTTAAACGCATACTTCACTTCAGCTGCAGTAAGGTATCAGTTTTGTAAACTAAGGTAGACTGTAAAGTAGTCTGAAGCAACATCCGCAACTTCTCTTCGTTCACCTGGAGCCTGAATTAAACCACCTTTTCCTACCTGGAAGTCATCAGAACCTTAACAGACCTCAAAGCATGAGCTGTAGCAGCATTGTTCCACCAGCGCGGAGCTCTTCAAGCCAAGCAGCTTTCTGAACAAACAAGTAGAGTGGTCTTTTATCGTTAGTTATTTCTAAACAAGCAGATTCTCCCTATCACAAGTAGATAGTACTATCAAGAGCTTACACACAATATGCCCGTTAAAAGCTCATAACATCTTGATAATAGTATCCTGCACCCCTGGAGCTCACTTAGCTCAGAAGGGACAGGAGAGAAGATTCATCTTAGGCCCTATTCAATTCCTATGAGATTTCACTTACCAGCAGAAATTGCAAAGTCAAGTCCAGAGCATCAAGTTGGCTTTTTTTGTTTGTTTTGGGTCAGGTTGGTTTGCTGGGTTTTCTGGGTTTTTTTGACTAGCCAGCCTGATATATCTGAAAGCTCCCGACCTGTCTACAGAAGAGACCGCCATTGCCATGAATCAAGCACTTTAGAGGGTGGAGAACTACAGTGTTGACAGCTGTGAAGGAAACCTGATCCATCCAGAAGAGCTGGTTTGATAACTTCATGCTCGAGTTAGAGCACACCCTTCCCTTCAAGAGATTTTGAACTAGTTAGCAATTACCAGGACAGACATTGCACAAGCTGAGCATGTTAACTGTAGAACAAGTGCTACTGCTTGTCCCAACAGCATAATCAGCATATGCTAACCTGTCATGTGTTCCTAGGCAGAACTCACAACCTTTTTGGCCCTCTAGACTACCTTCTGGCTGCTTACCCTGTTACTCTGGCTGCACTGGAGTACTTTGGAAGCCTTTCTAGAAGGCTTCGGCATCCTGGGCAGAAGGATCACATTCCACTTCAAGAACTACTTTCAGAGTAGTCTCTCAAAACAATGGTCAGGACAAGAAGTCCCACTTCACAGTCCAGTCTTCTGCAAAAGCATTCTGTAAGCAGTTCATAAAATAAGCATGTTGATACCACTGTCAAGTCAAGTCAGGCCAGGAGTTAATGAAATTCAGAACATGAAGCCCTACTCCTTACTTCCTCCTCCCTTTCCTCCCCTGCCCCAGCATGGTCATAGCGTGCTACTTGAAACTCAGAATATAAGTGGATTTGTCCTAAAGACCAGTCTAACGACCACAAACTGTTCTAGGTTCTTGCAATAGTCCCAGCAAATCAAGTACATGAATGGATGAGGACTAACTTCAGAAGAGGCGGCATTCACAGAATGACCATCCCTACAGTGAAGTGTTTCTAGCCAACTGGACAGTTATTTGGACTTGCAAAGCTCATGGCAGCCTTCCTATATAGGTCCCCATGACAACACATTCAGTACTGCTACAGAGAAAACCAAAGCAACAGACTTTTGTTGTAGCAGGGGCTTTTTTGTTGGTTTTTATAGCGTCTCTTAACATTTTGAGAAGTCCAGTTTCATCCAGTTACGGTGTTACAGACCCAGCACATCCACCCTATACATTCACACTCAGAGTGATTGTTTCAGAGGCGTGGCTGGTGGCTCCTTGCACCGCACAAGGAACAGACAGGTAATGCCGCCTCCTGCCACAGCATGAAAGACAGGCTGGTAGATCCATCCAACTCACTCACGGGGTCGGTCTCAACGCTGTTGGGAATCCCCATGTGCACAGAAGACTGAACCACAGGCTTTTAGTACACACAGAAAAGCTCTCATCTGTCAAAGCACATAGCACAAGAGCTTGCAGTACAGTGTTGCAGGCCCAGAAAGCCATAGCTGCATTTGTCTTTTTTCCAAGATGTTCATCTGACCTTTGAAGCTTCTGTACTACTGAACTAACATACTCCAGACAGTCATATCTACCACTCTGGCTAGAGCTGATGCAAAAAGATTATCAACTGGACTTGCCCTGAAGTCTGTCATCCACTCAGCCACTAAGGCTGTTTACTAATCACTCCCCCTACTCCATTTTGCCTTCTTCCAACCGGAATCATTCAATTAGAGCACGTGAGCTAATGCCCAGTTCTGACCGCACATAATCGCTTCCTAACCCAGGTCAAACAGGCTAGGAGATACAAGAGAAGCAATACCATACAGCAAGACACAGCGGCAGACAGACTTGAACGGAAGCAAATATAGCCAAGAGAAGATATACCACCCAGTTTCCCTATAAGCTCTTCACTCCATTCAGCAACAGCTACAGCAGGACTACTAATGACACTCATCAGCTAAGTATCCAGAACAAGTGCCATTTGTTGAAAGGCTAAGCCAGATTTTGAGAACAGTAGCTTCTTGTGTATGTACAGACAATATTCCAACTGACCAAACTCAACTAAATAACCCATTTCTTAAAGCATGAGGTAAAACGAAAAGCTAACTCTTGCTTCCCCCAAGTACACAGCTAGCAGCTGATGACCTATTTGTCCCACAGCTTAAGAACACAGGAGTGAGAACAGCCAGCTCAACCTGCATGCTATGAAAATAAGAGACAGCCTGCTTTAAATGCAAGTTCCTCCCTTTAAGCACATTAATTGAAATAAAGTACCAACATAGTTACCTTTAAGTTTCAACCCAAATACAGCTTGAGCTCATTAAACACATCATTCACATCTTTTCATGACAAGGAAAAAAAGCACACACTAACTGATAAACTCAGCTGGTTTTAGATACAGTATAGGTTTTTGATCAACAACCACCAGATGACAACTAGTCCTTGCTTCTCTGGACAGTGAGCTGGACACAGACAACTGCACACAGATGCAAAATCACAGAATGGTCAGGGTTGGAAGGGACCTCTGGAGATCATCTAGTCCAACCCCCCTGCCAGAGCAGGGTCACCTAGAGCAGGTTGCACAGGATGGCATACAGGCAGGTTTTGAATGCGTCCAGTGTGGGAGACAGCACAACATTAAAATAAATTTAAATGACATTTGTTTTTTAATGACTTAAGACTTGGATTATGAACAAAGTCTAGAGAAGCCACTTTCATTAGCGTAGCATTGTAAAATCGCCATAACATAGCATCCTTCCATTTGCTGTATTCCAAGGAGTTACAAAGACTTCGCTCTGCATATCTTCAAGCTGGTACTCTTAATATCTTGTTTGTACCTGCACTTTGCTAGAAGTCTGATTTTAAATCAAAGCTCCCAGTACACCTAGATACTTCAACACTCAGCATTCCTGAACCCTTTTTCCTTGTGCTCTAGAGATACCACACGTTTGTGTCCATACAAAAGCTATCGAAGTCTCCCCCGCATAGTTCAATACAGATGCATGATAGGTTCCCACCCGCATCTGAATGGTGAAGCAAGCTGAAGTGGGCTACACTATCCTCAAACTATCTGGCTTGAAATCTTCTTCTACTCCTGAGGCCTGAGGGAGTTCACAGCTTGAATCAAAAGCTTAAAATAAGCCATCATTAGGAAACTGCTGCACCACATTTAAATATAATACATTCTCTGAGCTTCACCTAGGAAATTTTCCTTATAGAGAAAGGAGACAAACTGTTTAAACGCTTCTTGTTTTGGTGTAGTGAACTGACGAAAGTGTAGGCATGTGTGAACTGAGTTCCAGAACACAGGAAAAAAAATAGGTTAACCTTCAAACCTTATTTGGACAAGGTAAAGAAATCTGGCACGTGTACTGAAAAAAAGAAAAGAAAACAGAAAAACCCACTAAAATCACAAAATCCTCCCCTTTCTCCAGCAGTCGTACTCCATGCAATAAACTCACACCAAGACCCACACGAAAGCTATGGGGCTGCCACAGACCTTAATGCATCACTGCTTTCCTATTGCTGACTAGCAAATACTGCCAAGTAGCTCATTTTAAGGCCAGAAATAATTAAATGTTTTGAATATTTCAGCTATAAATAGGACTGATGAGCTAAGTTCCAAAGACTTGTTTGGATATCCAATAAGACTGACAGAGGAGTAGGGGAGGGGGGAAGACTCATTTAACTCTCTCTGTTCCTCCAGGGCAATGGGACATTAAGGGACAGATCTAGAACTGTTACATAAACAGTGAGCAGAAGCGAGAAGTATCTGAAGCTACAATTCTGTCAGAGAAGGGGAAAAAGAAGATATTCTGATGACCTAGATACCTATGAAGCATCATAACTAATCAAACAATAGGCTTCTCTACTCCTAAGTGCTTTAAATTGCTCCTCTGCTGAATGGTCGGCATATACCCAGGAGCAGACAGCTCTCCCACAGCTATGCAAAATACCAGTAAGCTAGCATTTTGCGTTCTCCAGTTAAAGGGGCAGAAAGGCTAGAGGAAGACTTCATTACAACGAAAAGGTGCAGGAAAAAAGTCAACCCTCAAATTCAGCTATTTTCAGCAAATGCATACAAGTAAGAGAATAACAATAAGCAGAGACTAAGAGAGAAGCAGCACAAACCCTGACACAACCTAGTAAAAGTAGCAAAAAAGTGTTTTTTATATATATAAAGGATTGCTTTTCTGAAAGCACAGCATGAACTTAGGAAGAAAGATGTTTCTCCAGAGCTACAAGGAACAACTTGGAGGGTAGGGATAGTGACAAAGCATGCTTCTCATCCTTCTTCCACTCTGCCTAAAAACCACGGCTATTATTAGCACACGCACTGAAGGACCTAACAGGATCTCTACCCACAGTAAGGTTTACCAGTACTTTTCCAGCCCCCTCAAAGAATGCTGCTTCAGAATACTAAGGCAGATGAAAGCACTAAAAGGCCTCTTCCTCGCCTTTCCTCCCCTTTCTTACCCCATCCCCCAGGTTCTTGAGGAAGGGAATGAGAATACACCAGATGTGAGAATGACCTAGTTCACCGTGGACTCTGGCACCAGCAAGTGAAAGCTCTGCATGAATACTGCAGGCTAACTGGATCCTCGCAGGCCACATGGATTTAAGCTAGGCAGACTTCTGCTTGTATTTCAGAGTGGTTTTATTTAGGGTTGTTGCTCACCCAAGATGACTCAGTCAGCACTTTCTAATTGGTTTAGGCCGTAACTACATTTTACATACCTCGTATGTATTCCTTATGTCAGCAGCTGATAATTTAAACAATGATCAGCTAACCCAAACCAAGATTGAGGATAGAGAGGAAAGAATAAGGTGAGAGATGTCAACTGCAGTTACCCCATGTCTGATCTTCAGATTAGCAGCCAGAATAGGTTTAGTCACCCAGCTGCATCTGCATCATGGCCACTGAGGAGCTCAGCAGCAAGCACAGCAAGTGCTCGCTTTAGCTGTCCAGGCAGGTATGCCGAAGGGCCACTCTTCAGACTCATTTCCAGGATAAAGAAGCTGTCAGTCAGGAACAACAACAGGTTTAAGGGAACAGAGCAAGCCAGAGAGGCTTTAATTTTTCCTTTTTGATCAAACCATGCTTCTAACAATCTGAAGCTTCTAAGCAAAAGTGATCATTTAGCCCAGCCTCCAGTTTACGCTCAGCTTCCCACCTCTGTGTAAGTTCCTGCAGCTAAGAGACCCTCCCATGCAGCTTTTCCAGCACTGAACTCTATAGTTCTGTTTTATTAAAAAGCTCTGCATTTCATTTCAGAGAATAAAGAGCAGTACAGAGAGAGACTGGCTTTACCTTAAGAAACTGCCTTCTCCAGATCACGTAGCTAGCAAAACTGATACACTACCTACCTTCAGACACCTTCGTGGAGTATTTAAAATCACCCTCCCTCTCCCTTCTCAACTGTTCTTAACCTGGTAGCATCATTAACACACCCACCAGATGAAAGGGAAGTGTGACAGGAGGGAAACACAACATGTGCCAACACAATTAATGCCCAGATCAACAATGTGAACCAAAACAGGAAAAAAACCCCACACAAATCACACAGGGAATTGAAACAAAACAAAAACAAAACAAAAAAAAAAATCACATTCTGCATGTGTTTATACTTTGTTTTCACCGGAGGAAGAGATTTTTCTCACGCAGCTACAACAAAAGTAGTTTTCATCACACTCCCTGCTGCTAGGCACATAGAGAAAGAGGCCTGGCTGCCATATCACTTTCCTGCAATTAACCCATAATAATTGATACAGCACCTAACCATGTCCATATCCTTCAGAGCCCTGCACCAACTCTCCACGACTCCCTAGTCTCGACCAGGCATTATTGCTGTCGCTGCACAAAAGTCCCTTGCTAAGGCAACAGCTCAAAGTACATTTATTCTGCCAACAGGACAGTGCCAGTAACTGCCACCTCCTCCTCTCTCCCCTGTTTCAGGAGCACAGTGGAGTCTTACCCACGCCCTCACACAAAGGCTCTCCCACTCCTCCCCACTTCCAGCTCCACGCAGTACCACACCAACTTTCTGCTAATTTTGCCACATACCCAACACTGCTGAAAGTCAAGTCAGCTAAGCAAACCAAAGCATCAGAAAAAGCAATCCAACATGAACAGGCTTCTACAAACTGCATCACCTCAATAAGAGTCCAACAAGCATTAGAGCTGAAGACAAACAAAGAGCAGAGCTCTGGAGCTACGGAGTTTCATCTGCAGGGCACAGGGTCAGTTCAGCTGTAGTGTTGAACAGTACGGAACTGCGGCCCTTGGTGTTGGCACCACTGTCCTAGGTCCAGGCACCAACTTATCTTGAACAAACACGAGGTGATATGCAGTGCACTCTACAGCCTCTGAAACAGCAGCACCAACCAGCTTGTGCCTCCCCTTCAATTGTGCTGACCAGGCACTGGCGCCAAAAGTTCAGCTTTGTGACTACAACCTAGTTAAGCTGGAAAACTTCTCCAGACTCTCAGAACTCACAAGTACAGTTAAGAAGCGCGTTCGTGTCGAGACTGACTTAGTGATATGTGATAACACTGCAAAGATGGGGAGACAACTGGGCTGTAACTGGATCAGACTGTGTGTTGCCAAGGATTTGTCTAGATCTGAAAGAGCTCAGATTTAGGCTGGGCTAGCCAACACATTTGTTAACCTTCACTTAACAACAAGGTTTCCTTCCTTTGCAAATGGAAGTTAACACCAGTTTCAGGTTTGTCAATAACATAAGGTAGGACGTGGAAATGGTGGGAAGACGTTGAGCTTGGTTGGCATAGTCCTTCCTGTGCTAGAGGAGCATTCCCCTTGAACATTCCTACTGAATATACTGTACCTGCTATGAGCTGTCTCTACCAAAGAGTAGATTAGAGGAATTTTGATCTCAAAATCAGTTAAGTTGTCACAAGGATGCTGTAAAACACTTCACTTTAGTAGCTCAGTTCCACGCAACAAGCACCTTTGTATCAGTTCAAAGGGCTCAAGACTTACCTACTTACCTAAGCTGCTTTAGCATCATTCACATTGCTTGTTACCACAGAAACCTCAGCCACTCCTAGAAGAACAAGGGTCTTAACAACAGAAGCATTTCTGGTTTTTAAACAGCGTTTTCCTGGGACACCAAATGCCGTTGTTACGTGCACACTAATGGCTGCTGGCCAGCCAAGCCTAGTATGGAAAAAGAAGAGTGTAAACCCAGAGGTAAGGCAAGCCACACCATCCTCCTGAAAGGAACAAACACAGAAGGGTAGCTGGTTACTACTTCTCTTTAGGTCAAGTTCTCGGACTAGTCTGAATACATCTAGCCAATCTAACTGCTCTTCTACAGGACAGCACACCATACCGTATGTTTAGACTACAAATGGTTTAACATCCATCTTTCACTTGGGTGGAGAAGGAAGAGGGAAATACAACTGTCTGAAGACTGCATGTTTAACACCCCTCCCCAACCAATGGTTTAGTCTTTGTAGATCGCATTTATTGTCCTCATTCTGTGGTCCATGAAAACTTTCCTTACACTATAGAGCACAAAAGCCAGGGAGAGAAGTCTAGGTTTAGAAGATGAACCCAAACAGAGAGAGCAGTGTGCTGCTCTTTAAAGCTCACAAAAGCTTAATCTGGTCAATTCTAATGCACTACAGAAATAAGAATTCAACAACAATTTAGATAAAGAACAGCTCAGTTTGATATTTGATTAATGAAACAGTGATATGTCTGCAACTCAAAGTACTTAGACTGAGACGCTAAGAGTAACATTCAGTCTATCACAGGCCAACTTCCGTCATCTTTAAAAGCACCAGATTGCATTTTAAGGGTCTTCTCAAACAAGGAGGATTCCTAGTAGCATCTGAAGATTCCACAAGTATTTAATTGCATCTGCTACCTAATTGCTCAGTGGATAGCGTGTTCGTTTTTCTGCTGAAAAAAATTAAGCTTAATAGGAGCATTAAGAAATGCAACTTCTACTACCACCACTATTTTATTTTGAAAGATTTTTTTTGCCTTTTAAATCTCAGACACGTGGTAAGTTTTCAGTAGCTACTTATTTCTACAGTATTATTAGCTCTAGAAAATACCCCAGTTCTGTGCCCCAACCCCCGAAAGCATTACTTGCTGCACTTTTCCAAACAATTTCTGTACTAAGAGGTCTGACACACTAGCATTTAGAAAGATTTCCTTTTAAGTATTTTGCACTGCATTCCCTCCCTCATCCCTGTGACAAGCTTAAGACTTTGTTGCTTGGAAGATAAGTGATAACTGCCTCGCGGGAAGCTTTAAGGCCATGTTTAGAATCACGCTGCTGTCATTAACAAAAACAATTCCTTAGTATTAGTTCAGAATTACAAAGTATGTAAGAAATTATTTCTCTTAAAAGCAAGATGACTTCTTGTTTTAAGAAAGTGATTTGGTTATATCAAGAACCTTAATCAAATTTCTACATTCATCATTTTCCCTACTATTCCACTTCTAAGCAATAGATTGAAGGAAGCCAAACTTCTGCCTCAGGTACTTCAAGTGACTGTTCCTCCCCTGAAATCAGTACTGTGATGCCTTCCATAGTAGGCAGAAGATTGAGAGATGGTACCTTTAATTTCCCAATTGTTTAAGGTTCCCCAAGTAGATCCCAGAACACAGACCAAGACAAATGAACAGCCACAAGACCCTTTCTTACATTTACCTGAGGAGCTGAAAATGCAGAAAGGGTTGAGGAGGGAAGGGGAATAAGTTCATAAGTTTGCAGGCATCATAGGATTGAGCTTATAGAGACAGTTAAAATAACTGCACTTATTCTTCCACTCAGCAGTACCACGCCATTTGAGAAGATAAGAGGCGAGAACAACCTTTCCAAGTACGCACAACATACAAGTAGTCCTAACACATCAGTACAAGCAGTTGACACATGTTCTCCAACAGTTTTCTACAATTTTCAATCCAAGTTAAAAAAAAAAAAAAANNAAAAAAAAAAAAAAAGGCCTTGTTGTCCTGGAATCATTATACAACACATTGTTCAAAAACCACTTTATTTTTTACTATTTTACTGAGACCAATAAAAACTTGTAAATTCAACATGACTATCTCTAAGGTGATGGTGAAAAAAAATGTATTACAATTTGACACTAACTACAGACTGGAACCTGATTCTGACCTCACTTGAGCAACAACTGCATAAGGGCAAATTAAGTTCTACTCTCAAATACCAATTTACTGGAAATTACATTCTACACTTCGTGTCTGTAATCTGTACAACATTTTATTAGTTCAAGCCTTCAACGCCACTGCCTTCCAGGTTTTGGCTGCTATTCCAGTCTTTTAAGAGAAACCTGCCAAGACTTGCAGTAGCACACAAACCCCACCTTGCCATGCAGAAATCACTGGTATGCAGAGCTGAAAATGCAATCAGTCATTTGCTCATTGTCTGCACTGAAAATAAAGCTGGAAATACATCTAGAAGAAGCAAAAAATATTAGGCGAGACATCTCCCCTCCTAGCAAAAGCACATCAAAATATCTCTCATACCGTACACAAGCCGTAAATAGAGGCCCAGTAACGGAGCTGTAAGCCAAGTACTTTCCCAAAAGGCACTTTGTGTAGTCTTACAGCTTTGATAGTTCTCTTATCTATTCCTCCAGAATACGGAAGAGCAGGGCAATTCTTTTAGAAGCAGCTGGTCTTTCACAAATAATTTCTGCACAGGCCCAAATGGACTTCTCTTTCATATTATATTTTATTTCCTATTAGCCCTGCTTATGAGCTCATCAAGCTGGCATCAAACAGGAATTCCAATAGCCAGCTTACCTGCGTTCACTCAGGTCACTTTTGTCAGACTGCCTTGGAGGCTATATGGCTCAGTAATGCCGCCTTTGGTGTCAAACATTCTGCTTTAAGTTTTTCCAACCTGAAAGAGGAGCCAGGTAGGAAGCATTATAAAGTCAGCTTAACTATTTTTTCTGTTTAGTTAATAGTGAAAGGGAGAAGATCCTTATTTAGCTTCACACATCATACTGAGCACAAAGATCTACTATTCTCACAGTAGAAAGAGATACAAACTAGTCTCGTTACCTTAAGGAGTAACATCCCCATGGAGCAGCTGGAATGCTCAGTGATAGACTCCACGCAAACTAACTAGATAGCTTTAGGATATGCAAGCACATGAACAACCTGCTATGGAGGTAATTCATTAAGTGAATTTACCAGCTATGGCACTATAATGGTGTATGTCTGTTCCCTCCCAAACACAATAGGGGAGGGTAAGCTCCTTGCTTTGCTGTAGAGCGAGAACTCCAGTTCAATGCCAACAGGTAGTTACTTGCCTAGCATTAAGTTATACCCTAGACCATCTCCCAGTAACTCGTTTGTACAGCTACAGAATACAACGGGCATTACCTTGAAGTCTTAGAAGATAGAGTCAGTCAAATAAGAACTAACAGTGGGGGAGGAAAGACAGATCTTCAAATTCCTCCGATTTCATTCCAGGTTTCTTAAGTGAGCAGAGGATTGACTTCCAAATTTAAATGCTTTCCAAGTTCCTCCAACTTTTATATTGAATGTGTTTCACAAAGCATGCTTAGCAAGCACGTAAAATCTTGCTTTCCTGGAATTGAACACTACACAAAATATATTAATTTATTTCAGAAAAAAAAAAAACAGAAGTTAAAGGTCAGACAAGTTAGCTACCAATGCTCTCAGAACATTAGTCCCTATTACATATTAATTTGCTGATAGAAATGACTTGATTATAATCCTTGTCCTTATGACCTCAGTCATTTCTTCGCAGTTATCTGAAATAGCAGGCATCAACCTGAATGACGTTTTCACATATCTTTCAAACTTGTTCATCCGTTTGCTCTGGTGTTTCAGATACAAATCCCAACCCCACAAATGTACTCTTGTAAATGAACTCCTTAAGCAGCACTATGACCTCAAAATCAGCCATAGGATGAGATAACATTCTTCATGCCAAGAACCACCTTCCAAAACCAAGGAAAGCTACTTCCATCTTTCCTCCAGGACTTCTCAAGAAGTTGAGGTTGCTAGAAACGCTTTGAGAAAGAGACCCAGTTGTTCTCCAGTAAGAATAAAGTCTTAAGAACCAATGTATATAAGTACTTCTGAAAACTTCCAATTGTTTACAAATACAGCAGGCCTACCTATGTAGAAGCTTAGAAAATATTTTTGTGCCTTGTTCACCTTAGATAGTTGAGATTAAAGACAAAACCTTAAAATACTAATGATTGGTATAGTAAGTTTGAGAAGTTAATGCAGGATTTAGCAAAAAAGTTGGAAAATGGCACTCAGACTGGCAGCTTGCAGATAACAGCAGCTCACAGGCACAGCGTGCAGCAACAGTAAAAACAAGGAAGCAATTCAGTCTGATTTTAAAGTTTAAAACTTCCCATTTAAAGACTGCCATGCCAGGATACCAAAAACCATCCCCAGGACAGGGCCTGTTCATGACTGCAGTGCAATAAAAAAAGCCAGTTCAAACTTCACCTTACATAGAAAGGTTAGATTTCAGTGAAACTTGGCAGTTTTCCTTATGAATGTTCTTGGAACAGTTAGAAATTTTTACAGACTGTGCCAAGACGTACAACAGTATACTAACAACAGGCACAAAGTTAAACTAGTTTTATCATAGTGCTGAAGTGAAACCTGCGATCCAGCTTGCGCTGGAGACTAACACCACTGCGGTTTGTTACCAAAACAAGACGACTACAGAATTTAATTTACCTGCATTTCTACTGCTTATTACATCTGTTTTTGCAGTTGGGCAAAACTCAAAGTCAGAGAGGATGTGATACCGCCATCAGGAGATGAGTGCTTTTTTATTACATCGGAGGAAAATCCCCAGCCCTCGTCCCCTCTAACAGACCCACTCTTATCCAGTCTAGTCAGCTTGAGGTAGCATCCCTATTCTTATCAAGGCAGGAAGAGAAAACAATCCCCCATCTATTACAGTATCTTGCTCCAGTCAGTGGTACTTTATTAGTATAGGCAGTAAGCAAACATTAATCATGATATTTAACCAAAACACAGGGACTGCAGCTGGCACAAGGCACCCAAGAAGTACCAGCATTCCTGCCCTTCCAACACAAACTAGAGCTGCCTGGGCTCCTAGTTTAGGAGAGACTGTCGCATTTAAAGGAATGCTTTTATGACAGTTCAAGTAAAATTATCCTGTGCTAGAATTATTTCATAAATGTCTTTAAGTTGCAGGCAGGTGAACACGAAAAGGAAAGAATACAGCCTTCTGCAACCCAGCTCCTTGATTTCAAAAGAATTCTAGTTAAAACACTGGAGAGCTATTGCTATTATTTGAGGGAGAACTGTAACATCATTAGTGACTTTAGGGCAAGTTAGAACATAACAGCTGTTAAGCAACATTTAGTAATGGTACAGGAGGAGTTATAGGCCTCTCCTGTTACATTTCTCGTCTTGTAACTATTCCAATCTACCACTCTGCTTTATTTGATTGTAGAGAAAGCTCTTTTGCAGGCAGGCACAGGTCATCCATAGCTGTACATGCAGACCCTACCAATTAAGTTGTTCCATGCCTAAAGTACACAAGTTAACAGTGACATGCACGTGTTTCCACCACTAATGATGACACAGCTACCTTAAAGGCCATTTATTACAGTTGTGCTGGCACTTTTATGACCCCGAGAAAGTTATGCAATAATCTAATGCTCTGAGATTATTAAACTCCATAGGGGTGAAAACACAGAGAACCACGAAAGAAAATTCAGCAGTGCTGTGGGGGAGGGGGGGGGAGGACGACAGACACCAGTACCCAAGCAGTATCATATCTTCAATTTCAATCTCTGGACTGACTCTTGAATTATTAAAGTCACAATGAAGAACTTCCACGTGCTTACAAGCATCGTCTTTTCCTCCCTAGAAAAAAAGTCAGTAGTCACTCTGCACACCTGCCGGTCTATAGCACAGTTAGATTTCCCAGTCTCTAGCTGGCTTGCAAATGCAGCAATCAAAACCATTAGCAGCACATGGCATCTGCTAGGATTTGCGTGTTTAACCGTGCCCAGTCCAATCGCTTTGCTTCCAAATTAAGTGAGAGTTATACAACAAAGATGTTAAAATAGTGCAGCGCTAAAATCCTCGGGCAATTCAACTGAAGTGTTCAAGTCAGCACAGTCCTCGCAGCTCCCGGACCCCCCCCCCCCCCCC
>RSEF01000003.1:18086570-18102392 GCA_003993805.1 Himantopus leucocephalus
TATTTAAAAAAAAAAAAAAAAACACATAACATTCTGCGCAGACTCCAGCACAGCCGAGGCTGAACGCAGAACCAGAAACATGTCCCACCGCCACCAGAGGATACATTACAAGCAAGACCAGCGCTGAGAGCACCGGGGCCACACGGGGGACGGGCCAACAGCCACCTCCTTCCCCGCGCTCTCCCCTTCGCAGGTGGACGCGGCTCCGGGGAACCGGGCCCAGAACCGGTCGCATTCCCGCCCGCACCCCCCCCCCCCCCCNCCCGCCCGCACCCCCCCCCCCCCCCAACACGGTCACCCCCACTCACGATCGCCCCCGCTCCGGTGAACCCCCCTCGAGGGCAGGCGGCGGCGGGGGCTGGCGGCCGCCCCCGCCATTTTGAGGACGGGGATGGGGGAGACACCGGGGCCTCCACCGGCGCCGCCCGCCCGCCCGCCGACCCGACCCGTCCCGCCGCCCCAGCCCCGCGCCTCCCGCGGGGGCCCCGCCGCCAAACGGCCCCAGAGGAGGTAGGGGGGGTAGTGGAGGGGTGAGGTGTGTGTGGGGGGGATGCGTGTGAGGGGGGAAGCTGTTACCTGCCGGGTCGGGCCGTTGGCGGGCCGGACCCGCGCGCCGCGCCGCGTCCCTTTCCGCCATCTTGTCCGGGTTTAAAATTAACTCGCCGTGACGTCAGAGCTCCGCCGCCAGACCTTTATCGCCCGCCGGCGGTGGCAGCGCGCGGGCAGGGCGGGTCCTCGCGCCCCCGGCTGCTCCGCCCCGAAGAAGGGCGGGGCGGGGCGGGGCGGCGCGGCGCATACGCAGCTGGTGGCCGCCCCTCCCCTCCCCAGGAGGGCGGCGCAGGCGCGGTGGCTCCCCACCCGGCGGCAGGGAAGAAGATGGTGCCCCCGTCGCCTGGGGGGGCAGGCGAAGTACCGGGCGGTGTGAGGGCCGCTCGGTGCTGAGGGAGAGACATACACTCCCATCCCTCGGTGCTGAGGGAGAGACATACACTCCCACCCCAACCCCCCCAAAGCGGGCCCTGCTGCCTGGCCCGGTCCCCCCTCAAGCTCCAGCACCTTGGTTGAGAGGGTCCTGGTAGTGGTGGTATGGCGGGTGAGGAGGCCCCAAGGCCACACGGGACACCTCAGGGTGAGCATCCCTCGGGGATTCCTTGCTTGTCGGCCCACTGCTCCCAGCACAGCTGGCTGTGGTAGAAAACATGGCTGCCAGTGTGCCACCAGGCCCATCCCTTCAGGCTACCTGGTGGCATCCACCTCTCCCTGCCCTCCATTGTGTGCCCTCGCTTCCCTTTTCCACCTCTGTTGGGCTACAGGGACAGCCAGGAAAGCAACCCAAGTGCTCTGCACTTCTGGCAGGAGCACCAGCTCCTGGCCCGTGACTCCTGGCTCGCTGTGGCGTTTGGGCTGGAAACACAAAAGGACAGCTCTGAAACAAAGCAAGCTACACAAGTTCCCAAGGGATCAAACCTTTCTGGGGTTTGCAAGAGTCTTGTTCCTCTAAACCCAAACTGACCTTGCTGCATCCTTTCAAAAGGCCAACTGTTAAAGCTAGCTGCCTTTACTGCACAAAGTTTTAAGATCTGTGAGGTTTCCTATTGCTAAAGGTCATTTAAACCTTCACAAACAAATTGGTCAATGTGACCTTGTCACTCATTGTAACACCACATTTTGTCTGGTAATTCAGCATGTGAAGTGGGTAACAGCTGTGCAAGAGCCTACCTCACTGTGGTAATGCTCTCCGTAGAAACCATTTTTCCTCAAAGTCCTGAGCTATGCTAACTTACTGGGTCCTGGAGACGCAACTTTTGAGTGAGAGCAATCTAAAAAGCAAGCAGAGTTTGTTTCTGCCTAAACAGAGGTGGAAGGGAAAGCTCAGAAGATATCTTCAAAGCAAAAACCAATGGGCTGTCCCTGGAAGTGCTTTGCAAACCTTCTCCAGACTCCGCTTTCTGTCCTTTACTACTGAGGTAGCACATAAGGGTCATCCTGATGTTGGGGTCCATTACGCTTGGTGCTGTGCTTACCGCAGCTGTCCTTGCCTCAGAGAGTTTAATGCCTAAAACACATTAAAATGTCTAAAAGGTGCTGTAATCCCAGCAAGCGATAACTGCAGAAGGATACAATGATCAAACTGATAATCACATACTCAGTTCTAGTTATGCCACCTGTAATAATAAAATATGCAAACTGTCAACAACTTTATTATTATAGATTTACATCAGTGTAAATGGAAGCAGGATTCAACCACTGTGTACAGAAGTGTTGATATGAATGGTAGAAAAAAAACGTTACCATTGGCCTTCTGCTGGTTAATACCCTCTAGTTATTTGGGGAAAATGAGTGTGCCATTGCCTGTCCTTCTAACCTCATCGCACATCAAGAGGAAAAGCCTCTCTTGATCTCAGAAAGAAGGCAGAGCACACTGTACATACAGAGGTATTTCAGAAACACACAGGAAAGCAGGCAAAGGGAAATACCTTGAAGTAAAACACCCTGAAAGCTAGAAATACTGTTAGCTGACAGGCCTAAGCTTCAGCAGCTCAATATGAAACCTAAAAAACTGCGGAAAAAAAACCCCACAATGCTAAAGAAGTTTCCCAATTCTGTTGTTAGTAAACAACATTGTTTCTGATCAAGCCTGGAACGGTTTATGCAAAGAAGCGTCTGAAAGGGTGAATATACAGACAGATAGATATCTGCTCCATGCAACAGGATTTGCTGTTGCTGTAACGTGAGAACAGAAGTCAGGAACTTGGAGGTCAGAGAGCTCAACCTTCGTGCTGTCCTTTTACATTTGCAGGAAGGAAGGAGATGTTTTCTGAGCTGAGGATTTTGCTATCCACAGGTCATCTCCTGGCTGCAAAGGTGGCCATCTCCACCGTACTCCTGGCTGCGTGCAGCTTTCCTCTGAGTCAGGGTATGCAAGGAGTTAGCACTGAAACTGCTTAAGCTAGCAATGAATTTGGCCTGAAAGGAGCTTGGGAGCAGCGGCACTGTGGTGGGAAGCAACCACCGGAGCCAGAGGACATGTCTAACCCGCAAGTGCAGATTGGCCCAGTAGTCCCTCCAGCCAACGAAAGCACAGGTTTTGCGCTACAGACAGCATCTTTTCCTGGATTTGGCCATGCTGTTTTAAAAACAAACAAACAAAAAACCCTCTCCAAGGTTGTCCCAAACCCACTTTGGGCCAGTCAACACAACCAGTGTCATCAGCCCCAAGGCAGGGGCTGCTCAGCCACTCTGCTGGCAGACCTGTCCCCTCCCGTAGCTGGAAGGGAAATGGATCCACCACAGTGTCTCCTGGCCTTCAGACAGCATGGCATGGCAGGGGGACAGGACAGTTCCTGACCCATGCTAGCAGAGCCATCCACTGGACACTAGAAAAAGCCAGATCAGGCTCAGGTTCTTTTTGCCTTTCTGTATAAAATGCTTCTCTAGCCCTGTGAGCTAACCTGCGCAATGCAGCTGGGTTTGTTTAAGTCGACCTTCATGAGGACAAATCCGGAAGCTAAGCACTGACCTGAAGCATGCTGAACACCACTTCTGGGCTGGGGAACAGAACCATCTCCCATCCTGAAGGGCTGAGGGTCCTGGGATGAGCTGGAGAGGTCTCTGTTGGTGGTACCACACTTACCCACATCTTTCCTCATCTGCTTCAGGCTGTAGAGTCCGAACTAACAAGGTGAGCCTCAGTCTTCCCTCCAGGCTATTGGTGCTGCAAGCAGCTGGGAGCCAAGGACAGACAGCTGTGAGATAAAGGTGGTTCTTCCAGTAGCCCCCACCATCTGCAGCAATAAGGCGCCTCTGACCCCTTGGCTGTAGTCCCTAGGGCCACCCGGGGCTTTCCGAGGGACAAGTCTGGGGAGGTGAGGAGGGGTCAGCCCTGCGGTGGTGAACCAGCGCTTGCACTGGGAACAGCCAGGGCAGACAGCGGGCAGCTGCCCTCCCACCAGACACCACCAAGGGAGCTGCGTCACTCGGGCAAGCCTGAAATTTCCCAACAGTCTCCCACTGGGAAATTCACCTGGATCTCAGCCTTGCTCCCAGAATTCAGAAAAGCCCTGCAAGGCACCTCATCTCGCTTTTCTCTGAGAAGCGCCCAGGCTGTAGCACCACGGCCCTGCTACTGATGGGCTTCATCTGCTCACAGCTTCCCACCTCTTCAAGCTGGAGCCCTCCTCCACTCTTCATGGTACCAGCAGACATTGGAGGCTGTGCTGCCCACCGAGACCCTGCCCTCTCCACAGCTGGGTCCTCCCTTTGACTCCCTCTTCCCATCACCAATCCCCGCACCCTGCCCACATGCAGAAACACACTGCTTGCATCTCTCCAGGTGTTTGCCTCACCACCTCTGCAAGGATCTCAGCCCCATAACCAGGCAAGCTTGGCTTCCTATGCATTTTTTTCTGACGTTTGCCATTCCCCAAGAGCATCTCCCTCAGATTCAGGGGTGCCTTCATCTGTCACGGAGGTGATCTAAAAGTTGCCTTGTGCCACCAGAGAGTGCCTGGTGCAGCCCTGAGCTTGTATCTACCTGTCTGTGTTTGCATGACCTGGGGCTCGCGCCAGCAAAGCCAAAGTGGGACTTAGCATGGATCCAAACCCGGTTCTCCTGTGGAGAGCCCCAAGGAAGCAGAGAGGCTGTTGGGAAGGAGGGGAAATAAACAATTTACCAAATCTCCTGAACCTGCAGCTGTCCCACATGCCGAGAGGAGATGCCTTTTTAGCTGGCAGCAGCACATGTGCTCAAGAAACAGAGAGCAGCCCCTCACATGCCACTCATTTATAGCAAGCCAAGTGGGAGACATGTCCTATTCTCCCCCAGTGATGACTCAAGAGCTGCTCCTCCCAGGAGGAAGGATGAAATAATGTTGAATTTTAGCTGTTGTCAGAGCAGCTCAGAGCAGGTTGCTAGGCACCAGCTGCAGGAATTGCCTGCAGGTGCTTTTGCAGGAGGGGTTGGGCCCATTTACTGGGCTCTCCCAGTGCAGCCCGAGCACCAAATACCTGTTCTCAGCCTGAAGGAGCTGTTGCACAATCTCCCCAGGATTAAGAGTTTAAATCGCCACAGCCGGGGAAGGGCCGTGGGCAGACTGTGGAGTCATGCTGGCCTGCGCCATCCATGTCAGGGGGCTTTCTGGGGCGGTGGCACACAGCCTGCCTGTGGTGGAGGTGGCAGTCTCGCAGGTGCGAATGGGAGCCTTCTCCCCTGCCTTCCCTTATCAGGGAGATTGAAGTCGTCAAAGGATTAAATGCCTAAGTGGTTTTCTTTTGCTCCTGGAAATGAAGCTCTATAACCAGATGAAGGTTTCGTGTGCAAGCATTTGCTCAAACAGACTTCTATTTGGGTCTGGATAAACACAGCGTGATTTCCATCTCACTGTTATGCAAGAGCACAACAAGATGAAGCTGCTTTTCAAGCCTGGGCTGGATACAGACTCCTGTGACGGCTGCAGTGCTGCTCAGAGTGCTGATACACCAGCAAGCCCCAGGGCTGCCCCGCTGCAGAGATGGCTCTGTCGCAGACATGCCTCCAGCCTCGCCCAGAGGACACGGCTGCCTACCTACTGCCTGTTCTGTAGGGATTTTTGACCTGCCTCTTTAAAAATGAGACCAGCTCTGCTACTGGGGAGTATGCACGTACATGTGAAATGCCACTATGGTGGAATGCATTTCCATGCAGATTTTAAACTGCTTTTTCTCACCTGACCTGGGCATCTCTAAGCACCTCTGGGGCTCGGGTCCCCTTGGTGGCATTTCCCTTAGGCCATCAAGGCCACTACAGAGAAAGAACGTTTCCACACCCCCAGACTCTAGCTCCCAAACTTTTTGTCCTGGAAAAAGAGGAATTGCTCCAGCTGTTACTGTGATGCCTATCAAATGTATTGCAGAGATAATCACACTGGCCACCGATCCTGTACAGCCTCCCAAGGCACAGAGCTGTGTCTGTCCGCCTTGCTGGTACGGTCAGCAAGGCACTTGGCTGAAGGAAGGAGCAGTCCCCAGTGGTGCCTACGCAATCGGTGACACCACGCTTCAGTCTACCCTGCTAGTGCTTTTTCTGCATGGTGCAGCGTACAAAGGTCAGGTTAACTGAGACAGTTTGGGATGAGAGAAGGTATTCCACAGTCACAGGGGCATCGGCGTCAATTCGGAGTCTCACTTGGAAAAATGCTGTGTAGATGTTTTATTCTTTACTGTAATAAAATAAGACTGGTTGCTTAGTGTGCTGCGGGTGTTTGTTAGGAAACACTCCTAGCAGCACTGTCTGTAGCTTTTAGAGGAGGATATTTGTCCTCGATGCTTAACTGATCTTTCGTATCGCAAGCCGAGCTGGGGCTCTCTGTGGAGCAAAGCATCACTGGGTGATACTGGTTTGAGTGAAGTGGTGCAGCTTTAACACTGGGGGAGGGTATTTTGCGAGCCCTGTGCAGGCAGACCTGGCTCCTGGTTGCACCTAGGGTTGAGGATGATTGCCTTGGCATACGAAGGGTGCTAATTACACAGTGGAGTTCTATTTGCATCCTTTGCAGCTACATGACTCTGGCTCTGCTGGGCAAGATTTACAGGTCCTCACAAGCAGGCAAGTGGTTTATTCCCAGGGTTTCACATGGTTTCTTCCCACACAAGTCCGGACTAGCTGCATAGGGGTGAGTTTTGCTTAAAAGAGAGATTCTGCTGTGACTTCCCACAGCACCAGAGAAGTTGAGTTGCAGCTCTTATTGTCCTTTCCTAGAAGGCAAACCCCCTCCAACACAGTGTCCCCCAGACACCCTCGGATGAGGCTGCCTCAGCCCATCACTCCATCAGGACAGGTTTGGATGTAATTTACCCACATGGTCACAGCCCACCCTGCCTGGGAGAAGTTTTGGACGAGCACAGGCTGCCTTGCCGAGGATTTGGGTACCTCAAAGACATGGTAGCTGTCAGCAGGAGCTGGCGTGAGACCCAGTGATGGCAGCACCTACAGGAAACCCCAGGTCTGACAGCAACCTGAGCTTCTCCCACCAGCACTGTGGGCTTATGAGAGGGCGCCTGGGGCAGCAGCACCCTCCAGAGCTGGGATGACTGCTACGCTCTGCTCTGAACCAGGCCTGAATCTGGGGCATGATCCTTAACGCACTGATGAAACTGTCTGGATCCAACCTCTGGCATCAAATCAGAGCCTGGGGCTGAGTCTAGACATGAAGGACCAGACCAGTTCTGCTATCTGCATTTCCAGGTTCCCTTGAGCCAAGCTAAGGACACAAAGCAGAATATGCCATTTAATCTGGCTGGACTAACGTGTGAATTTAATTAGATTTAATCTACTCTCAATAAAATCTAGAACGCACTATACAAAGATGGCGTTTAATCTTTCTCCAAGCCTCTTTGTATGCATCTGAGCAGGCAGGCAGCCCTCAACGTAGCCATGGGCAAGCACAATGAAAGCAGAAGCCAAGTTTTAGCAGCACCCAGAGGATGGGGCTGAGACCAGCATCCTGTCGTCTTTGGATTTGTGCCAGTCTGATTCAGAGGTTCTCGTGCCCCAAAACCTCTCTGCGTGGCAGACGAGAGTGTGGGGAAGGCAGAGGAATGTGGGGAAGGCATGGTCACGGGGGCTGGTACCTGCCAGCCCCAGCCCTGCTCCTGGGCTTGCTCAAGAGGCAGCAGCGCTTGTGTCAACGGAGTCCCCACGTTCATCTTAGTGCCCTCAGGAACTGCAGAGGGCTGAGCTGCCCTACTGGCTCCAGGGGAGTTTCAGCAACTGCAGGTCTCCCGTTGCCGAGCTGAGAAATGCGCTCCCATGGGCCAGGTGAACGCGTGGAAATAGAGGCAGCCACTCCAACGCCACCGAAGCGAAGTGCACCGAAGCTAAGTCCTTTGGGAAAAGCACAGTGCCAGGTTGCCACTGGGGACTGCTCATGGAGAGCATAGCTGGGCCCTCCCAGAAGACTGTACGATGGATTCAGGTGCTGTCCTGCACACTTGCTCCATGTCAGCTTGCTCTGTGCACCCGGTCAGCCACAAAAAACACAGTATTGCACTGGCTTTGATCGTGCTTAGGTAGTTTGACAAAAGAAGGCTCCAGTGGTTCATCACAAGGGAAAGCATAAAATGATTTGGAAATATTAATCAGGGCAGTATCACCTATTTTGTGCAGCTCAAGTAACATTAACTTGCGAGAACAAGAGAAATAGCAAGAGAAGGAGAGGATTTTCATTCCTTTCCTGATTCAGCCTGCCCTGGATAAACGCAGCCTGGCTGCAGCAGCGGGCTGGAGGGTTAGCTGCCCAAACCCACGGCAAATTCGTTGCAGATCCAGGGATTAAGATACAATCATTTGATCTCAGATTAAACAGTGGATGAGCACCACAAAGGATAGCTTAAAACATTTGAAAGGTGTTAAGGAAAATCAAGCAGGATTAAATAACAAAATAGCTGTATTAAGCTAGAATCCCACCCTGGATCAGAGGAAGAGCCTGCCGGCAGGGACAGGCAAGCAGACTCGGTGGCACGGCGCTGCAGCATTTGGGGGTTGAGCGACTGACTGTGTGGGGAAGAGCAGGGCAGCTTGCCGTCTGGGGCAGGGGGGCTGTGCGTGCGTGCGTGCAAGTGTTGTGGCAGAGCCGGTGTCCCACCCCAGCCCCACCAGTCCCATTCAGGGCTCTCTGAGGATGACACAAGGGCAGCTCGGGGTCTCTGCTGTCCCAGAGCAGCCTCAGGGATGGAGCAGAAGGGACCCGGCTCATGACTCCCACCATTTTTGTGAGCAGGGTTTTGGGAGGAGAGGAGCACCAGGGCTGCCACATGGCTGTCACTCAGGATGAGGGACGTTTCACACCATCCCAGTCCCCTGGTGCTCCCGCACCGGTGCTGGCCTCTGGCTGCCGGACTGGGCCTTGGCACAGCCCTGCTGCTTGCGGTACCCTGACCTCTACGCAGGAACATGCAGATCAAAATGGAGAAGCCCGGAACATCTTTCCTCCACCGCCACAGGGCCACGCTGATGCCCTGTTATGCCAGCGCGCCATTCCAGGTGGAAACACAAGCAAGGGAGAACTCGAGCTTCCTCAGTGCCATCCCCCAGCATTTCTATTTCCCACCCACCCTCTGAGTTGAAAACAACAGGAACGCGCCCTGCCCCGCACCAGTTTGTTGCTGGTATTGAACTGCTCGCCCTCTCCTCTCTCAGGGGAGCACAGCCACCTGCCAAAACCCCTTATTAGGAAGAAATTATCCAGCAAAAATAGGCTAGCTAACTGTAAATGTGTGCTCGAGGAGGGCAACGCCAGGGCAGCAAGGCTCAGGCTCTGAGCACAGAGTGGCTGCTTCCCAGGCTTGCTTTGGGAGCTTTTGGAGCTTTCCCTGCCAGCATGGGTTTTTTTCCTGGACAGTGGCCTGTATTTCCTAGGACAAATCATCCAGCTGCCTCGAGCGACTGATCTTTTGCAGCCAGCACAGATCATCACTAGCCCTTTTTCACAGGGTTGTCGATGTCCTCTACATGCCTGTTTCGGCTCCTTTGTTCTGCAGCACCTTCAAAATCATTTAATAGAGTGCTGTTAAATGGGTATCAGTCCCAGCTGGGCAGCACCACCTGAAATTAGTGCCTGGGGACGGTGGCACTGGCCCAACCCCTATGTGCTGGCAGCTGCTGCAGCTTTGTGAAATGCAGAGAGGCTGGGGGATGCAGAGCTGTGCTGGATGGACACTGGGTCTCCGCCAGGTCTGGGGCAAGGTGCAGCGGGAGCTGACGGCCGCCAGCTCCCGCTGCACCTTGCCCAGACCTCGCGGAGACCCAGTGTCAGGCACGGGTCCCTGCCTGTGCGCCCATCGAGCCACGGCATCCTGCAGATAAACATGTCTTTTCTCACCATGGCCAAAGCCACCTCCCTGCTGTGAACATCGGGCCGCTGGCTTTACGAACAGGTTGGTGCCCACGTCACCAAAAAGCGCCTTGCAACGAGGAACCCCAAGGCTGGGAAAAGGTCTAAGCGTGGGACTGCCCGAAAGCATGTTCCTTCTTCTTCTCGGCCGGGGGACAGCCGTCCTGCAAACTGCAGCCCATTTTCCAGGCAGCCCCACTGCCAGCCGCAGCCACCTGGCAGGCGCAGTGACCCCGAGTGATTATTTACCAGCGGATTGTATAACAGAGCGGGGCAGACGTTACATTTCTGTCCCTGACCTCAGCCTTGGGACATCTCCCACCCCAAAAACTGCCAGTCTAATCTTTCAGACCTCGGGGGAGCAGCCTTGGGCATCTGACACCATCCTTCAGAGAGGAGTGATCAGTGGGGAGTGGGTTGCTCCAGGCAGGAACAGGCTGCACAGCACATCCCAGTCCCACGGAGGAGAGAAGAGGGAGCCCAATACCCCACCGAGGGCTCAGGCGTGGAGCCCAGACCCTGCTGAAATGCCCAGGCTGACCCTGCAAAGCCCCCTTACTCCCTGGTATCCATCTAAATAAAGCACTGTGCTTGCCTTTCCGTGTCAGGATGAGCCATACCAGCAAGGTGAAGATGGATGAGCTAGCCTTGGACAGGGCAAGCCAGCTCCAACAGCTCCCCTGGGATCCAACCACACTGTCTGTGGGGTCTGGGAGCACCTGAGCCCCTCGAACCTGCCCCAGCAAAGGTGGGCAGTGCCCAGGAGGCAGTGGAGAGCACCTGCTGCTCTGGAGACCCCCACATAATCTGGGGCTCGGGGCACATCAGCCTTGTGCCAGTGTTGTCCCCCAACTGTGTTGTTCCCTGGAAGATACTCCTTCAACCTGGCTGAGGAGACAGTTCGGGGCAGTGCCCCAGAGCCCTCGGTGGTCAGAAGGATGCTGCAGTGTTGCAAGGAGACAGGCATGGGCAGGCCTCGCTTGTCCCTTGCCAGGTGGTTTGGACCCATCTCGTTCAGAAACCAATTAAAACCAGCTTCTCCTGAAGCCTTATTTGAGCAGACACAATAAGGAGCTTGTTTCTGAGCCTGAATTCAGCTTGCCTCAGCTCTAAGTATCCCCTTCCAGCAGGTCTTGGTGGCTGTGGACAGCCTGGCCAGGATGAGTGTGGATCTGCTGGGAAACTGGAGAGGACCCTGCCAGGCCACCCAGCTGGTCTCGGTCAGGAGACGCTGCCTACACAGAGGTGGAGATGGCTGACTTGGTTAGTTGGGAAAGAGAGGAGGTTGGGGCGATTTAGGAGAAGTCTACAGTGACTTGGAGGGCAGATACAGGGAGGATGGAGCCAAAGTCTTTCCAGTAGGTCAAAGACAATATAATATGAAGCAAGAGGCAGAGATTGCAGCCTGGCCAGTTCAGGTAGGGCATGACAAAAAACTCCTTCCCTGGAAGGGTGGTGCAACCCTGGGACACATACCCAGACTGGAGGGGTCTCCATCCTTGGAAGTTTTTCAGCGCCAGCTGCTCTGACCTGGCATTGGCAACACTCCTGCTCCAAAGGTTGGCTGGACCAGAGACCTCCACAGGACCCTTCCCACCAGGGCTTTTATGAGTCCCTGATAAATTGGGTGGCAATTCTACACCAAACTGAGCTGCAATCAGCCTCCTGCCTTCAGCCATACATGCCAACTTATAGCAAAAACTGCTCTTGCACAACTTACAAAGACGTACCTGCTCAGGGATGCAGCAGTCCATAGAGGATTTTGCAGCCGCCTGTGCTCAGGAGCATGCAGTTTTACCAACAGCCCCAGCAAAAATAGGTTCAAAGGGCGAGATCTGAAAATCCAATATTTAAAATCCGTGACTCTTTACTCAGCTGGGCCGGGGAGCCAGCTGCTGCAATGTAATGAAGTCTAACCATTAACCAGCAGGCTAAAGAAGTGTGATGCTCTCTGAGGAGCAGGGTGTGGCATTACCAAGCCTGAGGTCGGCCTGTGCCAGCGCAGGGAGGCACAGGGATGCTCCTGCAACGCCCAGCAAGCAGCACGGGGGGATGCCGAGTCTGTGAGCTGCCAGCGTGCCTGACCCCTCTGCACCCTTCAGCAGCAACCAGTTCTCAGAGCTCACCTGAAACTGATTTGCTTAAGCTCACCTTACCGATTTCGTTAGTGGGGAAGGAAATAAAAGGATGAATAAATGTATTTCTAATAGGTTACATAAACAATTAATGCCAAAGCTGCCTTATAAATAGGTGGCACAAGCCATCAGTGCTTTCACAGAGAGGCGACCTGGGCCTTTAACACAGAAAACATTTTGGCTGCTTCAGAGGCAAACTGCCCTCCCCGTGGGCAAGTCAGATCTCAGCTAGAGGAAGCAGCTTTTGGCTTGCTAGGAATATTTTGATTTTTCAAAGCTAGTCTGCTTCATTCACAGGAAATTGCTTTGGAGCTGGTCCTCAGATGTTAAAAGCCTCACGTGCCGCTGCTGGTGGGTAGGCTGCTCAGCCGTCCTGGGGTGCGAGAGCTCTGCTCCAGCTGGGCAGCGAGGTCTCTGGCTCGGATCAGCTTCTGAAAGAGCCAGGCTAAGCGAGGACACTGTGTGAACGCAACAACGCTAGAGGAGCACACTCGGTGTAGCTGTGGCTATGCCCGGTTCCACCATGAGCGAGGGAGCCAGTGCCGCAGCACCCGAGCGTGCTCCCTGCAGTGCCCCGCCAGTGCGACACAAGAGATGCCTTTGCCCTTTGCCTCCATAGCAAACCAGCACTAGCATCAAACCACCAGGGGTTTGGGGTCGCACTGCAAGTGCGGGAGGCCGGCGGTTCAGGACAGCAGCACGCTCACCATATGGCAGGGTATTTCACAGCTTTGGGCAAAAGGGTTTGCCCAAGGAGGGTGTCCAGGTGCAAGCACTCCCTTATCACATATTCACGTGGCTGTGTTTACGGTGCTGCTCCTCCAGCTCTCTGTGAGCTGGAGTTTCTACCCTGCTCAAAGGGCAGGAGCTCACTGTTGCTTCTGCCATCCCAGGGATCCAGCAACACTTTAAGCCTTAAGGACAACCTGCCCCGTTGTGTGGCAAGGGGTGTTCACCCAGTCACAAGTACTGGAGGCGTCCCGGCACAGAAAAGGTTGAGACCCCAGGCCCCGTGTCTCACCCAGGGCCAGCACGACAAATGCCACGGCCTTGGCTGCCTGGGGAGCGGGGATGCTGGCAGCTGCCCTGTGCTTTCAGGTCACTCCCATCCCCCATGAGACAGCACAGGCAGTGCCACTAGCAGACCCACAGCACGTGGGCAGCTTGTGCAAGAGACACAGAGCGTGGGGGCTCTGATGGCCCAGAGGCAGAGGGTTGCTAGAAATGCCAAGCCGAGGTTGGTTCTTCTTTTCCCCTGAGAGTTACAAAATCCATGGCCAAGGTGAAACGCTGGAGAGCCCGTGACCTCTGGCTCTGGGCTTGGAAAACATGTGCCCTGGCCTGAAAGAAGGGAGCACAGACAAAGGGAATACCAAAAAAACAGCAAACCCAGAAGGAAGGCAGAGCAGGAGCAAGCCCCGGCTGAAGCCAAGGAGGGAGGGCAAAGGGACAGCTTTCCAACCGGTTCAACTATTCACTGCATTTCAGAGCTGTTGTGTGACTCATGCACCACTCCTGTTCCGAAACCCTCTTTAAAGCCCATTTTTGTTTGGTATCAGAACAACTTGTTTTCTTTTTGATATAAGCGATCTGCCTCCCAAGTTTGAAGCTGGGCCCGTTCTTTGCCAGGCATGAAGGTAACGCTAGGGAATCCAGAAAACAGCCACAGCTTGACAGCACGCAGCTGGCGGGACCAAGCCTTTTCCAGGCTCCTGCTCTGGCCTCAGGCAGTCTCCACTAGTGTTAACACTTCTCCCTCACCCCTGTCTTTCTTCTGCAGCTGATCATTATGCTACAGGCCTCCTTACTCCTTGAAAAAAGCCGCCTGAGAGCTTATCAGGCAGGGCTTGCTCCTTCCTGCTTGGGGGTGAGCTCCAGCCAGAGCCCACAGGGGACAGTTTGGGAATGGGACAATCTGATAGCCAGCGCAGGAGCCAGGCAGGCAAGACAACTCCACCTCTGCCATTATTTCCTGGGCGTCCCCACCACAATAAGTGGGACAGGCAGAGCCAGGAGGAAAACCAGAAGGAAAGGAAAACCTGCAGGCTCCCTGTGTCCCTTTTGTGAGCCCTTTGAGGCAGATGTCTTGCCCCACTGGGGACCCTGACCTCTTCTGGGCTCCACTTGTGCCACTGTGATGGCCAGTTTTCTCCTGCCTCTCACTGCATCTCTTTGCATTTATTTAACAAATCTTCTCAGGGATCCCGGGCCATTGTAGGCACTGCTCACGCCTTCGGTTGTTGGATCCTTTTCCATTCTGTCCCCAGTGGAAGCAATCACGCTTGTCTTGTGAGACGTTCTTCCTAAGCCAGGCTGCCGTTTATCCATTATTATTGAAGTATCAAGGGCATTTGCGCATGTTTGGAAGCACATCAGCTCCCTCAAGGAAGAGGGATGAAATATCCTGCCTTGCCCGATAGATTAAATTGCTTACACAAGTGGAATCAAATCCAGGTTTCTGGGTTATCCGACGGAGCTCTTTCGCAACGCTGCTCTTAGGATAGGGGTTGCAGAGATGTCTTAGCTCACAGCCCAGAGCTGGCAAGACTGCAGGAGAGAGTCAGACATCAAGTTTTCCCAACTTGGATGTTTCTGGGTAAGCCAGAGAGGATTCCCAAGGCCAGGACAGGTTTCTGCAGAAACCACCCGACACACCGCCCTCTCCAAGCATAGCTGCGGTCAACAACATACGTGCTTGCTGCCCTTGACATGGTCTCTCTCCTCACTTGCAGATCTCTCAGCAAATTGCCCCACGTGAGCTGGAGTGGCCATCTTCGGGAACGAGAGTCCAAACTCAAGCACCCGGGATTCCCTTTTGCACGTGCCTGCTGGTGATACAGCGTGGGTGCTGCAGGAGAGTGTCCCATGGCCTCAAACAGCCTACGAGCACAAACCAAAAAAAGCAGTGTAAAACCTACTCAGGACAGAGTCTGGGGAAGATTTCACTGTCCCCAGTTCAATGCCAGGGAGAAGTCACGACCCAGGGTCCCTGGCATTCAACTGGGAGCAGAGGGACCTGCATTTCTTGCTGCCACCTGCTGTCCCCGGCCAGCAGGGCAGGCCCTGCTCAGGTCTCCGTGCCAGCACTGCCCAGGGAGCACCCAGCCTGGGCCGGGAAACAGAAGGACCCATTGCCCCCACCTCCACCCCCCCCACACCCACCCACCTGTGAGGCACTAGAGAGACCCAAAGCCTGGCTTGTCCACCCAGAGACACTAACAGAGAAACAAAAGTAGTCCTTGTCCTAATTCTCCTGGTCACATGCTCCAAAAGCACAGTCGATCCAAGTTGTCCCTGATTTTCTACCTGGCAGGAGGAAGACTGCCGACTCTCAGCTGCCGCACACCCAGACCATTTGCTCCCGCTGGGAATCCACAGGTAGTTCTGTGCCTCTTCCACCTGCGGCCCAAGAGGGGCTTGAGCATGAGCCAAGAGACGTCCCAAGGGGGACAGTCTAGGCTGCAACAGGTGCAGTGAAAAGCCCCAAAACACAAGTGGGAAAGGCCATATAAGTCCCAGCGCCCTGCAGCATGAGCCAAGGCGAGATCACCACAAAGGCAGCAGAAGCCAAAAAGAGGTGTTGTATTTGCAATTCCTTGAGTGACAGAGGCTGAAGAGATGCAGCATGTGCCCGGCTGGGGAGCAGATAACACAGAAGGATCCACATGGCCACTACAAGAGCAGTTTGAACAATGCATAGACAGCAGCTTTACTACTACGCTAAAATTGTCCTTCTGGTGCGTTTCTAAGGGCACTAAGATGGGACTAAGAAGGAAGTGGGTCCAGAGGAGGCCACAAAGATGATCCGAGGGCTGGAG
>RSEF01000003.1:18102492-18120327 GCA_003993805.1 Himantopus leucocephalus
GATCTTTAAGGTCCCTTCCAACCTAAACTATTCTATGATTCTTATGATTCCATGATTCTATGACTTGCTCATATTTGCTCTGCCACTTTTTCTAGGAGAAAATTCAGTTGTTAACAACAGCAGTAGGATATTCAGGGACACTCAAGGAAGTTAAACTCAGTTTGGTGTTTCAAAGGGATCTGCCAATGGGCATCGCAACCCGCTCACACATGCCTTTCCAGAGCTCGAGTGGCCTGTGTTTGACTCCACTTCCTTCAGTCTGGAATTGTGCCCACAAAGGGGCTTCATATAGTTTCGCCAGTCCACCTTATAGCAGCACTTTTACGCAATTTGGATGAACCTCATCCCCTGTGCAGAGAAGGTCCCGTTTCACGCTGGTGTAAAGTATGGCTAGGCCAGCCTTGGTCAGGTACAGCATGGTGGAGGATCACACTGCAAGCAGCCAGCAGAGACAAACACATCCGATTCTTTTGCCAGGCCTCAGGTGATACTGGAGACGGGAAGGAATTCAGAAACAGGGGCCAGGTACGCATGCAGGTGGATGCTTACCA
The DNA here is from genome assembly GCA_003993805.1 of Himantopus leucocephalus. NCBI lineage: Eukaryota > Metazoa > Chordata > Aves > Charadriiformes > Recurvirostridae > Himantopus > Himantopus leucocephalus. Next base: position 18,103,044 of record RSEF01000003.1, read on the forward strand.
AGGACATCTCCTTGGAGGCTGAAGTCATTGTCCACAATTTGCTTGACGATCTCAGACTGTCTTCATTTTGGTGAATTCCACGCTGAGACCAGTCACTGCCGAAGCTCAATCCCACAGTGAGCACTTCTGAATGCAATGCTCCCCTTGCTCTGGCTGTCCTTCAGTGCCACATGAAGACACCAGCGAGATGACAGTATCAGCCATTCACCTTGCGGCAAGCGACCCTCGGCCCTGGGAAGCAGTGGCCCACCTTTGCTGCAAGTCAGGACAGGAGATTCCTCCCTGCTAACTCAGCCCACCACATGGAAAGAGGGAAGGTGAGAGCTGCAGACACAGAGGAAATAAAAGAAAAATAAATAAAATCTATGTCTGTTCTTCAATTGACAGAACAAATAAGTTGAGGAGTGGGTGCCAGGAAGCATCTCAGATGATCAGGTGTCTGGTCCAGAGAGGTGAATCAGTTAAAATGCTGCAGAAACCCAAAACCAGCAGAGCTGCAGGTGCTTAGTCCTGAACAGGACCTTGCCCGTTCCTCCATGACAGCCTTTTGTATTTCAGATAAACAGGGCAAGCCAGGGTTGCATCAGCTGGGCTGTGCCTGGCACAAAGGGAATTCGGCCCTACCACCATCTAAAGCCAGTTTTGCATCCTCTTTATTAAACAGTGTATCATTTATTTATAGGCAGAACCACAGGCTCCTGAAAGGAACCAGGAGAGGGAGGAGAGGCAGAAGGCTGTTATGAAAGGTCAGTAGGGAAGTAGTTGAAAAACGCCTTTGTGGCACCAGCTGCCTTATCCTTCACTGTCCTCAACTCCACACTCTCCTGGCAGAAACCAGTTATCTCCTGGCCCCAGGCAGCCCAGCAGCAAAACCCGTGGACGGGCAGGTTCTTCGAACAGCCTCAGCTCCAAGCAAGGTAACAACCAGCCTGGTGACATTCCCCTACTCAGTGCATACAGACTGGTACTCGGACAAGGACAGCGGGGTGCGTTTGCTGTGCCATTTCACCACTTTGCCAGTAAACCAGGAAGAATGGGCAAGAAAACAACAGGCAAGGCAAAGATCTCAGGCCTCATGCATTCATCATGTGCAAGCCAGGTGCACCCTGTACCAAGCCCTAAACTCTACCTAAATAGCATGACAAAATTCCATTTTACAGCAATCAATCTGCCAAACACCCGTCTGTAAAAACTCAACCAGCCTTGCTCTGAAAGTTTCTCTGCTCTGCAGGCCAGCGGCACAGGCATTTGTGGTTGTTCTGTCCTGCTGGCGTGACCAGGAGCCAAAGGTGCGCTCGTGTTTCTCTTTGGTCAGGTCCCTGTTAACATAGCCGATAAGAACAGTATCTCCCGGGTGAACCCAGCGTTAGCCTTTCCACCTGCTGTTTCCTCGCATCTCAGCAGGGAAACTTGCTCTGTACTTGGAAAGGACACAAAGCAAAATGCTGTGGTTATCAGCTCGGTCTCTGTGTTGCACAGCCCTAGCTACAAAGCTGATTCAGGGTTATTGGCAGCCTCTTTTGCAAAAGGTAAACAGGCTCCTCACCGAGCTGCAAGGACAAGTGTGGACAAGTTTCTGAGCTACCAGCGAAACTAAAGGACGACATCATTGGGAACACTGATCTTCACCGTCTTTAAAAGGAACCAGGCCAATACAGGGTACAGACAAGTCACACAACACCTGGGGAAACGGGGAGTATCAGCACCTCAAGAGGAGTACAAGATAGAAGCAGCGGAAGTGCTTGCAAAATGGCTCGAGAGCAGCTTCATGTGCGACTGCTTCTAAAGCAGTTTAAAGACTAGCCCCTCTCAAACATTGGTCAGCTATAAGCAGCTTATTGGAGGTAGGTCTCCTCCTGCCAAGGCTGTTGGGATGGCAGCACACTACAAGAAAGGAGCAGCTGTCCCCTTGGAACATAAAGCCCCCAACACGTACCGTAGATGAATTCATGCCATCAGGGTTTCTGAACTGCTCTGTCCCCAGTATGGAAGGTTTATCCTTAGCTGGGCATTCTCTGGAAAGGTTGACAAAGCAGAGTTCCTGGAAAGCTGAGGCTGTTTTCAGCAATAAGAAATGGAGGTTGTGCTGGCAGTCTTGGGGCAGGAGCTGCCACTCATCCCTTCCTGCCGGCCTAAAAGAGTAAGATTAGCTTCTCCTGTCTCTGCACCTCAAATATCCCCGCTCTGTTTCTTAGAAAGTTTCAAAATGTGCAGAAAACAGACAGATNAGAAAGTTTCAAAATGTGCAGAAAACAGACAGATGAGGTGGGCCTGTGCAAACCTTATGAAGTTTAACAAGGCCAAGTGCAAGGTCCTACAAGTGGGCCAGGGCAATCCCATGCACAAATCCAGGCTGGGTGGAGGACAGATGGAAAGCAGCCCTGAGGAGAGGCACTTGGGGGTGTTGGTTGATGAGAAGTTCAACATGAGCCAGCAATGTGTATTCAAAGCCCAGAAAGCCAACCACATCCTGGGCTGCATCCCCAGCAGCGTGGCCAGCAGTGCGAGGGAGGGGATTCTGCCCCTCTGCTCCGCTCTGGGGAGACCCCACCTGGAATATTGCATCCAGCTCTGGAGCCCTCAAAATCAGAAGGACATGGACCTGTTGGAGCAGGTCCAGAGGAGGCCATGGAGATGCTCTGAGAGCTGGAGCACCTCTCCTATGAAGAGAGGCTGAGAGACTTGGGTTGTTCAGCCTGGAGAAGAGTAGGCTCTGGGGAGACCTTAGAGCCCTTTCCAGTCCCTAAAAGGGCTACAGGAAAGCTGGGGAGGGACTTTTGATCACGGGGTGGAGCGACAGGGCGAGGGGTAATGGTTTTAAACTGGAAGAGGGGAGATTTAGATTAGATATCAGGAAGAAATTTTTCACTTTGAGGGTGGTGAGACACTGGCCCAGGTTGCCCAGAGAAGCTGTGGAGGCCCCATCCTTGAATGTGTTCAAGGCCAGGCTGGACTGGGCTTTGAGCAACCTGGTCTAGTGGGAGGTGTCCCTGCCCATGGCAGGGGGGTGGAACTAGATGGTCTTTAAGGTCCCTCCCAACCTAAACCATTCTGTGATTCTATAACAAACAAGCTTTTTTTCGAAGCTTTGGGAGATAAAAAGGATAATTTCTCTTTTTGCAATGACAGGGTCATCGAAGACGCAGATGCTGGAGGAAGGAGCAGGTTGAAGCAAGGCTCACACAGCCTATGCTGGAGAAACCAAGAAGAGCAGGGTGACACTTAGCTGTGAACTTGGGGTCCGTACCCTGAAAGACATGGGGAAGTATTATCACCTTATTCCTCTTCATGGAGAGAAATCTGTCCTTTAGACTATCGGGGAAGGTTTTTTTTTTTTTAATTATTCAATGAAAGTTATAGCTGAAAAAAGCAAGACTAGAGAGCACGCTACTCTGAAATGCTTTGAAACAGGTCAATAGCCCAGTCCTAATCTGAAATCCTGTGGTTAGTTCTCATTGCTTCACCTTCAAAGGACAAAAAAAAGTGAAGAGTTAGAGGCACAAAAAGGATCCTTAAAAAAGGCACAGACAAGTCTTTGTCTATATAGCAACAAAAAGATGAAAAACCTCCACAGAATTATTGGGCAAGAGGAACATATTTAAGTATAACTAAAATATTCCAGTTCGAGCTCTATCCTCAGAAGTCAGGAGTTTGGTTTGCATTTAAAGCACCCCCTCAAGAAAACAGGTAAGAACTAAAAGCTCAGCGAGCGGGATTTGCACCATAAACTAGTAAAGTTTTAGGTTACCATGTTTCTGACAGAAAAACCACGCAGTAACTTCATAAAAGATTACTCAGGTGACTGTCTGACCAGGCTATTTCTAAGATACTCTTCTGAAGCCTTTCGACGGGATGCTTACCTAAAGCCCACTGATTTAATCTGATTTAGCAGCTCCAGTGCTGTGGTTAACAGGAGAGAAAATAGAAGCGTAATCTATAGGACATGCAAATCCCTGCATCCATACTGTTAAGTTTAAAACGGCCAGAAGTTTGCACTTAGATGACAGAGAAAGCATCAAGTAAGGCAAATTGTGCTCCCTGAAACATCCCAAGTCTGCTGTATTAACAGCCTAAGCAACAGAAAATTCAGGACGGGAGAGTTTTAGTAAGCAACTAGTAACTCCTGGGGGCTTATTTGACTACTACCCACTTAAATTTGAGTGGAGCACAAACACCTGCAATTTTATTTCCTTACTAGTTGAAGAAGGATGAGATCCCAAATGTAAAGAAGAAAAGGCGGCAAGAGAAAAATAAACGAACCGGTAACGGCTTATATGAAATTGAATAATTACAGCCTGTATTCTGCAGCAACTGCCAACCTCAGCCCTCCCTGTGCTACAAGTGTTTTGTTCTGAATACTGCTATACTGCCCCTGCCAGGACTAATTAGTATTCCTGGATCCCGGATGCTTTGGAAAAAGGGTTAATTCTCTTGCCTTTTTAATAGCTGCTGGCTCCCTGGCACAGTCCTGCAGAAGTACTCGTTCCCTTGCGTGAAGACCCACTCAGTCTGCAGCTGCTCCATTAACACCAGAGAAGGCAAAAGTGAAATAAACCATGCCAGAAATTAAGACCTCGCAAGCAGCAGCTGCAGCACTCAAGAGGAAGAGCAGAGAATCTGTCTGAATTCATGCGTGGCCCTAGCCCAGGGAGCGGGCTGTGAAAGGCCACAAGAGGAAAGCTTGGCAGAGGAAAGACACCAACGCTTTTTGAACATAAGAAAAGGGACTGAGGTTATTTCCTTTGGAGGGACACAGCCAAAGTCCAGCACAAGTAATCTGGCTGCATTAGGTTCCTCCACATCCTGTGGGAATGATGATCCTTGGAGAAAGAAATCTATTTTTAACCTGGAAAGAGTATTATGCATTAGGAGACTTCACGGAACACAAATATTTTGTTCTTTTAACTTGATACAACTGTTGAGAAATGGGACCTCTTCACCCTTTATCAAATCAGACGCTTTAGCAGTAGAACATGGGGGCCCCATCATCCCAAACCCTGAACAGATATTTGTTTCAGCTTATTTTCATCTCAGACTATGCCCCCGCCAGTCAGGAACCCCGATGGCATGCCAGAAACACCACAGTATCACGGTGCACACATCTCATCACCCCTCTTCACAAATGTCAATTTTAATGGAGCAACTGAGGAGATCCTGTCTTACTACTCACTTAGCATGCATAAGGTTTAACGGGTGAGGGGGGAAAAAAAAAAAAAAAAAAANGAAAAAAAAAAAAAAAAAAAGAAGAAATCTCTTGTTTTACAGATGAAGAATGGTGCCAAGTATTTCTCAATTCAGCCATTCCAGTTCAGTCCCAGACCATTCCTTACAGAAGCAAAGGTAGGCTGGGAAGAGCCTAGATTAATTTAAAACGTGCGGTCTTAACAATTAAGAACAAAAATAGCACAAGCTAGAAGAAATGAAGGAAGTGAAAAACACCTCACTTCTAAGATAGGTTGGCCTTAGGTGAGATCCCGTGTATAAGACCACTCCATCCAGCTGCAGTTTAATGTCCAGCTCTTGCCGTTGGCAGCGCCGCATTCCAGGAGAGAACTGCAGTCTAGTGAACTCTGCTGACCCCTTGTTCCTTAGTGTCATCCTTCCAGATGTCTTGTGGCACCACTTGTCCCTTGCTTAGACAGGATTCTCTATTCGCTCCTGAATTTCACAATGAAGCAGGTCACACAACACACTGCTCTCGCGCTGTTATTCAGTGAGGCCTTTCTCACCGGTCTTAGAGCGACACAACCCACGATGTAGGACAGCACCCCACCAACGCATGGGGAATGCTCTGTGGAGCACCAGACTGCTTTTCCCTTTATGCTTTTCCCTTTTGTTGGGACTGTTGCTACCAGAGGACCCAAAAATCAACAAAGTTTGTTTCCTTAAGGCTGACAGTTTTTGCCACGTCCTCAGAGGGCACAATCAGCTCTTCCATGACAATGCGCCAGAGCATTGCTTAGTCAGGGCATCAAACATGCAAACTGATACAGGCCACCACGGCAAGGCAAGTTTTACAGCAGGACTCTGAAGTTACCTTTTATACACCAGATACGCGAAGGTGGGAGACTCTCAACCACGGCACCCAGTTGAAGGTCAAAATCAGAACGATGGTATTTTGTGGTTTCAGAACTCTTCACAGGAAGCTGATCCCGTAACTAGTGTTTTATTTTCCCATGCCTTCTTGCACACTATTTCTGGCCAAAGCCATGCCAGTGCAAACAAGATTGGTTTTGAGATTATTACCACCTCTGCAATTGCCAGAAGAGAACAAACCAATAGACATAAAAACCTAGAATGGCTCAAAAACCTACTAGTAGCTACAGATGTTGAGAATACAATATACTTTCCAAAGAGGACACCAAAAAAAAAAAAAATCCCCAAGATGTTTGAACACATCCCAGAAGTGAAAAAAAAAAATAATATTTGAGCAAGCGTGTTCATGTTTCCAGACTTTGACTCATTATTTGACAGAAGAGACTGAATGTCTCCTGCTAAGCCATCATAATATCCAAACAAGTTCAAGCGCCGTTCACAAGAAAACACACAGCAGGAAAAGGAGCAAGTTGCATTTAATCACAACAAAGAGGGTTTCAGCCAGTTACAAGCCAGCTTACCCCAACCATTATCCCTTACTGAAAGACAGACTTAGCGACACCACTTTAAGTTGTATCATTCCTTTCACAAAGCAGGACACCCAAACACTTCCTGAATGGCTTTCTTTTAAACCTTCTTCTCTTATCACCCTTAGCGATACACTCTATCTTGCTGTGGTGGTATAGGAAGTCAAAAAGCAACTATTCCCTCTTCTTGCATATAAGGAGAAATAAATATAAACAAGGATTAGAGCATCAGGAGAGAAGACAAACAGATCTCCACCTCAACGTATCATTTACCTCCAATTAAAAGTGATCAATTAGCAAAAAAAATTTAAAAAACGAACAAAAACCCCCCCAACAAACAGTAGAACAGACACAAAGATATTACAGTGTGAATGCCAGCTGCTTACAAGCAGGGAATGTGCATAGCAATCTTCACTATTTTGCTTGTATGGCTTATGCAAAAGAGACAGGAAAAAAAAATGCATTGAGAGACCTTAATGGTTTCATTTTAATATAACAAGTATAGTAATACTGCTGCCAAATTACAGACAAACTTCACTCCCCTTGGAGAAATCAACTCTTCACCTGCCCCTGCCCTGGTTTTGCTCTGTTCTAGAGGTGAACAGACCTCATTAGTGGAAGGAGGAGACCAACCTCATTCGTCCCTGAGGACAGGAATCCATCCTCGCAGGCCCAAGAGAAGACATTGTTTTCTTTTTACAGCAAAACACCAACAAGGAATCTTTCCTGTTCTCAACTTTTACACGAATAAGACAATTATTTTAAAGAGAAAGAAGCTTGAACAATTTTTCAGTCTCCTCTCTTTTCTTCCCCACATGGCACAGGTGACTTGTTTTGCATTTGGGACTTCCAGCTGGTATCAAGCCCCCTAAGATACCCCTGGAACTAGTCTGTCCTCTGATTGTTTGAGCTGGGGAGCCACAAGACAGATGCCTTTCACCTGCACATCTTAGGCACTGAATGCTGTGATCCACTGAGGACACTGAAACATTAAAGTGCTTTTTGTTTTTTTCTTTGTAGAACCTGAATGCTTTAAGGGTCACTCATCCTACATCCCAAACCAGACCAACAGATAACATACTATTTTTAACGCTCAACTACAAACAACTTGACTTCTGAAACTGCATTAACACAAATAGCAATGCAAGTCATGACAGAAGAAATGGGTTTCCACAGAACACTTAAGTTGACAGAAGAGAATCGAATGATGGGGGGAGACCTTTTACAGTTAAAACACTAGGCAGCACAGGACATTTCACTAGTGCCCAGCATTTCTGTTGGCAAGTAGCAAGATATGGCACATAGCTTTCTACGCTGGAGCTCTAGGGAAGCAATTTCTGGGGGGGGAAAAAGCACTGAGGCTTAAAGAGTACTAGCAGTGCCCCTAAAATGCAAGTCAGTTTGCCATCTACGAGCCCAGAGACAAGTATTACTCCAAACCCTTTGCAGAAAGAGCTGCCAAAGAGCTGCTGTCCTTCCGTTCCCAATTCAGACATATTAAACACCCAAATTGTCTACCCGAAATACTCGTTATCTGAAGCATGAACAAAACGGAGGTAGACAGGGCAAAAATGAATATTGATGAGAAAACCTGAAGGACAGCTGACCCATTTTGTACAATAAGATGTATTTGCCTTGAAATAAAGAATGGGGAAAACGCAGGCTGTATTTAAACACATGGGCAATGCCCCCAGTCTGTAAACACACTGCAACGTAACCTCTTGAGGACAAGCATACCGCATAAACAATCTTGCAGAAAGGATGGATACAGATAAAATCCGTAAAGACAGAACAAAGAACTCGTATGATAAAACATAAAATATTGGGTAAAATAACTTATCTCTGAATAAGCAGAACTAAAAGAAGCCTAACCACTGTGCTGCAGATTCAGAAAGGGGAACAAACTCAGATCCCGGAACAGCAGCTCCCAGACTTCCCTGCTCAGATTCCCACTTCTGGGGGTTTAGCCCAAGAAAGACAACTCCAGTTCTAGAAGAGGTTTCAAAGACTGGGAGAAACCAAATCATCTCCTCCAAAGGGAAAGATTTCCTGCCTCATTAATTTCACATCATGTCATTACTTACATTCTCTGGATCCCACCTAGATTACCTCAGTTTAAGTCAGAGGCTAGCCAAGCCTATTCACCCCATGAACTCTTTCACAGCCGTAACAGAAGTATAAGATAAATCAGACAAAAGAAAACACTGACTTAACTGTCCAGCTATGAGAGTGTATGGTGGGGCTTGCTTTTTGTTTTAACTGTTTTTGCCACCTTGGTTTCTATTGAGATCAATCTTCTTGCATATCCAACTTCTTACCATTTAGTATGTCATATTAAAAAGAAAAGTCAAGAGGATATGGTAAACACCAAAGCTTTAAGTTTAAATTATGGAAAATGAGGATGAACACATTGATACAGGCTTGCAATTTTAATTTTTAAAAGGCCCCTATGGTGGGACTAGCTATAGATGGCATCATGCTAATGCAAATGGAAAATAGTTGTTAAAAAAAAAAAACACTTTAAGTAAGTATGAATTCACACCATACACATGTACATACTTAATAATTTTCTATGTTAGCTTTGTCTGAACTATAAATCAAGTCTATACTACTAAAAATTTGGTATGTGCAACATTAACCTGATTAAAGCATTTTATAAATACAAGCTTTTTAGCATTGCAACATACTTCACTATTTAACATACTGAAAAAGCAAGTTCTACATTTAAAATTCTGATGTAATAGTTCTATCTGCCGATTAAGACTACAAATGGAAAAATACTTGCTAATCTTTTGCCATTATTGAAAATGCAAATATATTTCATTTTTGGAAGAAAACAATCTTGTTTATAACTACTGGTGCTTCTTTCGACATTGGAAGATACTACACTAACAAAATACAAACTTTGTAGTAAGCTTACAACATGTACTTCTCCGAGGCAAAAAGAAAAAAAAATCTGTTTTGTATTTATGAAGGAACATCCGTTTATTATAAAACAAGATAAAAGAGATTAGAATTAAGTTGAAACAAGGCAACATTAGAACAACCACTTGAGAGCTTTGTGAACGAAGTGTAGTTTGGAACTTGCAAACCAAGGTGAAGGTAGCTCTTAACATGCTGTCCTCTTCTCTATAAATGGGACGAAGTAGAGAAGCAAAGCTTCAAGGTATAAGGGTTGGAGCCATCTGTTAGGAGACAACATATAACATACTCAGGACGTTTTACAGAGCAGAGCTCTGCTGCCAGTCAAGAATCACATTGCATAAACTCCCAAGTTGACCAATTCTGTAGATTTAAGGCTCATGCCTCCCCGCCTACCCCTGCCAGTGGCCTGCAGACACCAGATGACCTGTAAGGCGGTGTCATTGATAGTCTACCAGCGTTTTTTAGACATAAAAACAAAGCGATGGATCTGGTCGCAAGGGAACATAGGATAGAATTCCAAATGTACTATACACAAGGATGCTGCCCCACTTCCTAGCTGAACTATTTATAGAAGTAGTATTTAACAGGCAATTTCAAAGACAAAAGGCGTAGATATTTAAGGATGTGGAAAGGCTGCCCAGACCCACGGATGGCAGCACACCTGTGCCTCTCGGGTAATGGAAGATCCGTCCTCCCGGTTCAGCCAACCTCAGACAATCTTATTACAACAAGTCTTAACCAGCAGGTCTTGTTTTCAAATACTGTCTGTTCCTGTGATAGCTATATTTGATTATACACTAGAGTTTCCATTTTTCATGTTGAGAGAGTAAATTCTTCTACTGTTACCACCTCTCCAAATGGAGATAGGTCTGCAATTGTGAACAGTATGCTATCAATAATATCTTAAAAAAATATTCTACCCCTGAAGTAATCTCAGTCCAATACTGAGAAGGTAGACCAAAGCTGGGGATGCAGGGGTAGGAAAGATTCAAACTGTTAACACTTGACAGGGAGACCAATTCATAATAGTTTGGAGAAGGTAGTTTAAAATAATATTAGACACTGGCCTGGAATCAAAGTTATGTCTGTGAACACCTGGAAAAATTGCATTTAATCCAGTAAATGGATTCTTAATTGTCCAATGTGTACTTGTTTAGCAGGTGAACTCCCCTTCCATTCTTACTAGTTTGGAGCTAAATTCAGCTTGGCCTCACTATCTCCAATTTGAAAGAGAACCCACTACAGGAGCAGTTAATTCAGAGCAGTGAGCCATGTAACTTAAAGAACCTTCTGTCCAAAGATATTGCAAATTTCTCTCCATTTATGGTGAAAGATATAAAAAGTTTCCATAAGACATTATCTTTAGGTTTGATTTTGATGACAGGGGATTTTAATGCTTTTCCTGCCTGCCTTCTTTCTATCCCAAACAAACTCCTCGCCCTGCCCCCCCATGTTTCCATAACTTCAAAGTTGCGGAGCGTATTTTGAGTTCTGTAGGTTGACTCAAAAACTAAGAAAAAAGAGTGCCATTTAGATAGAAACTAATGGAACCTAAACTAGAGATTAAATACTGTAATACATATAGTATTTGTATACTGTGATATAAATAGTAAAGTATATTTTTATATATAAAATACAGCATATATACATATAAGAATGATGCCGTTTTTAGCTGCAGACTGACCTGCTGAAACCTCACCTTTTACAGAGGCAGCATCAACATGAAAGAAAACAAGAAAAAAAATAGCAGTAAGATCAGTAAAATTGACTTACTTGGGACTCTTATCTGGTAGTGATTAAGTACAGTGAGAGCTTCCACTGCATCTGTTTTACATTCCCATTCCAAGAGACCAGACAGTGTTTTGGCAGAAGCTGTCAAAATGCAAAATAAAAAAGGCAAGGAGGGGATCAGTAACAGCTCCTGACAGTGTATGTTCTTACCAAAACTGGAATTCAAATAACTCCTCAAACAGGCCAAAGTTTACTTACGTTTTGGATCAAACACTTTGTATTTAATAAAGCTGAGAACTTCATGATCCTCACATAACTGTCACAAAAATAAAATAAGAGGTAAAACTCCAGTAAAAATGCACATAAAAACATTAGCAAAAATTCCAAGTTCCTGGAAGAGACACACAAAAAGGAAAATACTGACTCTTTAAGAGAGCTTACAAGAATTTATGGCAAATTATTATTCTGAAAATATGCTTAGATTGGTAACTCTTTAGAATGACATTCTATAGTATGCAAAACAAGGCTCATGTATCTGTGCCATCCCGTGATAAATACAGTTTTATAGGCACAAAAATTGTTAGAGTACCAATATCACTACTATCTCAAGCAACATACTTAAATAAAAACAAGTTTTTTGACATTCCCGCTTCAAAATAGTAGTTCAGAAGTTGTATGTACAAGCACACCACTCATGAACCAGAGTTAACTTTCAGGCAGAGTTTGGAAAAAAAAAAAAAATACTTTTATTGAACTGAAAAAGACCTCGTTGAACTGTCAATGGTTTTACCACTGCCTCTACTTGAGAGGCCCAGTATCGCATGTTTTAAGCATCCAGAGTTCATTTAGGACTCAACTGTGCAAACTGTTCCAGGTGCACACTTCTCTCCATTCCAAAACATCCTAGCAGTCATTAGAGTAACCATCTCAGGGAGTCAGGAAGTCTTTTGCAAATTGCAGTCCTAACTTTCCCCGTATTTGGCTTTGTGTCTTCCCCTTCCTCCACAAAAAAACACATTAAGCTCCTCAACTTTATTTCCAAAANTAAAAAAAAAAAAAAAAAGATGGAAAGAATAATGCCACAATTGTGAAAATACAGTAGCTTCCATATAGAGAGGCTACAAACCTATTTTAAAAACCAGGTCTCTTCCAGCCACTCTGCTGTAACTATCCCAGTTACTTCTTTTAAAAAGTAGCACCATGAAAAGGTAGGATAGAGCCCCAAAGCACTGTACATCACAGTCATTTCAGCTGCCTACCTTTACAAATGTTTCCTCAGTTACACACAGGGGAACATTATAATAATGCAGCACACAAGAGGGTGGTTGGATGATGTTCTTAGATGCTTGGCCCGCACTGGTGAAGCGATTATTCTTACTCATTGCAAAATCCTTGTAACTACTCGTGCCATCCTCCAGTTCAAATATCTGGCTTGGAACTACTGAATGCTGCTTGGAAACACTGGGATTTAAGGATATACATATAAAGTTTCTTAAATAATTAAGACTTGCATACTTTGCACACAGATTATTGATCTAACCAGAACGGCGCTGACACTTCTTTACAACAATTTGAAATAGAAGGAGAACAAATGGGTTGGATTTGGCACCTTCCTTAAAAAAAAAAAAAAAGTAGAAAGGATGGATAAGACACATTAGGGAATACAGTTTATTAACAGCCAAACCACGTAATGCCCATATGCTTTATTAATATAAATAAAATAATCATAAATAAAATTATAAATAGTAATAAATAAGTAATAGTTGCAAATTGGAAATCGTAACTCCAACAATGATAACAGAACAATGGGATATTGGCTGTTTGCAAACTCATTCCATCTGCCCACTGGTAGACTATTAATCTGATAAAACATATTTACCAGACATTAAGTCTCTTTCCAAATAACTTCACATTGTTGAGATGTGTGACAGCTCTTTCCACAGCATACTCATCACCCATTTCCACCAGTGCTGTGCCTGGAATAGTCTTCATAAATTTCACCTAAGATAGATAAAGGAAAAAATGACATTGCAACAAAGAGCCCAACAAAGAGTTTTACAAGTTATTAGGAAATATTTTTAGACCATCTCAGGCAGTTTTTTTCCAAAACAATTAAAATGACTATAGCAGTTTCCAAGTTTCTAACAAATTATGCCTCACCTTCTCAATGTTTCCATACAAGCAGAACAGGTTGAAGACCCTTGAACAGTTCATCTTTAGCTGGTGCAACCCACTAACCATGACCACTGACCCAGAAGGATTTCCACCATGCATGTAAGAGGAGGATGCCTGGGGCAATGGATAAGCAACAAGTTCTGGAGTGTCCCGAGATCCCATTCGGTAACGGCTCGGCAGGGGCAACAACGGACCGTGGGACCCTAAGGAGATGAAAGACCATGCTTTCATACTGTTTGAAACAAGTTTCACTACTTAATCATGCATTAAAGCCCACATATATAATGCGTATTTAAAGGGGAGGGGGGGAACGTTACAGCAGTTTCCATTAATTCTTTTTCCAATTAAAAAAAACAAAAAGCAAACAAAACCAAAACAAAACAGAAGCCCCCCCAAAAACCTACCAATAAAAACTCTTCTATTCCCTTTAACGTTCCAAGTCTCTTCTTACATTACCAGACAAGAAGGAAGGAGCTGTTTCATGGTATTGTTTTTATACACAAGAGAAGAAAGGTATTTCAGCAATTATAAAAATAATAGCTTCCCTGCCCCATACAAAATATTTGAACATAAACCTATCAGAAGAAATATTTAAAAAAAAAATAAAAAAATCAAGCTTCAGCAATATTGCCATGCCTACTTATAGAGATACATGACACCAAGAAATTACAAAGTAGGAAAAACAAACCAAGAGAAGTGAACTTTTAGCCAGAGGTCAGGAGAGGAGATGATACAGCTCTTTTCCGGAGACAAGAGATTAAGCCAGAAGACTGTCTTTCTACAAACAGCTCGTTTGGAAGAAACAGGAATACTTAAACCCCTGCATCAATGCAAAATGAAGCTGTCCTATTTTCCACTACAGTAAAGTGACAAGTCTTCCTGAAATAAACAATTTCTTTCCTTTTTTTTTAAATTAAGAACATTACTAGTATGCAATACTTCTGTTTATAAAAAACATCAGTATTACAGACCAAGGAGAGGATCCCTGTTCTTCTGAGACAAAAATAATGTGAAATTCACATAAGCCAAGTAGAAAAGGAACCTTTTGACCTTTTTTCCCCCCAGCAAAAAGCAGTAATGAGGGGGAGACAGTGGTATAGGAGGAGACAGCCACATTACTTAAGGTGGAAGCCTATATCAGAACAATGAAAAAAGAACATCAGTGAATACAAGGCAGAACTTGGAAATTCTAGAGATTTGAAGAACCTTTGGAAAGAGTAGGTAGAAGGTCAACCTACATTGTAAGATGTTGTAAATATATCTACAAAGAAAGAGGCAAGACAAATCCCATCGCATCTGACTGTTAAGAGAGTAAATAACTAGAAAAGTCACGTCTAACTGGGGACATTAGTTTCTCAACCCTGAGGTCTTGGTCCAACATGTGAAAGTGACAGCAGAACCTTCATTTACAGATAGCACTGGTAACAACTGCAGCGCTTCATAACACAAATTGCAAAATATCATCCTTATACAGTCACATAGCTATACCTTTTCAGGGTTACCTAAGTTAGAAGACACGCAAAGCCCCCAATTCACAGCTTTGCATGCAAGAACATAAGAGAGCTCTATGCTGCATCAAACCATTGATCAAGCTATGTTGCTATTTTCTAGAAGAAAAACGCTTTTCCAGTACAGAGATCGCTTTCCATCCATTGACAGGGTGATGGCAACTGAAGGAAAACACTACCTCTGAATAAATTTGTAGAGCCGGATGCTCTCCGTGAAAGGAAGAAGTACAGCAATAAATAAATGCACACAGATGTCAGTGAATTGCTAGCATTTTCAGAACGTGGACTGACAGCGCTGCACATGCAGCAGCACAATAATGAACTACTCGTGCTGTAGATATTTAGGATATTTAGAATTCCACATAACATACAAAGAAATCATAACCACCTGTCATCCTATGTTACTTACCGTAACCATCATGTCTAAATGATGATGGGTGCTCTCCCAAAATAGCTTGCCTCTGGCGGCCCTTCCCTCTGTCTAACATGCGGGAAGGGAAAGAAAACAGTTTAGTACGCACAACTATGCACCTGGTTTCTTCAGTTAAGACACAAAGCTTCTTGTTAAGAAGCAAAAAAGTAATTTGAGTCCTTGTTAATTTTATAAATGATTTCTCATTCATTATACGTCTAAAACCACAAGCTGTAGTAGCCCTAGGACACCAAAATTAAAATACTGCCATCTGTATAACAAATCGCACTTAAGTTGATTGGGGGCAGTGGCCAATGAGGAGATGCAGACATTTAAAGTTTATGGAAATACCCAATAGTTTTCCTAAATAGACACCACACATTAGCATAGATAACACCATACAGCAGGATTTACCTATGTGTCTCTTAAAACAAATTTGAAATGCAGTACTTTTGAAAGACAGTACCTGAATCATAATATTAGCTTCAACAGCAACACATTTTCAAAGTGGGCTTCTTTCAAGAAGTTTCAGCATAAGCCAACAACAACCTGTATTACATGGTTTCATAATCAGTAAACAGAGAGCATTACATATGCGTACACATATATTTACAGAACACCTACTGATTTATGGGCGTGCTGAAAGGACTGTACATTATTGCATTATCAGCAGCACATAACAGTTCAACTGAAGAAAACCATCACTGAATAATGCACTAAAACAACGGTCAATCCTTTAAGAAAACCCAATTCTCTAGGATATAAAGTTAAGCAAGGGGTCTACATTACTGGAGGAAGGCAGTGCGTCACAGCCAAAGCTGTATTTTTCCGATCAGATCCATGCTGCCTGACAAAGGAAATCTAAACTTGCAGATTTCTTTGTGGTAAACAATGATTGATTTCTCACAATTAAAAAAGCCACGTTGAAAAGATGGGGCAAGACATTTATCAGTTTACAACAGTTCCCAGGGAGTTTAAGTATGATGGCTGAAAATGGCAGCTCCAGCCCGATGCAGCTGGAGGTATTGCCCCTGAAAAATGGGGACTAGTCACGTTAGATGACACAACAGTGGGAGATGAACACACACATGCCCTTTCTGCTCAGCATTTTGAGGACAGGTTCCAAGTCAGGTATTTACTTTGGCAATAAAGCCTGAAGAGAGAATAGTGCTGAATGCCTTCAAATAGAGAGATGAAAGATTACTTTTGTCAAGCTTTTCCATTCCCTTTTTCATGGTAACAGTTCTGGTCCTTGGCTTAAGAAAGCAAATGGGCAGTCCTAGCACGTATTTTGAGCATTTAGACTGTATGAAGTAATCACCTTTCAGAAAAATCAAGTTTATCATTCCAGTCATGGAGCTAAATTCTTTGAAACTGCACCCAGTAATATAGTAAAGGACCATAATCTTCAAATAAAGAATTCTGGAAGAATGGGTTGACAAATATTTCCTTCTCGTGATGGTGTAGTCCACTGCTCTCTCCTTGCCCCATACTTGTTCCTTCCTTGAACAAAGTCCCTCAATTGTGCCAGCACAAACACTTGTGCAAACAGGCACTGAAACAGAACTGGTCTGTGTTAAAAATAATTCTCAATGGAAAGATTCTTTAAGATCTAGTTTAAGTTTGGGGTTTGGGGTTTTTTTATTTTATTTTTAAATCAGGTCCTGGAGTCACTGCGTACACTGGTATTACCACCAAAAGAAATGCTCCAAACTACAATTTGAAATTTGTGGCTAAAAGCAAGTAGAATACTAAAAGTCAGATTTTTTTTTCAGTTCAATTTAATGCAATATGGGTTCACAGCAGCAGGCACTTGTTAGGAAGTTTACTTAAGTGCAGAAATACTTTGGGGAAGTCTGCAATTTGTCACCACAAAGAACTAAAACCAGTTCTTTAAAAAAAAAAAAAAA
>RSEF01000003.1:18120427-18171310 GCA_003993805.1 Himantopus leucocephalus
AAAAAAAAAAAAAAACAAACAACACAAAAGCAACAAAAAAACCCCACCCCCCCCCAAACATTAGCCAAACGCATTTCCTTCCTAAGATTTGAGGGGGGTGTGTGAAATTCTGAAAGGATGTATTAGCATGCCTGTCCTCAAAATGAAATTCCTTTGGGCTAAGATCTTGTTTGCTGCAGTCAGATCCCTACAGTTCGGGTCACATTACGTTCAGAAGCCAAACGACACTGCTGCAAGGGTAAGTTGAAGCATAAATACAAAAAATCTCTCGTGCTCCAAAAAAAAAAAAAAAAAAAAAAANAAAAAAAAAAAAAAGTTTGTCCGGGATTACTTTATGGGCAAAATTGCTCTAGATGCCTGCTTTCTCAAGCACATTTCAGTGTTCATTCAACAATTTATATTCCCATTTTCTAGATAAATGAATGTGGACCACAAGAAATGAAAAATAATGCCATATACAATATATTGTTATATCGTATATGGCATGATATATAGATATAAGTCTAATTTTCCTCTTATGTGTTGTACAGTGATGTATAGAATATAGAGACAAGCTGTCGAAATAACAAAAGGAAAACAAAAGAGAGAGTTCTTGAGAAAGAGCAAGCTGTACCCATGCTAAATTTTTCATTTTCCACTGTTTTCTCTAGCTGGGGGAACATTTAGTTCATACAGCCATACTTATCCGCAGACCAATTACATAATGTAATTAGATGCACAAAGTTACAAGTCAGCCTCCAAACACTGCAATGACCAAAAGACATGAGGGTCATGTTCATCCTTCAGATTTTTCAAATTCAAACACTCAGATTCTTTTTCTTGCCCTTGAGTTTCTTCAAAATCCTTTTAGAACTCAGGAATTTGAGGGAAAAAAAAAAATTGAATCCTGATACAAATAGTCATAATCTACCAGCAACAACCAATACTGTAGCTCCCTTGTTAACTTTTTACAAGAACTTCGTTTTGAAAATTCAAGCCCTAAGTTTTTAGTTGTACAACAGTTTTACAAGCCCAGCGTCCCTGCAGAATTACTTTGAAAGTGCATATCACTTGAGAGGGCCAAAGCCCTGGTTCTCATATACCCTTTGATATTTTGATACTCTACCTTGGACACATTGTCTTCACTTTTCTAACTTTACATTGCACACATTATTGTACATAATTACTGAACGCTGCACTCAATAGTTACAGATATATATATTTTAAAATAAACACTTCGCAGGAGTTAGGCTACACAGCAGTTTGTCTTTACATATAAAGTCATAATTTCCACTGACATGAGTTAAGCTCTGGTAATTTTTACAGCTGAGTACTTAAGAGACAGTACACCTGTACCAATTATGAATCTCCCTGTTTTAGTACTTAAATATAATTGAGGGGAACTATCTGATATCGCACTGCTCAGTTCCAACTATCTACAGATAAGGATTAAATTTCCCTACTACAATATTTACACTGTTAAGACTGAATGCAACTCTCACATACAGCATGTAATAAAAAGGTTACAATGTCAATGATATCAACAAGAGAGGTTCTTAATTTTGGAGGTTCTCAATTTTTCAGTTGTAATTTTAAGGGAAATAAGACCAGCATACATACAAACTTGAACAGAATGGGTACAGTCTATCGTGTTATTCATCCCACACAAATCTGAAGTACTGAAAGTGTCCTTTAAAAACTTGTGGTGGTGGTGCATGCAGTATGCAGACAAGGTGAATTGCAAGTCTGAGTTTTTTCAGAGGGTTTTTTTGTTTATTTGGTTTGGTTTTGGTTTGGTTTTTTTTGCTGATGCCGATGTGGTGCATGATGAAGTGTAGAGTCAGCCTGCTGAAGTCCTCTATCCTTCTTAATGCCTCGTCCAACATAGGGGAAAAAAGTCCTTTCGAAGGAGAAGCAGTGTGCAAGTTTGTAGTTTGTAAGGAATAGTCTGTACCAGGTTTCCTCTCCTCCAAAGGGAGAGAGCTGCTTGGAGAAATGCAAGTCCTTGAGAACTGCGAAGGTGCTTGCAGGTGTGGGCTCCTTGTTGAACTAAGTGGCTCAAGCACACGGCAGGAGGGGGCACTAGGGCTCAGGGTTAATTTCCTGGCTTGGGAACAGCCTTCAGCAGCACTGGCTTGCTTTGAAATGATTACTGCCATACAGCCTGACCACGTGTAAAGGATTGTCATTAGTACAGTCAAACATCTACAGCAATAACATAGGAAAACCTACCTCGTCGGCCCAGATACGGTTTAGTGTAGTCCCAACTATCATTGTCGTTTCTAATGACATTAAGTCGAGTTGGCTGTTCAAACAAAGTAAAAGTGAAAGAGGTTAAATCTTGCTTATATACATTTTTCTAGTAAAATTAAAAGAGAAGGTCCAAGCGTTACCCTTGCATATTCAATTTTTAGTGTGCAGCATCCTGCATAGATATCTGCTCCATTGAGCGCAGCCTTCGCTTTCTGGGCACAAAACACCGATTCAAACATACACATCATGTTAAGGATTTTTTTCCCCCAGGTGTCTCATTCATGTCCCTTTCTTCTGATATGGCTTTATTTTTGTATCCTGCAGATATTTCACTATTGTATACCTTACAAGAACTCCATACAAACTTTAACACTAAGTTACCAACAAGTGTATATGGGTTCAATTTATGTTAAGCATCTGTTTTTGATATGTAAGCAGCGCATGATGAGACCATTCATAAATGAGTAAAGTCTTCAATGTGGATTATATAGATGCAAGTTTTGGTTTTGCTACAAACTTATGCCATTTGGAAGCAGATATTCTGGTGGATTTAGTAATTTTCAGAGGACACAGAAAGTTACCAGCAAGCCTAGAGAATATTTGAAAGGAAAGTTTGAAGGGAAAGTTGAAGCTGCATCATTTGGGAAGAGATCAGAGCTGGGGGACGAGAAGGTGTGACTTAACACAATGCATCCCTTCTCACAGCTAGCGTTAGCTAGAGACTTGTGGGTCAGGAGAACATGAACTCAGGAGTTGCTTTACAGCGAAAAGAACTAAGAAACAGTATGCCCTTTTTAGCTCGTTAGCCAAATAAAACCACAGAACTAAGAGAGATACTTTGAATGAACAAATAACCCGGCAGATACAACAAGCAGATGCTTTAAATCCACCGCTCAAGGCAGCTGCGTGTACCAGGCCCCAACATGTGGGTTATTTCCTATCCTCTACATACTCCAAGCTTAGTTCTATGACTAGCAGAAAAATATACCTGAGCCTTGGCACACGGCAATCCGTGATCTCATATATCCTCAATAACATATGGTGTCAGAAAGCCTGAACCTTGCAGCAGACCAGACATTTTGTGCCACCCTTTGATATAATTCAGTGAAATTTTTGAAGTAGTCTGTATTGATAGCATATCCCTCATGTTTTACCACATTCCTGGAGCCCAACTTCTTCCAAGGTGATGTAGGTTCGCTGTGGAACCGAAGAGTGAGAAAAGTTAAGCTTCCCAGACCTCTAAGAAATTGTTTGACACTGACTGAGCCAGAACTGTGGGAGCACATCTGCAAAAGTAACGGCTACTGCAATTAGCATTGAAATTTGAGTAAATTTTTGAACTTTTCAGACGAGGCTTGCCTTGAGGCTTGCTTTTTTCCCCTTCCCCCAACCTGTTTACCTATGCTGCTGTATTACTTTGCTCATATTTCTGAGTTTTCTTTCAATTGCCGGTTGCTTTTGTTTTTAATAAAAGGCATGTTGCAGAATTTAATTCAAAGGACAGAAGTATGGTAGTTTCAGAGTATGTGCAGGATCCTCCCCACAACTTCCCTAATCTTTCACAAGATGCAGAATAACCTCCAACTGCACAAGTCATCAGATCCAGATAACACCGCTTACCACAAACTCAACACACTATCATAGGAAGTCAAACAACTGTCTGCTAGAACACACAGTTTAACTCTTCAACACAGATAAACAGCAACTAGTTTGCTTTTAAGGAAGTTAAGGTAATTCTTTTTGCCTGGCAAATCATCCATGCAGCCACCGGTTAAGTCGTATGTTACAGAAGCACCCCACTAGTAACGCCTGCCACATCAGTAGCATCTCAAACCACATGAGATTTTCTGAGATTTTGGTACAATTTTGTCCAGATAACACCCCAGAAATGGAGGGTAATCAGTCTCTAGGAAGAGGGCTATCAAAGTTTTATAAACTAAGGCGTAATCGTATCAGACTTTGGACTTTGCAAACCGCAGTAACACATTAACAAGTCTGAACACTCATCCCATGTACCGCTTAATGGGACAAATACTGTAAACAGTGGGATAACAGCATAGGGAATTTCCTCAAGGCATAATAAATAGGTCAAGGAGGCCTAAGTTGGTCTTGTGCTTTATAAAAGTCAGAATAGTAAGGCAAGCAGTATATATTAGAACAATTTTAGAAGAGTGTGAAGAAGTAGAAGTGCACCTCTGCAATTCCTTACCCATTTCTTGAGTATCACCACAGGCAAAAGCCATGAATCTTTTGTGTATAACGCATTGTTATCTATGACATATTTCATGTCTGCAATTATTAGCCTTAGGTCCACCTATAAACATGGTTATCAAGACCATTGTTGACCATGTCATCTTCCTATAAAGATGAAGCAATTAAGTGCTATTTTGCCTTAAAGGCATATAGAAATTACCATGCCTTAGATAGAAATTAAAAATTAATTTGCTCTCAAAATTACACAGTATTTTTCTGACAGTCTCATGTTAAATCCCATCTGCAGTCAAAAACCTACAGCAAAAAAAAAAAAGAAAAAAATCACATGCAAAAAGGATATTCAACCATAGCTTGTATTCCATTTCTCTTGAATATAACAATGCGCTGAACTTTTCCAACAGGGTTGCACACAGTATACAAGACATCCTAAGGAAGAAGAAGAAAAAAATATTTCAGCCAGATGTGAAATTTCCAATGCTTTAGGTCCACAGAACATTTTCTTGCATTGGCATTTCAATGCCGAAGAGCATAGGCTTGTTAGCTTGTCATTTATAGTCTTCCCTATGCAATTCATACATTCGTGATTAGCATTTTTATGGATTAATACAGTGCAGGAAGTCAAAGCTGAAAAAACAGGAAAAAACTTCTGTAAGAAGTATCCATGCAAACATTAGTTTAACAAGTACCTTCAACTGTGGTAGAATGCAGTAATTGCATCCACGAGAGAGACAAAGTGACACTATAGCTATAGCACATTTCATTTCATAAGACTCTAGCAGCTGAGGCTTTTTTTTTTTTTTTTTTTTNTTTTTTTTTTTTTTTTTTAAGTTGTTCATGTTCATTTTCAGAAGACTAAGCAGGGATAGTCCACGATGTAAGCTTAGGTAGCTTATCAAAAGCAGAATTTCCAATCATATTCATCTGAATCAAAGACACTGCAAGTGCTTGCTGTGCTTCTCCACTTAAAGCAGAGAAAAGTTCTGACAGGAAACACTGGATTCATGCAAACTCACTGTTAACACTCTGTTTCACCAGCATTTGTCTATATTACAAGGAACCAATGAAATTCCAGACCACCTTCAGTCTTGCAAGGGAACCAAGCAGTAAGGAGAAAAGCTCGCCTTGCTGCACATCAGGCCAGGCTTGTGATGTGGTGCTAGGAGCATCTCAAACAACAGTCGATTACACTTAACAATTCAGGCATCGTGGTACCAGAAACTAGTCTCCAGCATGAAGCTGGCCAAGAAAAATAAGTTTATTTTAGAGTGATTGTACACCCATACTCTGAATTCCCAAGACTCAGGCTTGAGAACCTGAACAAACAAGAACTATGATTTCTTGATTCACCTGTTAGATCACGTTCAAACAGCTGAAAGCACAGAAGCTTTACCAGACAGGCAGTTCTACCATAATCTGGTTTTCCCTTCCTTTCTTTATATCTGAACCAAATACTTCCAAAATGCTCATTCCAAGATCTTCGTGTACATCCTCAGGTTTATTTGGGGGCAAGATGAAGAAGGGGGAAAGGAAGTAAGTACAGTATTTATTATTACAATCTGCAGAATAGCAAAACAATTGGGAGGCAAAGGGGTGGGGGGTATGCTGGATTTCTTAAAAACAAAACAAACACACTCCCACATCCAACAAGAAACTAGAAAAAGAGGATGTCTTACTGCTCTCTTACTGTCTCTTACAAGATTTCTTCACAGCCACTTAATTAAAGAAAAAAGTTGTCTGTCAAAATCTAAGCTCTACTCAAAATACCATCAGTGTCGCTAGCCAGCGGGCACAGACGCAGCTTGATTTTTTTATTTTTTTAAATTCAGCTACTTTAGATTACCAAATTGATCAAGTGATTCACAAGACACAGTAACATGGGAAATTTTAAATAAAGAACTAACACTAGTGCTATATACATACTAGAATATCATTAAAAAAGGAGGTACAGCAACCTAACCTCAGAAGAAGTTGATAGTTAAGTTTAAAACATTTCAGTTGCCAAGGCATACCACACCTCCCTTGTGCACATGCAGAAGGTTTAGGCGTAAGTGAGAACTGAACAGACAGTAACGCCTGCAGCAGCAGAGGTCACTTGGAGAAGGTCTGTTTGAACAGACAGATTAGTCTCTTCTTACAAACAAATCCCTGACAAAGTTCCCCCTAGCAGAGAGGAAAACGGGGAAATGGGGAACTTCAAAGATCTATATACAACATTTCAGTCAAAACTCTTTCAAAACACCAACCCCCCCCCATCTCAAAAATGGAAATCTCTAAAAAAATTATGCTGGGAAAGCAGCAGGTCACAATTGTAACGGAGGAAATAAGCTGCAGCAAAATTTTAGAACAATTCAGCTTCTTCCACAAGATGCACTTGAGCAGACTAATTTCTCCACAAATACTGTATCTTGTTTTGAAAGAGCAGCTTTTAAGAACTATGGAACAGTTTATTGCAGCTATTCAGACCTGCCACTTAAAACTAGTTGCGATTTTTCTATTTCATCTAACTGTAGTTCAAATTTGAGGAGAGAAAAATTAAGAGGAAGAGACGGTGTTGGGCTTTGTGGTTTTTTTTTTGAGGGGCTGGTTGTGGTGGTGTTTTTATTTTTTGTTTTTTAATAATGCAGACATTGGTATACTCTAGACAAACAGTTGGGGGCAGAGGGAAAGAAGTGTTGGGGGGACTGTTTGTTTTCAAAAAAGGAGCTGCTATGCTAGAGGCTTCATCCTTAGAATTTCCATTAACCTCTCCTAGCCCAGAACAATGCTTCTGCTCCCAGTTTTCTCAAGCAACTATGTTCAACTCAGCTGCATATGCAAGCCGAATTTAAAATGCATTAATAAAAAGTACTGTCCAAAATTTGTATTATAGTCACATGCAAAGCATACTTCTAATTTCGTAAGCGGATTTCTTCGCACATCTCAAAGCAGGTATATTTTCAAACACTGATGAAAAAGCAACTCATACTTTGCCATGCTTTTCTATAAAGAAAACTGACAGGATAAAGAAAATTCATCCTCCACTGATGAATCAACAGGCAAAAACCTATTGATACTCACCATACAGTGAAGCAAAAAGCATGATATGGAACTGACTGCTTTAAGTAATTTCAGGAATACTAAGTTTCAATCAATTTGCTAACATAATATACAGCACATTAAACTAAACTTAATACTTACATTAAGTTATATGGTTCCACACAATCCAAACACTTTGATTGATCCATGCTATCCTATATATTTTCCCCTAAGAATAAGTAACTTATGCTTGTATCGCAGTATTACAAGTCTTTTTACAAGACTTTTTAAATTTTTTCAGGAAAAATTTCTGTGCAAGTCAATGTGTACTATAAAATCTCTATGAAAAATATAAGCATTCAATACATGACAAAACATGCATTCTTAAATACTAGCAAAAAATATCTGTATCATTAAAAAAACACACACGTGTGCCATAAATAGATAGCAACAAATTAGGGTGCAACTGTATATATGGTATGACTTGAAATACTGAAAAGTAAAATGGATCAGCCCAAATAAGAGTGAGGAAGATTCCATCAAACTGGAGTGATCATCAACAGATGAAGGTTTCAACTCTCCACAAAGGAAGTACATAAGAATGAAGGACTGCAATAAAATAACCCCTCCGACTGGAAAAATTACTTGTTATTTAAACATGTACCACTCAGCCTGAAAGACTGAAACATTCCTGATGTTGTGGCAACACATTTGGAAATATTTCAGAAGCATGTAGAAACTTAAACATTTCAAAATCCTGACCACTGAAGTGTTCAAACGTATTGCAAAAATATCTGTACGATGAGACTGAGTCATCTCAAAAAACCTTTTATTCAGAACATTTATGTTACTTATGTGAAGATGGTATAAAGCTTTGGTAGGTGAATTTAATTCCTGAGTCAAATGAACAGTGTACAATTTTAACAAATAGTACACAATGGAAGTAATGTAACAGAGATTGCCACTCCCTGCCTTTTATTATTTTAATTTAAAAAATAAAAAAGGAAGAAACATACCACTGTAATTGGGTAGAGAGGATTCTGAATTGACAAGAGGAGAACTTTATTTCCACCAGACGGGTCATCAGTGTTCCCTGGCCGAGTAATCCTCTTACTTGTTGAGTAGTTGAAAAAGGCTTGCTGTCCAGCAATGTATACAGGTTCATCTGCTGCAAACGTTACACATTTCTTCGCGCTTTCTACATTTTCAAACTCCACCAGAGCCTGGCGCTTAAATGGCATCATCATGACATAGCTGGCAAGAGAAATATTAAACAACTTTGCTGTTGCTAAGAAATTTAAAATACTATTTTTGACACAAAACTACCTTAGAGGAAATAAACAGAAGTATTCTAGTTAACCAAATTCAGACACAGACAAACTTCAAGAATCTCCATCAGCTGATAATGGTTTTGAAAAGCAAAACCCTCAGGCTAAAATGTACCTGTTTGTATTCCTGAGCAAGCTTGGGCTCACTTTGTTTTATTTCTTTGTTCTAAGATACTGGTTCAAGTATAATTCAATAGTTTGAATATTAAAGCAGTGAAAAATCCAATTGTACTATTTACAAAACCCTATTTGACTTCAAGACATGCGTTTACTTGAAAAGAAACACGTTTCCAAAAAGCAGCACTCAAAATAAGCTGGCTCTACCCATTTACCTTTACTATTTTGTTCACAGACGAGGAATCTTCAGCCTACATGACCTTTGAAAGGGCTTTCTCTGAAGAACCATCTAATTCTGAAGGTCCTACCATATCACAAGCATGCCTCCCATACAAAACCATAGGAAAAAGTATCATCTGCCCTGTGGCCCCCACTTATATCAAGACAGCCACCCTTGTGCTGTTCTGTGATTCAGTTTGACTACAGTGAGTGCATCCTCAGTAAGTTCGCGGATGATACCAAGTTAGGCAGGAGTGTTGATCTCCTTGAGGGTAGGAAGGCTCTGCAGAGAGATGTGGACAGGCTGGATCAATGGACCGAGGCCAGTGGTATGAGGTTCAACAAGGCCAAGTGACAGGCCCTGCACTCGGGTCACAACAACCCCATGGATGCTACAGGCGTGGGGGGGAGTGGCTCGAAAGCTGCCCGGCAGAAAAGGATGTAGGGGTGTTGGTCGACAGCTGGCTGAATATAAGCAGTGTGCCCAGGTGGCCAAGATGGCCAACAGCATTGTGGCCTGTATCAGGAATAGTGTGGCCAGCAGGACTAGGGCAGCAATCATCCCCCTGTACTCAGCACTGGTGAGGCCCCACCTCGAGTGCTGTGTTCAGTTTTGGGTCCCTCACTACAGGAGGGACATTGAGGTGCTGGAGCGTGTCCAGAGAAGGGCAGTGAAGCTGGTGAGGGGCTGGAGCACAAGTCTTCTGACGAGTGGCTGAGAGAACTGGGGTTGTTTAGCCTGGAGAAAAGGAGGCTGAGGGGAGACCTTATTGCTCTCTACAACTACCTGAAAGGAGGTTGTAGCAAGGTGGCAGTCAGGCTCTTCTCCCAAGTAACAAGCGATAGGACAAGAGGAAATGGCCCCAAGTTGTGCCAGGGGAGATTTAGGATGGATGTTAGGAAAAATTTCTTCACAGAAAGTGTTGTCAAGCACTGGAACAGGCTCCCCAGGGAAGTGGTGGAGTTGCCACCCCTGGAGGTATTTAAAAGACGGGCAGACGTGGTGCTGAGGGACATGGTTTAGTGGTGGTTTTGGCAGTGTTAGGTTGATGGTTGGACTCGCTGATATTCAAGGGCCTTTCCAACCTAGACGATTCTATGATTCTACAGCCCATACTAAGGCCAGGACTAGCTGCGGTACTGAAGTCTGACAGCAGACACTAGTGCATGCAGACAGCGTAACTCTGTTTGACCAGACTTGCCATTTACAGAAACACAGAATCTTCACACAGCTAGGAAATCTTTATGCTTTACTATTAACTAAGTTCTGGACTTCAAATGGCCATCACAATGTGTTTAAAGAGGTCCAAGAGACTTTTAAATAATGCTCCCAACTTGTCCAGAGATATGTCTTTATACTGCTTGACATACCATATGGTTCCAAACTTCTCAAGAGCTTCCACAAGATCTGCTTCCACAACTGATTCACACAGTCCTCGGACATGGACGACAGGAGAAACAGAGACTTTGTGATGACTTCCCCCGGCATCCTAGCAACGAAATGACATTTTAAAATTCAACAGAGAACAAGGGATACTGTGATCATTAACTAAAATTAAATATTTGGCAGACATTGGTGCAGAAGCAGCCATCTAAATGTACAACCCTAGCATATTTTAAAATTAGAAAAAAAAAACCAAAAACTTTTCTCTCCAAACAGATTGCCAAGTTCAGTTACTGAAGTCTTCTTAAAATAAAATGCTTTGCAGATTTAATTGATATGTTTGCACATGCAGGATTTTTCTAATATTAAAAAAAAAAAGCCTATTTAACACTTGGTTGAATTGCAGGAGGTCTTTCACCCTATTCATTAAAAGCATAAAAAAAAATAAAATACTGGGGACATACACAATAGCTAAAATATTTCTGACACTTCCTGTTTGTTTATGCCAGTATTTGTCTGAGACAGGTTGGGGGGGATTAAAAGCAAGAACAAGGGCCATCAGTGAACTGAATTAAAATTGATTCTTTTTCTCATGGACGTGGCGCTGTGCCCCACAATGCAAGAAAATGCCAGCTCCGTCCTATACTTGAAATAAACCCAACCTCCTCTCTAATTCTGAACACTCTTCATATATGTTTTTAAAAACTTGCAATTTCTGTACATATGCTCTCTCTTTTCAACCCAAGGCTGACTACCACTAACAGATTCAGCCATCATACATTAGCACACAGAATTTCCACTATGAACATTTTCCAGAGCTACCGCTTCAGACAGTCTTGGTTCTGTGCAACTGAAGAATTTGGGTTGGAATCAGCTCATCTTTCCAGGCAAAGCCTGAAGTGGGGCTGAAATTTACCTTACATACTCCAAGACACGGGGTAAAAAANTGTAAGCCAGTAACAACAGATAATCAAAGAAAGATTAGAGATAACAAAGAGCACACTAAAATATAATTACCAGCATCCAAATTTCATACATGTAACAGCAACGTAAAGTTGATGTATTCAAATCTAGCAACTACATCTATGCGTTTGATCTAACAGATCAAGGCTTGTTGATTTTTCACTTTTTCCTAAGTACTAATATCGCATCTTCTGGAACTAGAGAGAGAGTCTCATTTGTAGCGCAAAGGAGCATTCAGCTCCAGTAATTAAGTAACCACAATGACTGCCTACCACTACTACAGACACTCCTATCTTCCCTATCTGTTTGAATTACAGATCTGAGGAAAAAACACATTCCAGATAACTACAAAAATGGAGTCTTGTGTGTTTAATTCCTGTGTTCCGTACACAGCTCTCCCAAAACAATTATGTAGTTTTTTCTTTAAATCGAGGATTTGACCATTCTGTCTGAACCAAAATCCAGCCCTTCAGACTTCATCAGATGTCAGAACAATCCTCTGTGTAATTTTTTTAACCTTAGTATGAAAGCATTTTAAGTGGCAACACGTTTCTTCAAATAAGAGCTGTGACAATTGTGGGAAAACACCACTAGTGATATTTGCATAAGATACCATAAATCCTGAATTAATCAGCCGAGGTCTGCAGCCATAGCAGTGACCCAAGCAGTCATAAAAGGTTAATACTTTGAACTGCAAATACTTAGGCAGACGGAACTTGCAGAGGCAACACAACTACACAGAGGTTTTTTATTTTTAGCTTATATGTTCTTTACCCACATACACACCTGTGAAAGCTGAAAGAAGCACCTAAGGAAACCTTCAAAAGAAAACTAACAATAATTACCAGGTTTTTCTGCAAAGTCTCTACCTACTCTAAGGTGTTAAGCTAGCAGGCACCTTTACTTTATTTACAGTCTACAGAACAGTCAGAAGTTATTAAATCAATTATTCATTGCCCTGCATACCCCAGTTAATGCTCTGGGTATGCATTTTCTTTTCTTTTGTTTTGTTTAATGCATTCAAGAAATCTCATCTAAAAATATTTCTGTCTAATCAGATGGCAAATACAAGCAATGGTTTTCTCACTGAAGCAAAGACTCACTTCAAAGAGCTACCTTAATTAGCACCCCCATACATCAAGTCAAGCTTTTCAGCAAGCGGATCATAATGGAACGGTATTTCACTCTCCATCCCCTTCCCAGTTCAATCTTCTGTTATAGTTTCAGTTCATGTTTCTTTGTCATGCATATCCCTTTGTATTTTTATTTATTAGCAGTCCATTTAAGCTTGCCTACTGAAGATATAAATCTTTCTAATAGTACAAACTCTCAAAAATTAAGACTTTTTATACTTGCATCTTCAAATCCATTATACATGAAACTTCAAACTGGAAGAGGGGAGATTTAGATTAGATATTAGGAAGCAATTTTTCACTCTGAAGGTGGTGAGACACTGTCCCAGGTTGCCCAGAGAAGCTGTCAAAGCTCCATCTCTGGAGGTGTTCAAGGCCAGGCTGGACAGGGCTTTGAGCAACCTGGTCTGATGGGAGGTGTCCCTGCCCATGGCAGGGGGGTTAGAACTAGGTGATCTTTAAGGTCCCTTCCAACCTAAACCATTCTATAATTCTATGACTTATACACACGTATACAGGTGTGGGCACTTCTGCAACTGGAATTACTCTCAGAACCATCAGCAAATACAAATTTTGCTTTCTTTTGTAGTTAAAGCATCACTTGGCTTTCCAAGCCAGATTTCCTTCTCCCATAACACCATATGTAGAGCATCCTTTAGTAGGGTGTTGTATAGTAGATTTTGCAAGAATCTTAAGGCTATTTTTGCTATTGTAGTAACTTGTGCAAGAAGCTCAAGAAGCATGGAATTAAAAAAAAAAACAACCAAAAACCAACAGTGAAATCTCAGTCACTTGCCATAAAATTAAGGACTTACCTACACAGCATTTCAGAAAGTAATTTATACAGATAAAACCAGAGGTTGTAAATGGCCAAATCAGAGGGCCTCTGCTTTACCCAAATAGTTTCTAACCAGCAGCAGTAAACAGCAGCACAAGAACTGAGCATAAGTCAGTCCGGAGCCAGGAAGCCGCAAACTAACATTCACAGAGCATGTTGGTGAAAGACATGAACATGTGCCACAGGCATATGTTTGAGTGCAAAAAAAAAAAAGTCTTCACGAAGGGCAGATGCACATATTACCATCAAACAAGTTTTGCAGCTACCAAGCTGCAGTACCAAGCAAATCTAGAATGATCCTTGATTTCCTCTAAAAGCCGAAGAAATAAAACCACTAGACCACATGAAAAAAATCAAACGCGTAAAAAAATCAAACGTGTAAAGCACCTCCACAGCTAAGGTCAGAATATACACAACTCATCCAATTGCTGCCATAATTTCTTCCCAGAGATCAAAAATATAGGGTTTTGACTAAGATCTCACGGTCATTTTATCTCGAAAACTACATGTGCTACAGTTGGCACACAGACAAAGGTTACATCAAAGCATCTGCTCACATACAGATTAACCACCACCAGCATTTCTCTGCTTACAAAGGAGTCTTTCAGTAACTCCAACTCCCACGATGGCACAAAAGCCCCATGCAAAACTCCAACGCGACACTCCACCAAAGCCAGGAGAACAGATTAGCTAATATTACTGCTGTACCCATTAATATATACTGCTTAAGGGTTTTTGAAAACTCAGTAACAATTTCTTGAAGAATCATTATCTAGATAGAAAAGGCAGTTACTAAATAGGTAATGGAAACAGACTTCCTTTCTGAGTGCTCAAGACCAGTAACAAGGACAGAAAAGGTTTCCCTCAAGAACGAAGCTAGGAACATAAAAATGCTTTACACTGAAAGCGAGCTCTGTAGAGAGCTGAGGGAAGAACGGAAGTGCTGACATAACCAAGGAGATGAAGCACAAACACGTTAATTCACATACATAAGACTGCAACAGAAGCAGCTTCAAAGAACAACTGTAGCATTTTAATATCCATTCTTTGGTGACCTACATAGTTCCAGACAACTTTTTAAATGTATTACCGGTTTCTTACTAACAAATTATGATTTGCCATTGCGAAAAGGAAGAAAGTCGTCATGGGTCTAGGATGATTCTCTTGCTCACCAATTCAAGATTAGAGAACTTTTCACCAAGTGTTTGCACATAAACATGTCCTTTCTCCAGACACCTTCCAGTCAGTATGTTCACCTTAGATCTGTTAGGTTGTACTACCTTTTTTGGACCATCTGCTCCTTTACCGTTTCTCTGCTTACCTCTTCCATCTCCCTTTTTCTCCTTACTGTAAAAGGATGGCACTCCTCCTTCATATTCCCCTGCTGGGGACAGTCTGATGAGGAAAGGCTTTCAGAAGCAGATATGCAGCATTTCATCCACACTCTTCAACTGCGAGTTGATGATGGCATTACTTAAAGCCGTTTGCCCTGTCGTAGGTCATCCCTGCTGGTCACACCTGCCTGACTTGAGCAGTTCTGTCTCTTCCCTGCAGAGGTACAGGAGACACCTCTCTCAGTGCCACCTGGAATTCCCGTAGCTTTGCAGTGACAACAGTATTTCCAGTACACAGTGAAGTAAGACCATGTCTCAGAAGAACCAACCAAACGAGACAAAGTTAAGGTTCCATGGCAGTAGAAGAATATACCAATTTTGTATAGCCTGGATTATTTTGTTGTTGTTGTTGTTTGGTTTTGGGGGCCGAGGGGTGGGGCGGGGCTAGGCAGGAAAAGGGGGTTAAGGTTAATCACACCCCATGTTCTAGAAGTCTACTTGGCAATTTAGTTTTGAATGTGGAGTTTGGGGTATCATTTCTCTTGTTTAATGCGTAACTCTCCCTAGCACTCTCTACCACTGTGCCTTTTCAATTATTTCAATGATTTTCAACTGCTACAGAACAGAATACCTGCACTTTGGCCCCTTATGCTAATTCTGAATGTGCCCTGAAGCAGTCAGGCAGCTGGACTAGATGATCACTGTAGGTCCCTTCCAACTGAAATACTCTATTTTCCTCTGCTCAGTGCAATCTGAATATCTGTTTTTAAAAAAAAAAACAAAAAAACAAACCACCCCAAAAAAACACCACCCCCAAACAAAATCCCACACAACACACAGCATCCTCAGGAGATTCAACTAGCCTGAAGGAAGAAGAACTAGCCTGAAGGTAACGGTTACTTTTTTAAGATGGTAGACAAAGGAGGGAGGATGATTTACACTTACTCTAGAACCAATTTCTAGGATGTACATCATTTAAGAAATGGATAAATGAACAAGTCGCTGTAAAATAGGTCAAGATCTGAACTTGTTGGCATCTACTCTTACCACAACTGCCTGTGATAGACAAAAAGCAACTGAGTTGCAAAGCAAGCTGCTTTCCATTTACCACAAAGCAAGAACACTGTGCATCGGAAGTTACAGCAGTAGCTGAGAAGCTGCAAGTTCACATCGCTATCTTACCTTGAGGTAGCTTGTAGTTATGTTTGTATATTTAGACACCACATCTCACTTCCCCAACTGTAAGGACGGGGATAATAGATCTTCCTTACTTCATAGAAATATTTAAGAATCAGTATGTCAGAGACAGTGAGGCAGGTATTTGCTACAGAAAATACAACATTAATCCATGAAATTGAAATTTAAGGGAGGGAGGAGGGATTGAACTGAAAGGCCCCCCAAACACCCTCAAACGCAGCTCTTAGTCCGCATTCTCCCAGAGTCCTGACACTCTGCTACACCTCTGCCAAGGCTTCACCACCACTCAACCTGACCTCTGTAAAAGTCATTCTTCCAAATCACTCTCCTCCACAGCATATTTCTGCAAGACCACTTCGTACTCCTCCCCCCGTCAACATTCCGGTCTGTTCCTGGCTCTCCATGCTCCTCAGCCTTGAGATGAGCCACGAGGAACCGGGAACACTTCTGGGCTATGAGGAGAGTCCACATGAGTGGGAAACAGACAAAAAAGAAGAGCAAAATAAATTCTGGGTTTCCCCATCTGGATCTCCCAGACAGACTTCTAGGCACCCATTTAAAAAAAAAAACAACAAAAAAAAACACCAAAAAANCTTAGAGGCATGAAGGGTTTATTCAATCCAGTGAAACAATCCCAGAGCAACTGGAAAATGCCACAATAATAAATACAGCCCAGCACGGAGACCTCACCAACCTGTTTGCAGGGTCCTACCACAAAACGGCTTTTATACAAAGACAGCATGTAATCCATGAGTGTACAGTTCACCGGTATTCTAGGACATGTTAGGAAGAATGGAACCAAACAGTGAGGCTACCAGACTCCTACCACTCTTTTTACCCCGATCATCCATTTCCCCATTTCTCCTTCTAATTCCCCATTCCCTATAGTTCCTCCTACTTCACCTTCACTTATTCTTTCTCGGCTCTCTTCTGAGCAACCCAGGATACTTACACTTCTTCCCTCCTCTCACCCGACCTTTATCTTGCATGTGTTTGCCCTGAACCACATACAACTTTTATAACCTAATGACATTTCTTTGGAGAGAAATAAGTAAGATATGACACAGAATAAAGAAGTTCCCTGCACATTTTTTTAATCTATTAGAGAAAACAACTAAAATTCACCTTAACCAACTCTACTGAATAGATGCTGGCATTTTGCTATTAAAAACCCCACATAAAATTACTAACAAAAGCGCTCAGTCGTTCATTTTTCACATATCCACTTGATGTTACAGCTTATTCTTAAGAAACTAGTTTGATCTCTGTTATCAAGACAACTTCTGCCTCTCCAATAGTAGTCTTCTGAATACAGCTTTGCCAATAAATCAGTCAGTGACCACACACCTCCTCGAGGCATGCTGTAACTCACAAGCTGCCTAAAAATCCTCACATTCTTGACTTGCTGCACATTTGTTTCGGTTTCTTTACCCACAAGACTCAGCACATGCCACTCTTGAAATCCAAAATGTAAAGTTGCAGACATACTCTGTGCTCGTTACCTAAAAAGGCAGGGCAGCGTGTCCTGCACGTTAACTGGGATGAACTGAGATACTGAGGTCAACATGAAGACAATCAGAGGCAGAACCCAGAATGAAAGAAAAAAGGAAAAAAGTAAGAACTAGCTGTATTTCATAAAATACTGCAGAAAAGAGGAAAGGCAAGAGCAGTATCTTGTTCCCACCTGAAACACTGCATGATGTCCAGCTCTCCTACACAACACATTTTCAAGATAACTCAAGCAAGCATATGGATTTCATTCAGAACTGGCCTTTAAGACAGAGCATGTTGCTAGGCCTTGACCGTGACAGAGACGATGGATGCTCTGTCACAAGAAACTAGAGAATTACAGTGGTTGTCTCCAGAGATGTAGCTTTGTTACAGTTTATCGGGGAACTTTTGTACTAATTTTGCAGGTACCCTCTCCATCAATAGGTTTAATTGATGGTAACAGCAAATGCTCTCTTGTTCACTTATCCCAGTGCTAAGCAAGTTCATTTTAACAAATCATGAAACAGAGGTATTCTGAATTTCAAGGTCTGCCATTAAATCAGTTTTCTCGATCTTGTCTTTTCAAGAGAAAAGAGCTAGCAAGAAGAAAAACAGCTGGACAATTAGTCAGCAAAGAAATCAAACAGCAGACACAAAAGTATTGTTAGCCATAATTCACAGGTCAAGGGCTATCTTGCTTCTTAGATACAAATTCATGAAGAATAAATAGGAAAAAATTTAGTGAACCAGCGTGCTTATTAGCATCGTTCACAGGGGAGGAAAACAGAAATGCAAGTGGATTTAAAAAAAGGAGGCAATCGTTTACAATCAGCCTCATCGCTGCCAGACACAAAGGTAAATGATGTGGGTGAAAGCAACCCTCTGCCCGGCTTCCCCCCGCCCCGCTCTCCCGTTTCTATAGCTACACCCGGCAACGGAGCGGGGGGGGGCGAGCGCACAACATGCAGTGGCAGCATCCCAGAGGGAGAGGAGCTGCCGGCGGAAGGGAGCCAACCTCGGAACCGCAGAACCCCGAGTCCCGCCGAACGAGCAGCCTTGGCCAGCTCGCTCCCCTTTCCCCTCCCCCGGCAACCAGGCCGAGAAACAACTAGCCCCCCACTCCGCCGCGGGCAGGGAAGGACAGGCCGCAGGCCGCAGCCTGCCCGCCCCCCCGCCATTCCCGCCCCCCCGACCACGGGGCGGGAAAAGCACCCCCCCACACACACGGGCCTCCACGCCCGAGGTTGAGGCCAGCGGGCTCCGGCCTCAGGAAGGCCGCGGGAAGAGCCCCCCCCTCCCGGTAACGGGGGGGTGGGGTGGGTTGTCACGAGCCTCGCCCCGCGGGCGGGGGGCGGCGCGCAGGCCCCGTCCCCCTGACGGAAACCGCGCCCCCCCCCGCCCCGCCGTCCCCCTCAGGGGAGGCGCCCGCCCGCCCCCCGGCGGCCGCCGCCGTCCCTCACCCCTCCCGAGAAGCCCCCGCCGCGCTGGGTGGGGGGTTTGTCCCGCCGGCTCTCGCTCTCCTCCGCGCCGCTGTACTCGATCTCGCCTTCCTCAGCCGCCGCGCTGGGCTTCAGCCGCTTAGCCTGGCTCTCGTAGGTGCCGTCCTCCTCCTCCTCCTCCTCCTCCTCGTACCGCTCTCCAGACGACGGCGACGACATGGCCGCCGAAGGAGAGGAGAGGGAAGGGAAGGCAAGGAACGGCCCGGCTACCGGCGGAGGGAAGGCACCGGGGACAGAGCACAGCGGCGGCGAGCCCGAGAGATGCTCTGGGCTCCGTCCCCCCCGCACACACCCCTCCCCGCGCCGGCAGCGGGTCTCTCCTCCCCGTTGGCCTCCGGCGCCGCGATTGGCTGCGGATCGGGGAGGGGGCGAAGACGCCGCGGCGATGGGCCAGCCGGCATGCCCATCGGGCGCGGCCAGCGTGGCGATTGGTCGGCGAGCTCGCTCGTCACCCCGCCGCCCAGCTGCCTCGGCACCTCCCCCCTCCCTCAGCGCTCCGAGCTGTGCTGGGAGGGGGGCGGCAGCGGCGGTGGAGGTGGCGCCGCTGAGGGCCCCGGCCCAGCGGACCCCGGCCCCGGCGCCTTTTCCTCGGCGACTGGCCTCCGCCCGCGACCCCCGCCGCCTTTGTCTCCTTCTCCGGCTGATAAAGGCGGCGTGGGGCGGCGGGGCGGGCCGCCAGGAGCCGAGTCCCGCCGGACAGCCGTGAGCTGCCAAGGTCAGCGAGCCGTCGGGGGGGGCCGTGAGGCAGCTCCCGAGGCCCCTCCTGAGGCACAGCCGTTAGCTCGGCCTTAGCCGGTGTTACCGGGTGAGAAACAGTACCTCCCTCAACGTGCTGCCTCCTTGAGCACGGAGAGCTGCCTGGAGGGGTGTCAGTGTCCCCCCTGTCCCCAGGGCTCTGTTACAGGCACTCCCTTCTTAGGGTGTGCTGGCAGGGTACAGGTCTGTTGGCTGGCAATGGACACAGGAGGTGGGTCTGCTCAGGACATGATGGTGAAGGTGGCCCCTTGGAGCCCACGACCTGTCTGCACAGAGTCATAGAACAGCCCGGGCTGGAGGGGAGCTGGAAAGATCATCCGGTCTAGCCTTTCATGGGAGGGAGCCAAGGTGAGATCAGCTAGCACCCTGGCCAGTCGTATCTTGAAAAAAACCTCTGGTGATGGGGACTCTGCCGAGTCCCTGGGTTCCAATGATGGGTTGTTCTCGCTGGGAAAAAAAATTATTGTCTTCTACATGTGGCTCCTTGTGAAGAGAGAGCCTCTGTCCTCTTTGTAGCCACTCTTTAAGTACTGGAATACTGCAATGAGGCACCCCTGAGACTTCTCTCCTCCAGGTAGATAAGACCTAACTCCTTCAGCCTTTCCTCATAGTGCAAGTTGCCTTGCTTTTCGATCATCTTCATGGCCCTCCTTTGGACCCTCTCCAATCTGTCCATGTTTTTGTTGAAATGAGGTGCCCAGAAGTGGACACAGTACTCCAGGTGTGGTCTGACAAGCGCTGAACAGAGTGGGATGATCGCGTCTCTGTCCCTGCTAGTAGATGCAGTAGATCCCTTTAGATGCAGCCCAGGATCTGATCTGCCTTCATTGCTGCAGCAGCGCATTGCTGGTTCTCGTTCAGTTTGTTGTCCACCTTTCAGCAAGGCTGCTCCCCAGTCACACAGATCCCAGCCTGTACTGGGCTCTTTGGTTATGTCATCCCAGGTGCAGGACTTTGCACTTCTCTTTGTTAAACTTTATACTGGCCTTCCTAGCCTGCTCTCCCAACCTGTTCAGGTATCTCTATAGGATAGCTTCTCCCTTCTCATGTGTCCACCTCACCACCCAGTTTAGTGTCATCTGCAAACTTGGTGAAGGTGCTTTCAATCCCAATCATCCAGATCATTTGTGAAGATGAACAGCGTGGGGCCCAGTGTCAATTCCTGGGGGACCCCACTTTTGGCAGGCTGCCAGCCTGAGTAAAAAACGTTGATCACAACTCTGAGTGCAGCCTGTCAGCTAATTTTCTACCCATCTTCTATCCAATCTGTGTCTTGCCAGTTTGTCCAGGAGAAGGCTTCCTCATGGATGGAGGCACAGAAAGAAGACTTTAAAGGTTATAAGTGGCTTACAGGACTTTCTAGCTGAATTAGTTCCTGCTGCTGTGGCTGCCAAACCCAGGTGGATGTGGAGTGGAACCCTGCTGAAAGTACGCCAGTGGAGAATGGGTATAGGATTATGCGAGTAATTGCTTTTTTCAGTTGAGCAGCCAAACAAGAGGGAGGGAAGTAATTCAGAAGACAGCCAAAATAAATGTTATTCTTTTCTTCTTGTTTTGGTGAGATGGGAAAAAAAAACCCAAACCCCACACTTGTATCAAATAAAACATGTTGTTCAATCTGAAATGGTATTTGTAAGCTAGAAAAGAAAGCAAATGGTTTGCTGTTTAAACATTTTCCGTTATCCTGAAACCCAGTGGTAACGGCTCTCCTCCAAGAAGTAGGAGGAGGTTCGGTTTCCCATTCTGCCTGACATGATTTGGGTCTGCATGTCTCAAGTACCTCATCTAATCATCTTATCTACAAACACATACATTTGATTTAAGTTAACTTGCTGCGTTTCTCACCTTCTTGTTTTCTCTTTGGTCTTTTTTTCTTAATTTATGTTTTTCTTTCAGTATTTCTTAGATTTGTACCTATTTTTCATTTTTAACAAAAATTCCTTGCAACTTTGAGAGTATACAGTCCACAGGCCTGTACGTACATCTGTTGTAGGTTCAAATAGTCAATGAGGAGCGTGCCATCTGTGAACATGAAACTTACGTTTCTTGGCACTTATTTCTAGATACACTACCGATATTTCTGTTATGGACGTAAATGCTTACTTGCCAGCTGAAGTTTCTAGTAAATTAGTTTTATGTGCTAGAGCTCTTGGATTTTAGCAGACATTTACACCACACCGTCGCAAAAAATAACAGCCTGAGAAATCACAGAACATACCAGAGTTATAGTCAGAAAATGGCATTGAAATGCTGCAATAATTACATTTTCTGTAATAATTAAATTTTCTTTTCCCCCATGTATTTAAAAATTACTTTTCTGAAAATGAGGAAATGACTTACTGTGTGACCAAATTCTTATTTACTGAGCGTTCCAAGAAACAGAAAATTTTCAGCATGCTTCTGAGCAGCATATGGACTCCAGTGTCACTTGGTAGCAGACCCTGCTTTGCTGACTTAATGCGGTATTTAATTATTCCACAGTGGAGATGTTAAGATATTTTTCATATTTAAGTGGTGACCTTGAGGCATCTGCGCTAAGCTACTGTGAGGAGCCTTGGAGCAGTCATTGTTTCTGTCTGTGCTTCATGCATGCAAAAGGAGGGAGGGAATATCGAAATACGTCCCGCTTATGTAAGTTTGAAACGGAGCATCTGACTCAGCAGAAGGATTTCACTGTTCTGTTGCTTGTCAGACCTGCTTCTTTTGTATAAAGGAGAGAGAGATGAAAGGTGCTAACATTGCCTGAAATAGTTCTTTTCATACAATTTTTATTACCTGGAGCTGATAAACAGAAGTCATGGTTTCAGTCCACTACCCTCCAATAAGAAAAGCAATTAGTGTTATTTACTTACCACTGTGCAGTCAAGTACAACCACATAATTACATAAAGAGCAGAACAATGACATGAAGAAAAATCCCCAAACCCCATAGAAATTTAAACCACCTAATTATGCACATAGTTTGGAAGTACATGTTGTTACCAGTACAATTTGCTTTCCTCTTCCTTTCCTGCCTTGTGTTTCTTACATCCTTTGCTGTAATTTGTGTTACATTAAGCTATTAGCTCATTGTAGCGAGGAATGTTTCTTAACCAAATAACAGCTAGAATAAAATTGGGGAAAGGTTTTAGTTCACTTGGCCATTAGGGAAAAATAATTAGCATGAGTTGATCCAGTAATGATGTTCATAGTGGGATGTTAACGAGAAGGTGATACCTAAAAATGGTCTGGATGCAACTTTCAAATGTGAGGTGAAACTAGTCCTTTAGCAGTCACACATTACCAGGATGAGTCCATGTTGAGGGTAATATTACACTAAGACCTGATCTACCATTTTGGTTTGAGTCGGCAAGAGGAGACGCAAGAGGGGATCAGACCAAAGGTGCCAAAGCATCCCATGCTGGAGAGCTGCCAGCAGCGGGTGTGTGTAGTGGCAAGTCAAAAATGGAATGTGGGGAGCAAGCATTCCCAGGTAGACTTCCCAGTTTCCAGCTGTCGGCCATTTAAAGATCTTTTGAGTGAGAAGCTGCTTTCATACTTTTCTGTGTAATAGCCTTAAGCTGGTTCTTGCCTAGTCTATTGGGTTTTTTCCCCCATTTATACTTTTTGCTTCTGTGAAGGTTCTCCTATAGTGATCAGTTCTCTGGTGTCATTGTGTCTCACCTCCAGGTTGCATGTTTTCACATGCACATTTGGTGGAAACCAATGCCAGGCACCTTCCTGGAGCTTGAGGGGAATCATCAGTAGACATGCAGCTTGTGGGGAAAGTGTCAGCACGTTTCTCAACACATCACCATGAGGGCTATTCTGACCAAGGATGGGGTCTTGACTTGGGGGGGGGGGGGCGACAGCTCCTGGGAAGTTTTCAATTGCTGGAGTTTACACGTTCGAGGCTTAAGGCCTCCCTTCCAACAGCGCTGATTAGTGTGGCTTTCACATATTAATCATTTTGACTCATCCCCTTTTTACCAAAAACTCAGGAGCCCACCAATAGCCAGTGGAATCACGAAGTTACACGTAGCATGCAGGTTGAACGTGAAGTCCGGCATGTAGCAATGTGAAGAAAGGTTACACTGGTGTTCATTATCTACAGCTGGGGCATGAACGTGCAGGTTTTTCATTCCTTTTTTGAATGCTTAAGAAATTAGTGCTCTAGCCACCTTCCCGCTGGAAGTTACCCCTACCTCAGCTGCAGAGGGATGGTGAAAACACCAACATACCCAGACAAACAGAACTGGAAAATTTTTCTCAGTTCTTGTTTTTTACTATTTTGATTTGGATTTAGCCATGCTTTTCTCTAGGCTCACTTACACCTCCTTGCTACTCTTTTCAATCCACCAGCAGTTTATAGATCTCTACATTTGGGTACTCACTACCAGACTTCTGAAGCCAAATAAGCAGAAGTACTAAGCATGCAATACATTAATTATTGTCAAGAGACATGCTCAGCATGTTTGACGCTGGCTTGAATACCTAAATTGGTGTGCGCTTGGGTCGATAAACAGCTGTGGTAGAGGTCAGATCCACTGAGCAGTAAGGACTTAAAATCATTGCCTTACATAGCAGAATCACTGAGGCTTGCGCTATTACCAGCACTTTCAGAAGGATCACAAATATTGTGATATTTATTGTTTCTTAAAGCATCAGGCTCCAAGCAACTCCAAGTTTTAATCTCTAAGTAAACTTAGAGAAGTTTACCTCTGTCTAGTCAGTACTTCTGAAAAAAGCTTCTAATTCCTTTGATTGCAAATGAAAAACGTGATTCTTAAATGCTCCTGTGCCAGGGGCAACCCAACTGTAGTCAGTTCAAGTACACGATCCATAAAATCTCACAAGCAAATCTCAGGTTTTTCTTTTGGATGTCCTGACACAAATTTTTCAAGTGTTTGAGTTTATTACTGCTGCTCTTCTGTATTACACAGAGTCAGTGCACACACACACAAGCGCACACGCACGCACACACAGAGTTTAAAAGCGATGACACTGCTTGCTTTCTCCTCAGACCTACGTAGTACTAGGCTAGTCACTTAAACCTATTGCTTACAATCACACGCTAATTTTTCCTCATTTTCTTACACCTGAGCTGACAAATCAGAAGAAAAGAAGCCAGTCTTTTACCATTGGAAGAGCTTTCATCTTGGCGTTTTCCATTATTTATGTTTTTGCCTTTGCATGCTAGGGGAGGTTTAGATTGGATATTAGGAAAAAGTGCTTCACAGAAAGGGTTGTTAAGCATTGGAACAGGCTGCCCAGGGATGTGGTGGAGTCACCATCCCTGGAGGTATTTAAAAGACAGGTAGACGTGGTGCTGAGGGACACGGTTTAGTGGTGGTTTTCACAGAATCACAAAATGGTCAGGGTTGAAAGGGACCTCTGGAAATCATCTAGTCCAACCCCCCTGCCAGAGCAGGTTCACCTACAGCAGGTAGCAGGTTCACCTACAGCAGGTGTTTTGGCAGTGTTAGGTTGATGGTTGGACTTGATGATCTTCAAGGTCCCTTCCAACCTAGACGATTCTATGATTCTTTTTCTTTGTAATCTGCAGCATGTATGCTTTCCCTCTGTTAAAAAGATAAAAAAGCAACCTGGTGGGTCATCCTGTGGCATTTTTCAGACCTGATTACAGCAGAGGTACACCAGCAGACACCAGCACTGGTTTGCACTGGTGGAGCCACAGCAGAGATAAAACTCCCCATGTCACAGCTCTTACCCAGGTAAGCGGCCCCCAGGGCAGTGGTGTTTGTTTTTTTACCTTTAGTGTTTGTTTGGTTACCAGAATTCTCTCTTGGATGGACAGTCTAATGTATCTGTCTAGTCAGGACTTCCTCTCTCTGGTTCAGATCACCTTTTTCTGCGTAAATACTAGACACCATTTGTTCTTTGGGGCACTCTAATCGCACTTTCACATCCCCATCCAGGGCTGGTTTTGCTTCTTCTGGGCTGTGGCATAAAATAACTGTGGTTCTGAAACGTCTTCCTTGTGCTGGTGTGTTGCTGCTCTGTTGGCAAGTCCAGAAGAGGCGGACAGCTCTGGGGTCATACACATATGCTCTGGGGCCATACAGATGTGCCACACAGAGGTGCAGCCATTCCACCCCCCACCCCACC
This sequence comes from Himantopus leucocephalus, assembly GCA_003993805.1. Classification (NCBI taxonomy): domain Eukaryota; kingdom Metazoa; phylum Chordata; class Aves; order Charadriiformes; family Recurvirostridae; genus Himantopus; species Himantopus leucocephalus. The sequence continues at coordinate 18,146,255 of RSEF01000003.1, forward strand.
TTGGCAGCAGGACTAGCTGTGGTGTAGGTGAAATGGCTGAGCCATGGCTGCCTTGCTGTCCTAGAAAACTACCTTTGCGCATGCCTAAAGTCAGTTCTGCAGCTGCTAGACACATCCCTGGTCCCATGAAATCAAGGACTTCACAGTGTACCCGCAGTTCATTTGCGCGCACATTGGCTGCGCCCCGTGCATAGCAAAGTGCTGTGAAAGAGACCCGGGCAGCTTCCTTGTCCTACCTTGTCCTGACACAGAGTCATGAGGGGTGAGCAGGACATTGGGGTGTCCTAGCACGTGGCGGGAAAAGAGAGCTGACCAACACAGCTTGACAGGGTAAGAGGCCCTGGCTACCTGTCAGTATGATGCTCTCAGGGCTGCTCACACAAAATAATCCTGGGGCAGCTTCTCCTGCTGCTGAGGCAGACAGCTTTCCCGTCCCGGGGACACAAATCATGCCCTTCGCGAGCTCTGACTCTTGCTTAGAACCTGGACTGCCATCCGTGGGCATAGTCGTCCAGACACCAGGACTGTCCTCCCACTCTTAAAACAGATGCTCCATGTTAAAGACAGAGATTTTTGGAGGCGTTTTTGGTTCCTGAGTGTTGCATCCCCCAAGGAGGAACGGGTCACAATTCTGTATTTATATTAGGCAACAGTTCCTAAAAATGAGCAGCGATTGATTTGTGAAGCAGAGGTTGTTTCCCAGAATCACCATTTGGTAAGCACCTGTGAAGAGGAGCTACCAGATGCATTTCTAAAATAGAAATTTAATTGATGTTCTGTGGTTTGCGTCTTGCTCTTTGATGGTGAAAACTTAACTGGAGCATAAGGCTCAGTATCTAAGTGAGAGAACGTCTGAGAGACAGGTGCTTTCCTACAAGTTATTGTATTTTACTTGTAATCTTGATCTCCTTTGTCTCTTTCCATCCAGGATGGAGCAGCAGCGCTGCTGGACTACTATGCAGAAATGCAAATTGATGATGGATTTTGAACTGACTGGCAAGCAAGAATGTCTACAGGGTGAGACTGGGTGCAGTGCAGAGGTTCTGCCCGCCCTGCGCTGGCTGGAGATGCTACTTCCCCAGAGCACAAACCAACACCTTATAGATATTTTTGCTTGGGTTCCCAGCTTTTTTTAATGTACACTGTACAGCATAAACACTTTGTAAGCTCAAAGCAGTTCTGCACACTAAAGTCCTTGTGCTGTATGTGGTACATGAGGATTACTTTCATTGATTACCATTAAAATGTTGTGTCCGCTTATTTTTGCCCATTACAAAGAATGTTCTGCTGGCTAAAGCCAAATAAATTGTTTTGTACTGTTTCCCCTAGTTAGCTGCAACAGCCTTGACGTAAATCCTTTGTGATTTCCCTGTAGCATAATTTTTGCCACCTTCCCAGACTCCCCATGCAGGGTGCTAGGACAAGGATTTTTGACTGCAACAAAGGGGATGAGTTCCCAAGTATTTTTTCGATCGCTTTCACAAGGAGGAAAAAGAAAAAAAATCCATAAATCACACTTTCACTTTGCCCTAACTGAGAGCATCTAAACCTGTGTCAATTAAATGGCTGCTGCTGGCAGCTGAAGACGACAACTTTGTGGTGGGGATGGAGGCATCAGGCTCAGTGAACACATGGTAGGTCAGCTTTCACATGCCGTCAGCTTTCACTTCTGTATCTGCAAGACAATTCACCACCTGAGAGCTCGGACTACTCCTTCGGCTGGCACGCTCTACCTGCCTGCTCTTTATACAAACATGGTCTGCGGAGCATCGTCGCTGACTCTTTAAAAGCTTCAGTGACTTGGCTAGGAAGTTGCGCTTGATGAAGCGTGTCCTTAGGGTGTCCTTGATGCACTTTTGTGGGTGACACACTTCATCTTTTCACACTCCGCTTCACAGGAGCGTTCATCGTCCAGCTGAGCCACACATTCAGACAGGCTACCTGCCATACATTGGTGTAAGCCAAGTCATTTTAATGACGTGTGCGAGCAAACTTTCAAGACTTTTTTTCATCTTACGACGTCTGTGCTGAAGAAGAGGTGCTGCTGAGAAGAAATCATAATTATGCCAGCAAGAATACTTATCTAGCACAAACTAGTTCTCCAGTAGAGGAATTTTTTTGTAGCCTCCCCCGAGTTTTTAACATAGCTGCAGCTTTTGCTTTTAATATAACAAGGCTTCCTAAAGTGCATGTTCTGAGTCATTAGCAGCTCATTACAAGTGTCAAATAATTAATAACAAAATTTACACCCAAATTAACCCAAAGAAAAATCTAATGGTCCAGAAATGCTCTCATTAATCTTTCTTTAGACCAGTACTGCCCACACTAGAAATCGGAAGTCATGAAATTAGCCCTGTCTTGCTCCCTCCAAACCACGGCTTAAAAATCAGAAGTAAATTTTTTGTGGTTCAAACAGTCTGAATTATTTTGTTCACCTTGTGGTAACTTGAGACTGTATCTCATACTTGGATCATGTTTTTAATTATGATCATGCAGCTCCATGATGGCTGCAGATTTCCTGTTTAAGAAAAGCCAAGATTCTCCCACACTTGACTCTGTTTTTGGTAAAGAAACAAATTTTGTTACTCTTCTAAAACTGCAGGTGTTGGTCACAGGTGGTACATTTCAAAGACAAACGAGAATCTATAGAATCGGGTAATACATTGGACTGATTGTGAAATTTTATCTTCGTATGCCTTTCGATTTACTTTTTTGTTTCTTAAAGCTTCTTGCCAGAGAAATACTTTTTTCCCCCTAGCATTTAGGGGTTTGCATCTTACATATTGTTTCTACTGGAGTGCTTCAGTGACAATTTTAAGATTTTGGTACACCACAATGCACCAGGGCTAAAAATGCATCCAAATTTTCTGATACAATAGCAGAAACCTTAGCCCAAGAGCTTTACAAAAAGGCCATAGGAAATTCTCAGATTAAAAAATTGAAACATCACGAGTTTTAATACAGAACAGACACTTTAAATGTTCTCATAGCTGAAGCCTGCACAAGAGGACTGCTGTGAATTAAAATTTTGGCTCTGTAACCATACAAAAAAAAATTAAAAAAAGAAAATAAAGGGCCGTGAGTCCTTACAATGAAGCATTTCCAGATTTCCAGTATAATTTTTTTCAGGGGTTTCCTTGGCAAAGTCTATCATCCTGGTTTAGCCTGGGGTTTCCATTCTCTTTAGGCATTATCCTTTAGAGGCACTACACAAGTAATCCTGGCTACATTCACACTGTGAGGGGAAGAGGGCCTGGGAACATCAAACCCATGTCTTCTTGGCTTCCAGCCAGCCTGGTATCAGCTGTGGCCGGGTGCAAGGTGTCTTCCCTTGACTGGAGGGACAGGGGGGCAGGCTGAGCCACCTGTGCCTGGCGTGCACAAGCTCTCCTTGCCTCCACAGGGGGGTCTGGGGCATACGTGCACCTGGGAGCCATGGCTTGGTCATTGGAGTAGTCCTGGACTGCCGTTCATTTCAAGGTCAGCATCACACGTGGCTTTCCAAGGGCTACCGCTCCATAAAAGAGCCTTTAGTTGTACCGGTGCAGTTAGATACAAGCTGCATATAGAAACACATGGGCACGGCAAAGGGCACTTTATCCAGCGCTGCCCGGGAAGACAGGGGATGCACCTAGAACTCCCTGCTGGGCTGCTTTACCTCTGGTGGCAAAGCTTTAACACTTCAGCAGCAAAGCTGTGTAGGCACAAAACCTGTGTGTATGCTATGCCTAAATTTGGGGGGGGGATCTTGCACATCTACGTGCATGAAATAAGTTTTTATCACCTGCTGCCTCCAAGCCAGGCACACCCCCCTCACATCCGAAGGCCCAGTTTTGTCCTGTGGTTTCCCCAAACACCCTCCCTCCCTGCGTCTTTGTGTGTTGCTGTTACTCAAACAGGAACTGTTTATGTTTGCAGCCTTTAGCAGATGGTGCCTTTCTTTTATCTCCCTTTGACATCTCCCTGCTGGTTGCCGATGCAGCCATGTACGCATCTGAAAGCGAATTTTCTAGGACAGCACTGTGATGCAAAATGCTTTCCCGGTTTGTTTTCTGCCTCCTTTCCTCCTAGCTCCTCCTGCCCCCTTGTCGGAGCCCTTTTCGATATCCTTCCCACCTTTGGCTGGTCTCCATCTGCAAAACCAAACTGGTACTTGGTGCTGATGCTGGGACCCTATGTAGGTCAACCCCCATGAGCCATGAATCTGAGCTGCGGTGGCCCTGCCGCTGCTTCTTGATGCAGGAGGCTAATTGGTCTGATCACTCTTTGTGCCACTTGCCCCTGCTTCTCTTCTGCTTCCTTAGCAGATAGCAGAAGTGCCACGCCGTGCCAGCCCACCCGGCTGCAAGCTGCACAGAAATCCCTGGCTCATCAGGCCAGGAGCCCAAAACGCCTTACAGACCTTCCCCTTCACAACCACGCAGGGCCATGAGCACGGGGCTCATCCTACTGCTGGGAAATGCTTCTGCACAGTGCGCTGTCAAGCAAAAGTCCCACAGCGCACAGGTCTGCAATTTAAAATGTCACCCAGAAATGTTCTGCACCTGCAGATAGAGTGGGGCATTGCTCTGAAAGGCAGAGTGAGACCCCTTACCCTCTCCAGAGCTGCAGGTCCGGCAGTTACTTCACCAGTGAAAAAAAATATTGAATGATGCAGAGCTGTCCTCCTCATCAGGTTCCTGCTCAACTTGCTTAGGCGCTTTTGAAACCCCTGTAACCTCCCCCTCCAATGCTTTGTAGGGCCCTCAGCATCGAAAATCAGTCTCAGCATGACCCTCAGTCCCTCTCCTACCAGTTTTCAGTTGGAGAAATGGAAAGCAAATTCAAATCTTTACCCCCATCAGAAACCTCAGCAGCAAGGCTGTCCTACCATTTCATATGCTGCTTTTATTTTTGAACCTTTAGACCCATGACACATCCTCTACAAAGGTTAAATTCAAAATTAGCTGCAGGAGCATAGAAAGGAAAGTCTCTCAGCCTACATTATAGTCCCCAGCCCCCTCCAAAACAAAATCAAAGTGTCTCTGGTTCGAGGCAGCCTACACACCAGAGAGCTGCAGGAGCTGTAAGCTATTATTTTAGCTCCCAAGGAAAGTAATTACTATAGCAACCAACACATCCGAGTGGCTCTTTGGCTGCTACTGAGACACAAACAACTTGCGCACAAAGGCACGTCTGAAATGTGCTGTGGAAAGTATTCTCCGGTAGCTATGTTTTTTGAAGAGCTTTATAAAAACGTGCCTAACTGGCTCCTGGTAAGTGACTGCCAGAATAACAGCAAGCAATTGTACCGTGCCATCATCCTAAAATAACCTAATCAATGGCTCAGTATATTTGCCCCTGAAGAGACGAAGCAAAAAAAGTGTGGACTCCATTTTAAGCCTTTGTGCTGGGAAGTACCCAGCAGAGGTGAAGATACATTCAATAAACGGACAATAAAATGGTGGGGGGAAACATCTCCCTTTTGTGTACGATGCAAACTCCCTGCAGGCTTTAGCCAGCTCGTCCCCTCGGGCTTACAGGAAATTTGTTGGGAAAAGGGGATTTAATGACAGCCTTGTAATGCCGGAGGGTGTAGCAGGTGATGTCTGTGTTCTTTTCTGTGTCTGTGCAGCAGCCAGCCCAAACAGACCCCGTCTCCAGCTGCAGTACTGGCTATGTTGCTGTCGCTATCAAGGAAGCTTCTTGGGCAACAGCAAGCTGTAATTGTTGGCCATTGGTTAAGTATTACAGCATTTAGAGTGTCTCTGTCACCTTCAAATCAAAATGTCACTGGTGTAGTAACAGCTTGATCATTTCTGGGCTCTGGTGCCGAGACAAACAGCTGAGGTTCTCCAAAACAAGAGATCTGGTCCAAGAAACGTAGCCCAGAAGTGCTGTCCAACAATTCCCAACAGGGCAGATACAGACATGTCACCGATCTCAAGGGTGATGAGTGGCCTTAACGTCACCCTCCGGCTCCGTTACACAGGGCAGCTGTGCTGAAAATGGGGTTTATGGATCTGGCTGACTCAGAAGAGAGTTGCATCCTATAAATGAGCACAACATGTCCCTTCACAAACCTGAATTGCCTCTTAAGATTTTTTTTTTCATCAGTTGAGTCCTAAAGTCTTGCTCTGGGTCCAGAATAAACTGAAAATCACATGTGGGTTTAAAATAAAGACAAAATTAAGGAAGGAAGTGTAGTGATGTAATTTATTACAGAAGTGCCCAAGGACCAACCAAAAAAAGGATCTTGTGATAGCAGGTATTGCACAACAGAGAATTTTGGTTGACTGTAGCCTTTTAAGCAAACTCACTTTAGTTTGGATTAAAGAAAAACATCTGAAAAAAAAGTGGAAGAATAAAGCATCCATAAGAAAATAGCACAAGCATGTGTAAAATCCAATGCCTCGCTTCTGCCTTGCAAAATGGTAGCTGCCCCACAGGCACCTAGAATTTCCAAGCTGCTGATCCCAGGGAAATAAATTCTCCTCTGTAATTTTTCTCATAACAGGTTTATTTTCTGACAGCAGTTGACAGTGCATGAAATGGCTCCCTCTCAAAAAAAACCCCAAAAATTCAAAAACCCAAGAACCATTCTGGTTCAGTGGTGGGATTGGCAGTGTTAGGTTGACTTGATGATCTTAAAGATCCCTTCCAACCTAGACAACCCTGTGATTCAGTGATTCACTCGCAGGCTGGCTTCCCAGTTCACCTTTCCTACTAAACAGAAACCTCTCGCCTGGTTGAGAGGAGCTGGGGCCAGGCTTCTGGGCAGCACCCAGCCTGCCTTCACGCCATGCCTCTGCTGTACCCGCAGGGTCACTGACTGCGACCGAGTGGATCAAGCCATGCTCCTCACAAACATTTTTGGGTTCTGGGCTGCAAAAGGCTTTCCGTTAGAGCAAGGGGAGCTATGGCGAAGAGAGCAAGTGCACTGTCTGGCTACTTGTGCAGAGCCGCGAGGCAGAGAAGTGAAACCAAAGTCTTGGAGATGTGCAGCAAGCTTTTCTGCATGCTCACCAGCTGTGGAAGTGCCCTGCTGCCGGTGGCAGGCATATTCAGGGCCCGGTGCTGTGGTTTTCTGCTGGGAAGAAAGAAGAGAAAAATGCAAGGAGCTTGCATTTGACCCTCGCTGTAAGCAAAACTCAGTGCTGTGGTGAATAAGGCCTGAAATGAACTCTCTCTTAAAAATAGGAATGACCAAAAAAAGAAAATCCAGTGCAGTGAGATGCTGAACACGACTTGCTTGTACCCTGCCTCTTCCCCTTCTCTGTCTCCCCTACTCACCAGAGTTGTACAGGTAGGACACATGCAAAGGCAAACAATGAGAAATCCTCTTGGTAATGGAGCAGGGGTCTTGAGACACCTTGCTCAAACCCTGCAGCTGACATTGCTCCACTGCCCTTACTGCTTCGCGCAAGACTCAGTCTTGTGCAAGCAGGTTTCTTTCCCGGCTTATCTGTCAGCTTGACAATCGGGTGGATGGTTCATGAACAAATTTGTCTGTGGTATTGCTTTTGCACCTGCACCGTCTTTAGATGTCACTAGGGCTTGAGTGATCTTGCCTCTGTGACGGTATGTGAGAAAACGAAAGAGTGCGTGTTACTGTTTCATCAGATGAAGAGCAAGATCAGGACCTTCTCTGGTGTGAATCACAGAAGTAAATCAAAATGGCAGCTCCTGTCATGTCAAAAACCCCACACCTCAATGAAAACCTGTCTTTGCGAAGCAGAAATGCTTCCTACATGTGGAGTTGAGAGAGAGGTGTTGAGGCAGCCAAGGTACGAAGGAGCAAGCTTCTGGGAAAGCTTCGCATGTGAAAACACTTCATGAATGGGTTATAAACACGGCTGTCCTCTCTTCCACCTACCAGGAGTCTTCCTCACTCCTAACAAAGCCTGTGTTGCTCCCTGGCCCCTTTCAAACGGGAGGTGGTATCGACGAGCAGTGAAAACCATGTGCGCTTGCCATGTTGTCTTCACCCAGTTGGGAAGGTGAAGAAGGAAGCAGGCCCCACTGCTCGTGTTGCACTGCAAACCCGAGGCCATCCTTACCAAAGAAGTGCAGGTTTCAAACCCAGCCCTGATCAGCCCCCAGTGGGAGGTTTCGTTTCTGTGTCGGCTTGGAATCCGTAGTTTGCCTTGCCTAAAGGCAGTTGCTGGCTTGGATATGAATATTTAGCAATCCCTGATTGGCTGATGGAGGTTATTTGGTAGCAGTTATTGGAATTATTGGTTCTTTGAACAAATTCTGAAAATGGGCCCTCCTAAAAATATCAAATGGTAGTGAAGTTCTTTTGCCTTGCGCTTGAGCCTTGCCAAGAGACGTCAAAAATGCGCATGCACATTACCTAAACATCACTAGGGTTTTCCTGCAGACTGAAACTGACTGCAAAAAGACCCAAGACAGACGGGAGAAGTATTTCAAAAGATGATGATTTTTAATGGAGTCCCGGTCAGGGCCACAGGAACGTGACTTTGAGAATAACACCTGGCCAGCAAACGCCCTGAGCCCGATCTACAGCTCTGGCAGCAGGCGCTAGACCTGCCTTGTGCCTCTTGTGGAGGGGCTGGGAGGGGGGGTGGGGGAGAGGAGAAAAGAGCATTTTTTCATGTCATATTTTGCAAGGGCCCCGCAAGCTGTAGCAGTGTGGGGGAGAAGGAGCTGGTGGCGGGGATGCTCTGTCCTCCAAAAGCCCCAAGGTGCTAGCTGGCAGCCACGCTGGCTGGCCCTGGCTGCCCAAGTCGGCACACGTGCAGCCTTCCTCCCTCTTTTTGGCATCCTTCCCTCTCTCCTCCACCACCTCCAGTCTGCCACACCCGGAAGGCTGCAGCCCTCCGGTGAAAGCCCTCGGCACCTCTCCACGCTCCACCCCATCCCTCTGCGGCTGCGTTTCTGCTTGCTGGCGTGCCGGCTGCCAAGCTCGGGTGGCCGGGAGATGCAGGGCGTAACTCCTCCCAGCGCTGGCAGGCCATCATGTGATTTTTATGATTGCTCTCTGGAACTGTGTTTGCTCTGCTCCCGGCCACCATTGCTCCCTCCTCAGCGTCCTTCCCTGGCAGGGCCACGACTCCTGCTGCACGGTGTCAGGGCCAGGTTTTGGGCAGCGATGACAGAAGTGAAGAGAGAGGTGTTTGGGCAGATGCCCCGGGAGGAAGGAGGAGGAATGGTGGAAAGATTCATCTTGAAGTCAGACAGCGTGAAAGTGGAGATCCTGTCCTTAGGGTGCATAATCGCCGCTCTGGAGACAAAAGGCAGGGATGGGGAGTTTTCGGATGTTGTCCTAGGCTTTGATACTTTGGAAGGTGGGTCTAAATCTGTTTCTTTTTAAAAAAAAAAAAAAAAAATCAGGCAATTTAACCAGTGATTTCTGGTTTATTGCCACACTGCATGATCTGCTTCTAAGGATCCCCTCCAAATCGTGGGCTAAATAAATAAAACTCTCGCTGCCTGTTCCGGGCTCAGTGATGGATGGGGAAGGGGGACACTGGTGGCCCCAGGGAGCACCCAGGGAGCAGGGTGGCCCCTCTAAGGGAGCGGCTCTGTGGCACTCTGTGACCAGCAGTGGCAGAGGTCTTTTCTGCAAATCTGCAAAGAATACAAGATCCCATCAGGCTGTTTTAATCAAAGATACGTATGACTAGTGAGCTGGGTGTCCTGTGAAACACTGGGACTGCACTCACCTATTTAGTACTGGGGGGGAAGCAGAGAGAGACACCTCTGAGTCCATAAGCACACCTGGAGACAACCCATCCCATCCCAAAACTTCCATTTAAACCATGCACTGCTTTTCCGGCCAGGTTACACGAGGAAGCACCCCTTCTTCGGTGCTGTCGTGGGGCGCGTTGCCAACAGGATTGCGAAGGGGAGGTTCACTGTGGATGGGAAGGAGTATCAGCTGTTCCTCAACAACGGGCCCAACAGCCTGCACGGAGGAGCCAGGGGATTTGACAAGGTGAAAATCAGGCTGGCGGGTCCTGGTGTCCTCAGGCACACAGCCTGTGGGGTTGTGGCAAGAGGGTATAATGTCTTCACTTCTGACCCTGTAAGGTTTTCTGGGGGTTATTGAGTTGAACCAGTGCCCGGAAAGTGCTGTGAGTGCAGGAACTGGGTGAAGTGAGACCCTGTGAGCTGCTGGGTCAGGTTGTCTTTGCCCAAGTGGCTTAGCAGTGCTCACTTATGTCCTCCTTGGATTCCATGCAGAGGGTTGCTGTGCTTCCTCGGTGTTACCTCGTGAGCCCAGCTCTGATGGGCTTGTCCTGGGGCGAGGTGCTGCTCCTGCAGAGCCTGGGTTGTGATGTGGCAGTAAGGACCCACCTCATGCACGATGGAGGCTCCCCAGGCACCAGCTACACCTCCCTGGCGTGGGTGCTGTGGTTGTCCCTATGCCCAAAGAAAGTTTCCTGGGGAGCAGTGATCCATGCAGTCTCTGCTTTCCTGAAGGCTTGGGCTTTGTTGGATCAAATGCATTTGTAACCAGCAAGTACCTCATCCACCTTTTCCCCAGAGGAATGCATGTGAATGTGCTGGTGCAGCTGCTTTCCTGGATTCATGTTTTGTTTTGTGAAAGGACATCCAGGCTGATGGGGCAAAAGTCATAGTGTCTGGAAAAAAAGCTCACTTCTGGACAGCGCAGTGTGAGCTGGCATGAGGCCAGGATCAAACGCTCCGCAGCAGCCTTAGAAAAAAGGGAGTACTGGGGTGACTTGGCCCCAAAGAGGACAATTTGGTTTGAAGTTTCTTTATACGCCCTGACCCACTGTAAGCCAGAGCTGAAAACACGCGCTCCTTTGCACGCGGGGCTTCCAGGCTGTCTTCTGCAGGCAGAGGAGGTGGCCTCTTCTCCTGCCTCATCCCCTTGCTTGCTGAAGGCATGCCAATGCAGTGGGCACAAGGCAGCAACACCTCCCAGCCAGGGCTTTGTGTCCTCCAGCCCACAGGGCACGCTCAGGCAGCTGCTCAAGACCCCCTCCAACCAGGTGACCATCACTGTGCAGAGACCTGTAGTCAGCCCTAACAAAGACAAGACATGCTGGCTCTTGCCTGTGACTATCTTGACCATCTTGTTGGTTTCCCCTGGTCCTGCAGACCTTGGTGCTGCAGTCAGCGTGTGGCTTGGTGACAAGGAAGCTTGCAGCCACGATTACGTGGCAGCAATATCTGCCCACACTGCTGGGAGACTGGGGGACTTTAGAAAATAAACCTCTTAGCTTTAAAACGTAGTGATATCGGTATGCTTACTGGCCTTTAATAGCTTTTTCTTGGAAGAACTTAAATAGCAACTCACATATAAAACCACAGCGTCTCACAGCAGTGGGAGCTGCAGTCCATTTATCATATTTGGCACGCTCAGTTCCTGTGTTTGGTGAAAATGTTGGCTTTTGACAAGTGCCCCGAGTTTGTGGTCTCTACATGAAAGGGCTCATCTCAAAAGCGTAGCCCTAGACCTGTCCTCTTTGGTTAGACATTAACCATCCCTTAGGTAGATGCCAAACTCCAGAGACTGGGTGCCTCACCTCTTGTCACACATCCGTCCTGCAAAGACGTTCTGAGACATCTGCTTAGCATCAGGTCCACAGCCAGGGTCAAACAGGCTGTCTGGGCAGCTAAATTTATGGTGGGCTGGCTTGCTTCTCTCACCAGCAGGTTTGGCTCCAAGCAGAGCTCTGGTCTCTAGCAGGGGCAAGAAAGGGAGAGGTCCCAGTTCTCTGTATCAGCGCTGACGTGTGGATGTATCTGGCAATACACCTGGTACTATTTAACCCAACCCCAGGTTAGCTGAGGGAAGAGCAGCAGCTTGTCAAAGCGATGTTGCGCACTAGGAGATCCATGGGAGGGGGAATAAGTCCCACTTCAGGGCAAAAATCAAACACGCGGACCCTCTTAGGCACAGAGTAACACAGGCTGGAACAGACCCCCATCAGACCAAACTGCCTCCTCTGGTCGGCTGCTCATTGGAAAACTTGTTCTCCGTTGCTGGTCCTGGCTCACCAAAAACAGGCTGGTACTTGTGTTTTCTCCCACTTCACTTTTTCTTTTTCAACAAAGGATATTGTTTTTTAGTCCTTCATAGGGAAAAAAAGATTGTTTGGGCTTTTTTTTGTTTGTTTGTTTCCTTCTAGAAGTAAGAGCAGGAAAGATGATTGAAAAAACCTTTGTTTCAGTGCATCATTCCTTGAGTACCTTTTGTCCCTGGGTTTAGCCCAGCCTGGGGCAAGATAGAAGGGTTTCCCATGACTGTCCCACCAACAGCACCACTCCTTGCAGGTTCTCTGGAGCCCCCAGGTTCTCCCAAACGGCGTCTGCTTCTTCCGACTCAGCCCTGACGGTGAGGAAGGCTACCCTGGCGACCTGAAAGTTTGGGTGACCTACACGCTCAGTGGTGGGGAGCTGACCATCAACTATAGAGCCCAGACCAGCAAGACAACACCCATAAACTTGACAAACCATGCGTATTTCAACCTCGCAGGGCAGGTAAGCTTGGGGAGATGAACCCTGTGAAGGGGCACTGTGCAGGGGAAGAAAGCCTGGGGACCCACGGGATGGTTTGTGGGCTTCACATGGGACCATTGGGACCAACATGATCGTCTGGGGACACAGCATGCTTCTGAGGGCTCAGCGATGGCTGTTCTATTTGTGCAACGTGGGCTGGGACAGGACCGAGTCACATAGACCTCAACTGAGGACACCTTATCCCAGTACATCGTGAAAAGAGACATCCCATCATGGATATTAACTCTCCTTTTGTGTGTAACTGGGGAGTTTCAGTCTCTCCTGGTCCCTCAGGAAGATTACAGGAGGAACTGGCATGCCCTCTTGATGGACTGGCATTTCTTAGCTGTCTTCTGTTGGCTCTTCTGAGATTGAACCCTTGCGTGGGTGGTGCAGCTGAGACCAGGGCCTGTAGTGCCAGCTGAAGTCAGTGCAGCACCAAGATACCCAGGTCAAAATGGGGAGGAGAAATGTCACAGAAAAGGGATGTGAAGCGGCCAAGATTGCAGAGTGGGGCAGTAGCAGGGTGCAGAGGGCTCCCACACACCAGTCCAGGGTCCTGCCAACTAGACAGACACTGTATTGCAGCTGCGTTTTGGCCTCACCCTGTTTATAACTGGGCTTGGAGGAAGAGGATCTGGGAAATAAAATGTTGCCAGGCAGAGCAATAGGATGGGATGGCACAGTCGCACTTGGATGTGAGACAAAGACCCGTAAAAGTGTTAGCGAGAGACATCCCAGCCCCTCCTTGCAGGAGGTCTGCTCAGGCTAAAAATTTTTACAATTATTTTTGCAATTATTACAGCCATAATAATGGCTGTGCAGTTGTTAGTTTACCCTCCATTTGTCCTCCCAGCGGTACAGTAATATCAACACCGAAGGCATGCAGCTCAGGTGTGTATCCAGAGGAATGGTAAGACCTTTGGGCATGAAATTGCTGCTTGGACTGGACAATGACGTGCAGGCTCAGCTTTGATCCCACTCCCCTTCCAGCCTAGCAGGCTCCCTGCCAGCATCCCCGAGACTGCAGGAGAGGAAGAAGAGCCCAACCTCCCACCCTGTGGGAGATGAACCGGGAGGATGGGTTGCACTTCCCCACACTTGCTTCCTTCCCCTTTTGCCCACTGCTGTGTGCTCAGCAGCCAGCGTGTTTTGGCTAGTTGATCTGCAGGGTGGTAGTTCAGACTGATAGTCTCAGCCCCGCAGGATTTATGGCTCCTAGGTCCCACGCAGCTTTTCGTCTGTGCTGGTACCATTGTCTTGTGTCCAGGGTTAAGGTGGGATGACAGCCAGGAGGTCCCTCGGGCACCACCAGATGGGCTGTAGCACCATCGTAGGCAGTCAGTTCCCGAGTGTGCCGAGGGCTGCCTGAATGGTGGAGGGGCCACAGCAGGAATCCCAGTATTTCCCATCCTCCTGCAGGGCTCACAGGATATCTACGACCACGAGATTTCGATTGAAGCAGATTCCTACCTGCCCGTGGATGACACCAAGATCCCTACTGGTGGGTGGTGTGATGCCTGCAGCACGTGGTGGAGGTGGTTTTACAGATGAGTATCTGTGGGCATCGGGGAACAGCACTGCCCAGCCAGGGGACACACGCCAGGGCCCAGGGGACCCCTGGCACGGCAAGGTCCCCACCCATGGGCACAGTGCCACAGCACCTGAGCAGAGTGGGCAGAGCCAGGTGCTGGAAAGAAGATCCATTACCAGCCCCAGCCCTGGAGAAGGGGGCGGACAAGGGTCGGTCCGGGGGTGGGTGCAGGCAGGAGCATCAGGAAATGGGGCCAGAGGCAAGGGGGACGTGAGGCTGCAACGTGGGTCCAAGGGGCCCATCCAGGAGACAATCTGCCTATGACACAGGACCAAAGCATCTCCCTTCAGACCTGTTTGGCCAGCATTTCCCTGCAGGCCAGGCCATCGTTCATAGTGGGGCCACCAGAGAGGGTCCCTCAGCACTTTGAGAGCTGGGATTGGCCTGGGGTTCGCCTGCTTTGCTTCCTCCAGCAGTACGTGGCTTTATCACACTGCTGGGATTTTCCACATGAGGTCAAGGTCTTACTTCCACAGATCTTATTTCTGTAAGATCAGCCCATGCTCGAAGTCCACTGAGAGCAGGAGAATGCATTTCTTAAGCCTCAGTAAAACGTGGGAGATGCAAGCAGCGTGCTCAGGGGACAGGGCTGCTGTTGATCAAGGCGATGGCATGCCAGCAGATAGTCAGACTCCCTCAGCTGGAGGGCACCTCTCAGGCCCAGCGCTGAGCTCCGGAGCTGCTGGGATCTCTGGTGCTCAGGAGCCCAGCATCCTCCTTCCCTGCAAGGGCTGAGCCGTCAGACCCCTCATCGGGACGGGAGAGCTGGCACCACTGGCTGGGAGGCTGAAGACACAAACCCAACGCTCTGCTTTCCTGTCTTTAACATCCTGCATAGCTAAAAGAGGAAAGCCAGTTAAGGGAAACAGCATGTTTTGCATGCTAAGCAGGTTAATTAAACAAAGGTGATATTGTTGCTGTCTCCAGACTCAGTGCAGAGAAGCAAGCTGGCAGCCTCTTGCACCTGGTCTTGATTGACGGGGAAAAAGGAGAAAACAGGGCTTTTTAGTCTTTTAGTTTTTTTTTTCCTCCCCACCACTTCCACTCTGTTCCTCCCCATAAACGACCAAGCTGCTAAATTAACTAATCTGAACAAGCTGGGACAGGGAACATGTTCCCACTACCCGTAGGAGAGCCAACACTGAGCACACGTGCTCAGCATCAGCCCTGCTGCTAACAAGGTGCTCAAGGGGGGCACCTTGCGTCGGGTGGGGGGCTCAACTCCGACCCTCCCACCACTGCCCTGCTCCAACACCCACTTGTCATTCAAACAGCCACTTTGGGGCATAAATGCTGGGAAGGCTGTGCTCCTGAGCACAGGAGACTTGTTTCCTTGATGCTCTCACAGGGCTGCTTTGCTGAGTGCACCTTCTGACTTCAGGAGGGAGAGGAAGAGAGGCTTTAAAGAGAGAGAGAGAGAAAAAAAAAAAAAGCAAGTGAGAAAGCTTTTTAGCTCAGGTGTCTGCTCAAAGCAGAGTTACAGCTGCATTCATGAACCAAAACCACTGCACGCGCACACACGCACGCACGTGTCGGCTTGCAGCTGGAGGAGCAGGTCTCCCAGTCCAGGGAGCTCG
The DNA here is from genome assembly GCA_003993805.1 of Himantopus leucocephalus. Taxonomy (NCBI): domain Eukaryota; kingdom Metazoa; phylum Chordata; class Aves; order Charadriiformes; family Recurvirostridae; genus Himantopus; species Himantopus leucocephalus. The sequence continues at coordinate 18,161,903 of RSEF01000003.1, forward strand.
TGAAGATGAGATTTGTGCAACTATTAGACACAAAGCCCTTGCATGCAGTGGCTGCGGTGTTTTATGTAAATGCCTAAATCAAAATTGCTTATTTTTTTTTCCAAGGTGTTTTTCCACCCCACAGACAAATTCAGTTGCTTGTAGATAGAATCAGAAGCCACAGAAACGTGCTGTTTGTTGGGTTGAGACCGACGTTTCTCAAGGTCTGTGAAGTAGGATGGGTGCAGAGCCACAGCCGAGCTGGGCTGCAGCCAGGGGAGCACAGCCCATGGGCCGCCCACCCGCCCCATCCCTGGCAGGTGCCGGATGACACTTGGAAGCCTCTCACGCCCTTTAGAGAGGGGTAGAAAAATGGGACTTGAGGGAAAAATCCCCTCTGCTGCCCTTCCTCTTCACCTGTCAAAACCCCTTGCCTTTGGCCTGGTGTGGCTGTTTTGCACCGTGTTTTTAGTATGTTGAGGGTGTTCTCACTGCAAGAGCTTTACCACAGGACGACATGTCCCCACGTCAGGCCTTAAAAAAAAGACTTAAGAGCAAACGGGGCTTTGCTTTGTCCCCAGCTAAGCACAGTAGTGTCCACTGTGGGGGACAAGGTGGTGATGTCCCAGCCCAAGTCACAGTGGCCACAAGGCAAGCTTGCTCAAAGCAGGGCATCGCAAGGAGAGAAGGGTCACAAATGGCTTAAGCCCCTCAGCTCACTAAAGCCAGGGATCTCAGCCCCGCAAGTGTTTGCTGGGATGGGGCATGAGCGGCTGACGCTGCTTTTCTTGCCCAGGGGAGGTGGCTGCCGTGCAGGGCACCGGCTTTGATCTCCGGCAGCCTGTGGAGCTGGGGAAGCACTTGCAGAAGTTTCGCTTGGATGGCTTCGACCACAACTTCTGCCTGCAGCAAGTGCAGGCTCGACGCCTCGCTGCCAGGTAAGTTGGGACCTGGGCAGGGATCGCCCCACCTCTGGAGCCACGGGGCACCTGTTCAGCCAGCCCCTTGGTATCCTCCACCGGCATCTCCCCAGGGCTCGTCACCCGCCCACCGGCAGGGCCATGGAGGTTCACACCACCCAGCCTGGCATCCAGTTTTACACTGGGAACAACCTGGATGGCTCCCTGAAGGGCAAAGGTGCCACCACGTACCCCAAGCACTCAGCTTTCTGCCTGGAAACACAGAACTGGCCCGACGCCGTCAACAAGGTGAACCATTCCCCCTCCAGGAGCCGCTCGGTACCACCCCTCCACCCTCAATGTCTCTGGGGCGTTAAATACATGAACGGAGTCTCTTTGGCAAGGGGACGCTTTGTAGACATCAGAACCGAGGGAGGCACAGGTCACAGCATCCTGCAGCGTTAGGCAGGAGTTGGCCAGTGCAGCAGGGACCGGTCCTGCACAGCCCAGCTTCCCAAGGGCATGGGGTCTAGAGCACAAGACCCCCACCAGGGCCCTGCCATGTCCTCCCCACCAGGCATGAATGCAACCATGGGTACGACTTGCCCGCTCAGCCCAGCTGCTGGAAGTGCCAGGGGGAGCCATGGAATGGACCCCAGGAAGGCAGAAGGGATGCAGCCGTGCCCTTGTGTCCCTCCCTGGTCCCACAGTGCATGCTCACAATGGCTGACGCGCTGCCGCCTCTCCCCAGCCCCGCTTCCCCAGTGCCCTGCTCCGGCCGGGAGAGGAATACAACCACACCACATGGCTCCTGTTCAGTGCCGCTTAAGGAGCGGGGACGTCGATTCCTGGCACCAAGAAGGGTAAGTGCCTCTGGCAGGTTGGCCAGAAATCCCGCCAGGTGCCAGACGGTGCTTTCAAACTGGGTGATGGATCTCATCTGGGAATTTTTTTTCCTCCTCTGTGGTTTTCACCTACGGTTTCTGCTAGCTTTAACTCCTGTTGCCACCTCTGCCGCTCTCTCGGCCGTGCAAAGCTCTTACCCTCTGTCCAGCCTCACCCTGGGCATTAGGTTTTGTTTCACAGTAAAAAATACACTGAAAACACCTTGTTTAGGGACATTGGCATATCACAGATTAAACTCCAGCAGGGTAGTGTCTGGTAATGTTCACATGGGGCATGTAGGAAGGCGGATAAAGTTGTGGTACGTCATCCCCCAAACCCTGTAACGGGGGCCTGTCTGATGAAAACCTCCACGTTCCTAAGGCTTCATAAAAAACTGGCACAAGCCAGGGGGGCAGCAGTGCCATTGATTTAGGGAGCTGTTGCCCCTCTCCCCAGGGATGGAGCGGTAGCTGGCCCTTTGGCCAGGCCCCCCACAAGAGGCACCGCAGCCTGACTCCCACCTTCTCCTGCCATGCTGCCGCTGCCAAAGCCACACAACGCCCAGCTTCCCCTGGCAGACTGTGGCTGGCAGCGCTCCAGCACGCCTCCCCAGCTGCAGGGCTGCGGGAATGACCTTGCCACCAGTGGAAGTGCCTGGCCATTGGGCTCGCAGATGTGGCAGACCTGGCACTGTCAGTTCTGCCACCCTGACCCCCAAAAACAAGCACCCTGCCACTCTCCTGCGACAACTCACGTGCACGGAGGTGCAGCAGTCAGGTGTCATATGGCTGCAGTTTACACTGTGCAAGGGCTGGTATTGTTGGGAGAATAAAGCCCGGCTGATCCAAGCTCAGGAAGCGCTAGGTTGGAACCATGGGCAGAAGCACCATCACCCCCAAGAGTGGGGTCTGCTCACCCCTAGGAGAGATCTTGGGGTACACATCCCCTCGCCCCCAGCCCCAGCTGGGCTGTGCAGGGTGCACACACCCCACCCGGAGCTGCAGGGTCACAGCAGCAGCGGTCACACATGCAACCCCCCTCCCCGCCCTGGTCTGGGCATCTTTTCCAAGAGCTCACCAACACCGCATGGAATTTTTGGTGAAATCCTACCCAGTTTCTTCTCCTCAGTCTTCCAGCAACTCTGGGTACTGAAAAGCAGGTACCAGTACAGCTGTTGTGTTCAGCTGCAGGTTTATTGTGGAGCAGGTTTGCCTTAAAAGTACAGAAGAGAAAAAAAAAAAAGACAATCAAGTTTGGGAGCAGTGGTGTTCCCTGTGCCTCTCGCCAGGTATGCTGTGAACTGCACAGGCAATCCAAAACCAATAAATATTCCAAACACAAGTCACAGGTTTTGGGCTTTTCTGCTGGGCAACATCTGTGTCACCCCCCTCCCCGCACCACTGCCCTCCCACCACAGAAGACAGTGGAATTTAATGGATATCACCAGAATATTGATCATTGCAGCTGGCGGATGAAAACACTAATCCCCCACAGGAGCGTGCAGGCAGATGCCAAGCACCCCAGCAGCCAGGAGCGGGCCAAGAGGCCAAGGCGATGCCACAGCATGACAGCGCCGTCAGAATCGGGACTATCAGCTCCTACACTGAAAAAGTTCTGTGAAGCCATCGTTAATGGGAAACTACTTTTTTTTTTTTTCTTTTTGAAAATCATGGGATACCCAAGGCGTGACCAAAATTAATCTTGTAACTTTTTTTTTTTCCATTTAAGATGCTCTGCTGTGGTTTACACACTGGAAGCAAACTGCTGTGCCAGATTTTGTAAGAAGCCCAAACAGGCCTCACTTTCTATCTCAGTGTGTGTTTGCTGCTGAAACCGGCCTTTATTGCTGTCCGTCACTGTAAAAAAAAAAAAAAAAACAAAAAAACAAACAAAAAAACCCCCTCTTGTTTCCCCACTCTGCTTCCGGCTTTGTTTGTTCACAGTCCCACATCGTTTCCAGTCTTTTGCTGTGATATGCATCAACAACATGCCTTATCATTGCAATTCTTGGCTACAGAATGAGGACAGAGTTTGACATACCTACACACAAATAATGAATCCTGCAGGTGTGGATTTGCTGTAAGAAATCAGCTTCATTCAACAAAACGCTACCAATTTCTGTGAAGGATGGAATTCCTGAGGTCAGCTGGGCTACTAACAGCTTTCTTCCACCGCTCATTGTCCAAAGGTCCTTCAGAAAGCAGGTCAGAAGACCTTACGTCTTCCCTCAAAAAAGTGAAACATACCTTGAGACGTTTTAAGATGTTTTCTTTACACTAATAACCTGAAGAACTAAAACCCGCACCGAGCGAAAGCAGCAATTGTCAAGTTATTAACAATTTCTATTATGGTTAGAGGTTTCTGCAGATTCGTTGAAAAGATGCAGGTGTTTTGAATAAAAGCTCATCCTTAAATTTTTGGGCATCTGGTATCCCAACTAGTCAAACACCGGAGAGTAAGCTTTGCAGAATCATTAGATCAGGGAGAAAAATGAATACCCGCTAAATAGGAAAAAAGGAATAAAAAGGGCATTTGTAAATTTTTAGCCATCTGCAGCCAGAGACAGATTTTAAATTCCATTTCAAAGAAAGCAGAAACTGATCCTTTCACCAAAGACCATTCAAGAATAAATGTGAGAAGTGACTCGTTTGAGAAGACACCGGTATTTAGTAGTTCCCATTTTAGACATTTTTCATCCACATTACATGGCACGCAGCTAAAATTACCCAAACGTTAACAGAAGCAGCAGGGTTACTACCGAGAAGTTTTAGTTAAAAATACACATTTTATTCCAATGTGCCAATAAAAAAGTCCCACATTTTCATATCACAGGAAGTTAATTCATACAATAAAAAGAGACCTGTGCTAGTCTATTGGCGTGACTAACTCAGAAGACCCAGATCATGCCAAATTTTAGTTGATTACTCTTCTATCTACATTCTTACATTTACAAAGACACCACAAAATCCCTTATAATAATGTAAGCAAAATAACTTTCTTCCTAAAAGATTAACTTCAGAACTTTAATCCATTCTTTCAGGACTTGCGCTTCTCTGAGGGCTTCCTGATGGTGAGTGACTGAAAGGAAAAGAATGCACCGTTAACATTTTGGTAGTCATTTGGGATTCCCAAACACAGGAAAAAGCAACTGGAGGGTACCTAGATGACTCCGGCACCCTTGAAGCACCAGTTTTTAATAAAATAACCCATCGCTATCGACAAAGTTAATGGGTTGATGATTTAAAGTTAGAGATAATACATTTATTGTATTTCTTTTACTTTCACTTTTTTGCATTTCTCTACTGTTATTTTTAGAACGCAATTTAAACGTGACCACTGTAAAGTCATCTAAAGAGTACTGCTAATAGCGACCTTCACAGAGGCAGTGTACTTCTTCACTTGCCAAAACCTATTCTGGCAATCACTCAGCATTTATGAGCATTTACTCAAGTCCCTTGTGACTGTTTGTGAGGTTAGGCTACATACAGCCACGTTTTTAAATGAAGCAAAGCCAAGTGTAGAAGTTCTGTAAGTATGTAAAAGAAAAAAGAAAAAAGAAAAAAGAAAAAAGAAAGACCTTGCAAGGTAGAAAGATTAGCAAGGCAAGGGGCACATCCTGGCAGGTGCACAGCTATTCTTACTAGGATATATCCCCTCCCTGCAAATCCTGAACACCGAAGTTCTAAAAATGAACTATTAAAGAATTCAAACTGGGGAAATAAATGCTGCTGATTCTGTCACTGTGTGTAAACATACATGTGCAGAGATAAATATTTACCAACTTATTGTGGAAAAATTCATAATGTGAGTAACAGCAGTAAAAATAACAGGCTCTATCTTCCCCTCCCGACTGCTACACCAGGATGCTCCACTCTCTTCCCCAATCCCACTGCAGCTTTTAACGAGACCCAAAGCTGATCCCCACATGGACTCTGTGCTCTGAGCTCACCAGCAGAAACTCTGTGCAGTAAAACTCTCAGTGAACTGAAACCAACGCAGGAGCAGACAAAGGCAAGACGTAACGCTGCCACGTAACCAGTATCCCAAGATATTATTACCACATAGATATTACCGTGTATAAAACCACAATCACAACGTTATTTCTCTCGAAGAGATCTTGGCAAAATACCTTTCCAGTATTTTCCTACAAGCAGCAGTCAAACTCCTCAGCAGAGATCACTGCAGATACTAAAATGCCAGCTCTATGGAGTCTACGTTATTAGTAGGGAGATCAACATACCTTCTCTTTGGAGATGGTGATCGGGACTTTGACCGACTGTCAAAACAGAATATCATCAATGCAGCTTAAGGGTCAAATGGAACTTTTATATTAAAAAAAAAAATAAGCATCTTAGACAGCAATGGAATTATTACAGGAATCTAGCCAGAAGCTCTTTAAAAAGTTCTCAAATCAACTTTTACTCTGACAGGGATTCTCAATTCATTTAGCATGGACATTAATTTTAAGCAATTGTCTTCAGTAGAGAAAACAGGAAAACAAGGGCCAGTACTGAGGTGAGGCTTTGAGAAAAGAAAACACCATCACAGATTCCTGCTGTTTTTTTCATCAATACCATTAATAAAGCTGAAGCCCTTTATGTGACAGATAGAAAAATTTAACAGAACTGAGCAGAAAGACACAAAAAACTCAGTGCTATGTTGGAAACTACAAGGAGTTAATGAAAGCAGAGACACGGGTAAGGAACATATTCCAAATGGCTGCAGGGAAAATTTTATAATCTCAGTCATATCGCAAACAGATCAGCTGGGCACCCGTGTTTGGGGATTTTTTCCAAAGGACCGGGCTCTGTTAACCATGCAAACCCAATTCTGAATTCTAGACAATCCTGCAGGCTTTATCTCTGCATGCTTACCTCTTAGCCGGTGAGCCAGATTTTGATCTGCCATGAGACCTAGACCTACAAGAAAAAACACAGCTCAGCAGGGAAGCCAGTAGCATGCATGTTCCCACATAGGAGACACCAGGATTCACACTAAATGTGTAAGAACTGTCAGGTTGGACAGACCCCTGCAACTTCCCAGGACTTTTCCTGCTAAGTTTCAAAAGAAATCTTTTTAAACAGATGCCACATGTGTTCCTCTGTACTTTGGTCCCTAGCTGATGACTGGTTTGCTGATGCAGACAGCAGGAATACATGAACAATCCAAATCCTGACCAGTATTTTCACAAAGCTAATAAAAAGCCATACTCTAAACGTGCAAGTTTTAGAGGCTTGAGTGACATCTACCACTATAGCAGAAACTGGCTGCAGGCAGCGTGCTCCTACAAATATATTCTCCTCTGTGCATTTCAGCTTATACCTGCACTTGCTCAAAGTATTTTTTTAAAATCTGTCTGAACTTAACCCTTGTGAAAGGACTGTAAAACACATCAGTCTTTCAGATAGGAATGCTGCGCCATAGGAACACTAATATTGCCTGAAAGAATAGCTGAAATTTTTAGGTTCTCAAAGGAAGTGTTCTACTTTCCCCATCCAAGGCTTTCCACAACAACTTCCAGATGTATGCTTTGACACCAAACAACACGTCATACTTATTCAGGCCGTCTACCTTATGAATCAAGAGCCTGTCTCTTTGTGTTATGCATTCCTTTGATTCTTCTGGAAAGAAACCGTCTTTCAATTGCCTCTTGTGGAAGTTCAACAGTGACTTCATTAAGAGTTTAGCACCCGTATTTTGCCTGTCTGTAATTTCCTCTGCTTTGGTCACTTAATCTCTACTTACAATGACAGGTGTCACACAATAGAGTCTAGAAATTTCACTAAGAGCCTCCTTTACACTGCAGAAAACCATCCTGGTACTAAGAAACAAGAAAACAATGGTGATAAAGCCAAGACACTTTTTCTCTTTGACAGCCTGTTGACTGTAGCTGTTTTCCGCTCATCACTGACAGCAAACACTGATAAGCCATGATTAAGTCACATTGGAACAACTGGTATTAAGATTCAACATATTTTAGCAACAGGTAGAGAAAGTGTACTTGATCAGTGAAAGGCATTGCTCTACTACCTCGGGGAGTTTTCCTTCTCTCTTTGCTAGCTCCTGGACTGTTTGCGTGAGTTTCTAAGCCATCTTCTGGTCTTCATCTCTCCATTCCCTAAAAACTCCTGTCATTGCTTGCTGTTCCACTCTCAGAAAATGCCACTGCCACCCTTCAGCGCTCAATCTCCCATCTTCAGCTGTAGGCTTTTCCACTTACTCCCTTCAGCTAAGGCTCCCCGTTATTTTTCTGTGTTTCTTCATGGTTGACTACTATGTTATTTATTTCAGCTCGCTGAGGAAATCCAATCAACCTACGGCAGCCACACTGCCTGGACAAGGCTGCACAAAGCATAAGCTGCATTCACTTACTATGGAAGGATTAAATTACAGCTACAGAGAATGAGCGACATCCTGTGTTCCTTTAAAATTTGATCATCACTCTTAGGACACATTTGTTGGCACAAAATAATTCTGACAGGTGTTTATCTCAAATTTAATTCAGCTGCTGCAGACTGACATTTTGTTATTCAACAGAGCTGGAAACAGCAGTAACACTCTGGGCACTAGCAAGCCTTTCGTGACTTGCATGGCTATATGCATTAATGCTTTAACACACTACCGGAAAGGCATCCTGATTTCTCTGACAACTAATGGGAGTAATCCACAATCTCATGTGTGCTACACAAAGAAAAAAAACTTTTGAGATTAATTCTAAATTTGTTTGCTATGTTAGCTGTTAATGCAACCTGATCAAAGCAGTACTTGTGATGACTATCAGGACCTAGGTATCAGTGATATGGAAAACAATAAAAAGAGAAAGAACAATCTTCTGCACTGCTTTTTAAAACTACAGAGCCCTACGTTAGTGGGGAGAAAACACAGCTTTTTCTGAAAATGTTAACAGCTGTCAGAAAGCCTAAACAGATCTTTAAGCAAGTTTTACTAAGTATTCGCAGTCACAGAAGAGATCTTACCTGCTTCGGGGCCATGTAACAGATCTGGATCGAGATCTGGATCTCGATCTAGACCTGAAATAAAAAATTAAGACAAATCAAAACAAAATCAAAGAAGTCAACTCAACCAGAAATGATGACAATTACAGCACTACTTCGATCAATGCTTACACGTTGAACTTAAAATCTACATTAGATGTTTTAGACATCAAAATTCATCGTGAGATATGCAGCCGTATAAGGTCTCAAAACTAATAGTATTACCACGCCTGTAAATTCAACCAGGATTATGAGAAACTTTTTAAAGCGTGCCCAAGTCTGATTTCTACAGTTCAATACCTTTCAAAGCCTGCTATCCAATACCTTTTTCAATCCCTTAACTAAAACAAAAACCAACAAATAAAACAAAGCACACAACCTATTAAAAATTATTACTACTAATTACCTTGATCTCTTCAAGGAACCCGATCGGGACCGGCGGGGAGACACAGACCTAGACCTACGAGGAGAAACGGACCGGGACCTGCGGTAGGAAGCTGACCTGGACCTGCAAAGAAGTCAATTAAGAAATTGCACAAGTGTAGTTTTTTCTAAGTAAAAGAATCAAACAGGAATAAAAGACAAACTTATGCACACCTCCTACCGCGACTGCGACTGCGTGACCGAGAATACCTTCTTCCTCGGGACCT
>RSEF01000003.1:18180619-18196607 GCA_003993805.1 Himantopus leucocephalus
GTTTTTTTTTTTTTTTTTTTTTTCTCCTAGATCTAGGTCCAGATCACGCTCAAGGTCCCGGTCTGTTGTATGGCCTCGAAGCAGGTAAAACACTTGTTTTAATTCAAGCCAATAATAGCTTTTGGGATTATTTGGGTTTTTTTTTCCTTCCCCAGGGGAATTTGGCTGGAAGGGGTTAGAAGGTTATGCAGCATAGCAATATTTCTGCTTAACGTTAATAATTTATGCCTTTTCATGGACTAAAGTAGTGGTCGTTGTCTTGTAATAAACAGGAGTTTGTTTTGGTCTGTGGCTACTATATGTATATGTAGCCATAAACAAAGCATATATACACGTGTGAGCCGACACAGGCAGTACACAGGAACAACCACAAAACCATAGATGAAATGCAAAGAGTAAACTTACGTTCATTACCTTGCCAGCCAAGGGATCCCCAAAGCAGCACCGGGGCAGAGGCATACAGGCGGGGGGGATGCAGGCATGGCAGAGCTCCGTCCCTGCTAGAGGATCACCGAACCTGCTACCCTGTTTAATCAGGGGTAGACGCAGGCGTAGTTTACCACCATGCTTTGATCTTTCTCACAGCAGGGCAGAAATGTCGAGGCACCTTATGGAACACGCCCGAGTCTATCACAGGCAGTGTTACCTAAACACAGGTGTTGTACTTGTCCAACACACAAGGCTGAAAAACAATTAGTATGGTACGTGTGGCAATGAAGCTGGTGAGGGGTCTGGAGAACAAGTCTGATGAGGAGCAAATGAGGGAACCGGGGTTATTTAGCCTGGAGAAAAGGAGGCTGAGGGGAGACCATATTGCTCTCTACAGCTACCTGAAAGGAGGGTGTAGTGAGGGGGGTCAGTCTCTGCTCCCAAGTAACAAGTGATAGGACAAAAGGAATCTGCCTCAAGTTGCTCCAGGGGAGGTTTAGGATGGATGTTAGGAAAAATGTCTTCACAGAACGTGTTGTAAAGCACTGGAACAGGCTCCCCAGGGAAGTGGTGGAATCACCATCCCTAGAGATATTTAAAAGACGGGCAGACGTGGTGCTGAGGGACATGGTTTAGTGGTGGTTTTGGCAGTGTTGGGTTGATGGTTGGACTCGATCTTAAAGGTCTGTTCCAGCCTAGACAATTCTGTGATTCTATGTGCTTTTCAGCACCCCAGCTGCAAGTCACTTGACCCTGTTTACAATCCTCCTCGCCTATGTTCTGTTATTTTCCCACAATATGATTTAAAGTTTGTGGAGAGAAGTTTCGAAAACTAGTTAATGCCTATGCATGCTTGACCTTGTGTCCTGCAAGAAACACTGCTTAGGTTTTTCTTGTCATGTTTTGTTGTAAATCCCAAATGCTGGGGGTGGGGGGCGGGGAGATGGGAAGGTTGCCACTGCAGCTTTTCAGCTCTGTCGGTTCCAGTTCTGAGCATTAGATCTAATTAAATTGCTGTAGTGCTAAAAGCTACATTACATGGGGTAGGACACTTGACTTCAGAGGTTTGGAGGGCTGAATGAACAGGACAGTGAGTCCTGATGCCACAGGTAGTGTTTTGAAGGACATCTCTGATGTGTAGCCCTGGTTTTGTTGATCTGGATGTTTTTCCATGCTGATACGGAAGCTGAGGAAAATGGGTATAGAGTAAATGCTCCTGCATTATTTTCCTCTGTCCTTTAAGTCTGAGTTGGAAGAAGGGTGAAAGAGTAGGATAAAACTGTGATGGACGTCAGAGTGAGCTCATAAGTTGGAAGAAGTTGTCTTCTGTTTTTGCATTAGAACAGAGAATAGAAATGTTTTTTAGAGGTCTGCCTGCTACTTCAGGACGCGCACATTGAGCATTTAATGGGGTGGTGATGACTATTACTAGAGCTGTCCTGACTTACAGAGGTCTGTAATGCCAGAGGTGACTAGCCAGGCTCAAATTGCATGCTGCTACTGCGGAAGAGTCTGGTTACTGCTGATGTCGCTTGGTGACTGCTCATTCTGGGACAGTCTTGTTCCTGCATGAAAGACATGATACATTGAAATTTCTGAGGAATGCTGACTGCTGAGGTCTGCTGTTACAGTGGTGGGAAGGGGTAATTCAGGACTGAAGTTATTGTGAAAACTCCTTTCTGTATTAGCCAGTGCTGGTCCTCTGCTAATACTAGCACATAACCAGTGCTGCTTTGAGAGCTTCTGATCTTCAGTCCTGCTTTGTTGCTGTGCCTCTCAGAAGGAGGATTTGCGAGCAGTTCTTGCAGGAAGGTGATGCTCTTGTGTGCTGCCTTACTGTATTTCTTACCAAAGGAAAGCACGCTTGTGCTACAAAATGCAAGTTCCGGGTAGTTGTCAGCAACTCCATCCTGTGTAACTGTGATACAGTGATAAAATTACTGGTGATGGTGTTGGGAACCGTGACAGATGATGCCTCGGCATAGTGGCCAGGAAGGTTTCAAAGCAGTGGCACATAACTCCTTTAACATGTCAACAGTGTCCATGTAGAATCTTGATTACCCTTTAAAAATAGTTCTGAGAAGAAAGAAGAAAAGTTTCTTACTTTTTTGGCCAGGTCTGTTAAACAACTGACTGTCTTGAACACTGGGCTTTCTGATGTTCAAGTAATCACAGAATGGTTTGGGTTGGAAGGGACCTTAAAGATGATCTCGTTCCAACCCCCCTGCTATGGGCAGGGACACCTCCCACTAGACCAGGTTGCTCAAAGCCCCATCAAGCCTGGCCTTGAACACCTCCAGGGATGGGGCCTCCGCAATACCACATTCCTGAATTCTGACGCTCTAGGAGCACAAATACTTTCTAAGTAAGAGCAAATACTGGAGTTGGTAAAGTAACGTGATAAATGTAGGAGGAAAGTTTCACTGTTTGTGTAGATTTTAATTTGTAAGACGAACTGGGAATAGTTTACACATTAGGCAGATACTGAAGAGAAAACTGAAATGGCTTTTTTCATTGGGATAACTAATGAAAAAGCAATGTTATCGTTAAATAAAAGTGGCACTGGGAGCTTGATCTGAAGAATACCTTAGCTCTTCAGCAAACACACCTGACTGCAGGCTCTTAATGTGCTACTAAAAGATTTTTCTGAGATGATGCTTGAAACTATTCTTCCCATTACGGAAGGCATACTTGCAGGCGGGGAGAAAGTCTGGGAGCCTGGTACAAGGTGTTGTGTTTTGTGAAAGTGGTAACTGAAGCTTTGCTGGGGAGCTGCTTGTGCTTGTACTCTTGTCTTCTGGTAAGTGGGGGCTCTGGAATAAGAGCTGAAGGATTCTCCTGAAATGTCACAAGAAAAGTCATCTTCTCTGTTTTGGGATGCTATGTAGTAAGAATTTGCTGTTGCTGGTTTAGCTAACTTGCATTGTATGTGCGTGCCACTGTCTGCTTTGCTGAGCTTTATTTTTCTCCTGTTGTAGGTCTGGGTCCCATGGTAGATCTAAATCTGGCTTACCTGCTAAAAGGTGAGCGTATCAATACAAGTAGCACACCGTATTTTTATGGGGTTTTTTTTTGTCATGATCCAAAATTTCTGCTTGGACCAGTGTTTCAGTTGCATGTGGAAGAGGTTTTTGGGGATTTTTGTTTGTTTGTTATTGCTGGTTTGGTTTTATTTTTTTAATAGCTGATTTTAAAATATTTTTCACATGTTCTTTTTATGGGTTTTTTAATAGCTGATTTTTGTGGGACAATAGGCAATTCTTCCAGAAGGATTGCAAATAAAGTTGTTTTTGTTTAACCTGTGATCGTGACAAAAAGTATTTTTGACAGGATTCAGGGTGTATCTTTCCCTACCTTTGTTCTCAACTGTGTGGTAGTTCTCAGTCTTCCTGACTGTCCTCTACTTGATTCGCTGCTCCTGCTTTGCAGGGTAACTGTGATCGTTTTATAGCTGCTTTGAAGCTGTGTGTTGCTCTTTTCCTGAGGGCTCCGGCTTTCAGCAGTTTTCCTTCTCCACTGCAGCTTCTTGCTTAAAGTAATTGTGTATACTTGTTATGGGCAGCATTAAGGGTGGTGTCTTGTAATGTATTTAACAACATCAAACTGTTCTTACTGTTATTAAATGGTCAAAAGTGTGTATACAAGTTTACCACATTGACTGTTTTGGTTTGTGGTGTTTGTTTTTTTTCTTTGTGTTTGTTTTGTTTGTTTTTGGTTTTTTTAACAGTCGCTCAAAGTCCAGATCACCATCTCCAAAGAGAAGGTATGAATATCTTAAAACTGGAGCATGCCATGCCGTTACATCAAGCTAGTGTCTGGGGTGGTTGCTATAGAAATTAACTTGTGCAAGGATAAAAAAGGTTTTTTTCTTGTTTAATTTGTGAACTATGAAAAGATGAATTCTTACGGGTGCTTCCTACTATGAAAAGATGAAGTTCTATGGGCACTTCCTACTGCTGGTAGTCAGAACTTGATGATAGTAACTTGAAGGTAACCTACTTTAATGAAATCTTAAAGGACAACAGAAAATGTGGGCAAATGAGAATCGGCTATCCCAAAGTTCCTGAGGAATTAAGAATCTGGGAAAGAAGTAAGCAATGTTAAGTATGGAGCAAACCATGAACACGTGGTAGGAAAAAATTCTGTCTGGTGGCTCCTCACAGTTGGCTCTCGCTCAGTTGCACAGCTCCCAAGTTTTGCTGTGCACTGTGAAGTGAGAAGCAAGTTTTCCTATGGAACCAGAGAAGTATGTGCTGGAATTTCCATCATCGGTGATAGTGCCTCACAGCTGGCCCTAAACTGGAACTGTATAGGTTCTGTCAGAGCAGGAATTCCTCTGCACAGCTGGAGTGCAGCCTCCAAGGTGCTTTCTGAGCAGGCCGGCTGCCTCACCTAGCTGTCGCAGCTGACATCTTTTATTTTGCCTGCCCTTTTCAAACTTAAAGCAGTTGTTACTTACAAAGGTGTAAATGAAAACTGTGGGGAGGGCTCCTGAGCAGAGGAAAGAAACCTGGGGTGGCACCCACAGTTTTCTGTTGGTTTTGCTGGAGGAATTGCTCTTTAATCTTTTTCTTTCCCTTTCAGTCATTCACCATCAGGAAGCCCTTGAAGGAGTGCAAGTCCTGAAAGAATGGGTTCAAATTTAAAAAGTTTAAGAAGAAAATTTATTTTGTTTACATTATTATAAGGGATTTTGTGGTGTCTTTATAAATGTAAGGGCTTAGTCCTAGAAGGCTGTTTCTATTGACTAACAATTGGCATGAATCTGGATCTTTAAAAAGTCTTATTAGTAGACTAATGCAAAACTCTTTGTTGTGTTAACGTTCTGTGATCTGGAAATGTTGGGCTTTTTTTTATTGGCGCATTGAAATAAACTGTGCATTTCTAACGAAGAAATATTTTTGTGATGACCCTGCTGTTTCTGTTAATACTTGGGTAGCTGAAGCCAGTCGGATGTTCCTGTGGTGCAAAGCAGGAGGCAGGCTGTTAGAGGCGCTTGTGACCTGAGTGTGGCGCAGCAGCTGGGTCGGTGGGTGTCCCGCAGGCGTGTGCCTCTTGTAGGACACGTCATTCCTACAGAGCACCAGTTTGAGTGAGGAGTCAGTGGGACCAGCTGTCATTCGGTCTTGAATGTTAATGCTGATCTGTACCTTGTGGTTTTTATTTGTACCTCCTCAAAGCTCAGTGAAGCTGAAAACCTGTCTGGATGATTTGACTTAGAAAAATGTCTACAGAGGGCATGAACAGATGGGAAAACAAGGAGTGTGTGAACACTGGTCTGTCTGTCCTGGTGATTAAAGAAAGGACCAGTGAACTTCTCACCTAAGGGTATTTGGAATAATTCTGGAACTACTGAAGTAAATATTTTTAGAAATCTTGTTTTATGTCCTGATTGTCCAAATGACACTTCTTTGTGGTACTTAAGATAAATTGGCAGTTCTGGTGCAGAAGAGAATACATTTAGATACTCTTTTTAGGAAAATTTAAGGTTTTTCTTACAGATTGAAGGTCACAAGCAGAACCTGCAGGCCATGTTGAAGTAGCAGTACATTTGGGGAATTGAGAGCTCTCATCTTACCCCTCTCTGACCTGATCTGCCTGGTTGCATCTTCTCCTTTGGCAGTAGTTTTACCAAGGGACTGGCTGCCAGTCTGATGGGTTGTTGCTTTGGGAAACTGGACCTGTACGCAGGTGGTCCCTGTCTCACCACGGATAGGTTACTGAAGGATTTAATGTACGTATGATAAACTAGCGCAAGGCCAGTTTGTTTTGTCTTTGCAGCTTTGGCTATTACCAGACTGGTAAGGAAATCAGAGTGCCAGGTGATTTTTGACTCAAAAGTCTTCCTTCGAGTATGTTCTGGCCTGTATTGCTGTGTCTTACAGGCCAGCGAGGAACAGCAATTCTCTTGGGGCTTCTAATTTGTCAACAGGGGGTTGACACTACAGTAGAGCACTGCAGCTGGGCATGGGCACCCAGCCCCACCTTTCGAGAGGAATTTTGGTCATTGTTGCTTTACAAGATGTCCAGGTATTTAAAGAATGCTAATAAGCATAATACATGAGTTCACAAAGACTCTTCTGTGTACTACTGTGTGTGTTTTGTCTTGTCCCTCCTCTCCTCTCTCTTCCCTATGTTTGTACATTTTAGGATAAGTGGCTTTCCTTGCTGGTTGATGCTGCAATTAGTATTTTGTTATAACCGTAGTCCATTATAAGCTGCAGAAGAGGGAGCTGGAAGCAACAGCATTAAACTAGAGTGACCCAAAAGCCACTGCTAAACACTCCTGAGGGGAGTATCCCCTCCCCCTGCCCTGTTGTGGTTTACATGTAGCATTATGGTAAAATTACCCCATGCTTTTAACGGGGGGAGGAGCTTTTTCTTTTTTCCTCTGTACTGCTGAAGCAAGCTGACTCTACAATAAACCTGTAGACTAAAACTCTTTCAGTCTTTCTACTCATTAGAGTATTACAAGAAAGGGGGGAAGTTGGGAGGGTGCCTGTATGCTCAGGGGGAGGGGAGGAGGGCTGGAAGGAGGGTTTAAGAGCAAGCTTTGAGGGAGAAGAAGGTAGGGGTGGCTCCAGAGGGAGCCCTGTGGTCCTTAATAGTAGCACTGCTGCTGTTTGGGGCTTGTCATCTGTATTTCAGGTGTTTCTGCTGTCTCAAGGGCAGTTCCAGCTGCGGTGAGGAGGGCACAGCAGCTGGGCCCCAGCTCTGGCTCTGCTGTTCACCCCGGTGGGGGGGTTGGACTGCCTTTATTCTTGAGGGTAAATGGAAGGGGGGAGATGGAGCTGTTGCATGGGCTGGCCCTGGTTTCAGGGGCTGAACAGATCTGCTGAAGGAAACAAGTAATAAAACCAGTGTGCCCAGTTAGTGCAGCTGCAATGCCTCGTTTTGGCAGCATCAGGCACAATCCTTCCTAAAGTAGGGGTTCTACTAAAGCAGGCAGCGAGGCTGTGCTCCCTGTTCAGTACCTGCAGTCACCTTCTGAGTGACTATTGGTCTGCCCTTTCTAAGCCTTGCCCATTCTGCCATTAAGGCAAAGCACAAGGAGGTTTCACAAGTCATCCCTCCAGTGGGGTGGATGCTGCCAATTATCACCTGCTACATCATCAGCTGGCCTTGCCCTCACCTTCCCTTTGGGCTAGCTCAGGTGGAATTCAGCATGAAGATTCATAACAGACCCTCCTGAGCACTAGTTTCCATTTATTCAAGAGGATGCCGCTTTGGAAGTGCATGGAATTCTGAGGTGACAAACATGGAATCTGTCAGCCCCCCCCAACTGGTGTATTTGCTTACCCACATGGCTGTTGGCCACATGCAGACACAATGCCGAATCTAACTGTCCCACTTCACACAGCACTCATGGCTGACTGCACGCTCCCTGTGCCTCTGCAGTGCTTCAGTACACCACCCCAGGATTCCTGCACCTTAACAGCTCTTTACCTAAACCTCAGGGAAAAAAAGCCAACCAAAGCATCCGGGTGTGCAGCTTACTGGAGTGTGGTGCTACTGTTGACCCACATTAAGGTCTGTGAATAGTTTAGCCACCTGCAGTTCGCCATACCTGTGGAGTCCATTTGACTGCACTTTCTTCTTCGTCCTCGTGCGAGGGGGGCCTTGCTGTGAAACTGCTGCTACAAACAGCCAAGTGGAGGTGTTTTTTTTGAAAAACAGAACTAGCCACCTGAATTCTGTGCCTTCCTTTGCTCATCATTCCTCAGCCCAGAGGCTCTTCCTGGGCAGGGCTGATGGCAGAGACAGCAGTTACTCTGGTTTTGCTATTACAGGTGACAGCAAACTTATTTCACATAAGGCACTTGCTGCTATTTGCAACTGGTGCACAAAGCAGCTCAGCATTTCAATTAAGCCATGGCAAAGGGAAGAACTAACAGTTATCACTGGGGCATTTTGCCACGCTCTTCTGCAGCAGTCCGCTCCCCAGAGCAGGAGTGTGGCTAGAAGTTTCCGAAAGTGGATTTCCTTCCAGCTGCGCTGGGTGGCAGAAGGACTGCCACCTGGGTAGGGGTGGAGGGGGGTTAACTGTGAGCAATACCATCCAGCTGAGCATCTGTTTTTAATGCACTACAGCTGTTCTGCTCCTCTGTTTCACTTTTTCCCCCTGTGTGTGTGTGGTGGAGGCGCTGGAAAATCCTGGCTTTCAGGGGAAATGGCTATGCTCTCCTGCAGTTTTGCACTGTAACCAGAACAGCCTGCACAGAGCCAACAACTGACACCAACCGATCCGGCACAGGCTCCTTGCCAGATGACATGCTCTAAATCCATCGCAGAACCCCCCTGATGTGCATCAAAATGTGCTCACATTTTTAAGGGCTTTTGGGTTGAATGGTAAGCAAATCGATGCCTGGTCAAAACTGACTACCTCAGTGAAGTCCTGGCCAAAATGGAGAAGTGAGTTTAAACCAATTTGGGAGCAGCTTGTGATGTCACATGCTGCCTCCAGACATTACTACTACAAGAAACAGCCAGGTAGCATGTATTTTTGTGACCAGAAAACACTATAGCAAGTGTATAGTCTCATGAAAAAAAACAACACTTTGCATTCCTACTTGGAGGTTTCTGTTTCTCCTGGGAGATTTGCCATTTCCCCATTTCCCAGAATGTAATGTAAGCCACCTTACTTCCAACAAGCAAGCTCTGTGCAAACAAAGGGGGAAAAAAAAGCCCCAAACCAAAAAAAAAACCCCATCAATAGTACAGCTGCCAACTTGGTCTTCCAGACATCAGTGCCATATTTTGGGACAAAAAATATGTCAAGACACTGATGTTGCTTGTGCTGTTCTCAGGCAGTGAGTCTTTATAGAAAGCTGTTCTCAGTGTTACTGCGTGGTCACAAGCTTTACGATCATCCCAATGATCCGAGAGCCGCGGGGGCACACGCATAGATCCATGCTGGGATTCTTGATTTTATCCTGCAGCAGCTGGTCGAGTTCGCAGCGCAGCTCTTTCACCAGCTCAGCCACCTACCGTGCACAATAAAACACAGAGGCCGGCATAAGGTATCTCCTGCATTCTAAAGTCAAGCGCAGCTCTGCAGCACTCCCAGGATTATCCCTCTTTTTCCTTACCTGGTGAGAGGCAGCCACAAAGCGTATCCATCCATCATCAAGCGAGATGACGAATTCTCCCTTCTGCAGCTGCATGTGAACTTGCCCACCTCCAAGCAGGACCAGTGGGTACACTGACACCATGCTGCAGTCCCGAATGAACACGCGGCTGGTCTTGATTTTCTCGTGATAGACCAGGTAGGGGCTCTCGAAGCGCCTCGTCTGGAAGACAGACACAACCTCTTTATTAAAGTGCCACATCTTGCCCTACCTGCTCAGGCAAACAGCAGCCTGCCCGCCTCTTCCACGCAGGCCTCCCCTGCCTCTTCTACGGCTGCAAAAAACAGCAAATGTGCCTAAAAGGCCCCTGCATGACTAACAGACTCTCTCTGACCCCTAAGAGCTGCTGATAACTTTGCTGGTTGTCCCTTGCTGCTTTCCATGTTTCAGGGAGGATGTGAGAAACCACCTAATTC
Source organism: Himantopus leucocephalus (assembly GCA_003993805.1). Lineage (NCBI taxonomy): Eukaryota > Metazoa > Chordata > Aves > Charadriiformes > Recurvirostridae > Himantopus > Himantopus leucocephalus. The sequence continues at coordinate 18,190,593 of RSEF01000003.1, forward strand.
ATCCATATTGCCTCAAGGCCCCAAGTTCTCCATGTCATGCTGAGGACATTTTCATGTGTGGTTTTGTTACGCTCTTCAAAAGCAAGAGTGATGAACAGTTCAAAGCCTTTATAACCCAAATATGTGGTTAACGATTAAAAACTATAACTTTTTTTAAAGCAAGTAATTTATATCCTGGAAAAGCAATGAATCATCAAATAAGGAGACAGACTTCAAGAGACAAGTATTACCTATATCATAGCAGAGAGAGAAGAACTTTTATCTAAGTATTAGCTATTAAGCTGGAAAGGAAATTAACTTCCGAGTTTGAGGACCCACAAAGAAACAAACCAGAGTATGCCCCTGAATTATTTACCAATAAATAATATTTCAGCTGAAGTGAAAAAGCCTGGGGAGGGGTGGTGGGGAGAAGTTATGTGCGCATATGGAGGTGCTACATACGTGCATGTGATCTCAGGCTGCACTGAGGACAAGCCAGGGGAGCACAGCAACCCCAACGCTTCTGGGTGCAGCTTCACAGATGCAGCTTAAGAAAAAAAAAATTAACTCGGGGCGGGGGGAGGTTACTGCATCTGCTAATTCCACCGCAGAGGCTGGAGTTTACCTGGGTGCCCAAGAGGGCGCCCTTAACTCAGGAACACACCATTTACAATTCTAACAGGGGACTTCAATTACAAAGACTTTTTTTTTTTTTTTAAAACATCACTAGGGACTCTCACTGTAATCTCAACTGCTCAGGCAAAGGTGATTTCCTTTATGAAAAAGAGCATGCTTTGCAGAAAAAAAGAATCCTGACCTGGTAATTCACAGATGAAGGGTGAATGTGAACGTAACCGTCATTTTTGGTAACAAACTTCAGCTCTTCTGCTTTTGGTTGCATTTTGACTGCCCCTGTACTGGTCTTCTGGTATTTGCTCTCTGGCTTTTTCACCTGTAAGGTGATATAAAAAGTTATAAAAATCTGCTGTACCAGAAAGCCTTTTAAACTCATGTTTTAGTTTTATCAAACCCAGAAATTTCAAGCAGTAATATCACAAGTTCACTAGGGCCAAATATTACACTCCAGGTTCTGCCTAACTGTCACTGTTCATTTCTAACCTCAGCCTTCTAAAAGCTGAGATTTAAAGCGGCTTTTTAAGAACATTTGCTGCTGGTGTCTGTGTTTCACTGAAATCAGCCCTCAGGAACAGCAGCAGTACCGACTGGAGGTCAGCTGCCTGGCTCCAACACTGTAAGCGGCGAGCTTTGGCAACCTAAGCCAGGCTCAAGGCTGCCACGATCAGCCTAGGCTGAAAGCAGGCTGTGTGGCTATGCTAGAGAGCAGAAGGGAAAAAAATGAAAAAGCATTCTTTTACCTGGACAACGTTGGGATACAGTGCAGCACACAACATAGCTGAGATAAGCTTGATGTTCTCTGCATTGGAATTTGCCTGTGAAATTAATCCATGCATTAGGTACTCCACAGGTAAGTCTTTAAATGTAAAGCCTTGCTTCTGGAATGATTGAATTCCTTGAAACTGATTTACTTTTATAGCTGTGCTGCTGTGTGTTATAGGGGTGGACCAGTCTCCCAAGGTCTCAGGCTAGACCTGGGCTGTGTTCCTCCCATTATAATGGAGCAAGTTGGCCACCAACTATCTTAGAATCATAGAATGGTTGAGGTTGGAAGGGACCTTAAAGATCATCTAGTCCCAACCCCCCTGCCATGGGCAGGGACACCTCCCACCAGCCCAGGTTACTCCAAGCCCTGTCCAACCTGGCCTTGAACACCTCCAGAGATGGGGCAGCCACAGCTTCTCTGGGCAACCTGGGCCAGTGCCTCACCACCCTCACAGTGAAAAATTTCTTCCTGATACCTAATCTAAATTTCTTCCAGTTTGAAGCCATTCCTCCTCGTCCTATCACTACACGCCCTTGTAAAAAGTCCCTCTCCAGCTTTCTTGTAGGCTCCCTTCAGATACTGGAAGGGGCTATAAGGTCTCCCTGGAGCCTTCTCTTCTCCAGGCTGAATAACCCTAACTCTCAGCCTGTCTGTTGGACCCACTCCAACAGGTCCATGCCCTTCTTGTGCCAAGGACTCCAGAGCTGGCTGCAGTACTCCAGGTGGAGTCTCACCAGAGCGGAGCACGCTGGCCACGCTGCTGGGGATGCAGCCCAGGATGCGGTTGATGCCATTAGTGCTGAATGTAACTGTTCCCTAATGTCTGGCTACAAAGAGAGAAAGCAAGTACAAGTTGTCCCACTGCACAGTGAGACTCTACAGCTACCAAACTGTTATCACCTCATCATGTAGCTCTGGCTCCAGAGGGACGGCTTTGTGAGGATTGTCCACAGGGCTGAAATATTTCACTGCCTGCTCTGTAATGTAATTCTGTTCCCAAAACAAGGCTGGCACTAATCCTAACATTGAGGCCAGGTCATGAGTCCGACCCATGCCTTTCTACCACTTGCTGACTTCTAACATGTCAAGTCAGCAGTGTTTCACTGTCTTAAGGGAGCAGGTTTCAGCTCATTTCCACATGCGGGACTCTTCCTTCTGGGCATGAGGCCCCACGCAATCGAGACTAGCACCAGGACAAATGATGGACAGGGAAGAAGAACAGAGCAGGCAGGATTTGACTGTTGCCAGTGTGACATTACAAAGCCAGGCTGTGGCAAGAAGCCCACCAGTCTAGAGCCCACCGGGCACCCAGGTCAAACGAAAAAAGTGCACCACCGTGTTGCAGCAGTGAAATGCCATGAGTTACCTCTTCTCCTGTGGCATCCAACACGCCATCACCTCCTTGGGACCACTTCTTCTCAATGTCCCTGGCTCTTAAGCCCTCCTTCACAAACCCAATGTCAGAAAGCAGCTCTGTGAATTGCCGTTTCAGACTGGCAATTTCCTACAAACAGACAAAGGGCTGTGACGGGCACCACACAGAGCGAGGGGTCTTCACCGGTTGCTTATTTTCATCCCTAGGACTCTGCCAGTGTCTCTGTGCAAGGCCACAAAAACCCACTTACCTGAAGAACTCTTCCTGACAAAAAGTTCTCCCTGCAGTAGTTGTAGCTCGCCTGAGAGCCCTCCTTGATACTTAAACGCCACCCCTAATTGAGAGGATGGGAAGAAATCTTCAATAAAATATTTCAGCTTGAATTTCAAGCCCATCACAAACCTCTGAGAGAGGCTACTGAATTTTAGCTCACCTTATAGGCCTGAAGAAGAGCCAGGTAGTCGCTGTTTCCCACTGCAAACTCCAACTTCTTTTTGTTTGCTTCTTCCCTTTTATCCCATGGTGACACCTAGACAGGCAATAGCAGATTAAGCATGTTCTTCTAGAAAATGCCCAATAAGCATATGGAAAACAATATGCAATTAAATCACTAGAACAATCTACTTCCAATTCTTTCACAACTATCCTCAATACCAACTCTTTGCACTACTAATGATAGCAATCAAAACCTCAAGAAAGTCTGACTTCATATGCGTTTGTGCATTGCAGTAGATTAACAACAGTAAGAGCACCTGTAAGTGCAACGGCAGATTCAAAAAGCCGAAGTGAAAGTGAACACACAAACTGAGATCCAAACAGAGCTCAGCATTCACAGCTCAGACACGTCTACTTCGTCATTATCACTGTTCCATAATTATTTCTAATGGCTTCTTACACTACCATTCATTTTCAATTTTTACACCAAATTTGGACAAAATGGACTCACTGTACTTTTTAGTTCAAATTAAAACTACTACCCGTTCTACTGTTCACTCATAATAAAAATAATATTCTTGTCGCCGCTGCATGGTTTTGGTCTTCTGCTTATAACTGGACTTTTTTTTAATGAGCACTGCATTAACATATCTACAATGCAGGCTAAAAAGGAGAATTAAACCACTCAAGTGTAGTATGCTGCAAGTTACAACAGCGCTTTGCTGCTGCATGAAAACAGACTGCTTTCAAAGCAGGACACATGGTTAAGAATACTTACAAAAGGCGACTTAAAAGCCAGACTGGCTGCTATAGTTAGTGCGGGATCCAGGCAGCGGAAGATGGTGCCAAACAGCATTAGCTTGCCAATCCTGACATCAACAGGCAGCAATGCCAAGTGGTATCCCAGAGGGGTGAGTTTTTCATCCGGAGTTAAGGCTCCTAAGTCTTGTAGTCGCAGCTTTGATGCCCGCAAAGACTCAGTTCTAGGGGGCTCAATTAGTCGCGATAAGACAGAGTGAAGACTCTGTGCAGAAAACATCTCCAGAATCTTAATTCTTAAGGAGGGGGAAAAAAAATTAGAAAAGAAAAAAGAAAGAAAAAACCAAACAGCTTAGTTCCATACACAGGACAAAAAAGTAAACTTTTATAAAAACAAAGCAAAACAAAAAACCATAGAAAACATGCTTCTAAGAACATGCTCCCTTAGAAGAAGCCTGTACTGTGTATTTCAAGTCAGGAAGCAATGTGAAATAATAGCTGGGGTGCAGTGTACCTCACCCTACCACAGAGTCCTTCAGAACAGACTCCTCTTTAGCACAGTAGGGTTTAAAATAAAGTTTTTACTGTAAATAAAAAGAATAATAAAATTGTGTTGTTTCGTTTCTGTATTGTAGAGTGTGCAGCAGGGACAGGAGCGCCTCTTCATTTTGTATTTGCATGACGGTGGTGCTTGATCCAGGCTGTGGCTTTACTGCACTATGCTGCACAGACACACCGCAGGAGAGTTTACAGCATAAAGGGACAAACATCTATCTTCTCTGGCGATGAGAGATCTGAGCGATGTTACCTTTTTCCTAGGATCAGAAGAGAGCTAAGGAATGCGAAGAAGGTAAGGGAGAACAGGTGGAGGGTGTGATTAGGGGGGGCGCTCTGGATGCAGAGGTCAAAGCAACCAGCCAACAGAGCCTTAGATCTCCAGAGCAAGTTTCTCGGTTTCACAATGTGAGAAAACACTGAGGAAGCTAAACAACTTGGCAATGGCGTTGCAGGTGCTCCTTGCAGTGGAGAAAGGACATTCTGCACAACAGCTTTATCAGGCAACACAGGAACAACAGCTCACCTTAGACAAAGCTGCTCCAAGGGCACTCTTTGTATTTCTGGTAACTGCTGTTTTATAAGCTGATGGTTATAATGATGGCTACTGAAAAGATGAAAGCAGACGCCAGAGGCTACACGGCCTGCTCGCCCTTTCCTTTGCAGAGCATTGGCCTTGGACACAAATGTGTCTTCCAGACTTTCCATTCCTTTGCTTGGGTCGTATCTACAGGACAGCAAGAAATAGGCTTATATTCACGAGGGCAGAGTGAACAGGCTGGAGGTCAAGCAGGCAGATGCTGTCAACTTCTGGACGGACACAATCCCCACCCCTGGGTTGGATCTGAGTCTAGACCAGCTTCCTCCATCTTGGAGCAGCTTTCTGCAGATCAAGTTCCTTCAAGTTTTTCCCAGCTCTTTGGAAAGCTAAAGTAACCAGCTGAAGGCATAGAGCAGTCTCCCAAATCACAAAGCCCCAAGGAATGAATCCCAGTACCTTTTCTCTTTCATTTTTCCAGAATCGATCACATAGACCACATCATCAATGGTGACAGATGTTTCTGCAATGTTTGTAGAGATGATGATTTTGATAACTCCTGCAGGAGGCTTGAGGAACACAGACTGCTGTTCTTCACTAGACAGTGAAGAATGAAGCGGATAAACAACACACCTGGAAAGACAACAGGACAGCATTCTCAGTGCATCTCTAGCCTTTTCCCTCTTGGGAACAACCTGCCTGCACACACTTTTGCCCCACTAGTACTAGACACTGCCCACAGCCATTTGAAGCAATATAAACCCAGTAAACCTTTCTGCCATATCACCTTTAAGACACAGAATTGTAGAATCATTTAGGTTGGAAAAGACCTTTAATATCATCAAGTCCACACTGCCAAGTCCACTACCAAATCATGTCCTCAGCACCATGTCCGCCCATCTTTTAAATACCTCCAGGGAAGGTAACTTCACCACTTCCCTGGGCAGCCCATTCCAATGCTTGACAACCCTT
>RSEF01000003.1:18196707-18228345 GCA_003993805.1 Himantopus leucocephalus
CAATGTCCCTCCTGTAGTGAGGGACCCGAAACTGAACACAGTACTCAAGGTGGGGCCACACCAGTGCCAAGTACAGGGGAATGATCACTTCCCTAGTTGTGCTGGCCACACTATTTCTGATACACGTTCTAAGGTAAGATGGAGAAGTTTACAGAAGGGACAGGTCTCAGAACAGAGCTGAGCAAAAATTCTGACTTTTTTGCAGAGTCTAGGATCTGCCATTTATAATGCCAGAGTGGAAGAAATCACTCCAACTAACCTCGCTGTAGACATTTGTGTAAAAACCGTTTAGTCAATTACATCCCCATGTAACAATCTAAGGCCAAAAGAGGGAAAACTGAATGTATCTCAGCAAACATTCTGAAACAGAACAAGGATTGAGGTGAAGTTTTCAACAGCCCACTGGATCATGCAGAACACAAAATGGAGAACAGTCATCACTAGGGTCTCCAAGAACTTCAATAACTGACCTTCCTCAGTTGAGGAGAAAAAAAAACAAAAAAAGAAGCCAACAAGATAGCAGAAAACAATTACCCTGACTGGAGTCAAGACCTTCACATCACAAGCTGTCTCCCACATTTAATAACCTTTATTTATCCCTGGATAAAGGCAGGCTTTGTGCAGGAAGCTACTCTTTATTTATGGGTAAAGACCGATAGTTTTGGAGCTTTTCTGCCTTACCTCTTGCTGTGCCTGTTATTAAAAAGAGCATTCGACTGGAGTTGCTCATAAAGCATCTTGATTTCTGCTAGACCAGGCAAAAATATCAACACAGCACCTATATATGTAGATTTAAAAAAAATAAAATTAAAAATCACTCAACAGAAAGGACGGTATGATATTTTATCAATATGCAGATGGCCCAAGTCAAAACTCCAGCTCTGGTTTGCAATTATTGTACAAAAACCAGACAGGCTGCCACAGTCCCTCACCAAAGACTTCCAAAGTAGACAATTCTCTCACCTTCCCCATCCCCTGTATATCAGGCACTTTGTTACTCAGCTAGAACTTTAACAGAAACTCTGCATGCAAAACATTAGCTTTGGGCTGCCTGTAAGCGCACAGCCTCCATGAATCTACTTTATCTCTCAAGCACAAGGAAATTACCTGGGGGGTATGAATGTCTGCCAGCAACTATCCACTCCAGCAAGGCTTCAATTAATTCCAGATTAACTTTGTCCAAGTCCATGACAGACATTGTTTTCACCACTGTCTTGTTAACTCCTGGGGAAAAAGGAATAAAACACACAGTAAGTCTACCTCTTGTAAAAATGTTCTGCTGGATGCATTGAACCAGCGTAGCTGCACAACCAGCCTCACCTTGGTTTAAACAGCATCTGGCTTAGACTGGACAGAGGCAGCTCCATAAGTGATTCAACGCATCACATTCCCCTTCCATGCTTCCCTCTGTTTCACCTCTTCCTTTCTTGTGCCTTACTGGGGCTCACACCTGCCCTGTGCACAGCCTAGACCAAGATTCACCTACTAGCAGAACAACACGCTGTAAGAGGAGCTGAAAGCCTTCATATGGCCACTGACAGGTACCTCCAGGACTACCTTCTCAAACTCTCTCTTCTCCCTTCCAATGTTTCTTATGTCAACAAGGCAGCCAGATGCCTGTACTATTCTGAGATGGTAACTGTCTAGCAGGAACCTGAAGCTTTTAAGCAATGGTGTTCACTCAGTACCACTATGGAGCTCGCCATAAGGGCGTGCAGGGAGGAAGTCTTCAGGACTAACCACAAGGAGGATGTCGATGATGAGAGAGTGGAAAGTTCATGGAGAGGTCTGCCTCTCTTATTAAGCCATTCACAGAGTGACTGAATTTCTCAAGGAAGGCTTGTCATGCTGAAATGACCTCCTTGAAGTGGGCAGATACATGCTGTGTTTTCAGTAAAGCTGCTCCGGCAAGAAGAGAGAAAAAAGTGGAATTAACAATGCACCTGAAAAAGGATGGAAACAGATACTAGCTGAAAACTGTCCATTTTCAGATGCTAAGAACTGTTGTCAGCCAAGATGCTTGTTCTAGATGCATGTTCAAGATGCTTGTTTAAGAGAACAATGGGTTCATGTGGGTTTTTTTTGTTTGTTTGTTGTTGTTTTTTTTTAAGCTGGCAGGAGGTTTCTGATCTCATCTAGAATAGTGACCAGCTTAACTTCACAAGTACAAAACTCTGAATTACACACATGCATTAAACATACATCATCATGTGCTAACATACCACGTTGGCTGGTGAGTGTTATAGGCCAATTTATTAGATCTAAGAAGGAGCTCACCTTTGTATCGTGTAAGCAGCTGCTTCAGAGTTAATTTTTGGTCTGGGTCTGAATCTCTGACAGCTGTGTCAGTGCCTTCCAGAATGCCAGCACGTCTCAGGTCCTCCTCTACTTCTTCAAATGCAGTTCTTTTGTGTCTCCCATTCTGTTTGCTTTCTTGCTTTGTCTTGCGCCTGTAGGGACTACTGTCCTCTAAAACATACCTGAACAGTAGAAGAACATTTAGCGGTGTGGAAAGAAGCCTAACAGTCTCCTCCTAATAATTATCTACAGAGACTGGGTATCAAAAGTATTTATACATAAATCTGCGAGGAACTTTGTGTAAGTGGGCTGCAAAACCATAGACAGTATCAAAGTCAAGGTGTCCTTCCATACTAGGATGTTAGTCTTTTAAAAGCTGTGATGCAAAAGACTAGGACTGCAAACTTGATCTTGACAGCTAAGCAGGCAGCTCAGAGGAACAAACTGCAAGTAATGTACAATAGCTGATCAATTTACTCTCTGGAATGTCTGACCTGCTGTGACTCCCCAGTAACTCCAAACAGTAATGGGAATCTGGTACCTGAGCTGCAAGGTAAGGCTCACAAAAAGGAACTGTTTGGTATCCTGCATTTTTCACCTTCAGCGCTGAAATCTACCTTCAAATTTCTTTTGCTTGCCAATGTCTAACCATCACTGAAACAAATAAAGCACAAGCACCAACAAACTCTTCACGGCAAAGCTCACCTTTTCTTGAGTACTTATGTGGTATCTAATGCAGAAAGGCTTGTTTTGGCATGAGATCCTAGACCCCACTGCAGCATAAGAAGTATGGTTTAAAGTCAGTGCTTTAGCAGAACGTCAAGACTGCAGGTGAGGGGGGAGGTTTGAGAAGATTTAATTTTTAAATGTAGGCACAGAACTAGTGCAGTCTCAAGGTCAATAGTGCAACCTCAAAGGCCAAATACATCTCAGAATGTTTGGCAACTTCATACCTTGTCATTGCAATCACATCTTCCAGAAAAAACTGATCCACAGGAAATGTTCGACCTAAAAGAAAACACGAGAATAAATCTAGGTGCCACACAAGATGCAGAAAAGGGGAAAAAGGCAGAAGATGGTTATCATTTCACAAGTTTTTACGTCATACACTGGCTTCACAGCTCTCATCTACACTGCACTCTTTAACGCAATTTCTGTCTAGGACAAAGACTGGATGTTTTCCAAGCATGGTTTGGTAACATGCACTTACACAGCCAGTGAAGGGCTGATACACTTACGGGAACATATCCATGAGGCTCTCTGTTTCTGTCATGCTCCATGGTAATAACTTAGAAATTTAAAAGGCACATTTGGCTAAATGTGTACGCATCCAGCTGCATCCTCTCACTGCTTCTTTTTCACACGGATAGAGAAGAGTCTTCAGCTGTGGTGAACCTAGCTCAGGGAACCATGTAATGCACGCCATGTCATTTTTTTCTTTTGGGGAAGGAAATTCTGCTGGTATAGAGACAGCACAAAGAAGGCTCCATTTCCAAGTCTTCTCTCTCCTAAATCTCATTAGTCTTTCCTTCTGAGCTCTTGGAATCATAGTTCTTGTATAAATCCTCATCTTGCCACTTTGCAAATTAGCCCCTTGCACTTGAACCGAGAAACACTTTGCAAGCAGAAATACTGAAAGCAAACCCCTAAAACAATGAATGTGACAAGGTAATAAAAATGAACAGTTTTCACCTGGTATGTTAATAATTGGACAGGAGTGAAAGTACTGAGAGAAAAGCTCGGCATTCAAGGTGGCACTCATTAGTATAATGCGCAGGTCTGGTCTCTGAACCATTATATCCTTCAAAACCAGCAGCAAGAAGTCACTGAAGAAAACAAGCAAAAATATATTTGAATTTCTTCAGCGTTAACGCTTGGAGTCTTTTTTTTTTTTTTTCCCCCTCCCCATTCTGTCCACCTTTCCTGGTGTTTTCAATAGCACAGCGATACCATCACTGCAGCACGAGCTTCTCAGAATGGCCGGAGGCTAATAATGCAATAAATTAATGGAATGCAATCTGCTTACTTTTTGGTTGTCCCTTACTAGAGTCTCAGGATTACTTGGCGAATGCATTTAAGAAACAAAAAGCTTTTATAAACTGATTACTTTATATAAATTAATAGATATTAATTACATTAATGACAACACAAGATAACAAATTAACTCAAAAGTAACAGATGAGTCCTTTTTGCTCCTCTTCCTCACTGGCAGAGTTATTCAAACTTACCCACTCTTCCCTGCTCACTGTATTCTTCCCTACATATTTATAGCTTTTGTGGCATGCGTAGAAGCCTGGCTTGAAGTGATTTTAGATGAGAAGGAAGAAGAATCCTTGAGAGACAGAAGCCCTTTTATGAGGCTAAAATATAATCTGAGCTGTAGAATAATGGGTCACGTTGAAAGCCTCCTGAAAACCCAATGCATTGCAGTGTTTCACAAGGAAAACATCAAAGAAAAGGATCCTTGCCTTAATTTACAAAGATACTGACACACATTATCTTTTGCCTGGCATCAGCAGGCAAGTGGGGTAAAACTATAGGAGGCTGGAGTAGGATAGGATGGGACTGCCTAGAACTAGTAAAATCTGTAGATTGGGAGAAAACATGAACACTTGTCCCTCACAGGTGCTCCGCTGAAGCCTGCATCAGGAGAAATAATTCCCAAAAGGGCATGTGAAGAATTAGGGTATTCAGTAAAAGCTGAAACAAGGCAAGAATAAGAACCAGACAACTGTGGTTAAACAGTTACTTAACCCTCCAGCCCCATCCACATGATGGCCACAGGATCAACAACTCTGACTTCAGTTACTTGCACCTTAGTCACCTTTATCCTTCTGACTATGTTTCTTCATTTTGCTTATGGGATAAGAGATTATTTACCTTTCTTCTGTTCGTTCGTGAACTTCATCAACAATAACATGTGTGATTCCCTGCAAAGTCAGATCTCCTTCCAGCCTTCTCAGCAGCACACCAGTAGTGCAGTACAAGAGTCTGGTAGCTGAGGACTTGAATGGTAAGACAAAGCGTTCAGTTGACTTTGTGCAACTTAACATAGCGCAAACAGAATACCAGTTGCTGTAAATCATTTGGTTTCAGCTGACTGCCAGGTTTAAAAGAAAGGCAACAAGCAATCCCTGCTGGAGATGGGCTGAACGATTTGTCTTTCTTGATTAAAACTTAAGAGCATCTGCTTCTTACCAAGGGGCATTGCTATAAGGGGTAAACAAAAAAATCTGAACTGTTTTTCCTGTGGAAGTTGCTTTCTGATAAACAACTCGGACCTCTGTCCCTAGAAAGACTTAGTGGATCTCTTTTTTTTTTTTTCTTGGAAAAAGCAATCAGCTCCAATGTAGACAAAATTTCACTTCCAAGACAGCGGTCTGAATTCACCGCCCCCTTCTGGCTGACTGAAGCTGTACCCTTCAGTCTCCACTTGGGAGACAAATGGAAGCAGAGACAAATGGAAATGAAGTCAGTAGCCTTCCAGAGGACAGAAATATTATTCATACTTTCAGACCCCTCCATCTGTCTCAACAGAAAGCAAAACATCAATACTGCACTCTCATTCTGTGAAGTGGACTGAGCAACTTGAGATGAAATAAAAGATAGAGTATATTTCATAATATAATATAGAATATAGCTGACACAGACTTGCTTATCTCACTACATGGCAGATATAGGGCAGAGATTCTGTATGCTAGAGAAGCACTAAGCACTTTTTAATAGAACTAAATGAAAACCAACAAGCAAAGCATATATACCTTCACACTTTCTAGACGGATCTGATATCCAACAGTGAGTCCAACCCTTTCTGTTCTTTCTTTGGCTACACGTTCAGCCACAGAAATGGCAGAGATCCTGCGAGGCTGAGTGCAGATGATGTTTGCAACTCTGCTTGGAGATCCTTGCAATGAAGCATCCAAAATAAACTGAGGAATCTGAGTGGTTTTCCCACATCTGCATGACAAAATCAGGGATTAATTAAAAAAAACCCCCAAAACAAAACACAAACCCAACACTTTCCATCCATGTAAATTAAGATGACTGGATTCCACCTGAAATTTGCCTTGTTTCATTAGTGTCATCCTTCACATGAAGTTCACCTAGGACTGCTGTCACTGCTCACAGAGGGACCACAACCCTAAGCTTTTCAGGACATAGATACGTTTTTCACATTCTTCTGTGTATACTTTGATACATAAAGTCTGCATGTGCCATCACACTCTTACCCCGTCATGCCGCTCACAACAAGAACTTGGTGGCTCTTCAGCAAATCAAGAATGGTTTCTCTCTCTTGCCATGCAGGGAGCTTCTGTCTTTCATACAACATGGACTGGAAGTGCCTAGAAGACTGAAGCACAAAAACAGACAGCACGGCAGTAAGAACACCACTGGAGTGGAACAGAACCATTTGGAACAGCAGCCTGTGGCTTAAATATGTATTCTCTAAAGTAAGCACGAAAACAGATATTCTGTTCTGTACATTATACCTTTTTCAGCCGAAACTGTGTGCAGATTTTAACATTTTCGTTATACAGAGACTTTGCCTGCACATCATACTTTTTGGACAGCTTTTTCTTGAGGTTGACGTAACTCTCATTCTCCCCAACAACTTGTTCAGGCTCATCTTCCTCCTCCTCTTCTGCCACCTCCTCTTCTTCCTGAGGCTCCGACACTGTTGAGGCTTGAGACAGAGAACGTACAGTTATAGGTAGTCTTGTTAAAAAGGAAGAGGACCTCATCAGCACTGAAGAGGAGAGACACATGTTCCAGGAGCATTCTCAACAAAGAACCTTGTTAGACTGGAGCCAAGGGTCTGCAGGACTGTTTATGACATGCATTTAGCTCAACACTACATTTATCTAAACAAGGTATTTTATAACATAAGGAAGATTATTTGGAAACTCTGATTTCAATTTCTGGAGCAAAGCTGACTTTCTGTGGAGCTGTTAAAAAAATTGAATTTACTATAACCAAAGATTAGGCTGTCGCTATTTAGGTGCTCTAAAACATGACGCAGTTGCTCTTGAAAACTCTCTTGAAGAAAGTCTGCCTTAGATAAAACAGGTTTGGAATTGAGAGCTTGAAGGTCATCTATGCCACAGAGTTGCTGTCACCCTGCCAAAAGTGACACAGTCCCAACTCTCCCTCTGTGAAATCAACCTAGTTGGAATTGCATGCTGATAAAGGGGATACCTTGAACAACATTCTAGAACAGCCTGCAACATTGACTTAGCCTTAAATACACATTTACAAAATCAACTTTGAGGAGGTGTTGGTAATTTTAAGTATTATTTTTTTTTGAAAAAAAAAAGATGTTTCTGAATTGATGAGTAGCAGATGCACCAAAGCTTGCACCCAACCTTCCCCGTTCCCCTTCCACGCACACTCCTCTGGTCAGTTTTGGTGAGCTCACACTGCATCTCTTGATGGCTTTTTACTGTGTGTGAACAGGCATTGTTCACTCTGCCAAACCAAACTCATTAGGTCTGTGCTCCTTTAACTCAGTTCTTGCCAGCAGAAAACCTCTCTGCTGCAGCTTTATTATGGAAGGGACTTCCTGAGGCACAGACACATTATGGGTCTGGATCACCACATGACCTTAATCTCCAGAAATAGATTTGGAACAGATGCCTGAATTGGGCTCTCTGCCTTCTTTTTTTGTTTGTTTGTTTTTGTTTTAAATCTTTTTGACTGCTCTCAGCCCAGAAACTGTAGAGGGAAATTTAGTGTACCTTCCGATACTCGATTTGAACCAGATGTACTCTCTGTCTGTAGCTTTCCGGAAGGTGTTGCCAGCAGGAACATAGGAGGAACACTATACTTGTGGTGAGTATTTTTAAGCAACTCACTTATTTCAGATTCATCCTCTAAGCAAGTCACTAAGGTGTACATCACTGGTTCGTTAGACTCTGCAGCTCTCAAGGCCTTTCCAAAGAGGAATTCAGCAATGTGTAAACGACAAGCAAAAGGTAGATTCTCATTAGTAGAATAAAATGCCACAAGAGGTGCCTGGAGCGGATACTTGTTTTCTTCAGGAAATCTTACTTCGAGTTCATATACAGGACCATCACTGTTAGCTCTGAGATGAGCATCATCTACAGGGTTCCTGGTTGGTTTTAGTGGGTGGTTTGGAGGGAACTCATGTCCGAATCTGCATTTTGAACCAAACCTGCAGCCTCCTTGGAGATAAAATTTACATATTTCCTTTGAAGTCTGCTTTGCTGCATCCCCAGTACAACCACCTTTTTGTTTAGATTTGCTGAGCTCGTTTGCTAGGTACTCCAATTCCAAACTAAAAGTCCAAACTCGGTTTTGAATTCTTTCTACAAATTTCTCTCCATAGATTGACCGGAGGGCAAAAGCCTCTTCTTGTCTCTGTTCTAAACATTCTTCTTGAGTGGCTTCAGCAGCTGTTGCAGAAACTTGCATCTTCTCTCCGTATCTTTCGGTAAAGCACTGCAATAGCAAATACTCCAGTGATGCCCCAATATTGCCATTGCAGGATCTCAGTACCGTCCTACAGCGCTCACTGTCAAAACCATACCTGCAACAAAACAGAGACAACATGGCAACAAGTGACAGAGACTTGTATGAAGCAAAATAATCACAGATCTGCTTAATCAGGCTTGCAATAAGGAAGCATGTATGACATGAGATACTATTACTACTACTGTGGGGAAAAAAACCCACACCAAAATATTTATGCTATTTTAAATTACAGTGGCAAGCAGTAATTCAGTGTCTGTGGAAGCTAGTCATTTATACAGTGACAAATTAGTTTATGTGGCAACTATCTCACACCTCAGAATATAGCACATATTAGCTACAGGATTAGATTTCCCAGTTGAACTATACAAATTAAACTCTTCAAAAAAAGCTGAGTCCTGACACATATAAAACACTCTCAAACAAAGCAAAAATAGTTAATAAATGCTCGTACCTGAGCAAAATTGACGAAGAACACTTACAAGGCTTTGAAACATTACCTACCAGCAAGAAACACACATATACCAGTAATGGTCCCTGAGCTTTCCCAATATCTGTTGTCTTGGAGAAAGAACTGAAAACTTTGCTGAAAAAAGGCTGGAGTGATGTATTTCCACAAAACCATTATTTTAAATTCATCTAGTTGAGGATTAAACTTGTAGGAGATACAAACTCATCAGTTCTGCATATAGAACTCCCCTGGAGTCAAGAGGAAGTCCAAGCACTGAGGGCTTACAGTATTGAGACTAGTGATTTACCTCTTCAGGATACAAATTAATTCACTGAATAGCATCACCTGGAGAGTTTGTGCACAGCAAATGAAGACACTTCACTTTCCACAATTCTGTGCTCAGCTGGCTCAGCAGATGACCTTGGTATTACATCAGAAACTTCCTGATCTATTGACCAGCACTGTTCAGCATCAAGGTAATCAGGTTCGTCATCTTCACCAGAACCAGCTACTCTGATAAAAAGAGTTATCAAATTAAAATGGAACAAAATTATACTATTGAGTAGACACAAAACTCTGCCTCTGCAGTTTTAAATCCTCCACGTAAATGGAGGATTCTGCTGCCCCTTTCCCAGAGTTAATATTGTAGAAGAACAAAGCAGAATCAAAGTGGCAGGATTTGAGAACAAATGAAAACTTAAGGGAAAAAAAGAATAATGTTTTCATTTCTAACAGTGTGCCTGTTAAAGCGTGCTTATCTAGAAGAGCTAGAAGTAGTGCCCCCGTTTAAACTAACTCTGATTCAGGTGCCAGCTCCTGCCCTTGAAGCTCTTGAAGAAGTTCTTTCACTCTTCTCTGATTCTCCGATGTCATGTGTATGGTCTGCAGGGGCATTCTCGCTTCGGGCCTCTGTTTCATTTGCCCTCCTCTTCTGGCAGGGGCATTTGATCTAAAAATTAAAATACAACATAACAATGACTTATTTGCCTGGCTCAAATGATCTGGACTGAATTGGGATGTGTTAGGACCCAACCTTGTAGTTCAAAACAGGAAAACCAAAATAAAACAAGTCCATCACCTAAGGGTTATTCAGTTGGGCTCATTCTTGCATGACCAGGATGTGTATGTCTATATCTGCGCATACACAAGCATGCATATGTGTATTTTATCCTATGACAAATCCAAAGTGATTTTATACTTTGCTAGGTAAAGCTTTTCTCAGACTACAATACAACCATGTGTTTCTAAGCTAAATTAGTCAGAACACTTTCAGGATACTAAATTCATTCTAAATTGCTTATTTTCCATGGCCCAGCTTCTGCTTTGTACTACACAAAAATTAACATCCTGTGTTTATTAGTGCTTTCTGATCAAAGACGTTCTGAAATTACTTTATGACCAAATAAGAAAATCAGAGGTTCTAATATTTAAAAAAAACCACAAACAACTGTCCTAGCTATAAAAAGTTAAAAATATAAATCAAAAAACATGTGTAAAACTGCTTCATACTGAAACAGCTTCATCACACCTTCACTCTTCTGTATATTCAAAGATGTCACAGAACCATAGCATCGTCTAGGTTGGAAGGCACCTTCAAGATCATCGAGTCCAACCATCAACCTAACACTGCCAAGTCCACCACTAAATCACGTCTCTAAGCACCACGTCTGCCCATCTTTTAAATACCTCCAGGGATGGTGATTCCACCACTTCCTTGGGCAGCCCATTCCAATGTTTGATAACCCTTTCTGTGAAGAAATTTTTCCTAATGTCCATCCTAAACCTCCCCTGGCGTAACTTGAGGCCGTTTCCTCTTGTTCTATCGCTTGTAGAAGAGATCTACGTCCACCTCTCTACAACCTCCTTTCAGGAGGAGGTCCAAAACCAGCCCCAACATGTCCCAAACGTCTCTATGCCAAACCCCTCCAAATTAACAAAAAGACCTGGATTCCAGCCTTGGTTCCTCGAAGAGACAAAAATCATCTCCATCGTCCCAAATTTTGGTTGAACATTTCCTATTTCCACCAAGTTGAGACTTGTTTGAACGGCCACTGCTGCCTCCTCCTCTTCCTCCTCCTCTTCCTCTCCCTTTTCCTCCTCCTCTGTTGGGCTTTCCTCTTTTCCTCCCTGCTGAACTCATGTTCTCTTGCTGAGGAAGGAAAAAAAAAATAGCCCTTAGTTACGAAGATGATTTAGCACATTGCAAATGTCTGGCTACACATTACATTACTTGTTTTTGCCGCGTGACAAGAGAAGATACCCTTTTGAACTGCAGTTGATTACCTGTATGTTGGTGTATTTGTAGGCACCCGAAACAAAGCACATTCTTCTAGAACACTGTTAAACAAGTTCTGTGGTTTTAGAAAATAAAAGTAATATTCCTCACAACTGTTCAAACAAAAACTGCAGGATCTCTAGGAAAAGGATGAGCCTACTAGCAGCGCTGCCTAGTGTGGAAGCTCCAGTTCTGCCACTCTGATGGAATCTTCTTGGATATGGGAGCCCAAAGTACAAACCTTCAGGAGAACTTTCACAGAAGAAAGCAGCCAGTGCCCTGCCACTTTTCGACTCGGGAGTCTGCAGGGCTGAGAGTAAAAGGTTGAAGGGGAGCTGAAGCCAAAGACACAGTTTGTTTCCACATTAACCTGCTCCTGACCCATCCTCTTCTTCAAGGAGCTGCCCGGATGTCTGAGTACTCTGTGGAGCCTGGGCAGGGGAGTGATTAGGGACCTCTCTTGGAAAAGAGAAGACTTGCTCTCCTTCTCACAGCAGGATCTTCACCAGCTCTGCCACAACAAGCTCATTAGTATTAAGCAGTTGTCAGCAGTGACAGAATGGCTTCAACATTAACACATGCCCCAGCACCACGCTCCTGCACGTGGAAAGCTATTGCAGGGTCAAGGGAGCAGTGGCGGACAGTCTGGCAGGACCTTACTACCCAGATCTTTGCACTGGCACCTCCAGAGCCAGGACAAGCACTGAAGTGGCCACGCATGAGCGACATGACAAATGAAGGCTTGGAAAGATGCAAACTTCCCTTTTTGTGGCAGCTCTCCCCACAAGAGCTCCACCAGACCAGGACGGGATTGAACAGACAAGGTGATCCCGCTCACAGCGGCCCGGCACAAGAGAAGGAGGTGAGCAGGGCGGCCAGACACAGCCACTCGCAGCCGTCCCCGAGGAGGCTGTCACACGGGGGGTGGTGCCTCAGTCTCCTTCCTCTCGACACCCAGGCCACAGCACACCTCCTCCTGCACCTTCCCGCCTCGCAAACCTCTTAGGGGTGTCTGCTCACCAGCAGCCCCTAACCGAGGACCCCCCCAAACCTCCTCTCCTGGCGCTGCCCTCTCCCTCCCCGCAGGCTCCCCGTCCCCTCCTCCCGCCCATGGTCCCGGGACGCCACCGCTCGTCCGCCTCCATCCCCTCAGGCGCCATCACAGCCCTCCGCCCCCGCTCCCCACGACGCCATCTCGCCCTCCTGGAGACTCCACCGCCCTCCCTCTACACCCCCAGCGACAACCATACCTCCCCGCTCCGCTTCGGTCCGGCCCAGCGCACCCTCCCCTGACCCGGAAGCGCTCGTCTTTCACTTCCGGGGCGCCGGCCGCCCTAGCAACCGCCGGCACTTCCGCCTGGCAAACATGGAGCGTAACGTTTTCCCTGACCCGCGGACAGGGCTGAGGCCTCCCCTAGAAACAATCGCACGCTGATAATTATGTGCGGTTTCAAGCTGCGGTGTATTTGAAAATATATATATATATATGTACATACGTATTTGAATTTCAGCCGACAGTTGCAACACTGACACTGGTGGTTTCTTTCTCAACAGAAGCTGCATTTTTTAAAGTGGCTTTCATATTCCCGAATAAAGATAAGTACGGTAAGAAACTCTGGGTAGGTGCTAGTTCCTTTTGCAAAACTGAGTGTATGGGATGAAAACGGAGGAAATCTGTGCCAGCATCAGGGGGAGGGTTACGTGAGGAACAAGTGGCCCCAAAGGCGCGCAGCTGAGGTGGGGAGGCCCCTCTGGAGAAGTGCCCTGCACCTCATCCCTTTGGGTCTTAAATACCTCCACAGTCAGAGACTCCACAACCCCTCTGGGCAACCTGTGCCACCCTGCCGTTTCAGGGAAAAAAAAAAAATAACCAGCCAAAAATGGACGATTCCCCAAGTAACACGCTGCTTTGGCTGTGTAGGAGCCCCCCACAGACACATGGAAGCTGCCGTGGGGGTGTTTCCTCAGGGTCTTCCTGCAGACAGCCACAGGGGATCTGTTCTGCCCCATGCCAGCTCCCCACCTCCCTCCGAGTGGTGGAAGAACCACTGTGAACTGCTGGCTCACACTCAGCACAGCACTCAAAGGGGCCCGCTCCAGTAGGGCTTGTGTGCTCCAAGGGCCCATCTCTGGGAGCAGCCTGCTGACAGGAGACAGAGGGTCAGCTCTGGGAGAAATGGCTCTGTGCTACAGAAGACGTGCCTTGCATGATCACATAGGTTTTTGCCTCTCAGATGCTCTCTGTCTTGAGGTGAAAATACCTGTCTTCCACCACGCTTGTTTTCTAGAGGGGGAGTGCAAAAGGACACCTGAGGGTGTGCTCAAGAGGAATGGTCATGGAGTCCACACCGGTGCCAGTGGAACTATGTATGTCGGCAGCTGGAAAAACGACAAGGTAATTTTAAGTATTCCTTCCTTTTAAACTTTCTCTGGGTTTGGAATGGAGCATGCCCACTGTACCCACCCTTAAAAAGACACAGAAAGGAAAGTCAGAACCTGAGAAGGATCAGACAAGCACTGCAGGCTCTTCTTCCATCTGGGAATCTTGTCACAGGCCAAGCTGAAGACTTGAGATGTTTGGGGTCTTCAGATGTCCTGCTGCCTCCTGAGGCTCCTGCAAACACACCAGCCATTGCCGGCAGGCTGGCCCTGGTGAAACACTCAGGCAGTGTGGCACTGGTGGTGCCCAGCACAGCACAGACACCGTGAAAGCCCTGCATGAGTGGGCTGGGCATGGCACTCCTGCATGCGTATATATGCCACACACACATCCCACAACGAAGCAAGGGAGCTCTGCCCATCTGCAGTTACACCACTGCCTGGCTGCCCTTGGTTACTGAATTCCCCAGGAATGAATTTGTAAGTATAGGAAAATTGCTTATTTTGTTGATGCTGGAGAGGAGGCAGTCCTTGAAATGAGACAAATCAGGGTCTGCAATTAGGAAACAGTGTCTTGTGGTTTTATTAGATCTAGTATGGCCTTTTTTTCAGTGTCTTACAAAAATATTGGTGCAACGGTAAGAATTAAGATTATGGCAGAGAAGTACTTTACAGCACAGATTTAAACCCCCAAGTGTGGCTGAACAAATGAAAAACTCGCTCTGCCTTGATCCACAGAAAGAAATTCCAGGAAAATTTAATTAACCCCTTGGGCTGTCAGGGTAGATGAGTTATTTGCAGGGCTAGGGACAGCAGTTCTGCACTGCATATATTGTTAAGATCCTGTGAGACTACCAGCAGAGGAGGGGTTTATTGGACACTGTGACGGGCCAAAAACTTCTAAGCTCTCACCTAAAAACCTTGTAGAAGCAGAAACCTGTCTAAATATGAAAGAACAGTCACTTTCCTCTGCATTAGCATATCTGAATATGATAGCAGACTCAAAGGCAGCAATCTGAAAGGATATAGTAATGCAACGAAATAATAGGATGAGAGGTAATGGGTTAAAGTTAAGCCAGGTGAGGTTTAGGTTGGATATTAGGAAAAAATTTTTCACTGAAAGGGTTATTCAACATTGGAATAGGCTGCCCAGGGAGGTGGTGGATTCACCATCCCTGGAGGTGTTTAAAAAAAGGGTAGACAAGTTACTTGGGGATATGGTTTAGATGTGGTTTTGTCAGGTTAGGTTTATGGTTGGACTAGATGATCTTAAAGGTCCCCTCCAACCTTAACAATTCTATGATTCTATGATAATACTGTAAGCATAAACATTAATGATTTTCTTTATCCTTCCTCTCTCATTAAATGCAGATGAATGGTTGTGGAAGGCTAGAACATCCTTCTGGGGCAGTTTACAAAGGCGAGTTCAAAGACAATACGTTTCATGGGGCTGGAACCTACACATTTCCAAATGGAGCAAAGTACATTGGACCATTCAATGAGAACAAGTATGTTTGGAGTGGGAGAGTCGTGTAGTCTTTTCTATTAGTTTTGATTTCATAAGCTGTAAAATCCAAATAAAATTCACCCAGCATGGGAGTAGGTTTCTTTTGCTACCAGTGAAACTTACACTGCATATCTGAGATTGCTGATCCCAGTTGTATGCTTTTCATTAAATCAGTCAAAAGTCTGTGATTCATTCCCAGTCAGAAGTATTCAAGATGGTTATTCCGCCCACCCACTTTTTGTTACCAGGTCTCTGGGCTCAGGCAGAGTTCAGAGGAGAACAGTTCAGCCCCCTTGCAGAGCTGTTGTTTCAAGCTGTCTGCCTACAGGTGCATGCAGAAATACAGCACTGATTTGCACTGATAGTTTGCAAAGTTTGTGTTTTGAGGTAAAGTACAAATTTCAGAGAGATGGGAGAATGTGGAGGTTTATTTTCATCACTTGGAATAAAATATTTTAGTGCCACTCATAAACACCAGCTGGGTTAATTTCTTTTGAATAAAGGTGTATGTTTGGAATTGCTAAGATACCATCTTGTCCTAAACCAAGAAGCTGATACCCACTTCATAATCCACAAAGCAGATTTAATGAGAAAATTAACCATAAAAATTGACATAAGAACATTCATGTTTATTCTCCTTAAATGACTTCTCTGTCAAATTTGTTTGATTTAGGTTTAATTTTTCTCGGAAGTGCCTCTCCAATCCAGTATCTGAAATAAATCTAAAATGTATGTTTGTTAATGTGTGGTCTTTCATCAGAAAAAAAGCTCTGTCTTGCCCTGTTGACCAGAAATAATAGCCACAATAGCACTAGAATGATGACCAATTCTATTTTCAAATGATCAGACACCAAATGAAATATGTATTTCAGAACGTACCTGGATACAAAATGGGAACCTGTATGACAAACTGAAATGTTTGGGCAGAAATTAAAGACATTTATGTCAGTGCTTTAGAACCGATTAAGTTACGTCTCTGTTACAGTGGCATGTTGAAATCTGCTACAGAGCTTCTGCCTTTTGCTGTCGTATTAAATGACAGACATGAATTCTGCATGAAGGCTAAACCTGCGAGTACTCATCACTTCAGTGAGAGCATTCAGCAGTAGATCACATAGGTAGCTTTACAGGCATTTTCTCTCAAAAATCTTAGGGTGATGCCTCTACCCTCCTGTGAAAATATAGGTCATCACAAAGGGGCCCGCACAGCGCTTGTCACTAGTAGCTGCTCTGTAGAGAAAATGAGCTGGTTCTGATTTGAACTTGTGATTTCAACTAATTGAAATGCTGATGTAGATACACCCTCGGCAGCAGAGATCCAATCTTTGCCAGCCACTGCCGTCTTCACCAGTGAATTAAGACTGCTCCTTTTTGATGCTGGTTTGTGACTGTTACTATGTGCCACTACCTGACAGCCCAATGCAGGCTGTTTTGTCAAGTTTCAGGATTGCTGGTTTCCACCTACTCACACGAGAGAGGTGTCAGTTCACCAGATCACTGCGGCTTTCATGAGAGAACATAAATAGGCAGCACCATAGCAACTTGCTGTGACTGCTAGGTGGCTTCATGTTTTAAGTGAAACAAATCTCCAGTAATTGAAGTTATTTTCCCTTCATATGCAAGGGATGCTCATGCATAGATATTTCTTCTTTATAGCATTTTTCAGGTATAACAATGAGTTTGATCACAGCTTTCAAAGATCGCTAGAAATATGTGTTTTATGAGGACTGAATTCACATGGCAGGTTTTTTTTTTTCCTGCAGGAGGCTGTAAGTCCTTGCACTTTGTAGTGGGATAGGGAAAGGGTGAGACAGGGTAGATTTTTACAGCAAGATGATCACACAGGACACATCTTTAAGATGCCCTAATGAAAGTTAGGATAAACTTCATAGGATTGAATCCCTGGTAACTTCAAATCATGACTGGGACTATGAAGTTTTTCCTGTAAAGTGTACATGTTGGGAGAACGTTAGTATAAATACAGTTTTGCAAAGAAAGGAAGATGTTCCTTGGCTGTCTAACCGGCGTGCTTTGTAGGTCAAAACTTTTACAGCCTATAGTGTGAGAGAAAGTTATGGCAGGTACTGGGAAGGTTCCGATTCCTGACAATTTGCTTTTCTGGGTAGTGCATGCATCACCGTGCTGCCACAAGCTGATTGCATTCTCAAGAGGCTGGATTTGTGTCATTACAGGATGGAAGGTGAAGGAAACTTTATAGATGAAAATGGAGTGGAGTGGAGTGGCACATTTCATGGCTCGGCAGCAGTGGGACTGAAGCAGAAGTTGAAAATGTAGCTGCTTGGCACGGGCAGTAGCATGGGTTAAAGGCAGCTCTGTGATTGCATTCTCTGCTCAACAGCTGTAACCAGATTTCAACAGGCATTGATTTCTTCATGCATTTATTAAAAATAACCCCTGAAGATGCATGTCAATAATAAATAAATTTATTTTCCTTTTCAGACTGGTCGGCTCATGGATCATGGATCATTTGGCCTTCAGCCCTTTTTCTTGAAGCTGCCTGTAGGAAAATCTCTATTTGAAATGTTTTGTTCATAGATTTGTGAAGTTAAACGTTTTTCTTTTTATTTATTAAAAACATATATCTTTCCTAGCTTGAGCTGTTTGTTGAATTCGCGGGTATCTTTGACTCAACAAAAATGCACTTTCCAGCAAACTCCTTCAGAATTATCATTTATTTTCTTCAATTTTGTTGTGTTTTGCTCCTGAAATAGTCAGCTGCAGAAAAGAAACATGGTGTCCACTGTCTCTAGTCCTTGGCTTCAGAAGTAGAAGCATCTTCTGTTCCTCTACAAGCCTGTCCTTTCAGCTTCTTTGCTAGGACTCCGCATCACCACATTTATCTGTGCTGTGCAGCAATTATACTGATTTCGGCTGTGCGGTTTTGCATTTCAGGTTTTCTGCCTGAAGGGTATCTTTGAAGCAGATCTTTGTCTTTCAGGGAGAAAATAGCCTGCCTTTTGTTACTGTTCTTCCTGCTTTATATCTCCTGCTTCAGAGTAACTCACTGGACTGGCTCAAATATTTTCCTGACACCCCTGGTCTTGGGTTACCTGCATTCTGCCCACGCTTTTTTGATGCCCTTTGGAGCAAAAAGCCCTGCAGAACCTCACTGTAGAAATGGAGCAGGTATGGAGGGCTGCTGCCTTGCTCTCTCTCTCCCACCTTCCTTCAAGCCTGTATTTATTTTTACTCAAAGGAAATTTTTCATGATCTAACAAGCCACAGAAAATACACAAGTGCTGGTGGTTGCTGCTCCCCTGCCCTGGCTACTTTGGCAACCTTGCTCTTGGCCCCTGAATGAAAGAAGGGGAGCCCTCTTGGCCTTGGCACCCCTAGCGAGGCCGTGCATGGTGGGAGACTCAGGGTGTCAGGGAAAGCAGGGAGGAGCTGGTCCTGTCTCTCCGTCCCCAACTGCAGGCTGCCTTGCTTGGCTGCTGCAGGCGGTACCTAAGAGCCTCTGAGCTCAGCAAAGTAGCAGAGACCCCATCAGCTGCCGGCTCTCGCCACACGGCCCCTTCGCCTGTCGCTTCACAAGGCTTCTCACCCGTCCTTCTCAGCAGTCTGCAATTCTAATTAAAAAGGAAAAAGAAAAGGCGATATCATCTTCTTCCAAGCACACAGTCCTGATTTTTGCATGGGGATGCAAGGATGTGACCTGAAGATTACATAATTAGAAGGCACTTGCTATGCTTGCGTTTGAAATCAGTGATTAGCATGTGACAGTCCCGTCCTGGGAAACGTCAAGCCACCATTGCTCTCCTCTCTCCCTCCTTTCTTGCACAGTGCTAATTCCCAACTCTGGTGACTGCCAGTGCTGAAGGATCTTCAACTAGCCTGGGGTAAGTTTAAAAACGTACTCGTCATGGGAGGAAGAGTGGGATTAATAATACCATTTTTCATACTATTGGAAAAAGCGAGAGCTGTAGCTATTTAAAGTTGCATGGGCAGCACATAAAATGGTATGTAAAGTATTTTGCAACCTCAGTGCCCACAGTTATTTCCAGCTGATTTCTTCTAAGACTGTATATGGAGATCTAGCTTCTTAGTGTGCTGGAGAATCTTGTGGGGCTGCATTTATAGTAAGGTCTCTAAAACACTGGGTTAAAAAGACCTTTTTTGCTTGTACCATTTAAGAGCTAAATTGAGGTCTTGTGCTGAACTGAAGTATTTGAATGACAACTGCATTAGAGTTCGCTGGAGACAAAGCGCGAGAGTGATGAGAGTAAATCACAGATTTTTTTTCTCTCATTAGAGGACTGGGGGTTGTTCTCGAAGTGGGATATGTAAAGCAGCCAGCAATCTCAGCTGGCAGGATTGAGACAGTCACCAGGAAGATCCCAAGCATTTATTTAGGGAAATTGTGGATGTTTTAACAACTGAAGCAGCAACAGCACGTATGGATTCCCTTGCACTGTTACATGTGCCATGATTTCAGAAGCAGAATGGAATAGAAAGCCAAAGAAATAGTAAATCAAGGCTAGCCTATGCTTTACTGAACTTTGCCTGTTTGCATGCTGGTGCTCTGGGTATCTGGTTGGTCTTTTTAACAAGTGATCCCCTGCACAGCTGATTGTTTCTCCCAGATGTGCCATTCCATGGTGGCAGGGGGTGGGGTGTGAGGGGGTGTGTGTGTGCACTGGAAGGGTGAGCACGGTCACACAAACACAGCACAGGCTGCAGGACCTGCCTCCCCTCCCTCCTCCACGCACAGCTTGGTGCAGGAATCCCACCCCTCTGCTGCCTCAGCGGCATCTTGCTCCGGTATTCGACCCTCTGCTGGCAGCTTAGCTAAAGAAGGCAACCCACTGGGACCTCCTCATCCATCCACACCTTCTACCTTGGGGGATCTCACGGGAAGTGGGTGCCAGCTCAGGCTCTGTAAACTTTCACATATTGCCCGCTCTGCTCGTGCAAGGCACCAGGCCAGTATTCTTTGCCGGACACCAGCGGCCAGAATCCTGGCAATCACTAATGGCAGAGGTGGCACTCAGCTTTGGTTCTTGGGCATGGCAGATTTGGCTGCTGGAGGGAAGATAGAGACAAAAGGGGAAAACACTTCCTTTTGCCATGACGGAGGAATCTGGTGGTTTTAACACCCTGAAACTGTTCTCTGGGCTTTGCTCTGGAGATGATTCTGGCTTGATGAGAGCTGCAGGAGGGTAAATGAGTTTTAATGCTCAGTTCTGAAGAAACAAGCATGTCTTTGTCTTTTCTTGTCCCTAAAGCAGGGAGGCCGTTGGTCTTCGGTTGCAGGCCAAGACAGTCTGCTGATGGCTTCATGTCACTCGGTGTTCAGCCTGTCCAGTGGGGAGCTTGCAGAGGAACAATAACATCTCCATGGTTTCAAACTGAAAGAGGGGAGATTTAGAATAGATCTTAGGAAGAAATTGTTCACTATGAGGGTGGTGAGGCACTGGAACAGGTTGCTCAGGGAAGTTTTGGAGGCCCCAACTCTGGAGGTGTTCAAGGCCAGGTTGGACGGAGCTTTGAGCAACCTGGTCTGGTGGGCAGGGAGGTTGGGACTAGATGATCTTTAAGGTCTCTTCCAACCTAAACCATTCTATGATTCTATGATCTCCTTGCTGCTGAGGAAACTACCTTGTGGTGAGCTGACATATCAGGCAAACCTTGGAGTTGCTGTGGGTGGAGGCCTGAGGGTAGTTTAGGAAAGCAGCCTCATGGAGGGCTTGCTCTCGCTGCTAATGTCCACAAGCATTCATGTGTGTACGTATGGGAAGGGGTTTGCTCAGTACTGAGGGAAAAAAGTGAGAGGGAGGATCCTCTTGCAGCTTTTAACGCCCTCATGGGGGCTATAAAGCAGATGGAGGCCAGGTTCTTCCCAGAGGTGCACAGTGAAAAGGCAATGGGCGCAAGCCGCAGCGAAGGGAAACCCTGACTGGATGTAAGGAAAAATATTCTTCCCCAGGGTCCTGGAGGGTCCAGAGAGGCTGCAAAGACTCCAGTGTGGGAAACATTCAGACTGGAGCTGGACATGGCCCTGAGGAACCTGATCTAGTTTGGAGTTAGCCTTGATTTAAGCAGAAAGCCGGATTAGAGACATACAGGGGTTCCTACTCACCTAGACTCTGCTGTGAGCTCGTGACTTGTTTGCTGCCAGCAGAGGCAGGATTTGACCAAGCAGCCCACATCCAGGATCTTATGGCCAAATGTCAGTCCTATTTTCCACCCCTCTTTTTGCACCCTTCAGGAACAAGCCAGACACTGTTCAGCCAACTCATGCTGACTGCAACCCTTGTCCCTGGTGAGGACACTGTTAGCAGCTTCCCCACCTGGCAGTTAGGGGGAACAGAGGACAAGCACTTGTTCCAAATCATGGTGAGGTGCATGTTTTGTTTGTTTTAGTGACGAGGAAGGATTGACTGGTTTTGCTCCATATATTCAGCAATTCAGAAGAACCCAGGAACAGGCAGGCAATGTTATACATCCATGGAATCCAGCCGTGAGCCCTAAATGCTGAAAAGTCACCAATGTAATGCAATTATTTAACGTAATGAAGACCGGAGGGGTGACTCAGGAAATTGCAGGCTGCAGCTAGAGGATACACAAAAGACAGTTACTCTGGTAAAACAGGGAAGATTTTTCTGGACCCACTTAACCAAGGTCAACCTAGTTTGCAGTGCGGCCATGTAGCAGAGCTGCTGGTGGTGCCTGGAGCAGGAGGGGATGGCAGCATCCCTGGCGTCCCAGTTTCAAAGCCTCACTCCTGAGCTCTGCAGAGGACGCAGACTGTGCTCAGATATTGTCCTTGTCTTGAGTGTGATGTGGAAGCTCCTCAGTTAAATTGCCACGCTGTACAGGTATTGTTTTGAGTGCTCTCTATAAGGAAAAATTACTTCTGATACCAGGAACCCACAGCGTTTGTACAACCCAAGAGAGAAGATATAATGCCAAAGGGCTCCCTTCCAGCCCTATGTGGTCCCCAGTTGAAAGTGCATGAGAACAGAAGATAGGTAACAGCAATAACGCATCCTCATACGAGCCCTTCTTCCACAAGGATTACTTCTCTCTCATTAAAACCTCACTTAGGTTATTTTCCTCTGTATCAGACAAACCTCTTTCTTTGTACCAGACCCAAGATGTCTCATGTAATCACCTGTAGCATAGCAGAGGGGGGAACGCCCTCCTGTGAGTTCCTCCTCTCAGGTGTATTGCCTCTCATGACAACTGCAGGTTTCCATGGATTAGTGTGGGGGTCCCCACAAGTGCTCTTCATGTTGCTTCCATCACTAAATCACCCTCTGTGAGACTGATGGCATAGCCCTGGAGATGTGCTGGGCAGGGGAACCTGCCAAGGCAGGACCTAGACAGAGCATTTTTAAGTCTCAGATGCTTAGGAGGAGCTAGTCTAAGAGTGGAAGTAGAGGACACTTGGAACAGAATTAGGTTTTAATTCTGTTTTTTCCTCACCTTGGATGTCTTACATTGCAACCAACATACATTATTTCCTTGTGCATGACAGTCCCCTGACTCCCCCACTTACAGCTGTGCAGCAGTGTGGGTTAGAGAGTCTCATCATTTTTGCATGCTCCCACAATAAATGTTCTTGGTACCTGCAGGGTATGGTCACTCTGCCTTGCAACAGCCAGAGGTACGAATGACACATTGTCACTGGAGATTTAGGGATTCCCAGAATAATTCAGCAAGCGGATCATAAAATTATAAAATCTTTAAGCCAGTCTATGCAGTTAGTGTGTTTAATGGTATATTAATAGAACTAATTCCATAATAATTGATGTTTGTTAATTATTATTATTAATAGTTAACAGTTATATACTGCTATATTGCTATAACTGGCATGGTAAAACATTAGTAATATAAAAGCAGAATGGGTAAAACATGTACATGTTTTTGTTAAAAAGAAAAAATTTAATGAATTTCCAGCAAAAAGCTGTTTTCATTGTTTTCAATGAAAATGTGTATCACAGAAGAGGTTTATGTTTTTTTCATATGTTTTGCCTTTCTTATTTGCTCCTTTTCCCCCAACATTGCAAAAACAACTCTGAATTTTGAAACCAGTTCTCAGTGTTAAGCAAACTGCTCCCAGTGCAACAGCCCAATAACAAAAGCCTCGGGAATTTGCTATGGCATTGACTAGCCTATATGGGGAGCAAAGTTTGACAACTTGGCTACTAAACTACTGAAGTTGAAGTTAAAAGTCTGTTTTGCTCAGAGACCCAAACTTAATTAGCCTCTCCACAAAACTACTAGGGGGAGGTTTAGCTACTTTAAAACCAACTGCGTATTTATGTGTTTCAGAAGCAAATTACATTCTTGCCATTCTTTGGAATACCTAGCAGAAAAAGAAACCTTTTTTTTTTCTTTTTTTTTTTTTCCCCCCTGCTAAAGAGGGCTGTAGCATGCAGCACAGGAGGAGGGGCTGAGGGAGTTGGGTTTGTTCAGCTTGGGGAAGGGAATGCTGCGGGGGGGTGGTGTCCTACAGCCACCTCCAACTACCTAATGGGAGTTGTAGACCATACAGTCAGGCTCCTCTCACAGACACCATAAAAGGATAAATTGCCATGGGCACAAGCTGCAACAAGGGAAACCTTGACTGGGGTAAGGAAAAAATTCTTCCCCATGGGAGCACTGTAGCACTGGGATGGGCCCAGAAAGGTTGGGAAGTCTCCAGCCTGGGAGATACTCAGACCTTGACTAGGTGTGGCCCTGAGCAATGTCATCTAGCTTCAGGGTTAGCCCTGCTTTGACCCAGGTGACTCCAGAGGTCCCTGCCAATCTAAACTCTGCCATGAGCCTAAGAGTCTTCAGAACAAAAAAAAACCCCAACAAATTATTACACTATCAGCTGATAGAAAACAGATTTAATAAACTATTACATTTATCTCACTGTAACCAGGCGTCCACCTAGAAGCTTTCCCAGCCTGTTTGCACAAAGCCCACATCCAAAGTCCCTCCACCTTTGCTCAGGTTTTCTACATGTGTCACCAAACAACCCTCTGTCCTGAGAAGACAGCAGATCTTCTTGGGAGATCTCATAAGCAGCAGTCCACATCATACCCTCAGCAAGAGGCTGGCTGGGTATGCCAATGGCTGTGCCACTGCCAGCCTGCCCACAAGAGGCATCCCTTGCCACAGCTCATGCATGCTCAGCATCGCTCCCATCTCAGGGGCCCCAATGGTGCCACCACCCTCCTCCCTTGGGAGTTCCAAGGGAGGAAAGCTGTCAGGTCGAAAGCGTGTGGCTTCCAAGCTATACTGCTGACTGCACCAGAAGCAACTGCTTCTGCAGCAATTTCCTAAAGCCACTCAGGGCTCTTACACCTTTTGCATCTCTCCCATCTATTTAATGCTATGTGCCTTTCTTTGTGCCTGTTTCCCCAAAAATATCACCCCAGGCTTCTTCAAACCACCACAGCCCTCCTGGCAGAGCTGTGTCAGCACAGCTCCGTGCCGTAATTACACTGGCCCCTTCAACCCCATTAGCAAAGCTAACAATAACTCACATCAGCCTTGGGCATATGTATGTAAAACAGGAATGGAGGTGGGAGGTCATTATAGACTCCTAAAATTCCTAGTAAGGCTGGACAAAAGCAGACTTAAATTAAACCCTGGGGAGAGGAAGCCTGGATGTGGGGCAGTGCCCATGCTGATAAGAGAAGTGTGAGCTGGTACAATCCATTTTTCTGGGGCTCTGTCTGCGTCATCCATCAGGCATTATCTTAAGACTGTTCCCAATGTCCTAACCCCATTACCAGACTGATGAGATGCTTCACCAAGGGAGTGACTTGGGCACGGCATCAGGATCTGTTGGCCCTGGTTTCCAGAGAGGCTGCAGCACTCCGGTGCCTCCAAAAGTCAGGGAGACAACTGACAGAGAAAGCAGGCACAGCAGTAAAAGTGTGTCCAAAAGTGCCGGCAGGATTGTGCAGCAGCATTGTGAAAGCAATATCTCTGTGGCCCAAACACGAGTTTGGAGGACATTTTGGGTGATTAGTTGCATAGCAAAAAGCTGGTTCTTTGATGCAGAGCACCCATGCAAGATGTGCATGGCCTGTTCAAAATACATCTTTTGCTTCTGTGTTCACACAAGAAGCACCTTGCTAAGCAGATAGTACCTCTTAATCATCCATCTACATAAGCACAAATGACCTTGGGCTGGGAGGGAAGTGTTTGTTCTGGTGCCCACTCCGCTTGTGGAGGCACTGTGAACCCAAACTAACCTTTAGGATGCCTCATTCCCTTTCAAATCCCTCCTCCTCCCTCTGTTTTCTGAACTCTGAGCATCTCTGCTCAATAAACCCTTTCTGCATCTTTCTGCACTCAGGGTTCAGACCAGCTGACCCATCGCAGGGCTCACATGTGGGCAGCTCTAAGCTACGGGATGTTCCCAGTGACCCGCCAGAACCCTCCAGAGTGAGGACAGGAGTCCCTGCGAGGACGCACACCCTATAGCAGCCATGGACTCAAACAAACAAGAAGGTAAATCATCCTCTTATTTCACTTCTTGATAGTATGAAAGAGCGAGAAAGAAACCTGCTTTCATATGACTTGTCTGTTGGCAGCTGCCAGCCAGCCCCCCAAGAGCATCTCTTAGCCACGGCAGCTGTGGGCAAATGTTCTCTTCTTTTAGTTTCATAGAAATATGTGGGGTTTGAAGTTTTTATCTCTTACTTCAGAAACACCTCCCTCTCCCCTTTGGAAAAGAATCCTGTGGCATAGGTAATGTCCAACGTGGGAAGTCGTTCCCCTCTCTTGCCTTGGACCCACCTCTGCCTTGGGATATAGAGAGACTTCTAAGTGTCAAAAGCTACATGTTACACAAGGGCACTGTGATGGGGATCTGCTTCTCTCCCTCACACACTTTGTTGAGAGGGGTTCTTGTTCATGTCATTGCCACAACCCAGAGTTCTGCACCAGTCCCGACCTTGCAAGCACTGGGCCACACTGCTTGCATGCAACCAGTCCTGCTACAGTCAGCAGCACTTCTCGAAAGTCTGCAAAGCTCAGGGGTTTCACGTCCAGGGGTTTAGGGGTTATCAGCTTTCGATGGTCTTTTTGCAGAGGAATGTGGGGCTGGTGGTGCTTGCTTTCCACCCCAAACCCCTTGCAGCATTGTGCTCTGCCTTACCACCTCAGAGGTAATTGTGCCCATATGCTGAGGAACTCTTGAAAGTATGAGGAGCAGGTGGAGCAGCTTTAGGAGTGCCCGTAACTGCCAGCTCAGGAGAGAGCCTGGACCACGTCTTTCTCTCTTAAAAGATGTTTGGTGGTGCCAACGTTCATTCATGGCATAAGTAACAGAAGAGTTAATTTCTCTATTACCATTATTCTAATTTTACTAAATTAGGTCTGTGTACCTAGGCCCCTGCACTACAGCAGGCTGAAAAGGAAATTAACTCAGGGATTTTTTCCAATTAATTGGTATGCCCCCACGGGCTGCAGATGTTCACTGCAGAAATTGGGAGATAACCACAACAACCCTTGCTTCCCTCAGTGCAACTGTGAGGAGCCTCCTCTGCTCCAGCTCTTCTCAATGACTTTATAAACGATCTGGGTTTTGACTGGGTACGTGCAGAGAGTACTTCTGTTCATGCTCATGGCAAAGGTGGGAGGTAAAATCACAGTAGCAGGGATCCTCTCCCATCTTCTGGTCTTGCTCAGAAGCCGTTCCTCACTTTGAGTGTGTCCAAGAACTTTACAGACTGATCCGTATCCAAACCCAAATGAAAGATTCCCTACAGACTTCTGCAGGGCTTGGGTTGAGCCCTCTGTTATGTATCAGATTGAAAAACGCCCAAAGAAATGTGAGGAGAGACCATGCCTCTTCCTTGTTGTGCTGCGCTTCTACCTGACACCTCTAGCCCTTCACAAAGCTCAGCATTCAGTATGTCCACCACTTTGCAAAAACAGCATCCCCCTGTCCTCCCAGCATCTGGGTTTGTACTGTGCTATTAATTAAGACACATGTCCTCTTGCTCTTGTCGGGTCAGTCCTTACCATCCCACAGCAAGAGTCCAGCAGTAACATTTACATCAGAGCAGACATGTACCTCAGTTTTCTTGAGTCAGGAGGATCGCAGCACACAGTGGCTGCCTTGTCAAGCCTCAAATCCAGGCATCATGAGAAACCGTCATCATTCACTTCAGGCCAAAAGTTGGTTTCTAGTTTGTGGGGCTTGCAGAGAAAATAGTAATAATAATTAAAAAAAAANAGACCCAGAAGAGCCAAAGCTGAAAATGAAAACAACCTGTCATTTAAAAGATGAAACTTGTGACTTGGTGCAGGCTGGCTGATCAGTTTTGACCCCAAACTGCCAGTTTGGGGTCATAGTTACTTCTCCCAATCAGCCTGCTGCCCCTTGTTTTCCCCAGGAGGAACCTTGAAGGATATTCCCCAGAGGGTCAGTGTCTGACCCTGCTACCCAACCCCATGGCTGCAAGACTAGCTAGCACATGGAGAAGGTGGCACATGGGCAGAGAGGGGCACACAGCCTGTCCTCCTCTGCCTCTCACTTGTGCGAGTCACTGGGGAATTTGCTCACATTCCTCTGAATCAGGACAAAGCCTAGAGACCAGAACAGGGCCAATTCATAGGTGCCCTTGGCGATAACCCATATTCCCCCTCAGGGGTAAAGAAATCAGAACATAGCTGTGCCTTGTCAAGCTCTGGCTTCCAGCCTCCAGCTTTCCACTTCATGCACTTGCTGGCTGTGTAGAGTCCTCCCTGCACCCTTTTCAAGGCTCTGCAGGACTGAATTTCTGTTGTCTTACAGGCCCAGGTGGGTAAGGTACTGAGCATCTGCAGCTGGCAAGGCAAGGGGGAACTTGGCTGCCCCCGGAACTGGGCATGGGGTCATCCGTCATGTCTGTGACTGACAGCAGAGATGGGTGAAGCAAATTCTTGGAAGCAAGAGAAAACCCACCTTATGAAGTGACATTGCCAAGGGGCGGCAATCCAGATGAGGAACAGGGTGGCATGGTGTTTTCTGGGAGTGAAGGCTAGCCAGGGAGCCTGATGTTGGGAAAGCATGGGAACTGATGACTGCAATTCCCTCAAAGCGCAATGGTGGCACAACCAGCCATAATTTCTGTTGGATAATTGAAGGTTTCTGCACAGAAGAGACAATGTTAGAAAAGGAGATAATAAATATAGGTTTTGATTTCAATCAGGAACCCATTAATGCCAAGAGATAACGTCTCTGCAGTGTCCAAAACACTTCTGCAAAATAGATATAAGCTCTTCCTTGAGCTAAGTCTGTTTCAGAAATGTTAAGTCTAGCTCCATTGTACAAGATTAGGTCGGATCACAATACCCTAGGAATTTAACACTGATGAAAAGATGTGTTTTCGTGGTGTTACAAAAGACATGATTACTCCTGGGAATGCATTGTGACAAAATATAACTTAGGGCTTAAAATATACCCATCAGATCATCCTTTTGTGGAGATACTAGAAATATGTACCAATATAGTAGAGGATAAAATTCACAATTTCAGAAAAGAGATGGATCATTTATGCTTTAGGGGGAAAAACCCTGTTACTTATGTCTGGTACACAGAACTGAACTTCACAGGGAGTAATTTAGTCCTAATTGCACATACAGGGTTTCTCACCTCTTCACATGGATCAGTTTTGGACAGACACAGGACAGCAAATGAGAGTAATGTTTGGTTTTAGGTGAGCCATTCCTGTTTTATAATTGCAGTTTATTTTACAAACAATATGGTGTTCACACCTCCTAAAGTGAGACTCAAGTCCTTTAAAACTGATTTGTACCTCAAGAGGGACTTCAAACCCTCTGCTCCAATTATTTATAGCAACCATAATAAGTCATTTTAATTGACTGAAGTTCTTTATTCCCACAGGAGAGACTGAAAGTGTGCCTGTGAGTACCCCTGCAACACAGATTTCCCAGGTAAAGATGAGCATAATGCCCTAAATAACTCCAAGAGTTTAAAGAGTTACTAATAGATAAACAGTAGTTCAAAAGCTAAATGAAGTGGAAGGAAAAATGTAGGCACTTACAAGGAACATGGCAACTAAAACGTGCACACTGCATGAATAACTGTCACATATACCACATCTTGGGCCTCCTCTTAAAAGACACTTCAGTAAAATTTTTCTGCTCACAACCAGTTGTGTTCAGACAGGTGATTTGTGAGCTCAGCTAATTAACTAGTGGGCATCATTAGCACCAATTAGAGAACGTCAATTCACTGAGCCAGAGGGCGATTTCATGGCTGAGCTCTGATGAGCTTTCACCAAACCCAATGAACTGTCCCAGGAGCGAGGATGTGTTGATTGATGTGGGGTAGGGGTGTCTTCCCTAGCAGGGGGGCAAGTCTCCTGGGGGGCTCTGGGTTATCCTGGCAGTCTCACGGCTCCTCGGACCATGGGCTGCTCTCCTTGCCCAATAATCCAGAGCAGCTGGGCCAGCCAGAGTGTTGAGTCTTGCTGCGTGTCTCTGGCTCTCCTGCCAGGAGCTTGGAAGCATTGTCTTTGAGCCCATGTTGGCTCAAGGTGATTAGGACTTCCAGAGCTGTGCAACCGGTCTTCCAGTTGATGGTCTTGCTGCAGTTAGCCACCATGGATGCAACAAGATTGTCTATACCACAGCCCAGGGAGCGTCCTTCCTGGAAGATGCAGATTCAGTGTTTCCACAGTGATGTTTCCTATGCGTTTCCAGTCTGCAGGAAATGCAACAGAGTTTTGAGCACCTTAAACCTTGGTCTGGTTCAATATGGAACCATACTCTGAAAGAGAAACATATCCCTGAACTGGAAACTGGAGACCCTGACTATTTGAGACCTGTCCACTGCAACACTAATGCCTGTAATTGCTTGTAAGTACCTCATGGCAAGTGGAGAAGATACTGCTTTCCATTCTTCTCTCGCCTCATCCCCTTTTCCCATCCAGACAGCTCTAGCCAGGAGCTGTGACTGGGTTGCTGAAGGGCCCAGCACAGTGGAAACATGCATGCACAACATGCATGGAAAGCTAGCCCACTGTTGGGACAGTGTGCTGGGAACATCACGCATGCGTGTTACTTTCCAGAAAAACCCAGCTGAGACGTGCACACCCTCGTGAATCCTTTAAATGAAAGTGCCCAGCTAGCACTTCTGCTTTAGTGAGGGCCCTGTGGGCACTGGAGTTACCAAAAAAAGACTGCCCATATGTGAAACAAGAGCCGATAAGCGCTTGCAGCCCCCTTTAAGTATCTTCATCCTTCTCTTCTGTCCTTACCCTGCTGCTCTGCCTTTATTCCTACCATCCTTGCCTAGGAATATAAATACTGGATATACTCCTAGGGCCAGGTTCTCTACCACTGTAAATCAGCAAAGTTCTGCTGCTTTCCCTCTACGAGGCATTGCAAGCCTTCCTACTGCCTGGCTCTAGAAGTGCTGTAGGAATTAGGAATTAGTAGGAATTAGTAGCTGTGCTAGAAATTAGTTGTTCCCTGGGAAAAGCATATGTCATGCAGCTCAGAAAATCACACCCAGACTTTGAGACAAGTGTTGGACTTTGTGCCAGATTAGTTTCAGGCAGTGTCCTCTGGCAGCCCTCTTCTGGGTGACACAGTGTTTACTTACTTCTTCAGATCTTCACGGAAGATGTGCAAAGTGATGGACAGTAGATAAGCTGGGGGAAGTGACACAGACAGTAATCCTTCATGGTTACAGAAGGTTTTGCTCTTTTCCAGGATATATTTAGAACAGCAGAATTATCCTCTGCAACATTTCTTCATCATGAGCCTGTTTTCTACTGGTTTTGACAGGCTTCAGCTCAAGGTCCCTGAGAGCAGGTCCTCTTCTAGTGTAAGGATCAAGGGTGGCAGAGGCAAATAGCCATCCATTTGGAGACAGAGAGCCCTGGACAGCCTGGCTAGTGCTGGGGGGGAGATATGTGAGGACACATGGAAGCAAGGGTTCCCTCTCATTCTCTCAGTGGCAGCCATGGCAGTAAACCCAGCTCACCAAGGCTCTGCCCTTTGCTTTTGATCCCATCCCTTACTTCCATAAGCCATCCCCATCTCCTGGCCATGACCATCTTCCCTGGGCTGCCTCAAAGCCTGAACAAAGCTTTAGGCTGCATGGATGCTCACTCTCTTTCACAAATGGCTCAAATTGCTGGCACCCTCCAAGGGAGGATGGGGAGGCTCTGCAGTTCAAGGGAGGTCATCTTCCCCATCTACTCTGACCTGGTGAGGCCACACCTGGAGTATTGTGTCCAGTTCTGGGCT